>JANVCC010000021.1:36289315-36433581 GCA_025345505.1 Todiramphus chloris collaris
GTGTGGAGTTTAGCCTGGCTCCTTCAGACTTGGTTTAATTTTCTGGTTTATCAGATCAATTTGTCACAAAGAACAGAAACAGGTGAAAGAGCAGATCATCAATTCCTATTGTGTTTGGGGCTGGATGACACTGAAATTGCGTTGAATTAGAACTCAATGTTCACTGGTAAGGAAGAGAGACATCTATTGTATAGACCCGTTTTCAGTCACTGAGTTATAGTTGGAGCACATAGAAATACTAGCCTGACTATACTTAGCTATTGATAGACAGTAGTGACTAAAGCTGGAGTAAACTAATGATAACCTCAGGCTTCCTCTACCTTTACCCTATATTTTAGAGCACAAACAGCTATGAATCAACAGTGCTTCATTTTCTGCCCTAAAGTTAGGGGGGGTTTTTTGTTGTTTTTTTTGTTTGTTTGCATTTGTTGTTGGTTTTTAAGATTGGAACTTGAGTTTCTGAACTAGTAGAAATTGTCAGTATTTGTCCACTGAGAACAGCGCTACAAGGAACTGATTCATGTGGTGTAGATAGAATGTCCAAACTAAGAAATCCTTACAGATTGTGTTGCTAGTAAGCTGCCGGCCAGCCAAAGAAGAGAGACAAAGTTAGATGATTTCTATCAAAGTGCTATCCAACTGTACAATTACAGCCCAGGGGAAACAGATTCATGTTTTAAACGTAAATCTGAGATTTAGAGTTGAATTTGTTATAGTTGGAAAGTACTTTATTTTCACTTCATAACACAGTCATAAAATGAATCAATAATAACAATTAATAACAAGTATTGTGCTCATACTTCAGCTTTTGGATAGAAATATGCTAAATTGGTGTCTCCTCCTCAGCCCCTTTTACAGAAGAGTACAGGAGATGAACAGCTTACAGCTTTCTGACTTCAGGCTGATGCTTTTATTGACTCAGAGGATCACATATTTCTGAATTACCTCCCTCAAAATAAACAGGGCTGGTGTAGACTTTTTTTTTTTTATGGAATTCGGATAGACAGGGAAAATAACAAAAGGCAATATATTTTCGCAATAGATGTACAACTAAGGTCAGTTGTGCCATGAATTGCATCTTGTGATAATGAAAGAAAAAAATGTTAATGACTCCTGAAATTTGCACTCAAAATGAAAGAAACAATAGTTTGATGCCTCCTGACAGATGTCCTTTCTCTCACAGAAGATGTCTGGAAGACAGCAAAGAATAGTGACTCAACTTATTATATATTCCTGTATAAGAACATAAGACTGACAACAGCTCTAAGTGTTTCCTAAGGGTTTTCTAGAATTATAGGCTGTCCTGTAATATATAAACAGGTGGTTTCATCTTGCCGAATTTCACATATATATCTAAAAGCTCAAAACCTAACCTGAACTTGGAACCTAAGGTGGTATAGGCTTCCCATTATCTTCTGGAAGAATGATACAGCAAGGCATAAGCAATCCAGGAGGTTTCTGGATTGTATTAATGATAACCTGAAACAGCCCCAGAGAGAAGAGAGGTCCAGAAGAACTGGTTACTATTCAGGGTTCACCTCCTCCAAGATGAAAAATGGTCAGTGCTGTTGAACAGAACCAGCAGCAGACCTGCATAGGTAAGAAAGAAAATTCTGCCTAAATTCAGACATAAAAAGGAAGCATACAAGAGGTAGAAGCAGGGACAAGTCACCTGTGAAGAATAGAGACAGACTGTCTGAACAAGAGGAAATCAGGTTCAGAAAGTCAAAGCAGATGCACCTGGAGCTGAATTTGGTATGGGACATAGAGGCCAATAAGAAGGGTTCTTACAGGTACATCAGCAGCAAACAGAGGACTAAGGGAAATATGAGCCCACTGCTGAGTTGGATAAAGGGCCTGATAACAAAGAACATGGAAAAAGTTGAGATAATCAAAGCCTTCTTCATCTCAGTCTTAACTAGTAAGAGTGGTCTTCAGGAATCCCAGGTTCCAGAGACCAGTGTGAAAGTCCACAGCAAAGACAACTTACCCTCACCCTTGCCCTGAATAATATTATTCAACTTTGAGAACATCAGTTTTAAGCTTTATCCCACAGGCTGTGCAGACATGGGACTTTCTGTGTATTTGATAATTGTAATTGCTTGTGTGTGGTAAGTAGAAGTGTATTTTTTTCATTTTCTTATTCATGCTTAGGATGCCTTAGCATTGGCTACTGTTAGAGATAATATACTGGAATAAGACAGTACTTGACTGAAACATGAGTGCTTGCATTTCTCACTGAAGAGGTTAAGATTGTTTGCGTAGCACTGTTAAGCATTTTCCGTGAAACTTTCCTTCTATGAAATAACACAATGCATTCTGTTTTCTTATGGTGCTTCTTCTAGTATACTTGTGACCTTCCACATGGGAGAATAAAAACATCCACTCTTCCTATCATTGAGGATCAGAAAAATCAGAGCAATATTTTGTAGCCTACTTTAAAGAACAAAACCCCAGTTTGATAACAACAGAAATCACAGCAGAGTCCTCATTATTCATTTAGTTGCAATGGCGTTCTGAACACTGCATATTCACTATGAGTTAATAAACTCTGGAATCTTACCAGGAATAACTAATTGGCATCTTTCTCTTAATTACGTAACAATTATTTTTAAGAACAGAATAAAGAATATATTCATATATTCATATATTTATTACATACAATTGTTCTAGGAAATGCTGACAAATTTCTTGCATTCTTTGAGATCAATTCTTCAACTAAGTAACTGCAACAAATAAAAAAATACTTAGTGAAACCTACTGGTAACTTCAGTAATTTACAGTCAGTGAATTGATGATAAAAGTTACATGAAAATCCCAAGATGAGGACAAAAGTACTCCTTGATTTTGGAACTGGTTTTGTGAATGTAGTGTAGGACAATAAGTATCACCTCTTCTCTTATTCTCTCCTTTTTTTTTTATTATATGATTTTTACTCTTTCCTGCTTTTCCTTCTTTGAAAAACTCCTTTATTTTTAAGATATTGAAAAAAATGCTGGTACTGTCTATTACTTTCCAATAATTAGCCTCTCCAGTACTACTGGGGAACATCAACTTAGAATTTCCTTTCTTCTTCCTGCAGTCTGGCATGTTATTTTGGCATCTTGTCTTATAAATATTATCACAAGCTTTGTGCAAGCCAAGCTTATCTTTTAGTTCTGTACTTTTATTACACCTAGCACAATGTCTTTGAAGTGCTATTACAACAAACTTACCATTAACACTTTCTTCTAATTTGCCTTTTGTGCTCTTTGGACACTTCACATCTTGTAAAATTCTCCTTTTTTTTTTTTTCCATTACGTCTTCTGTTGATTCTCTCAATGTGGCTAAATGACAGATGATGAGGAACCAATATCTGACTCTGAAACCAAGCAATTAAGACTGACTTGCATCCATAATTTTTTAGGATTAGCTCTCTCTTAAGCACATTTGTCTTCTAGAATGGCAGTTGGAGGAGTATAAAATATAGCCAGAGAACAAGATAACAATTAAGCAATGCAGATGACCATGGATCCAATGTGTAAGGCTACTCCCTAGTAGAACAGAGTGTTTCTTTGTCAGTGATCTGATCTAATATTCAGATTGGGATAGAACTGTTTTAATGTCCTACTTGCCCTCTCTTCAGAATTATCTCTTTCATATGACATGGAAGGTCCTGAAATGGCAAAAGTTAATGAAATGAAGAAGAAAAAAGTCTGTCAGGGAATCTATTATGTTCTGTGTGGTGTCTCTGAAGAAATAACAATGAAATTGTGACTCATTTTAATAAAATGTGAGGGTAATACAAACATTCTAGGAGATACCATCCACAAACTAGTGTAGCAATCACGTGGTCTGGAAATATCTCTCCAAAGAGAAAAAAATTAACTTTATTTACAATTAGTGAGTCCTAAGAGCTAACACTGAAGATGTAGTTTTTATCTGAAGTGAAAAACTTTTATCTATTGCAGCCATATTTATGAGATTTCCATTACTCAAACTATCATCCTAATGGATGAGAAAAGAATAAAGAAAGAAGCAGAATAAATAGAAAAAAAAAAAAAAAAAAAAGATAAAAAGTGCAGTCTGCATTGAACACAGACATGATCCAGCCCTACACAATTGCAGAGAAGTTACCCAGATACTAAGTTACGTGAAGTACTGAAACAGCTTAAATGACACAATGTTGAGTTTTATCCAAAGGGGCGTTTTTTTATTTGTTTGTTTTCTGTCATGGGAACCTTATTTCTGATTTTGTCACCAAAACCCTACTCCTTTAATTTGCTAGAATATATCTTATTTTCTCTTGAACTTTATCTAGTGTTTTCACAAAAGATGGAAGAATCAGCTAAGTAAAAAGCAGATCAGGTCTCAATGAAAAATGGATAAATTAAAATGCATTGTGCAGAAACCCAGACAAAGAGAAGTTCTGTGATGTTGCAAATTGAGGTGTCTTTCCTCACAAACTGCGAGGATCAGCTAGTATCAGATGTTGACAAAATATAAAAAAATATAGTATATGTGAAAGTGTTAGCCAGTATGTTTCTGGAAGGGAACAAGGGAAGGTAGTATATAATATCACTTTAACCAATAATTTTATAGCCTGTGTTTTTTCTCCTCACTTTGATTCTTGAATATAATGTTTTAGGCATAATCACTTGTATTTTTTTCCTCTCTCCTTTCTTATGTTTCCTATATATTCTACTAATTTATTTCCTTTCTCAGTCCTTGTGGTAGGCTGCCTACCTTCCTACCTATCTCTGCTGAAAAGTCTTTTTTTAGGACTATCTTCCTCTGTGTCTTCTCTTCTCACTCTCCTTCCTTTTGCCTTCAAGATCCCAAATATACCTCCAGTTCTACAGCCTGAACTCTGCCTTTCCATAAATTCCATCTAATCCAGTTTTCATTTGTAATCCCTGGAAACAATCCTTACAAGTCTTATTATTGGTGTCTTTCTGATAAACTCTGGCCCTTGGGGTTGCATGTATAAAATATTGCCCGAGAAGGGAAATGTAGTTCCTGAAGGGAAATGTAATTCCTGAAATTGTGTCATATAGCCAGAAGCCTTTGGTTTAGAGCAACATATACAGGTAGAGGAAGTATTTTCACCTCAGGATGTCTATTTTTAATTCAATTACCTCCTACTAGACGTACAGGAATATTTGGTATAGCACACACCTTTGTTTTATTTTCATGGAAGGCAGGCCGGTATCTCCTCTTTCATCCCTGCAGAGATTATTGTTTCAGAAAGGGCAATAGGGTTTGTTGGGTTTTTTTTTTGGTTTTTGTTTTGCTTTTTTTCCATTTTCTTATGTGTCTGCCTTTATCATAATTTCTTTTCCTCTACTGTCAGAAGAGGATGCACTCCTGCCAACAGAAGTCTGAGAAGAGGGGCTCCTGCGGGCCAACTTGTGCCCTCTCTTGTGTGTTGTACTTAAGGCAAATGGAATATCTTTTCTTGCATGGGGAACCGGTGTTTGGGTCAGGAAATTCCAAAATATTGTAATTGAATATATACAGGTGATTAGTAGCACTCTGAAATTTTAATCTATGACAATTTTGGAAAATTAGTCTGTACAACATAGGAATTTGGGATCTGTTTATAATACAGGCTACATATTTCTTGCAAGCAGATAACTCCATTTGGGAAATATATCTTTTTATCTTATTTTTTTGTCTCTCATGTTAGGCTATGATCCCAGAGTGATGGTAGCACAGACTGAACAATTTTTAGTAAGAGAGATGTTCCTTTTCTCAAATCATAGAATAATAGAGTGGTTTGGGTTACCATGGGCAGGGAGACCTTCCACTAGGCCAGGTTGTTAAAGCTCCATCCAATCTGACCTTGAACACTTCCAGGAAGGAGGCATCAAAAAGCTCTCTGGTCAACCTGTTCCAGTGTGTCACCACCCTTAGAGTGAAGAACTTCCTTTTATCTAATCTAAGCCTACTCTCTTTCTCTTTAAAGGCATTGCCTCTTGTCCTGTCAAAACAGACCCCTGTAAAATGTCCCTTTTCAAATTTCTTGTAGGTCTCCTTTAGGTACTGGAAGGCCGTAATAATGTCTCCCTGGATCCTTCTCTTCTCCAGGCTGAACAAGAGCAATTCTTTCAGCCTGTCTTCATTGGAGAGGTGCTTCAGCCCCTGCATCATCCTTGTTGCCCCACTCTGGACACAATCCAACAGGTCTATGTACCTCTTCTATTAGGGGCTCCAGAGCTGGATATGGCACTCCAAGTGGTGTGTCACAAGAGCAGAGTAGAGGGGCAGAATCACCTCCCTTGACCTGCTAGCCATGCTTCTCTTGATGCTGCCCAGGATATGGTTGGCTTTTTGGGCTGCATCACACAATGATGGCTCATGTTGAGCTTTTCATCAACCAGCACCCCTCAAGTCCTTCTCCTTAGGACTGCTCTCAATCCACTCATTGCACAGCCTGTATTTGTGTTTGGGATTGCCTGGACCCATGTGCAGGACTTTTCACTTGGCCTTGTTGAACTTCATGAGGTTTGCATGGGCCCATCTCTCAAGCCTGTCAAGGTCCCTCTGGATGCCATTCCTTCCCTCTATTGTGTCAACTGAGTCACACAGCTTGGTGTTGCTGGCAAACTTTCTGAGGGTGTATTCTATCCCGCCATCTCGTCACTGACAAATATGTTAAACAGCACCAGTTCCATCACCAATTCCACCACTTGTCACTGGTTTCCACTTGGACATCGAACCATTGACTGTAACTCTTTGAGTGCAACCATCCAGCCAATTCTTTATCCATTGAGTGGTCCATCCATCAAGTCCATGCTGCTACAATTTAGAAACCAGGATGTAATGTGAGACAGTATCAAAGGCTTTGCACAAGTACAGGTCAATGCAGTCAATCTTTGCTAATTAAGAAACTTCAGGCATAAAAAATACTCCACCAAGAAAAAAGAATGCCTTTGCAAAAATTAAGTCGTGACAGACATCCATGATCATCCACTAGAGCTAACCATAGAGTTACTTCGCAAAGCTCTAAAGTTACTGAAGCTCAGTCTCTAATTCACCTATCTTTTCAACCATTTAGAATAGTTTAGGCTGGATAAGTTCTTATGAGTCTAATGGGTCTGGTTTGCCTCCTTTAACAGAGATGCACCATGGAAGTTTTCTGTGAAGGAAAAATTTCAAGGGAGAGGAACAAGACTGAAGGGCACTGAACTTGAAAACGTCAGTCCCTTCTTCAAGCAATGTTCCGTTTCTGTTGTCCTTTTATTTTTATTGTTGAATAAGACATCAATGCGTTGGAAAGGTCTGTGGGAACATCAGCTAAAACGAGAAAGATGAAAAAATTAGTGAGATTCTGAGAAAGGCATTTACCTAAGCTTTTTAGGAGTTTGAGGAGGAATGTTATTTATTTGTGGTAAGCAGAAGATACTTTTCAATCTTAAAAAAAATTTAGACAGAGGCTCTACATCCCCAAAAGTGCCTTGACAATACAAGGTAAGGTCAGTGCTGGCCCTAGTACGTATATCAAGAAATTCTAAACCATGAGGCATCTAAAATGTTAGATGTTGCAGAACAATCTGAGAGTGAGGATAATGAGATTTTATTTCTTTGCCTCAGAGAAGCAAAGAGTAGATAGCTTTGAAGGGTGGACTACCTCAATGAGCTTGGCAAAAAACAGGAGTACGTTGTCTCCTCCCCCCAAAAACATTTTAGGTGTTTGTATCTATCTTCCTGATATGTAAGGTATGCTAATTTGCTATAAATGGAGAATATATATTGCCTGTCTGGGAAATAACAGAATATTTTGAATGAAATATATAGAATAATTTTGGGTTTCTTTTAGTTCTTTCTAAATATAATTTGAGGACAAATCATTCATTTTAATTGCACATGAATTAAATTACAAATACATTTTTAATCCAGTTGATAATACATTTCAATTGGTATTTCTGACTATAAGAAATACATTGCCCACTGATAAAATGTTGAGGTGGACTGATGGCCTAACATCTTCTGTAACACATATGCCGTTGAGTAGCAGGAACTGTGAATCTGTTCTAACACTGTGTACTCATTAAGTTAGTTCAAGGATTGTACAGTATGCATAAATGTTCTTAAATCTAATACAATTCAGAGTATAATTATAAAATTTACAAAGAAGGATTACAATTTCTCTAGAAGTTCATTTAGTTGTGCACAGGCTAACAATATACTTACATATTAGTTACACAAGCATTTTAGATGTAATTAGAATCATAAAACTTGAAGTTTTACAGAACATTTATGACAGCTGTGAAGAAGAGTGTAGAGACATAGGATGAAAATACAAATAGCCTCCAAATACATAAATCTCATGCTCTGTGAAGTAACATCAGCAATTTCAATATATTTACAAGGAAAAAAAACCACAACAAAACAACAATCAAACTATGAGTGTTCATTATTTATCTTTTACTAATTAGTGGTGATATAAGCAATCCTTATTTACCTCCCTCTGAGAATTTACAGATGTACTGTAAATTACTACTTGGCAACACGACAAAATGAACTTAAATGTTTTCAGTGGAAAACCATGATATATTATGGCACTACCAGTTTTATCTCTAGAATTACAGATATGCTGGTATTTCAATTATAAAACACTGATTTTCAGTGGTAAATAGTTTCAGAAAAAAATAAATTAATCATACCGAGATCAAATCTTTTCTTAAATCTCAAATCCAAATCCACAGGTTTTGGTTTGTTTGTTTTTTGTTTATTCTCTGTTTGTGTCTGTTTTTTGTTTGTTTGGGCTTTTTTAAAGTTTGAATAAATTCCTTTAACTTTCACATAGATATTCACGCCTAATAGGCACCTTTCGTTTTTTAAAAACGGTCTATAATTCTTAAGTGTTTTGGTCATATCTGACAGACTGGTAATGAGACTAAGTCATATAAATTCAGATTCTTCCCAGGAGGATTCACAAGCTAAGGCAATGTTCAGAAAAGAAAGGAACAGACTGAAAACATTTTTCTCAGTGGATTATTTCAAACTGGCTGCCTGGAGATGATGCATTATACGTAGTGCTGGTGAAGTTTCTTAAGGCAAACCCTTTGAGATACAGCATTTGTTCCCAATATCCTCAAAAATTCAGTCCTGTCTCCTCATACTCTCTCTGTAGACTGATCATGGAATTCCAGAATGCTGCTAATAATTTGGAGGTTTTCTGAGGCATATACAGTATTAGTAATGTTATGGTTGGTGAATACTGATGGCCTCTCCTTCCATTTATTTGTCTTATTTTTTAAATCCATAGCCAGCATCCACATAATCATGTGGCAAAGAGTTTCTCAGTTTAAGTGCTATGTGGAAAAGGATGTTTCTTTTTTGCCTGAAATATGATGCTATGTAATTTTACCTGGTATCCCTAGTTTTCAAATGCTCAGAAATGATGGATAGTTGGTCTCCATTCACCCATAGGTACAGATTACATAGGAAGTGAAGAAATAGTATGTTTGCCTTATTCTTTTTTGTGAGGGTTCTATATGCTACATTTGTTTATTTACTTCACTAAGCACAGAAATGTAAAATAAATCTACATTAGTAGTTTGTTATGGTATTGCATGTACAGTGGCTACACTTGCATCTGTTATTGTTCTACATTTTCACTCTTTGTCTTAACAAGTCTCCTACGAATATCCATTACCCATAATTGCATTTAGAACACTAAATTTGATACTGTGAGGTTATTTGATTATCCGCCTTGTGTCCTCCATTATAGTTATTCCAAAATAAGCTGTACTCAGACCTTTCAGGCCCATTTACACCATTATCAGCATATGCTTAGGTATGTGTTCCTTAATACAGATTTTCAGACCTTTGGACTATTGCTTGCATTAAAGCAAAAATATATGCCCATGGCAAACTGGGACACCTTCTCTGTCTTCATTTTACTGTTTACACAAAGCAAGCTCCTTTAGGGACTTTCTGCTCCACACGATGGAGCATAAAAATGCCTGAGCAAGCTGAACAAAGTCTATAATAGAATGCAGAATCGCAGTATCTTTTTGGAAGGGAAATTTCTATGATCTGGAAATAATTTGATACAAGATCCCCTGTCTCCTATGTCCTACTTTGTTTTCCAAATCTAAATTTCTCTTTCCATTAGATTCTGTACGATGCAGTTGTACCTACCCCAATCTCTTATCAATTGTAAGTTATTCTGTGCTCTATTCTATTGCACTGAAAAGATGTCCTTACTGCTATCATATAAGTAATTTTTATACTTCTTGGATAATTTTAAATGCTTTTCTACACCCTTTTTATTCTATTTTGATTTGACATAGGGATTTTTTGATCATTTTAATTGCTTTTCTGCACCATTTTAATTCAGTACAGGGAAATTTGCATGGAAGTACCTTGAAAAATGTTTTAATAGACTTGGCCATGTCTAGTGCTTCTCTTCTCACATCACAGGGTTGTGCTTCCCATTTTGATGGCTTCAATTTTATTTGGGCCTCAGATTAGTATTTTTTTAATAATTTCTGGGAAAATTTTCATATGATTCACTTCATATCATCCACACCTTTTAATGTCTCTTAAAGTTTGAGGAGACAAAGAGTAAAAGGGAAAAGTTAATCATGGAATTGGGACAAAAACTAATGAGAAACAGGCAGAAAAATATATAAAAAAAAAAAAATAATCATATTCCTTAAGTCAAGTTCCAAAGAAACCATAGGTTAATATTCCTCTGCTTACACCTGGGTATCCCTTGAAAACATGATTTGTCCGTACATGACTGGTTTCAGACTCATATTTAGGGCAGAATTAGGTTTACTTTCCATTACAGGGTCTCTCTGGGGAAAAAAAAAATTAAAAATTTCCAAACTGTTCTTTTTGGTCTGTGTAGCTAAAATGTGATACTTAACACTATCAAAGATCTTTGCACCTTCAAAGTACTTCAAAATGCTTAGCTCTATGGCATCAAAAAATATTAGTTCCATTTTACAGATAAGCCAGAAAAGTTGGTTAGACTACAAAACAAGCCATTCCCATACAAATCCCAGCAAATTCCAGCATTCCCAACAAATCCCAGCAGTCACAGCTGTCACTCCCAGGCTCAGATTGCTTTGCCTCTCTTCAGTGTTTAAATAAAATGATAGGCCTTTACCATTTCTGAATAATTCCACTTGTCACTAGTTAATTTGTCTCATGGAGCTATGGAAAAAAAAAGTACAGCAAAAGAAAGAAAGCGAAGGTGATTTCATAGCCCCATCACTCAACAGTAAGCTCTTGTTAGGGCTGCTGTCAAGGGGAATATAGAGGTATGGAGTAGTCTTGCTGGGGCTGACTACAGTCATATACAATAATACCTATTTATTTAATTTATTACAGGTTCATGGGAACTGGAGTTGAAAAACCCCTTCTGTATTAATGTCCTTTAAATATGCCTGAAAGCCAGGTTGCATCTAATAATGATATATTTGTAGCTTTTAAACACACTTCAGAGAAATTTGGTAAAGTTCTCAGTGTTAGTCCAATCTTACCCCCCCCCCCCCCCCTCCCCCCCCCCCCCCCCCCCCCCCCAAGTAAATGCAGTGGAAGCTTCATCACTGGCTACTGATGTAGAACACATTGGCTTAATTTGAATAGCTTATCCTACATCTGACTGATACATCTTTCAGAGACTTCTAGAAGAGTTTGTAGAAATGTCTGTTTCCTAAGGACTCTACTGTTTTTTAAGGTTGCTGCATTCTGAAAAATCTTTTAACATGGACAACTTGGTGTTTATTTATTTATGTTATTGAGAAATTCAGAAAAATCACATTAATTTAAAACTTAGCATTTTTATTCAACATAACTAAATGTCTTAATGTAGTTGTTTTATCTTATACAAATTTCTCCTTCTGTTCTTCTGATAAAATATTAAACCTGATTGCTTTCAAAGGCAAGTTAATACAGTATAGTAATTGAAGTTGTTTATAAACATTTAGAGTTCCTAAGTGTAGCATTACCCTCTATAATAATTTCTTGATTGAGCTGGCAGAAGACAATGGGTTTTGATTAGATGGTGCTGTCTCATTAATATGTATGGTTCTGTTTCTCCATTTTTATTCCACTTATGTCTGTACATTCAGAGTGGGGGGACAATTTATTTTTCATTATTATTGGTTCTGCATGATTTTACATAATTGCAGTCATTCTTAGACTTCTTCCAATGTTCTAAGCCCCTGATTACCAATGACCTATTTACTCCTGTCAGTGTGATCGACAGTAACCCGAAATCAACAACTCACAAGTTAATTAAACACATTTTAGATATGACACTGAAAGAATCTAGATTACTTGAAAACAATAGAGAACACTAAACCAAATGCTAGCCCTTGGCTCCTCACCAGGGCAAATTAAATTTTGGACTTTGCTGACACAAACAGGTGGACAAATAACAGTCTTCTCATGAGAAGGACAGTGTCTGGCACAGTAAGGCAGAACTGGGAATATGGACTTGCTGTTCCCACCTAGATGAAGGGAGAAAAGAGATGGAAAGCTGATGTTAGTGGGTGTAGTTCTTATTAATGATGGTTTTTCTAGAGACTCTAATATCACATTAAGTGACTCTGATTTTCTAGGGATTTAATACAGGCAAAATAAGCAGCATCATTACAGCTATATGCAGCAGTTCTGTTCTGGACAGCTATATGGTTTGCTAATACTTGAAGACAGCCATATCTGAATCCCTGCCTGGTCTATTCTCAACTGAAGGACATGCAGTAGTATTAATGTAACTGCTTTCCCAGGATTTGATCTTAATGTTTTAAAGTGTTTGTTGGTTTTTAGTTTCTTTGACTAGTTGGTTATCAGTTTATTTGGTTGGTTACTCAATTCTTTGAGCTTGATTGTTCACAGAGTTTCCCCTTAGTCTGTGATAGCTGGAGCTCTTTATGGACACCTCTTCCATTCCCTTTGTAATGTGGAATGGAGATAAATGGACACACCAATCATTAGGACTTGGTAATTCTTTTTAAGATGCCTCATCAACCCTGTGTTGCAATGACACTATGGAAGAATGCTGTATGTCTGTGTCTAATGTGCCAGAACCCCTAAAGGAGATCAAACATCTGAACTTAAAAAGGAAATTGAAAAGCAATTTCTGAGAACAATACCTTTAAAATTATTTGATTTCAGCTAACAGTTTAGGCATGCAAATAAGAATAATTAAAAAATAAAATAAAATTTTAAAGCCTTTTCAGCCAGGAGGCAGCTACAACTATTTAATTTTTTTTTTTTTTTTTTTTTTTTTTTTTTTTAGGAGAAGTATGAGAGGAGTCCAGAGTTAAGAATGTTCTCTGGCTATAACTTACTATAATACTAGGGGAACAATTATTGTTGGAGACAATGAAATTTGATTTTATAAGGAGCATCAGAGAGCTTTGCTGTGTGGAGATTGTTTTGATGATGTGAGGAGAAATTTGGGGATGAAGCTTATCTGATTTGCCTTTTGCTTTTCTTTCCACTTCCTGTTTGCACTAGCTTTGTACTGGTAGTATTTGGAAAACACTTGTTACTTGTTTTTCAGTTCTGCAGGGAACAGGGTAGCTGCTCTTGGTAGAATGGAGTAACTAAGTAATGAAAAGCGATTTGAAGGTAAGTGTGTGAGTCTCATAACCATAATTATAAGCAGACTAGTGGTGTGAAACCTATTTCTTTGCAAAATGATAAATTCCTGACACATTTGCATTTCCTAGCTTTCCAGGGCACTCTTCTACAAAACAGAGGTAACTTTACCTGAAATGTTTCAGCAATGTCTATTATAGTGACCAGGATGGTCCAGAAGGTCCTATGGGTAGCACTATCTGGTTTATTAAAAACAAACAAACCAAACCAACCAAACAAACAAACAAAAAAAAAAAGTAAAAAATTTCAAAATAAAACCAACAGAAATAGATTTTACAGTGGTCGATAGAGTATTGCTGCAATTCTATAGTGGCAGAGAGGACTTTTTTTTTTCCCCCAGGAATCTGCAATATGCAAGTCGATTACTTTGACTTTACACTGAAAAAGCCCTTAAAACAATTCCACAGCAATATTAGTTTGAGGAAAACAAATTCCCAGGACACAGAGTCACATGGTATGTACTGTAATGGGCAGTGCTGGGCTATGCTGAAGGATTAGAAAGACATCTTTACAGATCTCTTTTCTTTTCCAGTGTTTATTTCTCTAACCCCATCTGGAAACAAAAGAAAATAAACTTGAGCAACAGCATCTGTTGCTCCTGCTGCTCTGAATTAAGCTAACTTAGTTTAATCATTTCACAAAAAACCAAACACTATTGCTTTACCTTTCCAGGTGTTTTCCTGGCTCATAGACTGACACTTCAGCTTGACTCACCAATTTTTCTCATAAGTTATTCAAATCCTGTGAATTACTATGAACTATATACAACTTTTAATTTCTCTTCTGGCAGAAAGAAATATATAACCTGCTTTGACTGTACTACTATTATTTTTCTTAAGCAAAGATTTGTATGGGCCTTCTCTTCCTGTCTTACACTGGCTGCACCCGCATGAAAAATAGCACTCATCACATGCAAGACGTGGGAGGTAGATGTCTGTGTATTTGAATGGAGTAGAAGAATTCCAAGGCATTGGAGCACACTATGGAAGGTTTCTTCTTGATAACAGATGGGAGGAATGGAAGAGATTTCAACTGACTTTGTTCTGGGGAGTACTATGGGCTGTGTTCTCTCTGTATTATGCCTGAGCATAATACTCATCCATAAATCTGTCCAGAGTTTATTGAACTCCAGGGCAATGCATAACCTCCTGCATTCCCAAACCATCCATCAGAAATTCACATGAGAAACAAAGAAATCAGTTCCACAGGAGAAAAATGGTAAACCTATAACTTTGCTCCAGAAAGCGAAGAATCTAGTTTAACTTGTAAATGCTTGTAGATCTGACTTAAAAGAGTAATGTAATGATAGAGCAGTAAAGAATTTGGTTATTTCAACTCATTCAATGCACTAATTTTGTAGTAAAATAATCACTGTTTTTGTACATTATCATCAGGCATGGCTTTAGTAGGAAAATAGGTAGAAGCAGGAGTAGTAACAATCCCTTTTTTTAGAAGACATTTTTGTTCTGCCCATACTTCTCTTCATATGCCACAGAGGAACAGGCCTCCCTGCACTGAAACATGCCTTATCAGGATACAGCTTTACATTCAGTTCTTACAGTAGGTCTATATTCTTTGCTTACTTCAATACTGCTTAATTGTAGATTGTATTTTTTAAATCTTACATTAGATAAAGACAGAGAATTAATGTCTAGATAGAGAGCTTCAATATACAAACACGTATGTTAGAAAATAATATTATGGCAGTAAAATTGTAATTACATGCATCACTTAGTCTTTGCAAGAAGACTATCTATAATTTTAAACCCTTCATTTGTATCTTCTTTGTAATTTCATTGCTAAACGTGTAAAGAAATTGCATCTTTACCTTCAATTTCAAGAACTTAACAGAATGTTCTGCTAGATGAGAGCAAAGTTTATAAAGTTGATGGCTGGAAACACAGCTGCTGTATTTGCCCATTTGCAGAAGACTAGCAAATTAAATTCTATAAAGCTAAAACAACATTTTGTTTCTTGTTCTATGTATAGAGCAACAAAATTTTTTATTAAACAATTGAAAAGCTTCTTGTGCTGTTATCTAAACACTGTTCATTATTCTTTCAGCATTACATCCTTCTATCAATCAAAAATATATGCCTTTCTCAACACCTCCTGCCCAATCTCATTTTGCTTAGTAATTCTTCCAGAAACTATTTGTAAAACAGCTTTCTCATCCGACATTTCACTATCAAAATACATTCAAAAGAGAAAAACAAATCTGAAAAATACTGTGTGACGTCACTAATTAATTCTCTTTTTAACAAGTTCAAAATTCTAATGATGTGAAAATTCTTTTGCAAATAAGAATTTAAATAAACCCATCTCATTGAAGTCCCTGAAGTTTCTACTTAATCCTACTTAATCTTGTCTCTTCTTTAGGTTTTACAGTATGACCTATCACAAATAAATAAATAATAATAATATCAGGGTTTTATTATTCTAGTAGCTGAAACAGATGAAGTTAAGAACAAATAATGCATTATCAGCATATAAGGCTTAAAAGCCAAGATAGAATTGGAAGAAAAGGCCTATGCAGAAACTTAATGAGGCTGATACATATCTTATGGACTTTGCCATTCTTTAACTCAGCTCTGTAAGTCCTCACTAGAAGCGCATTTATACAAGCTGCAGTTTGGAGCACCTAAGTAATTTTACTGTATTCAGTGGGTTTATTGTAATTCTCAGCTGATCTGAGAGGCTTATAACAAAATGCCTTTTTCTCAATACACCAATTTTGTATATAGAAATTATCCTAGGTCCAATGAGACTCATCTCTTTTCTAGGACGAAAGAACATAATCTGTTTGCTTCACCTTACTTTGTTATATCTTGAGATCTTGTGTTGTAAATGCATGTCAGAGAGAGATTTTTTTTTCAAACCTCTCTACAGCAAACCTGAACCTTTTTTAAATGTTAATTTCCATTTTTGAGCGTCTGATAATTTTCATCTATTTCACAACATTAGGAAACAGTAATTCCTTCCCATTTATGTAGTTTTATCTCCTTTTATCTTCCCCTCCCCCTCTCATCTGATACCTCCTATGGAATCAATACTAACCACAAAAGTGACTGCGAGTAGCACTGATTGCACTAAGTGAATCATTACTGTCCATCCATCCATTACTGTTATATCCCTAGAGCACTGAGCATGTCATTTTCCCTGCCCATTGTTTGCCATCCAGTTTAATGGCAATATATTAAAAAGCAATGGATGAACATACTAATAACTAATGATAAAAGGCACATACAAGTATGACATGCTTTATGGGTAAAGGATAAATAAATGACATGTCTATCATGACTCTTTAAATGAATCTTGAACTTCTCAGGCTGGGCTTTAAGGACACTTGGAGTTTTTGGCTACATACATTAGGAGAACTGGCAAATTTTTTTTTCCAAAGAGGGCTTCAAGTAAGTTAGATCGCTAAGTAAATGCATTAGAATCCACTCCATGATAACTGTATGGGCATTACTTTAAAAAGCCTTGATAACATGTGCATGTAATGGCTTTTTCTGACATTGTTCAAACCAGATCAGACTAAAGATCACTTTAGATCAGATAGTTATACTAGATGGTAAAGGACATTAAAATCAATAGGAATTTCCATGGTCATACTGAAAATTCTCTGAGCACCATACAAAGCCGTCTTTATGATCTAAAAATCTAACACAGTAGTTTGCATTGTAAAATAATCCATTCTTAGCTATCAATAGCAAATATTAAACAGAAATTATTTTATCTTGGGTTTTTTTTCTATATATTCATAACATTGATAATATTAATGACCTTTGGGTTTAGAATTTGGGGATTTTCCCCCTTTTTAATTTTTTTTTTTTAAATTTTCAAACTGCAGTTCCCCACAGCTGAGCTATCACAGGTAAATCAGTACTGACAGCAAATGTTATCTTTTGACAGTTTAGCCCCTTTTCCAGTCCTGTAATGGATATGTTGCACAGCAAGGACTTCAACATATACTCCTATGGGACTTGTCAGAGAAATGGTAAAATATTCCTACCTCTTATTTTCTTTCTTTCAGTCAGTTATTTAAACATGTGAAGATCTTTTATTTTTAGTCTTAGTTACTTTACTCAAAACGTGTTTGAATGATGACAACAAATTGAATAGATCAATCAATACACTAAAGAGCAAGCACTTCACAGAGCTCTTAAGAGACTCAAGAGATGGATAAGGGGCAATGCAATGTCCTGCATCTAGAATGGAATAACTGCATATACCAGCACAGACTTGGAGCGAGCTTGGAGAAATAGTAAAACTGTGAGCTTGGCAATAGAGGACAAAGAGTTCTGGAGGACAGTAACTTGAACATCAGTCAGCAGTGAGCCCTGGAGCTGATGGCAGGGTAGGCTGCATTAGGAAGAACATAGCAAGTTGAGGGATGTGGTCATTCCCCTCTGGCACCTGTGAAACCACAAGTTGGTTACTATATCCAGTGCTGGGCTGCCCAGTACAAGATGTTGACAAAGTAGACTGAGTCTGGAGGAGAGTTCCCATGGTGGCTGGGGCCTGGACCATGTAACACAGGAATCTGAGAGACCTGAGTTTGCTTAGCCTTAAGAAGAAAGGGCTAAGGGAGGTCTAATTGCCATGCACAGGTGCCTAATTGGCAGTCATAGGGACATTTGACAGATGCACACAGTATGTGTAGCTGGTGGACATAAGGCAGATCCCTCTTGGATTTAAAGAATAAGAGTCCTTACTGAAGGTGGTTAATCACTGGAAGAGATTTCCCAGAGAAGCTGTGGAATGTCCTCCTAGGAGATGTTTAAAACTCACCTGGTCAGTGAGCAAGTAACCTCCTATAACTGAATTTGTCCCTGGTATGAGCAGGGTTTGGAGTAGATGATCCTCAAAGACTCCTTCAGCCTAAATTGAAACTTGCTTGGATTAAGGTAAATCAGCTTTTTTGTTTGTTGGTGTTTGGGGTTTTTTTTAGTGGGTTTCATTACCTCATGTTTTTAATATTTCAGTTGCTCTGATTTCTATGCAAAACTTTTGATGCAGTGAGTTTAAATCCAGTCTTGTTTAAAATTAGATGGATCAGAGTTTTTAGGATTAGAGAGCAGAATAGTCCCTTCATAATCCACAACATAACAGTGAATGACCTGCTAAACCAACTGGACACCCATAAGTCTTTCGGGACAGATGACATCCACCCGAGTGCTGAGGGAGCTGGTGGAGGAACTTGCCAAGCCCCTCTCTACCATTTATCAGCAGTCCTGGTTAACAGGGGAGGTCCTGGATGTCTGGAGACTTGCCAATGTGACAACCGTCTACAAGAAGGGCAGGAAGAAGGGTCTGGGGAACTACAGGCATGTCAGCCTGACCTCAGTACTGGGAAAGATTATGGAACAGTTCATCTTGGGGGTGATCACGAAGCAAGTGCAGGACAACAGGGGGATCAGGCCCAGCCAACATGGGTTAATGAAGGACAAGTCCTGTTTAACCAACCTGATGTCCTTCTATGATCAGGTGACCCCCCTAGTGGATGAGAGAAAAGCAGTGGATGTTGTCTACCTGGACTTCAGTAGGGCATTTGACACTGTTTCCCACAGCATTTTTCTGGAGAAGCTGGCAGCTCATGGCTTAGACAGATGGACTCTTTGTCGGGTTAAAAACTGGATGGATGGCCAAGCCCTGACAGTTTTGGTGAATGGGGTCAAATCCAGTTGGCAACCAGTCACAAGCAGTGTCCCTCAGGGCTCAGTTTTGAGACGTCTTGTTTAATATCTTTATCAATGACCTGGATGAGGGGATGGAATGCACTCTCAGTAAATTTGCAGATGACTTGAAATTAAGTGGGAGTGTCGATCTGCTTAGAATCATAGAATTGTCAGGGTTGGAAGGGACCTTAAAGATCATCTAATTCCAACCCCCCTGCCATGCGCAGGGACACCTCCCACTATAGCAGGTTGCTCAGAGCCCCATCCAACTTGGCCATGAAAACTTCCAAGGATGGGGCTTCCACCACCTCTCTGGGCAACCTGTTCCAATGTCTCACCACCCTCATGGTAAAGAACTTTTTCCTAATGTTTAATCTGACTTTACCCACCTCTAGTTTTGATCCATTCCCTTTAGTCCTACCACTACCCGACATCCTTGAGGGAGGAAGGCTCTGCAAAGGGATTTGGACAGGCTGGAGAGATGATCTGAGATCAATTGTATGAGGTTTAACACAGACAAGTGCAGGGTCATGCACTTTGGTCACAACCCCATGCAATGCTACAGGCTTGGAGAAGAGTGGCTGGAAAGATGCTTTGAGGAAAAGGACCTGGGGGTGTTGGTTGACAGCTGACTGAACATGAGACAGCAGTGTGCCCAGGTGGCCAAGAAGGACAACGGCATCCTGGCCTATGTCAAAAATGGCGTGACCAGCAGGAGTAAGGAGATGATCATTCCCCTGTACTTGGTACTTATGAGACTGCACCTTGAGTATTGTGTCCAGTTTTCAGCATCACAGTATAGAAGGACATTGAGGTGCTGGAGTAGGTCCAGAGTAGGGCAATGAGGTTGGTGAGAGGACTGAAAAACATGTCTTATAAAGAGTGGCTGAGGGACCTGGGGTTGTTTAGTCTAGAGAAGAGAAGACTGAGAGGAGACCTTATTGCTCTCCACAACTACCTAAAAGGAGGTTGTAGTGAGGCTGGTGTCAGTCTCTTCTCCCAAATTACTAATGATAGGATGAGAGAAAATGGCCTCAAGTTGCATCAGGGGAGGTTTAAATTGGGTAATAGAAAGAAATTCTTTACTGGGAGAGTGGTCTGGCAATGGAACAGGCTGCCCAGGAAGGTGATGGAGTCACCATCCCTGGAGGTGTTTAAAAAATGAGTAGATGTAGCACTTGAGGCTATGGTCTAGTGGTTAGGAAGATGTTGGGATGAAAGTTGGACTTGATGATCCTAGAGGTCCTTTCCAACCATAATAATTCTATGATTAACTTCCAGACAACAATCCATAATACTTCTTCATTTTAACCAACTAAGGACATGTTGAAAGCTAGTTTAGAGACCTTCACATTCTGTAATTGTGTCATTCAAGTTAACTGAATCCGGCCTAAAATCTAAATATATGGTAAAGTTATTTTTTTCATGTAATATTTACAAAGATTTTATCTAATTAGTTTGTCATTGTAAAATCTGGATGATGACCTTTTGAATTCCCAGGTCATGAAGATGCAGTTATGCAAACTGGACTTTACATTAACACCTGTGCTGAATTATTTTCCACTGCTTGAATAGGTGTTGGGTACATCATTGTTTTGAAATGAATGATTTTGCTTCAGACTACTTCTGTCAAGCTGAACCTCTCTAGTTATTGCTTTATGCACATAAGACTGAAAGAATGGACTTGAAACCACAGCCATCACTGAATAATGAATGCTGGGGAAGAAAACTGACTTTTGATATTGACAATCAGCTGATAAAGAATTCCCTAGTGAGAAGAGAGTAATTTCATTTTGTTATCACTCTCTTGAACACTGTGAAAAGAAAGAATATTATTGTCAATGAACATACCAAATCCTAAAGTAATGCTGGATGTATTTGTCTGTTACAACTGCCTAAAACTGTAGCTTGCTTCATTTACAGCTTATCAGATGACAGGTTTACTGGTTCCAGTTCTTGATAACAGTTGTGATAAGGTTCATTTTTTTAAATACATAAATAAAAAGAAAAAAAAAAAAAAAAAAAAAAAAAAAAAAAAGAGTAATGCTTAAAAAAAAAAGGGTTTTTTTTAGCTCGTTCAAATCCTGGATACATTCAGTAAGGAGATTAGGTATTTCTGAGAGAGAAATTGACAGCTGTGTTCCTTCAAGTACAGATCAGCAAATAGTATCTTACTTTGTTGTAATCATCACATTTTTTTTTTATACAGAGATGGCAACCTATAATATATTATTTATTTATGAGAACTACTAATAAAGGTGTTCCTTTCTTTGCCTTTTTCTTTAAGAAAATGAAGTTTTAGGCAACCCTTTCTAATAAAACTGGTCAAGTATACTCCATTTAAATCAATTTTGTTAAGAGATAGATTCTTATCTAATCACCAATCTATCTGCTCTTGTGAAAGTTTCAGGTATTTCCTGTTAATATCTAAAATAGTTTGGCTGAAAATAGTTCTACTGTAATGTGATGTAGAAGTGGACCATGGAAACTTGAGTCCTGAGCTGTTGAATTGCTATTCTATTCCATGAAGCCATAATCTCCAGGAGATTATTTCCCAGAAAGCACATCTTGCAGGTGGTTATCATAATCTGTCTAGACATGCACCGTGGAAGATTTAGTCTAACTGGTGACATCAAAATGCTTGTGAAGATGAGAATGATGTGAACTACAATTCCCTTAACACATAGTAGTCCCATTCCAAAAAAGTTATATTTCATTTTGAGAGCTTTTTTGAAACTTAAAACAGGAAAAAGAAACTGGGCTGTAATTTTTATCATAATTTTTCCAGGGAAAGATACCCCTTTTGACTTGATTTATGTTCTAATGTATATTTTGTAGATATGGTCACTCTCATTTTTGCATTAGTGATGTTATGTTAAGGATCAGGGCTGAGTTTGCCACTAGATGCTATTAACCCCTCTTCCTACTCAAAGGGGAAGAGAAAAGGAATTAGAGAGATGCACTTATGGAATGGAAAAGGAAACAAAAAACAGCTTTAATAAATAATGTAAACAATGGAATATATACAAATATATACAAAACCAACCCTTCAATGGCAATCATTTCACGGTCATCACTGATGCTATGGATCAAGCACTGGGGAAATCCCAGTCTGGACTCATCGGAAGATGGGAAACAGATTCGGGAGCTAGATTCAGGAACTGTATTCAGGAAGATACCGATTAGGATTGAAGATAAGAATATACAGTCCTCCTTGGATGCTGGCCATTGAGGAAGATGGCTTAATACTTGTGATCCCTCAGCTTTATACTGAATATGACATATATGGGATGAAATACCTCACTGACCAGTTTAGGGTCACCTGCCATTCCCACTCCTCCTTAAAGGTGCAACCCTTTACTTTACAGTATCCCAACGTGGTACACAAGATTTAGCAGTGATCTTTGTTTCTACATGAGCAAGTACAGACAAGAGTATTTCTGCATACCAATCTTTGGTATTAACTATAAACATAAAGTGTTATTACTTCTATGAGCGGACACTGTTTGTGAAAATATGTCGTTAACTTCAGAAAGTGCAGTCACTTAGAAGAGACTTAGTCGAAAAGTACAATCACTGAACAGAATTGGTTCTAACTCAAGCCAGGACACATTAGTTCTTCCTTCGGAATTGCTTTATGTGAGCTGATCTGTGTCAGACTTTGATTATGAAAAATACAGACCTTAGAGAGAGGGTAGAAGTCATTATGTATGGAATCTAGAACTCAGAAAAATGTCTTGTGTACCTACAGAAAAACAGCAGCCAGAAAAATAAATAAAATCATAGAATCATAGAATTGTCAGGGTTGGAAGGGACCTTAAAGATCATCTAATTCCAACCCCTCTGACATGGGCAGGGACACCTCCCACTAGAGCAGGTTGCTCAGAGCCCCACCCAGCCTGGTCTTAAAAACTTCCAAGGATGGGGCTTCCACCACCTCTCTGGGGAACCTGTTCCAGTGTCTCACCACCCTCATGGTGAAGAAATTCTTCCTAATGTCTAACCTGAATCAACCTATCTCTAGTTTTAATCCATTTCCTCTAGGCCTATCACTGCCCGACAGCCTAAAAAGTCCCTCCCCAGCTTTCTTGTAGGCCCCCTTCAGATACTGGAAGGCCACAATAAGGTCTCCCCAGAGCCTTCTCTTTTCTAAACTGAACAACCCCAACTCTTTCAGTCTGTCCTCATAGGAGAGGTAAATAAATAAATGCATATATTCTGTAGTTCATGTGATGTACATCATCATCTCATGACGACCAGTATGACATCTACATAAGCTTCCTTTGAAACATATAATTTATTCCAGTTGTGAGCTTTATGACACTAGATACCCTGAGACAACCCAAACAAGACTCGCTATTGGAACACAGATCTCATTTGTTGTAGAAGCAGATGTTGTTATCTAAGAGTCATCCAACCAAAACTTTGTTGTTGAACAGGGAGATTTATGAATTGAGTTTCACTGCATAACCAGGTGATGATCCCTGTCCAAAAATTAAATATGAGAACTTTTCACAGACACAGGCCAGATGCTCCACAGAAGTTCATATGCTGTAACAGAAAACAACTGACCAGAATATTATTGCTGCAGTAATTCACTGCTCACACTATAATTGCTTGTGAGACTATAACCCACATGCTCTGTTCTGCATCAGTTTAATTTTTAAATTTAAAGAAGGAGGAGAATAGCTCATGAAAGGCAAGAAATGGATCATGATGAAATTTATTTTGTCTCGGTGCAAATCAAATATGTAACATCAGAAAAGGCATGCTTTCTTAGGAGGGCATGTGGGGCTACCTCATGTGAGTAAGTATTCTTGTCTGTATAGGTTGCTCTGGACACTTTAATGCCCATTCATAATCTATGTTCTGGATATTTAAATGGAGATTACTTTGTGGCTGAATTCTTAAGGCTTCCAACAGAAACTGTAGTAGCTTGAAGTGTGGACAAGAAAACGTTGCTTCTGCTAATGATCAAACAAGGCTAAATTGTGATTGTTAACTAATGTGTCATTCCATGAAAGCCATTGGGAGAAATTCTGCACAGATCTACTGAGTGGATGGTAATTTCCCTTTAATGCTCACAGTACATTAGCTTTCTTTATACAGTGAGTGTGTTTTGCTGTCTTGTATGTAAGGCAGTATCAGGACTGCCTATTCCTTCTCAAAACAGCTTCTGTATGAGTCAGCAGACAATGTTATAAAAGAGGTGCAAAGTCTATTCAAAACTAGAGTCTTGGGGTAGCGGATAATTTCTACAGAAATATCAATGAAGGATCAGTGGATACTTTATGTTACACTGTAGTTTTGTATGTCTTGAGATCATGGCTCATGGCTCATGCCACAGCATAATTCATATATTGGTGATATGAAATGGAAAAATCTAGAGAAAACTATGTTTGAAAATGAGCTGTGTAATATGCTTAGAATAAAATTAAAATATTTTCACTCCACAGGACATGTTTACAATAACAAGAAACAAGATAAGACCTTTTTCTTTTTTTTTTTTTTTTTTCCACATTAAGACTGACGGAAATTTAGTCCCAGCCTGCATACCCTTCACCTGTTATCACTGAGCAAATGTTGACTTTCCAATTTACAGCTCTGTTAGGAATTCATGACAAGGTTAAATTATATCTGAGAATGAGAATTTTTCCTCCATACTCTCCACTTGTTTTGATGGTTTTGTATTTTTAATTGCTAATCATTTGTCAGAAACCTTTTTTGTTTCCCCTGCCCATCCTTCTTTACCTTATATCTTGATTTCTCTATTTAATATGGAGTGAAAAATTCTCATGTCCCTTTGAATTTACTCATTAGTTCTAAGACAGGGCAAGCTAGAGAGTTAAAAAAATGGAGTTCTATCAGTTTTTATTATCCAGGGTTTTTTATGTAATTCAGATTTAGTATACAAATCATTAGAACTCTAAGGCCAAATAGTTATCTTTACACCTGCCTCCAAATTTCAGACTGTTCTTACCCAAAATTCATAATATCGATTTTTCAGGTCAAAAATCTTATTAGCACAGATTAACTGTTACTAAAATTTTCTTTGTAAAATAGTTTTCATATGAAGAAAGATGTAGATCTTTGACTACAGAAAATATAACTAGGATACAACTCTTACCAGTAGACAATACTTTACACTGCTGTTACTTTATTTCATGACATAGTACAGGTGAAATTTTGGAACATGAAAAATCTATGAGGAATAAATAGATTTGCTTCAGTCACAGTAGGTGAGCAAATTAAAATATTTTCTATTGCTGAAAAGGAAGCACTGACATCAGAAACCAGCAAGGTGACATTTCATGGCTGCAATATCTGTTAGATTGAGGACCAAAATTATAGTCCTGAATGGTTTACTCCAGTAAACTTTCTATGGCAGATCCTAGAATCATAGAATGGCTAGGGCTGGAAGGGACCTCCAAGGGTCATCTAGTCCAGCCCCCCTGCAGTGAGCAGGGATACCCTCAACTAGACCAGGCTGCTCAGAGCCTTGTCTAACCTCACCTTGAGTATCTCCAGGGATGGGGCCTCAACCACCTCCCTGGGAAGCCCATTCCACCATTCTACCACCCTCAATGTAAAGAACTTCATCCTGATATTAAATTTAAATCTAATCTTCTCTAATTTAAACCTATTACCCCTCGTCCTTTCACTACAGGCCCACTCCATCCTTCCTGTAGGCCTCCTTCAGGTACTTGAAGGTCACTAGTAGGTCTCCCCAGAGCCTTCTCTTCTCCAAGCTGAACAACCCCAGCTCCCTCAGCCTGTCCCTGTAGGAGAGGTGTTCCAGACCTCTGATCATTTTTGTGGCCCTCCTCTGGACCCACTCCATCAGGTCCATGTCTTTCCTGTGTTGAGGGCTCCAGAGCTGGCTGCAGTACTCCAAGTGAGGTCCAGAGTAGAGGGGCAGAATCACCTCCCTTGATCTGCTGGCCATACTTCTCTTGACACAGCCCAGGATGCAATTGGCCTTCTGGGCTGCAAGTGCACACTGTTGGCTCATGTGCCAACATCTCATCCACCAACACCCCCAAGTCCTTTTCCGCAGAGCTGCTTTCCAGCACCTCATCTCCCAGCCTGTATTGATAGTGAGGGTTGTTCCCACCCAGGTGCAGGACCCTGCACTTAGTCTTGTTGAACCTCATGAGGTTCACCTTTGCCCACCTCTCCAGCTCATTCAGGTCCCTCTGGATGACATCCCATCCCTCCTGCTTGTTGACAGCACCACTCAGCTTGGTGTCATCTGTGAACTTGCTGATGGTGCACTCAATCCCACTCTCAATAACATTGATGAAAATATTAAACAGCACAGGTCCCAGTACAGACCCTTGAGGGATGCCACTTGTCACTGATCTCCATCTGGACATTGAGCCATTGACCACCACCCTCTGGATGTGACTGTCCATCCAATTCCTTATCCACTGAACAGTCCACCTATCAAATCCATATCTCTCCAACTTGGCAAGTGGGATGTTGTGGGGTACCATGTCAAAAGCTGTTCAGAAGTCCAGATAGATTACATCTATATGTCACCCCTTGTCCACAGAGGCAGTCACCTTATCATAGAAAGCCACTACATTCACCAAGCAGGACCTGCCTTTGATGAAGCCATGTCAGCTGTCTTTCATCACCCCACTGTCCTCTATGCGCCTTGTTAGGCCCTCTAGGAGAATCTGCTCCATGATCTTCCCAGGCACAGGGGTGAGGCTGACAGGGCGATAGCTTTCAAGGTCCTCTTTTCTAACCTTTCTAAAAATGTGTGTAATGTGTTCCTTCTTCCAGTCCCCAGGGACTTCACCTGACTGCCAAGACTTTTCAAATATTATGGCAAGTGGCTTGGTGACTGCATCAGCCAGTTCTTTCAGGACTCTGGGATGAATCTCATCAGGTCCCATGGACTTATATATGTTCAGGTTCCTCAGGTGGTCACAAAGCTGATATTCACATACAGTGTGAAGGACTTCACATACAGTGTGAAGGACTTCACCACCCTGGTCCACACCTTGAGGTTTAACTCAGGAGGTGTTGGGAGAGAGGTTGTCAGTGAAGACTGAGGAAAAAAAAAATTGTTGAGAAACTCAGCCTTCTTCTAGTCCATTATTACTAGACCACCATTTTTACTCTTCAGGGAGGGTATGTTTTCTTTGACCTTCCTGTTTTCATTGACATACCTGTAGAATCCCTTCTTGTTATTCTTTACATCCCTTGCCAAGTTCAGCTCCAGCAGTGCCTTGGCCCTCCTGACCTCATCCCTACACAATCAGGCAGCATTCTTATACTCTTCCCAGGGTACCTGTCCCAGCTTCCACCGCCTGTGAAGCTCCTTCTTGCTTTTTAGTTTGACCAGTAGGTCATGGCTCAGCCACATTTGTCCCTTCCTTGCTTGATTTCTTACACCTGGGGATCAAGATCTCTTTCAGTCTAGGAAGAGTGTCCTTAAAAATCTGCCAGCTCTATTCTGCTCCTTTGTCTCTGAGGACTGTTTCCAAGGATATCCTATTGACTAACTCCTTGAAGAGCTGGAAGTTTGCTTTTCTAAAGTTCAAGGTCCTGACTGTGCTTTTTGACTGAGTTCTGACCCTTAGTACTGTGAATTCTATCAGTGCATGGTCACTGCCACCCAGGCTGCCTCCAATCTTGACATCCCTGATGAGCTCATTTACATTGGTAATCCCCAGATCGAGTGTTACTTCCCCTCTGGTAGGTCTGTCTACTTCCTGCCTCAGGAATTTGTTGTCAAGGCACTCCAGGAGCTTCCTGGATGGTCTACTGCTTGCTGTGTTACTTTTCCGGCAAATGTCGGGATGGTTGAAGTCTCCCAGCAGGACAAAAGCCTGTGAACATGATGCTTCCTGTAGTTGGAGTAGGAACGCTTCATCGAGAGTTTCCTCTTGATAGGGCGGCCTGTAGCAGACTCCATCCACAAGGTTCCCCTTGTTGCCTTGATTTCTAATTCCTACCCATAAGCTTTCAGCTTGTTTGTGGTTCTTCTTTAAAGACATCGCCTCACATTCAATCCATTTCTTAACATACAGGGCAACTCCTCCACCCCTCTTTCCTCTTCTGTCCCTTCTGAATAACTTGTACCCATCAATAGCTACACTCCAGTCATAGGATTAATCCCACCATGTTTCAGTAACGGCCACTATGTAGTATGGTGGCTTCCAACTTCTCTTGTTTGTTGCCCATGTTTTGTGCATCTGTGTAGAGGCACCTCAGCTGGGCCCTTGGCCATATCATCTTTCCAGGGCAACACCCCTTTATTCCATTAATGTGTTTCCCTGTTGGCAGCTACTACCTGAAGGGGATCTGGGTCATCTCTGCAACACTTTGACTGCATTATTTTGTCCCCAGCATACTTCTGGGCAGCACGATGAGAGCCCTTACTAGTCCCCCATTGCTCCCACACTGTTGTGTCCTCCCACGGCTTGCCACATGGAAGCCTGGTGACATTGTCCTCCTCCCCCTTCACATCCAGTTTAAAGCCCTGTCAATTAGCCCTCCAATCTCCTCTGCCAAGACCCACTTCCCCTTTGAGAGAGGTGTCTCCTGTTTAGTGTCAACAACCCTGGTGCTGTATAGATCATACCATTGTCAAAGAACCCAAATTTATGATGGTGACACCATCCACAGAGCCATGTATTAAAAGACTGTATTTGGCTGTTTGAGCCAATGTCTCTGCCATCGGTTGGAATAACAGAAGAAAAGATGACTTGTGCCCCAGAATCTCGTACCACTCGTCCCAGGGCTCTAAAGTAATTTTTGATTGTTCTAGGACTTACAGTCCAGATACCATAACATAAATTTCAGGCTGTTGTTGCAAGTAGTTATGATACATAACATACTACTACTTCAGGAAGACGTACTAAATCTGGTATTTCAGGGTCAATTTTGATTAACTTACTGTAATTTGGGAGTCTTACGGGTGCTTCATTTCCAGAACTGTAAGAAGGCATTGTTCCTCTTAGTATCTTATAAAAATAACTTGTGAGGAAAAAAAAAAAAAAAAAAAAAAAAAAAGTCTTGAGTGATAATACTCTTGAAAGATCTATTACTGTCAAGGGAATCTAGAAAAGTTTGGGAGCTCTAAATACATTATTTTTAGCAAACTTTTACTTACTCTACTACGCACTCTTTCAACACCTAGGAGATCTGCAGAACTATACAGCAAGTACATAAAGTACATTTGACAGTTGATAGTGAATGAATGTCAAATTACTGTGCTGCAAAACACAAAAACTGAGTGAGTTGCATCTGGTCTGGAAAATCAAATTATGTAAAGACAATAAAAGGTGTTTAATTCTACCCTTTGCATTGTCATTATTTGAGTAGCGGTTACATGGCAGATAACATGTGTAATGTAGCAAGAACAATGAAGAAAGCAATTACTTACTAGTTTACTGGTGTCCTAGCTGAAGTGCATGATTTATATTTCCTGGTACAAATATGTACACCAAAATGTGTAGTAGCATGGGGCAAAGAAGAATACAGTGTGATGTGCAGTTGCTTCCTCTTCCTCTCTGAGTAACAGAATGACAGCTGTAATTTATCAAATTCTGTCAATAAAGTACCAACCTTCTGAGACCCTATATAAACTCAGGCTAATGTGGTTCTGTTGACCTACGGAGAAAAATCCCACTAACTTAAGGGACAATTCCACATGGAAAATCAGAGCAACATTGCAACATATTCCATAGGAAAGTAAAGACAATGCCAAGTATAGGGAAAAGGAAAGTCCTATGGGAAAACCAGAGTAAATTAAGAATATATATACATCCATAGGAGTGATATGTTGAAGGGAGTATATCTGTGTGAACTGGTGTATAGCTCATGTTGAGCTTTTGCATGGTACCTCCAGAACTTGCTGATGCTAAATTTCACTTCCACTCTATTGTTCCTCTGTAGTTTAAAAAGAAAAAAAAAAATTATGTTGCTGTAGCTCTAGGTACCTAGGTTCTTAAGATGATCTCTCTATATTTCTATTACTATATTGTATTCTGAGTATTTTTATTAGGTTAAATTATTCTAACATAGGTGACAAGTTTTGATAAATAATTTGCATGTTAATTTTTGCATTTGCTGAGACAAGATCTTTGAGGTCTTTTGTTATGGTATGAGTGGTCATCAAATATATGGATTATCTCTATCCTAGCTGAAAAAGATCCTACTTCATCCATGTACATGTTGATGCAAAAATGTGTATCTGACACAGTTGTTACTGTTGCTGCTTCTTTTTTTTTTTTTTTAATGTATGTTATGTGTTTCTACTGATTTTATGTGATTAATTTTATCTGGGGCATAAGTGTTTGGAATGCCAAGGGTTAAGTTAAGAACACTTTATAAAGAAAAGAAAAAAAAAAAATCCTTTTTTTGTAAGGGGGTTCAGATCTGTCCTTCTCTTTTCATTTACAAAACATTTTCTTGCTTAGGAACTTGAATGAAAGCAGTGACAAATTCTTAATTTGAGCACACAGATGCTGTTTGTGTATGATATTTCCCTTCTATCCACACAAGTCATCAAATGCAAAAACAATCTGCGTGCAGACTCTTTTGTATGTGCCTGTATAAAGTTGTGCTTATGCAAAATGAGTGCTAATAAATAAACCTGTGGGTTGCTCTACAACCCAGTTATTGTAAGATTTCCACTTCTAAAAGTTCTGATGGATTTTACCAGAAAAAAAAAAAAAAAAAAAAAAAAAAAAAAAAAAAACCCTTTAAGCTGAGTCATACAGTCCCTCTCAGGAAAGAAATACTTGGCAGAAATATTATTTAACCTTCTAGAAAGGAAGCTATATAATTAATTACAGTTTAAAAGCTAAGGGTCACAATCTCAGCTTAACGCCAGGAAGTCAGCCCCAGCAGAGATGGTGTTTACCCAAAATTCACTGCTAGACGTGTTCAGTACTAAAGAACCCCTAAAAGGTTTAGGGCATAGTCCCCATGCTCTGGGCCATTTGAGAATGGGACATGCTTCAGCCAACTGTTGATTTACCATCACATGGGGCTACCTCAGCACGAAGCTGCCATAATGTGGTAGTGAATCAGGTTCAAAATGCTTAGCGTTAATAAAGCTGTCATGTACTCTCTGCAGGTGACATAAAATCTGAGAAGATTCTTGTCCAATCGTAGGTTTCTTTTTGAAAACCTCAGCTTCCCAGACACAGGCTGCTGCCTCATCGTCAGTCTGCCTGCATGCTGGGGCAGGGCTCCTGTCTGCCTGCCCGCCCGCACTGCGGTCACTGTTTCTCCTCTGCTGCTATCGCCTGCCCAACTTTTCTCCCCCAACACGCGTTATTCAGCTTTATGATATAGGCAGGATTTATTGCTAAATGAGGGAGGGATTTCAACTGGGTTTTATTAACTGGGAAAAGCTGGAGGCAGTGCTCGGTTACATATTATTACATAAGGTGATGCAGAGGTCTAATATCTGTCATAATCAAGGGCTAATGCAAATTCACTGTAATATCAGCTCTAATAATCAATGCTAAATTAAGATCTATTATCTAGGTAGCATCCATAAAGAAATGAGGAGTCCTGAAATGTCACAGTTGCTTTAATTAGAACAGTGTTGGAGCTGGGGAGGGAGGCTTGTTGCAATGTAGAAACTATGGTAAAATTCTGCCTGTTTTTTGCTGGGGAATGCACTGTTAATTACACTGACATATGCTGAAATGAGACTGTATAGTTCATGATGAAATGAGCTCTGTGTTTCTTATGAGAGCAGATTTTAAATAAACTACATAAACAAAGTGGTAAAAACTCCTTTTGTACTTCCTGTCTGCCCTCCCCCATGTATTTTGCTTGTAGTTATTTTCAGTCTACAAATTAATTAGAAGTAGAGCAGGCACAGTATATCTTTGAAAGCTGTCTTTCTCCCACACCCTGCACTTGTTTAAAACATAAAGGTTGTGGAAGTGAGCAAAAGTATTTAAGATAAAAATTGTTTGAACATGTGTGTGAGGAGATTACTGCACACTAGAGTGGGCAGTAGTGCCCTGGGAAGAATTATGCACCATCACAGTTAAAACTCAGGGCTGTGGGGTGTGATTGTGTGATTTTTTTTTATTTTTTTTTTATATATATATATAGATTTTATATCTTACATAATACATTTTACATACTTATATACATATATATATTACTGTTTTGCTTAGCCTGTCATATGCTCTGTCCTCATTTCTCTTGCATTTTCAATGTCAAAATATAACATGCTATGCATTATGAAGCATTGAAGACCATCCCTGTTATGCATAATATGTTATCCATGCTAAATTAGAAAACAGGAAGCAACAGAGGGCAGCTGGTGCTTGCCCTTTGCTATAATCTCCTAATAATCTGTTTTATCTCGGCTGTTCTTGAATTCTAGTAGTAATGATGATTCAACTATTTATCCCCTGACAAATTATTCCATTGTCTAACCTTTTGGATATTTCTGCCTAATGTGTAGTTTTAATATTTAAGTTTTGAATTTCAGACCGTTATTTCAACTATAATGGTAAATGTGAAAGCCATCTTCTATCAATTAACAACCATCTGGGAGAGATGAAATTCAGAAATGAAGCAAAGTGCTGTACAATAATGAATGATAAAGGGAAAAAACCCAACAAGCAAAGGGAATGTACTTTTTGCAAGTGCTTTCTGGCACAGAAAGGTGATGACCTCTTCAACTTTTAAAAACCTGTTTCTCTTCTCCTTCAGTAATTTGTGGAATTCATAATTGTCAGTCCTAAGTGTGTCAAAATCATTAGTCAATTTCATGTCTTTTGGGTTGTTCTAAAAAGCAGCAAAGATTAGGAAATCTGAAGCTTTGATAGAATTAGATCTGACCAGGGAGGATGTTAGAGTAGCAAGAAAAGCTTCTATAGGTATGTCAGTGACAAATAGGAAGACTAGGGAAAATGTGGGCTTTCTCCAGAAAGAAATAAGGGGACCTGATTACCCAGGACACGGAGAAGGATGAGGTACTTAATTACTTTTTTCCTTCAATCTCTACTAGCAAGTGCTCCAGCTACACTGCCCAAGCCACAGAGGCAGGGATTAAGAGAATGAAGAACCATCCACTGTAGGAGAGGTTCGAGACCATCTAAGGAACTGGAGGGTGCACAAGACCATGGACTTGATGAGATACATCTGCAGGTCCTGAGGAAGCTGGCAGATGAAGTGCCAAAGACACTATCCATCTTATTTCAAAAATTGTGACAGTCCAGTGAAGTTGACTGTAAAAGATTAAACCTAAGCCCCATTTTCAAAAAGAGAAAAAAAACAAGAGGTGAGGAAACTACAGGACAGTCAGTCTCATCTCTGTATCGAGCAAGATTATGAAATTATGAAACATATTCCTGGAAACTATGTTAGGTCACATGGAAAATAAGGAGGTGATTGGTGGCTGCCAACATGGCTTCACTATGGGCAAACCATGACTGGCAAATATGATAGCCTTCTATGATGGAGTTACAGAACTGGTGGATAAGGGATGAGTAACTGATTTCATGTTCCTGCACTTGCATAAAATATTTGATTGCTGTTCTGCACGACATCCTGGTCTTTAAATTGGAGAGACATGGATCTGATGGATGGACCACTCAGTGGATAAGAATTGGCTGGATAGTTGCACTCAAACAACTGCGATAAATGACTTGATGTCCAAGTGAAGTGGATGTCCAAGTAAGGAGTGGAACTCCTCGTGGGTTGGTGTTGATATCAGCACAGTTTAACACCTTTGTCAGCAACATTGACAGTGGGATTGAGTGTACACTCAGCAAGTTTGTCAATGACACCAAGCTGTGTGGTGTGGTCAACAAATTGTTGGAAAGGGATGGCATCCAGAGGGATCTCGACAGGCTTGAGAGGTGAGCCCATGCTAACCTCATGAAGTCAACAAGGCCTGCGAGGTCCTGGACATGGGTTGAAACAATCCCAAGAACAAACACAGGCTGCACAGAGAAGGGATTGAGAGCAGTCATGTGGAGAAGGACTTTGAGGTTGTTGGTTGATGAGAGGTTCAGAATGACCCAGCAATGTGCATTTACAGCCCAGAAGGCGAAGCATATCCTGGACTGAATAAAGAGAAGTGTGTGTGACCAGCAGGTTCAGGGAGGTGATTCTCTCCCTCTACTCCAATCTCATGATACCACACCTGGAGTACTGTGTTCAGCTCTGAGGTCCCCAACATATAAAGGACGTGGACCTGTTGGAGTGAATACAGAAGATGGCCGTAAAGATGATCAGAGGGCTGAAGCACCTCTTTTATGAACACAGGCTGAGTGACTTAGGGTTGTTCAGCCTGAAGAAGAGAAGGTTCCAGGAAGATAAGGTTCAGGTCTTATTATGACCTGAAGGAGGCCTACAAGAAAGTTTGAAAGGGACATTTTACAGAGGCCTGTTTGATAGGACAAGGGGTAATGCATTTAAACTGAAAAAGGATAGATTTAGATTAGATAAAAGGAAGAAGTTCTTCACTGTGAGGGTGGTAAGATACCAGAACAGGTTGCCTAGAAAGGCTTTTGTTACTACCTCCCAAGAAGTGTTCAAGCCCAGCTTGGATGTGGCTTTGAGAACCTGATCTAGTGGGAGGTCTCCTTGCCCATGGCAGTGGGGTTGGGACTGGATGATCTTTAAGGTCTCTTCCAACCCAGACCATTCTATGATTTTATGAAGAAACACATAAACATTTTCAATTGTAGATGTTTCTCCAGAACACAAACAATTTATCACTTTAAAAAAAATGAAAACATGCTATTGCATTATTAAAAATTCAAAGGATTCAAGCATTAGTAATTCACAATAATGTTGTAAAAATGTTGTTAATTGAGGAATGGTACTGGCAGGTCCTGAATTTTATGTCTAGCCAAGCTTCAGCACATTGTTGCATGTTTTAGTAAAATCCTGTGTTACAATGCAGGTAAAGCTTACTCCTGACTCTCCTGACCAGTTGACATAGAACACTTTAGTTTTATGAGAACTTCTCTTTTCCATAATTACAGAAAAACAGAATAATGATAAATAATGAGCACTGTCAATCATTAAATCATCAGCAACTTATTCTGCCCATCACATGGGAAAAGGAGGGAATGCTGGCATGTTGCATCAACTTCACAAGTTAAAATACTGTGTTCCTTTCTGCCGGAACCAGACTTTCACATTTCATAGTCAGAGGAGACCATTGATGTGCTCTGTGCTGAGTTCTCACATTGTATCTGGGGAATCCTGTCCCCATACCCTTTCTCTTCCTTGAGGAGTAATGAAGCCTTGTGCATTATAACCTGTGTTTAGCCTTTACCTGTCTGCATAGCTGAGTGGTTTTCCATACAACATATGCTGCCAGGAAAACCCTAGCCCTAAAATGACCTAAAAATTTAGCCCTCTGCGTAAGAAGCAGGAGTTCAATGTTTGTATTTGTTCCCTACACTTAACTCTAAATTCTACAAAAGAAAACACTAGAAGTGCAGACACGTCAAAGCAACACAGTGTTATTCTATTCCTGAATGGACAGAAAAATAATAAAAAAAGAAGAAACTTGCAGCTAGCAGGAGCTTCGTTTTTCATTGCGGAAGTATTGTAATCCATTTCAGATGTAAGTAAATCCTCCTCCAATTTCATGCTACAGTAGTGTCCACAACAAAAATAAATGTATGCTACCATCATAGATTAAGTGTCTGCTGATTGAATATTACACTGAAGAGAGAGTTCAGTAGGTAGTTCTGGACTAAATTTGGATTTTTTTTCCTTCAATCAATGTTATTTGGGGTTTTTTTCATTGTGGTGTTCTCAAAAAAACCCAAACCAACCAATCAACCAACCAAAAAAAATCAACACCCACCCCCCTTCCACAAACAAAACAAAAACAAAAACCCCAACACAAATTTAAAAAACAAAACCAAGAAAAAAACAAACAAACAAACAAACAAAACCCTACTATGATCTTGAGTGATCAAAATCAGTACATGTTTTGATTCTATCATTTTAAAGAAAGATATGGGGTTACTTTTGTAATGTGCCTTTTAATTTGATTTTAATTAACCACATCAAAAGATAAAGGAAATGTTTTATATATTTTAAATTATACGCACCTTTAAGGAGGTTAAATTCCTTCATGTCAGTGTATGTCAGTAATGTCTCTTAATCTGTGTATTGATGACAAAACAGATCATAAAGGGTTTTGGAAAGTAATCAGAGAAGTCACGAATCCAAGTGCACAGGGAGGATTTAGCAGCACAGTGGACCTTGACATTTCATTTGATGAATATAGCTCACTCGGTATGACCCACTCTTGTAACTCTTTCTCATCTTGGGCAATGAATAATTCCACATATAAGTGCTGTTACTGCCTTTTTGCATATATGAATAAGAAATCAAATAATGTGCAACTATTTAAATTTATTGTTGAAGTTAGCTTATATTCAACTCCACTTTCTCTTGAAAATATAATACATTAGATTTTAGTTATTGTAGATATACTAAAAATACTGTTCTTGTATTTTGGTTTGGTTTGTTTTGGTTTTAACCAGACAGGACTTTTAAGCTAAAGTAATGTTTTAGGCAATTTGAGAAACCCTCTATCTCTAAATGAGCATTTTTCTTATGCTGTTGAAGAGATCAAGCTTGTTTTCTAGTGAAATGAGCTCAAATCCTATCCTGGAAATCTGTACAACTCTCTTCTTTTGAGGTCTGCTTCTTTCCTCAGATGGTCCTTACCAATAAATTCAGGGAATTCATTTGCTGCTAAAAGTAGAGATTTACATGAATTCATGGAAATTGTATAAAAGAATTGGGGACAAAAATATAAATATTGTCAAAGAGCAATTTGCCAAGAGTATCCTTAATAGTCAGGCAGTATTATCTACCAGTTGTTAGCTAGGAATACTGAAGGTAGCCTTTCGTCAGTAATTGCTCCTTGCAAATAATGGATTCCTGCAGAGGTTCACAGCCTCAATATACTTCTTCCTTGAGGCACTGCTAGGAAAAGCACTTTCCCAGGGGGAACAGCAGTAGCAGAAACTTAAAGACATTAAAAAAAGTAAAAAAAACAAAAGAAAAAAGTGCATCAGATAAATTGGATGGTGATCCTACAAGACAGTATGCAAATAAACTCTTTTCTGCCCAATTTAGAAGTGAGTAAAGTCTGTTTGCTTGCACTTACCCTCAACTGCACTCACTGCTGGGAGGAAGGGAAAGCATTCATCTCATGCACAATCAGTTTTACATTGCACTCATCATCTTACTTTTTATTTCCTATCCTGACTCTATCATTCCACATCACAAGAATATATTGTAAACCTACTCACACATGTTGAAAAAAATGTAACACTAGTGTTAGCTAGCAATACTCTAATTTTCTTCTTGTTTGGACAATTGTGGTTTTACTCCTTAGAAACGCAGCTTATTTCATTTATATTTTCCTAGATTGCTTTTTGCCTTTGAACCTTGTTTAGTAAGTAAGATTGATTTCATTTTTTTAATGAGTCTCCCTTTCAACAACTCATCTTGATGTTGGATTTTATTTTATCATCTCATACATACTCCAAAAATCTCAGCTTCTGTCAAAATAACTGTAATGCACAGTGCCAGATGCAAAGATAAAACCTGCTGCTTTTAATGGAAGAATTGTCAACGTTTCAACAAGTATCTGTCTACTGCTCAAGACTATAGTCTCCTTTTATTTAAATGAGCCCCTATTCTCATATTGACAGTTGGTTTTCCTCTATCGTGTTGCTAATTCTACCAAAATAAGGCTTCCTTATAAGCCTTAGCTAGATTAGAGTAAATTTACCAAATATCTCTTTTGTAGTATTTTATCTGAAGAGTATGTTACTCAGGATGGCATTTCCCTCAGCTAATTTTAAAGCTAGAGTTCACCTATGCACATGCAGGTTCCTGCAGTGCAGTTGGCAGAATCAGAGATGTCTTAGCCAATTCAGGGAAACTGTGTTTCTTGTCCCTGCAGCCTTTCTGCAAGACACTGCTGCCTTGATAAAGAATGATGGTTCTCAGAACGGAGATACTATAGCAATTATACATACTAGTTTTGTAGTTCTTGTGATTATCATCCTGTGTTGCTCTCTGTTGCTTCAGAAACTATTACCCTGTGCATGTGTCTGCCTGCTACTTCACTCCTTAATTCTGCTAAATCCTGCTTATGTCTTCCAGATGTAGTTATGCCAGTTCCTCTACTTGCTAGTGACCAAGCTGCCTGTCCTTTCTGCTGTGCTTTGCAAATGGACCTCACTTTCTTCTTGGGTAAACCATTCAGATAGCAAGAAGACAAGGAGACCCTGACTTACGTAGCAGGCAGAACTGAAATGTTCCTTAGCTCTTTTCCTCTGCTTTACCCTTGTCAGAGCAGATTGCTATGCAGGGGACACAGTCATATTTGAAGTGACAGATTTATGTCTATAATAGCTAACAGAGAGTGTCAGGAATGAAACCTGGGCCTTGATTCCATATGGCATATATAGATGGCTGCCATCAGTTCAGCATAGAGCAAGCCCCTCTTATGGCAGGTCTGTCTTCAACAGAATGGTTTGAAATGTCCAAAGAAAAAAACATGGAAAGACAGTGACCAAGGTTCAGACTTTCTAGCTGGTCCCTGTTATTGACCCATAGTGTGCCAAACCCTGGTTTCATGTTGCAAAATATTTCTCCAAAAGCCATCCAGCCATGTGCTGAGTCTGTTCACAATGTTTGCAATGCATGCAGTACACAGAAGATATGCATAGATGCATGCAACATTAAGCATATCCTGGATTAGTAAACACACATGGGGAAAGCAGAGAGCTGCTGTTGCTTTATAATCAGTCCTGGTTCACTGCAAAAGATCTTGGCAATAGGAAAGGTGACCTTCCCTTTGTCAGAGCTAAAATGTCCCATAAGAAGAATCCAGCTGTGTGAAAACAGGCTCTGTGGATCCATTCAGGAACCCTTGAATACAGACACATTCAGGAGACCTCTTGTCTTTCTTTCTAAAGAGGGATCATAGAATCATAGACTCATAGACTCACAGAATCATAGAACGCCCTGGGTTGGAAGGCACCTCCAAAGGTCGTAAGTCAACCCCTCTGCATTAAGCAGGGACATCCGCAGCTAGATCAGGTTGCTCAGAACCTTATCAAGCCTGACCTGGAATGTCTCCAAGGATGGGGCCTCCATCACCTTCCTGGGCAACCTGTTCCAGTGTTTCACCACCCTCATAGTAAAAAAACTTTTCCTACTGTCCAGTCTAAATCTGCCCTTCTCTATTTTAAAATCATTGCCCCTCATCCTATCACTACATGCCTTTATAAACAGTCACTTCCCAGCTTTCTTGCAGGCCCCCTTCGGGTACTGGAAAGCTGCTATAAGGTTATAAGTTCTCCCCATAGACTTCTCCAGGTTGCAAAAACCCAAATGTCTCTGCCTGTCCTTGTAGGAGAGATGTTTCAGACCTCTGATAATTTTTGTGGCCCTCCTCTGGACCCGCTCCATCAGGTCCATGTCCTTCTTGTGTTGAGGCCTCCAGAGCTGGACACTATGCTCCAGCTGAGGTCTCACCAGAGCACAGTAGAGGGGCAGAATCACCTTTCTCAATCTGCTGGTCATGCTTCTTTTGATTCAGCCCAGGATGCAGTTTGCCTTCTGGGTTGAACGTGCACACTGGATCCTCATTTTGTTGTGAGAAGGCTTCAGTGTTACCATAATACAAGGGGCTAGTGCACCTGTGGGTCATTCCAGTCCAGAAAAACTGCCTTCTTAACAGTACTATGTCTTGCCATGGGCAATATTATATCTAGCCCCTTGGCTTATTTTTGAACATGGCTAATTGCTCCATTATGTTCACAGTGTAGATCTTTCAGGCACACAGACCACAACTGTACTAGGTACTTATTTCAATAACAACCTTATTCAATTATCTTTGTGTAATTTTAGTTGTTTTGTTGCTGTGGTTTTTAATTATTCAATTCCAGATTTCCTCAAGCTTAATAACTGTTGAACATTCTCAGAGTTTTAACCTGTGATTCACCATAGATCATTACAAACTAAAAAGTGGTAACATATCTTTGGCCCTCCTAAACTTCTCCCTGCATTAATAATGAAGGGAGAAGTTTAGGAGGGCCAAAGCACAGCTAGAGCTCAACCTAGCTACAGCTGTTAAGGATAATAAAAAATGTTTCTATAAATTCATTAACAACAAAAGGAGAATTAGGGAAAATCTCCGTCATTTATTGTATGCAGAGGGAAACATAGTAACAATGGTTGAGGAGAAGGTTGAGGTGCTTAATGCCTACTTTACCTCAGCCTTCAGTAGTGGAACAAGCTATCCCCTGGACATCCAGCCTCATAAGCTGGGAAATAGGGAGGGAAGCAGAATGAGGTTATCATGATTAAAGAGGAAGTGGTCAGTGACCTTCTACGCCACTTGGATGCACACAAATCTATGGGAGCGGATGGGTTACATCCAAGGGTGCTGAAAGAGCTGGCAGATGTGCTCACGAAGACACATTCCATTATTTATCTGAAGTTCTGGCTAACTGGGGAGGTCCCAATGGACTGGAGGTTAGCAAATGTGACGTCCGTCTACAAGAAAGGGAGAAAGGAGGATCCAAGTAACTATAGATCTGTTAGTCTGACCTCGATATCAGGGAAGGTCATGGAGCATATCATCTTGAGTGCTCTTGACAAGCTGTATAGAGGGCAACCAGTGGATCAGAGCCAGTCAGCATGGGTTTAGGAAAGGCAGATCGTGCCTGACGAACCTGATCTCCTCCTACAACGAGATGACCCAGCTACTGAATGAGGGAAAGACTGTGGATGTGGTCTACCTGGACTTCCGGAAGGCATTTGACACTGTTGCCCATAGATTTCTAATGGGAAAACTTCCTGCTTATGACCTGGATGAGAATACGATCTGATGGATCAAGCACTGTCTGGACAGACAGGACCAGACAGTAGTGGCCAATGGTACTAAATCCAGCTGGCGACAGGTCACAAGTGGCGTTCCTCAGGGCTCAGTGATGGGACCATTTCTATATACATCTTTATTGATGATCTTCATGAGGACATAGAGTCTACCATCAGTAAATTCGCAGATGATACCAAGTTAGGCAGGTGTGTCGATCTGTGTGAGGATAGGGAGGCTCTCCAGAGAGACTTAGATAGACTGGATCGCTGGGGCCACTGCTAATGGTATGAGTTTCAACAAGGCCAAGTGCCAAGTCCTGCACTTGGGCCACAACAACCCCATGCAAAGCTACAGGCTTGGGGAAGTCTGGTTGGAGAGCTGTCTGGCAGAGAGGGATCTGGGGGTTCTAATTGACAAGCAAATGAATATAAGCCAGTAGTTCGCCCAGGTGGCAAAGAAGGCCAATGGCATCCTGGCCTGTATTAGAAATAGTGTGACCAGCAGAAGTAGGGAGGTGATTGTCCCCCTGTACTCAGCACTGGTGAGGCCTCACCTCGAGTGCTGTGTCCAGTTTTGGGCACCTCAGTACAAGAGAGTAATCAAGGTGCTGGAGCGGGTGCAGAGGAGGGCAACGAAGCTGGCCAAGGGACTGGAGAATAGATCATATAAGGACCGTTTGAAGGAGCTGGGTCTGTTTAGTTTGAGGAGGAGGAGGCTGAGGGGAGACCTTATCATTCTCTACAACTAGCTGAAAGGACATTGTAGAGAGGCTGGTGCTGGTCTCTTCTCTCAGGTCATTAGTGACAGAACCAGGGGGAATGGCCTCAAGGTGAAACAAGGTAGGTTTAGAGTAGACACTAGGAAAAAAATCCTCATGGAAAGAGTGGTGAGATATTGGAATAGGCTGCCCAGGGAGGTGGTGGAGTCACTGTCCCTGGGTGTGTTTAATCATCACTTAGATGTGCTGTTCGGGGATATGGTCTAGGGGTGAACTTGTAGAGTAGGGCTAATGGCTGGACACAATGATCCCAAGGGTCTTTTCCAACCTAAATGACTCTGTGATTCTGTGATCTATCTAAAAAGGTTTATCATAATCCAGAAGCCATGCTGATAAATGTGAAAAATAACACATGAAAAAGTTAAGAAGTGCAAATGTGTTTAAACTGATTAAAATGTTAGATTAAAAAATAAAAACCAAAACTGAGAAAGTGAAAAACATGATTGACAGTTGACAAAGTGTGAAGAAGCAGAAACATCAGCATAATCTTCCTCTATGTGTAGTTTAATGACCGACTTTTGGATAACACATATACTATACAATGAACTAAAAGTTACATTGAGTGGAATTCATTTAACCTAGCTTCAGATGTCCAAGCCTCAAACAGTTAGCCTAGATTGTCCTTGAAATCAAAGTCCATTCTCAGACTGCATTTCATTACATTCTCAAATAAGTATGTAAAACAGGGCAGCTGAATTACGCACAGGTTGCCTGAAAAAAAAAAAAAAAATTCTTGGAAGAACCAGGCAAGAAAGTGAGTTTTTCCTACTGTCTGAACTGCAAAACAAACCTGTAGGCAGAGCATCTAAAGAAAAGGTTGTAGAAATCTCCATGTTTAGGGTAGGAGACAGTGACTGATCCCAGGAACTGAGGAAAAAGTATTATTAAGAATCTCACAGTGAAAGAGAATCATGGAAATATTTTAAGAAAAGTAACATTCCAACATAGGAGGAATGGAAGCTTTTGAGAAAATGTGGTTTATATTTTTAAGCTTGCCCAGAGAAGGGGTCATTCAGCTTCAGCTAACAGATGAAAAATGTGCTACTGAGAGTAAGCACCTTGGGCCGGAAGATTGGCCCAACAATACACTAATGTGAGTGATGAGTTCTTTTTTTCATAATTCTTTTTGTTTTCATTTGACCATTGCTTCTGGAATGTGCAGGTTTTAATTTGTTCTGATTTTAAAAAATTATGTTCTTGAGCTGTGAGAAGAAATACTCTTTCTTTTTTGTCTGGGTTCGAGTGCAGGACCACAGGAGAGAGAACACTATGTCAACCCTAACAGTACATGAACATGTTACCCTAGTTACACTATTTTAATTTGCATTCATATCTAACCTCACTTTGGTTATTCATAATCTTTTTGATGTTTATACTATGCTTACATTAAGAAAAAGGCATGGGTTTATTCACTTCAAAGTTCTAGCCAAAGCCTCTTTCAAACCAGCTACATGCATTTTAATTTGACTGTCTTCCAGGCAGCTTTCCAGCCACTCTTCCTCAAGCCTGTAGCATTGCATAGGGTTGTTGTGGCTGATGTGCAGGACCTGGCACTTATTAAGCCTTTTACCATTGGCCTGGCCCATCAAGCCATACTTTCCATATACTTCTATAGAGTCTTTCTACATACAAACAGATCAACACTTCCACTCAACTTGGTGTTGTCTGCAAACTTACTGAGGGTGCACTTGATCCCCTCATTCAGATCACTGATGAGATGTTAAAGAGAACCAGCGTCAATACTGAACCTTGGGAAGCACCACTAATGACTGTCTGCCAACTGGATTTAATTCCATTCACCACCCTTTGGTCTCAGCCATCCAGCCAATTTTCTACCCAGTGACGCATATACCTGTTCAAACCATTAGCAGCCAGTTTCTTCAGAAGAATGCCGTGGAAATTGGTGTCAAAGGCTCTACTGAGGCCCAGGTAGACAACATTCACAGCGTTTCTCTCATCCACTAAGTGGGTCACCTTGTCATAGAAGGAGATCAGGTCAGTCAAGCAGGACCTGCTTTTCATAAAACCATGCTGACTGGGCCTGATGATCTGGTTGTCCTGTATGTACTGCATGATGGCATTCAAGATAATCTGATCCATAACCTTCCTCGGCTCCAAGGTCAGGCTGACAGGCCTGTAATTCCCCAGATCCTCCCTCAGGACATTCTTGCAGACAGGTGTCACATTTGCTAACCTCCCGTCAACTGGGACCTTCCCAGTTAACTAGGACTACTAGTAAATGATGGAAAGTGTCTTGGTGAGCACTTCTGTTAGCTCCCTCAGGACTCTTGGGTGGATCTTATCCAGCTCCATAGAATTGAGTGTGTCTAAGTGGTACAGGAGGTTGCTAAACATTTCCCCTTGGATTATGGGGGCATCATTCTGGTCCCCATCCCTGTCTTCCAGCTCAGGTGGTTGGGTATCCAAGAACAACTAGTCTTACTATTAAAGACTGGGGCAAAGTACCTCAGCCTTTTCTGCATCCTTTGCCACTATGTTTCCCCACTCAACCAATAAAGGACGGAGAATGTCTTTAGCCTTCCTCTTGTTACTAATATATTTATCAAAACTATTTTTAGTGTCTTTTATGGCAGTAGTCAGATTAAATTCTAGTTGGGCTTTGGCTTTTCTAATTTTCTCCCTGCGTAGACTCATGGAAGTTTTGTTGAAGGCTTGTCCCTTCTTCCAAAGGTCATAAGCTCTCTCTTTTTTCCTGAGCTCCATCCAAAGCTTTCAGTTCAGCCAGGCCCATCTTATTCCCTACCAGCTCATCTTACAGCACATCAGGATGGCCTCCCCATTCACCTTAAAGATTTCTTGCTTGAAGAATGTCCAGCCTTCCTGAATTCCTTTGTCCTTGAGGACTGACTCCCAGAGGATTCTGTGAACCAGTCTCCTAAAGAGGCCAAAGTCTGCCCTCTGGAAGGTGGTATTTCTGCTGACCCCTCATTCCTTACTTCTCCAAGAATCGAGAATTCTGACATTTTGTTATCACTATGCTGAAGACAGCTTCCAACCATCACATCACCCACAAAGTCCTTCTCTGTTCACAAAAAATAGGTCCAGCAAAGCACCTTCCCTAATTGGCTCACTCACCAGCTGTGTCAGGAAGTTGTCTTCCAGGCACTCCAGGAACCTCCTAGACTGTTTCCTCTCTGCTGCAGGGTAGGAAAGCTCTACAAAGGAATCTAGATAGGCTGGATCACTGGTCCAAGGCCAATTCCATGAGTTTCAATAAGGCCAAATGCCGGGTCCTGCACTTGGGCCACAATGCCCAGCAGCACTACAGGCTTGGGGAGGAGTGGCTGGAGAGATGCCAGGCAGAGAAAGACCTGGGGGTGTTGATTATCAGACAGCTGAACATGAGCCAAAATTGTTCCCAGGTGGCCAAGAAGGGCAATGGCATCCTGGCCTGGATCAGGAATAACATAGTCAGCAGGAGCAGGGAGGTGATAGTTCCTCTGTACGCAGCTTTGGTGAGGCTGCACCTCACATACGGTGTCCAGTTTTGGGCCCCTCTCTACAAGAAGGATGTTGAGGTGCTGGAGAGGGTACAGAGGTGGGCCACCAAGCTAGTAAAGGGTTTGGAGCATGTGTCTTATGAGGAAAAGCTGAAGGATCTGTGGCTTGAGAAAAGAAGGCTGAAAGGAGACTTTATTGCCCTCCACAACTACCTGACGGGAAGTTGCGATAGAACAAGAGGAAATGGCCTATAGTTGAACCAGGGGAGGTTCAGGCTGGATATTAGGAAACATTTCTTTCCAGAAAGGGTTGTCAGGCATTGGAATGGCCTCCCCCGGGAGGTGGTGGTGTCACCATCCCTGGAAGTGTTTAAAAGCCAGTTAGATGTTGTGCTTAGGGGTATGGTTTAGTGGTTTTTGATAGGGCTAGGAGTAAGGTTGGACTTGGTGATCTTGAAGGTCTCTTCTAGCTGAAACTATTCGATGATTCTATGCTGTATTGTATTTCCAGCAGACACCTGGGAAGTTGAAGTCCCCCACAACAATGGCTAGTGATCATGAGGCTTTTCCCAGCTGCTTATAGAATATTTTGTCTACATCTTCATCCTGGTTGGGCAGTCTGTAACAATTTCCTACCATGATGTCTGCCTTCTTGGCCTTCCCTGATTCTTATGCACTGACACTCAACCCTATAGTCACCATCATTATGCACTTCAATTGGGCTATTAATACCATCACATTTCTGAGGGACGAGCCCCAGTTCCTACATGACCATTCTCAGGCTATTCTGCAGTTTCTAACCCATCAATAAGTCTTGAGTCTTTGCTGCTAATTAGATATCCATCTTCTGCCTCCACTGAGATGGCAGATTGTAGGGCCCACACTGCCCCACAAATGTACATTACATAATTTCACAGATTGACACTTGTGAGTACAGCTAGTCCTTTGTGCTTAAGTACCTACAGGAGAATAGCAAAGTAGAACCTCAAGAATAATTTTTCCTGCTCTACAAGAATGTCACATGTATATAAATTACAGAGTGGAACTTTTCAAAATGCACTGTACTGGGAGTTCATTTGATTTATTTACAATTACCCTCTGCATGGTCCTAAATCTCTTCCTTTATGATTTAGTAGAGAAGGTTTCTTGTTTATATTTGTACTGAGTATTATCTTGGTCTTCATTAAATCTCATCTCACTAAATTATTGTAACCAAAGTGTCAGATCATCTAGATGCATCTTCATTTGTTTGTGCTGAAATACCCCACTAGCCAGAGAGTTAGGCTTGGAATATTTTAAGACATAGACAATTCTGGATGTGTTTATTTACCCAACGCTGGGCATTGCTAGATCATACTTTTTCTATGTCTTAGATCTCTTCAAATAGATATAAAAAGTGAATTAGTTTAAAGAAAAAAAAAAAAGATAGCACTTTCAGAATATTGATAGATCTACAAAATCAAAAAAAGTGTAAGAAGTTTGAAGCCATGAAGTGTATCTTGTCAATAAAATCTTGCAAGTATGCTGTTATTTTAAGTAACATACATATACAGTATTGAAATCATCATGATTTTACATAAATCACCATGTCTTTAAGTACCTGGAGACACTGACTCCTTTTCCACAGAAACTAATATAATTTCACCAGAGATAAATAAATGCACTCCTTCCCCATCTTCTGTTTGTAAATACGAGGAAATTAATCTTATTAAAGGCAACATTGCTATTATACTATGCATTTTAGGTGAGATGGTAATATAGGTATCTTGCTTCTGATAGAAGAGGACATAATTTACAAGTGATGGTAAGTAGTGATTTACATATATAACCTAGAGCATAACTAGTAATTGGTCGAAGAAGAAGCTATCTGGTTTTTCCATGGCATGTCCTCACTGTGAAATGGGAAGAGATGTCTATGACTGTGGAAACTCAGGCTGATGTCAATAATGTACATCAGCATGCAAAATTCATGTCCAGCTTCAGCCTAGACCCAGTAGTACTACTATTTAACAGATGTGAGGCACAGAATTAATATTCAATTTGGGAGTGCTAATATGTCATGGTTTCTTTTGACAAAGGCTTTTTTTTTTTCTTTGGCTGTTGTGCCACATGTCAAACTAGTGGGTGTCATGCCTAGATAGGTGCTACTCTACACAGAGCAACTACCAAAACTCTCTGCTAGATCATCATTTGTCACACTTCATTTTAGACACATGGCATATGTTACTTGAGTCTAAGAGTTATCTTCACAGTATGTGCCAGTTCTAATTTTTGTCCCTGGTGCCTGTTTTGAATAACACCTACTACTGAACAACTATAATTTTCCTCTTTCACTGGTAAGTGGTGGTTGTTTTTTGTTGGCAGTGCTCATACATCCACTGTGGGAAAACATATGTACAGAATAAGGTCAGTGAAATAAATTAACAAATGTAATTGCAACATACCAAATTAAATATTTTATTCATAATCTCTGGAGTGCTACAGAAACCTAAAATTTTCTGCCAATACATTAAATTTCTATACATACATATATGTACCCACTTATGCTGAGTAATTGCATTGCAAAAACATGAACTAATTTTATATTTCATATAGCTATATGCTTTGTGAAAGTTTGTGTTTGGTTTTGTGGTTTTTTGTGGTTTTTTTTTTTTTTTACTTTAATCAAGTTTTTATTTTACTTTCTTCTCATCTTTCAAACCTTTTTGTCTCTTTTGGAAGCCCAAGATTAATTAGTTGATTCTCTCTTCTTCTTTTCTAATTCCATCTACAGTTCAGAGGCACGTAAAACCACAAAGCAAGATAATAACCAATAAATGGAATAATTAATTCAATGCACTGAAACTAATTTTAATTTATATTTCTCAAAGATTCTCACTAGGGAATGGAGAACCTGAAGTTCTAGGGAATGAAGTGCTCCAGTTCTGGTTGTTTTGAATATGTTGTGAGCAAAAACTGTTCCTGTAAAACTGGAACTTGAAACAGATGAAATCAGAGGGGAAATTAATAACCAAAAACATTTTAAATGAGCAAAAAGGAAGAAAAAAGTTGAAATTTTTTTTTTTTTTTTTTTAGTCAAACCTATTTTGTTTACCTCACAAGGTACATACACAACTAAGTATCTAAATCAATTGAACAGGTAAAGTCAGAAGCTGAACTATCCTATACATCATTTCTTTCAAAGAGATTAAGCATTTTTGATAGGCAGTAACATGCATTTTGACTTTTCATCAAAGATATCAGAAAAATATTAAAGGATGTGGCTTCTTGGTTTAGTGTTTTTGAAAAACATCAGAGGTTTATTAGTTCTGTTAAATCTGACAGATTCACAAAATCACAGAATGACTGAGTTGCAAGACACCTCTGGAGAACATCTAGTTCAACACTGCTCAAAGCAGAGTCAGCTAAAGCAAGTTGCCCAGAATGATGACCAGTCAGGTTTTGACTGTATCCAAACACAGAGTTCACACAACTTCTCTGTGCAATCTGTTCCAGTGTTTAATCACCTGCACAGTAGATATTTTTTTCTTATATTTAAATTAAATGTGATGTATTTTAATTTGTGCTCATTGCTTCTTGTCTTTCATCTTTTTTTCAACCCTTGCCCCATCAGGTATTATACACATTGTTCCAGACTGAACAGTCCCTGCTCTCTCAACTTTTCCTCATATGTAAGTGATCTGTCTCTTAATCATCTTCATGATCCGTTGCTGTACTTGCTCCAATAAGTCACTGTCTCTCTTATATTAGGGAGCCCAGGACTGAACACAATACTCCAGACGTGGCCTCACCAGTGCCAAGAGGAAGAATAATCTCCTTCAACCTTCTGGTGATACTATTACTTACACAGTCTTGGAGGCTGTTGTCCTCCTTTGCTGCAAGGGTACATCTACCAGGATCCTCAGGGCCTTTTCTGCATACGTACTTTCCAGCCAGTCAGCCTCAAGTCTGTACTGGTGCATGGGATTATTCCTCAGGACTTGTCACCTCTCTGTTGAATCATTTCTCTAGCCTGTAGAGCTCCCTCTAAAGGACAGCACAACTGTCTGCCATATCAACCTCTCCCATTGTATAATCTGTCCTATAGTGGAGGTCATTAATGGAGAATTTAAAGAGTATCAGACCGAGTATGCATGCCTAGTGTTTACCATAAATGACTGGTCTTAATCTGTACTTGCAGATCTGCAAATGGAGCAGGAGTCATCCTTCTAGTGACAGAAGTAATGAGTTTCCAGTCCCTGCCAACCTTGGGGTCTCTGTTTCAAGACTCAATAGGCACAGAATCTGCATGCTCCTCCTTCAGTGCACCTGGGGCTCAGATACTCATGACCTGCAGCATCTCAAAGAAGATCCAGTCAACCTCTTTCACATCATCCCTGCTGATCTGATCTGATAGCTCCTTTCCTTGGTGAAACAGACCTCCACCAGTGCTCATGTCCTGCAGTTGAGGAGTCCATCATTCCTGGTCCTGAGATCATTGAGAAACACCTGGGATCCCTGCTGCACTGCACCTGTGGAGCTGCATCTGCCTTCAGGTGCTCCATATGTGTTAGGTCTCTGGGGTAGTGGCTCCAGTGGGTGCTGAGGACTGTGCCTATGGCACATCAAAACAGTGCTACACATGTGTATACTTTTCTCAGCACAGTTTCTGGCCTGCTGCCATGTGACCTTCTCCTGCTAGAGCTATCTAGAAAGCATATCCTCCACAGTTATTCCTTCCCAGCAGTGTCAGGCATGCTGAAGTTCCTTGAAGATTTCCCTTGACCCCAGAAGTTCTGTATTTGTGCTTGGGACCCAAGTAGATGGCCTAAAACCTCTTTCCTGAGTCCAGAGCCTGCTCATGAGCATTGTCTTACTGTTCCTGCTGTCACACTGCTTCCACTCATGGATAAACAAATCCCAATTCTTTGCAAAATCAGTCAGTTCAGTAAGAAGACTGATCTTCTCATTAACCTGTAAGAAATTAGGACCAAAGAAATAATCAGCTTTATGACAAACCTGACTGAGAGGTGTATTTTCTGAAAAAAAAATCCTATCCCTTCCATCTTTAGTGTACATTTTGATTCTTAGTCTCCAAAAATCCAACAAATAGCACAAAATTTTTATACTGGGCTTTAATTATCCAGTTTTCTTACTGAAACCTGACTTCATACCTACACTTTTTCTCCCTTTAGAATCATCTGTTTTTTTTTTATTTTATTTTTTAAATCTAATTTAGTACTTAATATTTTCTTAAATACATGATAAATGCTGGGTTTTTTTCACCCTTTCCTGTGATACACATTTGCACTTACGTCATGTTAGTTCTTTGAGATGATTGAAAGGCAAACACACTAGATACTACTTTTGTGCAATGCTTTGTTTCATGAAATGGATTTGAATATAAACACTAAACACAAAAATATAAGCACTTTTTAAAAAACCAGCTTACTTGCTAGTAAGGGAAAACCTTTAACGACTAGAATCACCAGAATTTCCTTTAATGTCGTCTGGTCCAATTTCCAGTTAAATCACAGTACGTTATGAATGCCAAAGAAAGCAAATAAAAAGTTCAAAATGAGGGTCTATATCTAGTAAACAAATGTGACAAAAGTGCTACCATACAAAACTTCGTAGTAATTATTCCAATACGAGTAACAAAGTAACTTGTGGAGCATAAAACTAACAAATACTGTGTGTTGGCAGTTCAAGCACAGTATGCTTTTAAAATGCTATCAGTGGCAAACTATGCCAGAAAGCACAGCCTCATTCAATAGCTTTATGCAAAATACAGACACTTACCAAGTCTTAAATTCTACCACAAAGTACTATAACGTGTTCCTAGGCTTCATATTATGCTGTAAAATGCAAAAAAACCCCAACCTAACGAACAACTAAAAAAAATTAATTGTTTGCCTGCTAGGTACTTCTGAGACACCTTTTAGGGCTTTTAAAATAGTACTGTTCCATGTGATTCCTTTTCTTGTCAAACTTTTCAGCTTTCATGTGGGTCCTTTATGTTTGTTCTTTGTTGACAAGAACACCCTGACAACTTAAGGTTTTTCCATTTGTCTCTTCAAGAATACTAGCATATTTTCCATGCCTCTTGACACAGTAACCTAGTTAGTATACATAGTAGTTGTGATTGTTAGAGTTAAAAAGTGAAATAAAGCAGGTTATTCTCTGGACAGAAAACAATTTGGATTTGTGTCTATTAAAAAAAGAAAGGAGGATGAAGAGTGAGGGCTTCACCTCAAAATTAGTAACTGTCTCATTCTCTGCAGAATCTTGAAGGGTTATTTTGACGATAGCTACTTACTGTTCCTTTTGCTGGTGACTTAACACAGTGGAGTGCTTTCTCCAGACACTGAATTTGGCTTCAAGTCTGTTATTCATGCCTTTTTGAATTAAAAAAAAAGGTGTTGTAATACAAACAGCTCTTTCCTTCACTGAATATATTCATTCACATATGATATACATTGGTTGTGCAACATGTATAATTTTGCAACTGCAATATACCCACCTTTTATTTGTGTCTGCTCTTTGTGACTTTCAAAGATGTTAGTCTATAGTTTATGAAGAGCAAATGTGCTACTAATGAACTATTCAAGAAGTACTATGAACTATTAAAGAAGTGGGGGAGATTTCATATAATGCTTGACCAATAACTTTTAGAATAAAAATGACAGTGAGACAACACCAAATTTGGAGCTATTTTGAAATTCCAATTTGAGATTTCTGGTGAAAACGAACAAAATATTTCATCTTCAGATTTGCTCTAGATGTGAAAACTACAAAAGCTCGGGTTTTGGAAGTCACCCTCTGATTTTGTTGCATCCTTTGAATTCTTTAGGTCCAGTGTGTGGCTAACAAACCTATTTGCCCATCAGTATTTTTTTGGTTTTGCTAAGAGGTTATTGCTGCAACCATGAACAGAGCATTTGTCTCTTTCCTCCCATGCTGCTTTAAACCTCTGTTCAAAATTACAGAAGTATTTATCTCTCTCAAATTGCTGCCATCACCACTATTAATAATTAGCAGCCTGTAGAGAACCATGCATTTTAATTGAGATGGAATTTTCAATATTACTGTATACCTATAAGAACCTTGGGACTATAGTGATATTTTGGCAGAGGCAGAGTGGAGAAACTTGTCTTATAAGCTGTTCATGCTGTAGCTGTCTGTGAATATATAGAGGTTGTCAACCACCAAGGTTGCTTTGTTTTTCAGCAGTCACTCGGTGCCAAGCAGAATGATAGAGGGTTGCTACATTCAGCATCTGAGTCCTAGGTGATCCATACTGTATAACAGGAGTCCCTGAATAATATAACAAGACAGCAGATGAAAGTGACTGCTTAGGTTTGGCTCATCTTAGCCTCTTAAAGGTTCTGTTTCCCACATCCTTCTTTTCCTGCCAAAAGTAACTGTAATAATAACATAAACATAATGTAGGAATTCCAACTTCATAAGCAGCCCAGTAATTAAGCTACCTAATTACGTCCCTCTAGTTTTAGAATTGCTAGGTGCTGTTGCATAGCTCAGTGGGTCTCTTCAAGACATCAGCATCATTGCTACCAGATGGCAATAAATCTTTCCTTTCTCTCTGAGACACTCATCCCAGTCTCTGAGGGCTCAGCTGCTCAGCCTGCTGTGGCTGTAGCTTGTCTGAGACATTTTGGGGAAACACAGCCAATTCAGTGCCATTTATCTCCCTCCTTTCTGGGATCTGGAGAAGATGTTCCTTCTTACTTCATAGTACATGTCAGTTGGAGTGACAGCCTCATAAGACCAAGAGGATACCTCTTGTGATATTGTCTCTGTTTGTGACCATTGCTTCTTGTTGTGGTATATATGGCTTCATTTTTGTGAAGATTCAGCAAGTGCTGGAAGCCCAGATCATTCTGAGGAAAATTTTGAGGTTTTTGTTTGGTTTGTTGGGTGGGTTTTTTTTCCTCTATATCTGCAAATTCCCAGTGACTCTGACATGAGTGGTTTTGCTTTTCTGTTGAGCAGTTGTGAGGAGGTGACAGCCCATGCCTCATTGACACTATTCAGGAGGCTGGATAGGATTCTATAGCTGTTTTTCTGAGCTACTTAATTACTCTGACACTGTCACTAAACTGTTAGACTGGGATCACATGAGAGTAGCAGTTAGATATCTCAACCTATATTTCACTGCAGAATGCCTAGACTCAAGCCCACTGAGCTGTAGCCAAGTGTCAGATGTTGATACGCATGGTCACCTGTTTAGCTGTTGTATCTTTTTAGGATAATAATTGTTTAGGACAGGTAAATATTTTTTTCCAGACAGTATAAACAAATTTAGGTCTACATTGTTTTGAGAGGGGAAAAAGGAAGAAGCAGTATTTTCCATGCCAGTGGACTGGTCGGTTTTGACTGACTGGAAAATGTAACAAACCTTGATAGTTTCTTCAGTGTCACCGCATCTTTTGGGCAATTTCAAGTATCACTGACCTTTCCCTAATTGAGCAACACTTAAACTTGTGTTATTTCTAAGCAGTCTCCCAAATGTGTCAGAAGCATTTATACTTGCTGAGAACTGCAAGCTGGTGCCTTAAAAAAACCTGAGGAGTTTTGAGTACGATAAGTTGACAAGTATGTTAATGTGTCATCAAAAAGGAGGCAAAAGTAGCACATTTTTGAACATGAAAATCCAAAGCAGTCAAATGGTGTTGTGTCAGACAGTTCCAAAATGCCTTCTTTGGGAAGAGAATAACTTTATGAGCAGATAATTTATATAAAGTTATAAGCCTCTGAAAACATGGAATTATAACAAAGTGCATCCTTAAATACAACGTAAATGTTGCCACAGTGGTGATGTTGTGAATTCAAATGAAGAACAGCAATTAGCAGATAATCTCCTAAGTAACTAAGATCCACAATCCACCCTGCAAAACATATTATATCTCAGCAGTATTCTTTCTAAATACCGTTAATCACAGTCTTAGATGAGGCATTGAGAGCAGTTTTGTTTGTCAGTGAAGGAGCTATTTTAATTTTAAAAATAAATTATGTACCTTATATGTTTTTTTAAAGCTCTTTGTATAATTTCTAAGATACATAGAATAGAGCCATTTATATATATTACATATGAAGCACATTATTTTTTTTTTACATTTTGCAGCAGTTAATTCATATCCCTCCTTTAACTGATGTAAATCCATTGATAGTTCACTTGTGATGACATCTGTCCTGGCAAGATGTTAGTCTAGACACTACACACATTAACGTTTTAGGTCAGAGAAGTCTGGGTTTTTTTTGTGTGAGGTTGACCCATCAAGTAAAGATTAAATCTTTCTATACTAGAACAGCTTTGAATAATGAACAAACCTTGCAAACTGCCTAACTTAGCTGATAATAATTGACTGTTTCTTATTAGTTTTGATTGTTTTGCTCAGTAACAGTCCCACTTTGTCACAGTACTGTATACACACCTAGTATCTGTATGCCTAGTCCAATTTTGCTGTCCAAACTTTCAGAATTTCTAAGTATAAAAAAATACCAAAGTTTATAATTGGTGGTAAGATGGCAATATAGTCAAGACTAAATTGGTTATCTTACTGGGTTACACCATGGTATATTTCTTACTGAAGTCAGTTAAAAGCAGTTTTTATTCTGAATTTACAATTTGTGAAGCCACAACTGGAGTCTTCTGCTCACAGGTTTCACTTACCATGAAGGACATAGACCTGTGTCTCCTTGGAGCACCAGAAGGACTGAAGTGAGTGGCAGTTCTCTAATCCATGATTCATCATGTTTTTTATGTTTTCACAGTCAGGGTAAGCAGAAGGCAACACTATATATCTTTGTCTTTACATTAAAAAAGTCTTTGCAGCTCAAACATACAAATGAATTATTGCCAAAGATGAATTGTCATATGTAATCTGAGCTGTTTTAACTCTGGCTGAGTTTGTCTTGTGCAAATTTGGTTAGGTGTCTCCACCTAAACTGGAAGGGTCCCTAGTAAAAAAGAAATAGCTACTTTTAAGACATACTTCCTCTGATACATTCTAGCTGTCTACTTTAGAATGAGATGAATCACTCCACACAGCTGCTATTTCTCCCTATGCTTTATAAAAGGCATCTAGATGAGTAAATCAGATGTAGGTAATTACTTTGTACTTTGACTGTATAACTGACAGGAAATGTAATATGAAATACATTTGCTTAAGCCTTAACAAGAGAGGACATAAGCTAGAGAATTTTTCTTCATATTTGCAGTGGGGTAACAGCATCCATATTGTCAGTTATTGAAGTTCAGCTGGTACAAAATAACTTGGGAAACCATAATAAAATTTTACCTACATTTTCTGCATTATTGAAAGAAGTTGAAACTATTCAAGCTCTTAGCACTGGAAAACCCCATATTAAGAATGCTTAAATGTTTCAGATTTAATTCAGCTCCTCTATTATTTTGAGTCAATTATGTGTATCACTTGGAGATAGATCAATAATAATAATAATAATAAATTATGTCTCTGCTACTGTGTTTCCTGGCTGGCTTCCTGAAGAAAAACCTTTCTCCTTTGGCTCCCCCTTTGTGTGTACTTAATCAAATTAGATCGAAATAGAAAAAGCGATATACAGATCAAAGGAAAATGTTTAACTATAAATTACCTGCTTGTCTCTTGGGCTTACTCACTTCCCTTCAAATAGGAAAGGAAGTACTAGAGTGGGGGTTTTTTGCCTTTTAACTGTTTCCATTCCATTAAGGACACTTTACATAGCTTGAGACCAAGAAGACATAGGACAGTCCAAATTTAAGTCTCCTGTGAACTAGTGCAATTGATGGCTCTGAGCCTGATGGAAGTGAGATGCAAAGACTCAAAACAGTTATCATCACACTTGCTTGCAGTGATGAAAAAACATGGAAATACAAGTAACATCATTCTTACATTTTATTGTCTTAAAAACTATCTCTGCTTTTTGATTTGTACTGGTGTAACTGGATTTTTCAATCAATTGGCATAGGAGTTACAAGTATCTTTCTGAAAGTTTGGCAGTCCAGAGTTAAGAAATTCTAAATTTTTGAAGTGAAATTTCATTTTATCTTATGAAAAAAAATCATTATCAGACCATGTGAAATGGATTATGAGATGTGTCAGTGATTTAGCAGATTAAAATCACTAACGCTTTCCTGAATACATTTTCTATGGAGTAGACCTAAGGTGTAAAAGAATAAATACATTTGTTCTATCCTAGCTCAACATGACTTCTTGTACAGATAAAATTAATTTGGTCTCATGTAGTATTGGCCCTAGTACTCATGTAAGTGTTGAATTTACTACAAATTTCTCTAAAATAAGAAAGAATTTATCATGTATCAGCCTGCTTTAGTTCAAAATCAGGTGCATATTTGTAACTAATCTTTTCATATACTAGGCTTTAAAAAAAGAATTCAGAAATTAAATTAGATTGTACACAGAATAACAGTCATCAAAATAATTTTGTATATCCAGAGGAAGATTAAAATCAAATGATTCTGAGATATCTAAAATGCAGTCCTTTTTACTTTAACTAGACTTAGATACACAATTATATTAGGCTCTGTTTATTATCACTGGAAAGATGGAGGCACTTTCAAAGATGTCATTCATCTGATCTGACAGCATATGAATTGCACCCAAGAAATGACATCAGTCTGTACTGATTGTAGGTGCAGTGTTCGATAACTTTCAGATGTGAACATCTCTAATGCCAGTATCATCATCTGCTCAAATGACTTTCCTCCTATAACAAAAAAATAAAATTACTCTGACTTAAATTTACTTAAGTCATTTCCAAGAGAAACTGAATTAAGTTCATTTAAATTTGAACTAGGAATTAAAACAAGCTTTGAAACTTATTTTTTTTCTGAGTCTGCAGAGAGAAAGTTTTCACAGTACGAATAAATGTTGCAGTTAGCTATTACAAACTACCTGCAAAATTATGAAATGTTTAGAAATCTACTCTTTTCTGTCTTTATAATAATATTTGTTCAGAATTTGGTAGAGGAAAGTGTCAGTGTTTTTAGTGTTACAGTTGTTCATAACTTAGCTACAGAAATGACCAGTGCACTAAAATTTGGTATTTGAAATAAAGAACATTAAATATATAGATTTTTTTTTAAAAGGTCTTTGGATGCAAAAGCTTTTAAAATTGCATTCTTGGTTGCAGAGTTTTCAGTAGTTCTATAGCTCTATCTGCACTTGCACAACATAGAATGGTTAAACATTAATCATGATTATGAACATTGACATTATTCTACTCAAGTTTAGCATTTCAAACCAATATGTTGCAGATGAACAGTAAATTTTAAAATCACTTATATTAGGAATGCTAGTGTTCCACAGCTCTACAATAATCTTAATTCTGTAATAATCTGTTCAGCTCTATAGCAAAAACATAAAAACAATTGAAGATAATGGACGCTAGACTTGAAAACCATTTTCAAAAATTACTAAGACTTTTGAGTTGAGTTCAAAATGAGCCTCAAGTCTGTAGCAGATAAAAAGCCTAGCTCTTACAATACAGAGCAATTTCCAGACTTCACAGGCACTTCAGATCCCAGCAATGAATATGGTGAGTGAGAAGCAATTTTGACCTACCCACTGGGGAACAGCAGAATATGCCTTCACTGTGTCTTCCTTATCAAAGCCCAGATGTATAGTAAAGACTTGCAAGGAGGAACCTACGTCCATCTGGGATCAAGAGTATTGCATATTTTCGCAGGAGCTAGCTGCCTCTCCTTTTCAAAAAGAATAAGGAAAATTCACTGGTTTCTTTAGACATGTGCCCCAGGAAATGATCTCCTGTCCCATAGACTACAGAGTGCAGAATGGCTTCGCTTCTGTACTGTTTCAGACTGGCTCTTTCTTCAATAAATGAGTGAAATACAGACTGCCTATCACTTGTCACTAGTGTCCCTGGGGATTTGTGCATAGCTAGGATATAATGGCCTGCAGTCCACTACAAGGTAATTTTTCAGCATAGATCTGAGAATATGTGTTGCATGCTTTGTAGCATAGTATGAAAATTTGCAAAAATGTTTGTGGCAAGACCTGTTGGGAATTTGTTAGAGGATTAGAAAGATTGGAGGGAGTGCATATCTCTGTCATTTCTATATTGCTATAGGATGTAGTAAACCACCAACCAAAAAAAATTTCCCTGACTTTTATTTTGGAACGAAAGAGCTTGCTGGAGAAGAAAGTCAGAAATACCCAGCAGCGTACAAAAAGCCAGGATCATGAAGGACCTTGAAAACTGGAAAGATACTTGCTTTCTTTTTAAACAAAATATTGGGACCCAGTGTTTAATGCAGTCTCTTTATGGAAAAGGTGATCTAACATCAGTGTTTTTCTCATACCACCTTTCTATATGTACTAGAAGAATAATAGGTTTGTCAAGCTATAGAATATGCTAAGAATCTGCCTTACTGACACTGTTTCATGAGGAGGAGACTGCAGATCATCAGAAGATTATGAAAGGACTGAGACTCTGCATCCTACTGCTTAGCAAAAGAGGAGTATAAGATTCTGGTTTTGTGGTGATTTCTAGCTTCTTGTGGATTGTTCAGTTTTTCATTTGTTTTTCAGGAAGAATCTTAATATAAACTGAATAAACACTCCTGGAAAGAAGGACTTGTTCTCTGATTCTGATCCTAGGGCTTTCAGATTCTGAACAGTGACACAGTTTCAGATGTGAAATGATGAATTCATAGCCCATTTCATGACAGATTGGTGAACCTATCTCCTCCAAGTGTGTTTCTAATGTTCAAATGCTATTATAAAACCAGATATCATCATTAGAAAAACAGCAAAAAGTTTTTTTTAAATAAGTAAATATGCAGAGTGCTCAGGCAGAATGCTGTATATCTTCCTAGTTAGAATCATAGAACAGTTTGGGTTGGAAGGGACCTTTAAAGGTCATGTAGTCCAATACCCCTGCAATAAGGAGAGACATCGTGAACTAGATCAAATTGCTCAGAGCCCCGTCCAGCTTGACCTTGAATGTGTCCAGGGAAGAAGCCTCCATCACCACCCTGGCAACCTGTGCCAGTTTTTCACCGCCCTTGGTGTAAAAAATTCCTTCCTTATATCCAGTCTGAACCCACCTTCTTTTAGTTTAAAACCATTGCCCCTTGTCCTGTCATAACAGGCCCTGCTAAAAAGACTGTCCCCATCTTTCTGACAGGCCCCCTTTAAGTACTGAAAGGCCACAATAAGGTGTCCCTGGTGCCTTCTTCAGGCTGAACAACTCCAGCTTCCATAGCCTTTCTTTATTGGAGAGAAGTTCCAGCCCTCTGATCACTTTTGTAGCTTTCTTCTGAACCCACTATAACAGGTAGTTGTCTTTACTGTACTGAGGACTCCAAAACTGGACATAGTACTCCAGGTGAAGTCTCACCAGAGCAGAGTAGAGGGTCAGAATCACCTCCATCAACCTACTGGACGTGCTTCTTTTGATGCAGCCCAGGATATGGTTGGCTTTCTGGTCTATGAGGGCACATTGCTAGCTTATATCTAGTTTTTCATCCACCAGTACCCCCAAGTCTTTCTCCACAGGGCTGATCTCAATTCCTTCATCCCACTACTGGTATTGATACTGGGGGTTTCCCCGATCTAAGTGCAGGAACTTGCACTTAGTCTTATTGAACCTTATAAAGTTCACATGGGCCCATTTCTCTATCTTTTCCAGGTCTATCTAGATGGCATCCTGCCCCTCAGATGCATCAACTGCACCACTCAGATTGGTGTCATTGGCAAACTTGCTGAGAGTGTGCTTCATCCCACTGCCTATGTCACTGATGAAGATACTAAGCAACACTGGTCCCAGTATGGACCCCTGAGGTACACTATCTTTCACTGAGCTCTGTCTGTACATTGAGGCAATGACCACTATCTGCTACCACTACCTTAGACTGTAGCTAGAGACAGGCACATTGATACACAGGTATGAAACCTGCCAAATACTCTTAGAAATACAGTCTTAGGAATATAGGTTACTGTCCTATAATAGTGTGAGGTATATGATTAAAATTATTTAGTTAATATTTTGTCTTAGAACATCTACAGAAAACTCACCCTACCAAATTAAGGCACAGGAGTCAAGAACTCATTGCTGTAAAGGTACCATGATAATAGAGATTTTAATGACTTTTTTTTTTTTTCTTCGTGTGCTTTTTTTTTTCCATAGAAGGAATTGGAGTTAATATTTCTTAGGTATCTCAGTGAAGCACCTAAGGTTACACAGGTGATATCAGTTGCCCTGAATTCTATCCATAAGTTCTCACTTAGGTCCTCAAATGATTTAAAGCTGTCCCAAAGACACCAGTGTGCCTAACTTGTAGCTGCCTGGTCCCATGGTAGAATTCACAGGTCTGCAGTCATATACACTGTTCAGGAATGGAGCTGCAGAAAGATGTAAAGGGGACCCTTGCACTCTAAGGAGAAGAGGAAAGACTTTACTAACTACTTAATGGAGAAATGCTAAACCATGTCTTTAGTCTTGCCACTCTTAGGATTCTGGGACCTCCCTCTACTAGTCAGTCTTTATTTTTAGTTTTCAGTAGTGTCTTTCAGCTTTTAAGCTACTTAGGGTCTTGTGTAAACGCTATCCGCTCTCTTTCAAAATGCATTAATTTGATGTTCTTGTTTTTGTTCACTAGGATTTATATGGAGAAATAAAATATTTTTCACTGCCATATTAATGCAGAGACATGTATACAAGACTTGACAACCAGACGTGTTCTGTTTGTGTCATTGCACTTATGGATACATATAGAAACATTTTCTTTTAACATGTAAATGCAGTCTGGTGCCAGGAATAATTTCCCCAATATGCTAGCAAATGACATTCTGGCTCTTGATTTATGTACCACTGAGATGTCAGCAATCAGACAATTGATGAAGTGTTGGCTAGCCAACTTGCAACACTTTTTTTTTTTTAATGTTTTGGCAAAGATCTGATTCCAAAGAGATGATACTCATTTAATTAAAGGTAATTGACATATTGATATATTTCTCTATATATCTCTTTGAGGTAACAGTGGATTACAGAACAGCATAATGTTGTATTACAATACCTGTTTTGGATATAAAGGGTTTAATTATAAAACCAGCAAAACATAAAATCCAGCTATGTTGGTCTTTGAAAGGACCTTTGAATTAATAGGAGTGACATCCAGAGTTGTGCTTAAGGACAGGATGTATTATACAGATCAATCACTGAACATGATGCCAGATTTTAAGACAATATCTCTAAGACTACTTATGTTTTGCTTTATTCTGAAAGCGACTGCATAGAATGATGAAATCTCTCCTGCAACAAATTAACTCTGTCATGAGCACTGCGGCAAGGAAAATTCTTTAAAACAAGTTTAGTGGCCTGGATGGAAAAGTGAACCGCAAAATATGTACATTACAATCAATTAGAAAGGAGAAAAATCTTGAAAAAAGTAGAGCTGGGAAAACAATTTCTTTAAAAGGTTTTTAGCATATATTAAATAATTAAATAAATAAATCATCTAAGGGGCCATAATAAAAATAATGATGCCTTTCCTTAATGAAGGAACTAATAATAGCATAACTAAGGTAAATGAACTTCTCTGATATCCCTTTGCCAGTCTGCATACACTAAATTCTTTTTTGCTGAGAACATGGAAGCAATAGAGGAACCTAAGTTATCCTTTAAACTGGGTAGAAGACAAAGCACTGTGTTTAGCTCTTGCTCCAGATGATCTAGATTCCTCTCTTCTCCTTGGCAGATGTGTTCTCATTTTTCTCAATGCTTTCAGATGGAATAGTTTCATGTTAAAAATTTGTTTACTGTTGCCTTGCAACAACTGATGCTGAAAGGTGAAAGGTAGTGGAAAAAGGTACGTCAGACCTTTGCACAGTAGCAAGATGCAATCACAGATCATCTGGAAGCTTTGCAGACTTCAAGATGCAAATGTCCAATGTGCTGTAATAAAAATTTGTTTAAAAAATATAGGTATATGGTAATGTATTATTTCTGGTTATTTTTTTGTCATGTTTGTTTTACTGAAGTGTAATTTACTAGCATATAACTAGAGTGTTGTTTTTTTGCATTTAGTATTACTATATCAATACAAATACATATGCATTTATTTACTTAAATTTCTTTTTATCTGCTATTATAATACTACATAATAATCCATTGCTATAAATGCATGAGACTAAACACTATGGTTAATAAATGAAAGAAGATTTTTCTTTCTTCTGTATTTTGTCTTATATTTGAGTGGGTTACAAATCACTCTTTTCCTGAACGTCTACTTTTTTATTTACCTTTCTTTTTTTTATTTAGATATAATCTGATATTGCAGCAGATGCAGAGAATTTATCTACACTTCCTATAGATTTATATCTTACTTTTTATTTTCTCATGTTATTATCCAGCATTACTTATGGTCTTTGTTTCAAATACGTATGAACATTGGGTACATTAAAAAGAGTGTGGCCAGTAGGTCAGGGGAGGTCATCCTCCCACTCTATTCTGCCCTGGTGTGGCCACATCTGGAATACTGTGTCCAGTTCTGGGCTCCACAGTTCAAGAGATACAGGGAACTACTGGAGAGAGTTCACTGGAGGGCAAAGAAGGTGATTCTCTCATATGAGGAAAGGTTGAGAGAGCTGGGACTATTTGGTCTGGAGGAGAGAAGACTGAGAGAAGACCTTACCAAAAGTCTATAAATATCTAAAGGGTGGGTGGGAGAATGGAGCCAGACTCTTTTCAGCAGTGCCCAGTGACAGGACAAGGGACAATGGGAATAAGCTGGAACAGAGGTAGTTCCATCTAAATATGAGGATGTGTTGTGTCCTCCTCTGGAGATATTCCAAGCCCACCTGGATGCAATCCTGTGCCAGGTGCTCTAGACAAACCTGCTTTTGTGGTGGGGGGGTTGGACTACATTATCTCTAGAGGTTCCTTCCAACTCCAATGATTCTGTGATTCTATGATAAATGTACTCCATGTTATTTTCCATCTTCTTCCTGAATTGCTTCATACATGAACAGAAAAATATTTAATAACAATTGCACTGTTGCAGGTCTATCATAACACATATTTTGTTGTTCCACCTACTCTTTTATTTATTACAGATTTCTCTGATAGTTTTCTGTAGCTTAATATTAAAAGAGATTTCAAGGAAACTATTTAGAGTTGAATTATATGATGATTGTTATCTTTGTAGAGATGAAACTTTCAAAGCATGGCAACTCTGTATCACAAGATGTCAGTATTTTAATAATCCTCCCCACCTATTATTTTCTGCCAAACATTTTGAAAATTCTCAGTCAAAACATGTTGATTTATACATTATGGAGTAATCTTTAGATTATTCTTTTTTGGGCTTCCTTTCTTTTTGATACCATAAAGACTATTCTTTTATGATGATCAAGCTATACAAGGATGGATGCTGTCAAAACCAGTGTTTTCACTATCACATTCTTGCAATGGTTTGGAATAGCAAGGGTAACTGTCTACTAGTAGTATCCTCATTCTGCATAAGCAGTACCTTCCCAGAATTTTAAATGAGTTATCTGTATTTTTTTTCCTGTTTATAATAAATAGCCACCATTAATATTTGTTCACTTTCAGAGGCAATGTTTATGACAGAAGTTGTTCTGAAAAGACTAGATTTGTTGATGACTGGAAAGTTAGCAGCCATGAAAGATGACAGCTTCTAGAAAGCTTGTGAATGAATTCCATAAAAATATGTAAAAGATTTGGATACAAGGATGGATTGGATCACAGTTAAACCAAAGAAAAAAGAGATTTGAGAGACCCTCCAGTGCTGAAACAAAAATGGTGTTATCAGATTATAACTTTTATGTCCTTTAGGGGCAGAAATAGTAAACTGTAAAAAGGCATGCAGGTCAGCCCAATGCTCCTTCTCCTTACCTTCTTCCCGATGGGAAACACGATGCATCACATTTCACTTGCAGAAACTCTACATGCTACCTGAGGCAACTTTGGAAACACAATGGCAGCTTTTATTGTTCCACAGAAATGAATACCCTATAAATTCCTGATCAAACCCCAGAAATTTAACCCATACCTTCATTTTCAAAACTGAATCTATTATAATACTCTTCTCATGAAGTTTTCTACCCAATACAGCTGTGCTGAGCATCAAATCTTCTCTAATCTGTATTCTGTGACATATATTTCCATATACTGTGTATGTTTCCCCAAATCTGTTACTTCTAACATGATACAAACACTTTTATCTGATTACCATGGGATACCAAATAATTTGTAGAATTGAATGTGCGGTGAATTTCTTACCCTTGCATTCCTAAAGTGAGGGCAGCTTCTAATCATAGGTGATTTCTATTAAATTTAATTACTCTCCCCTGTGACTTCAATAGTATAGGTATGGGTTTCTACATGAGGGCAGTTACTCTTACTGTCTCTGCTCTTTGCTGTGGTTCTTTTTATGGATCTTCTTGTAATGTGACATGAAATATCATATTCATTATATGATGAATATGGATGTAGGTTATCCTTCCTTCATTGAAGTGCCTGAGTTGTTTCCATCTGACCTGCACATCACTTCATACATTTAAAATATTCAGTAGGGAACAAAACATTCTTCATTAGAAAGCTAGTGATACAAATTAATCTTGTAGTGTTTTGTTATCAATTCTCACTGAATTTGGTTCTCTAATCTTTACTTTTACTATGTAATTGCATGGATTGCTCTTGTAGGAAAGGCAGTTATACTTTTGAGCACTTGAGGTGAGAAAGTCATTTTGGATCAGCCTACTAACTGTTAAATCTCATTCTTTTGCTGAGAGTGATCAGATGGCAGTGGGAAATTTCTAATCACTTGATTACACCAGTATTAGGTGCTGCTGATTACAAGGGCATAGTCAATTTTAGGGAATGGGATAAACACTTCCTTATCTTGTAGTCTAAGTTTTTGCTGAATATTTGCCAACTACATGTACTGTCATTTACTAGATTTTTATACCCATAAATATTATAGTGAGAGATCTAGTTACAGCAGTGGCTAGCAAAGTGATGTTTTTTGGAATGGTCTGTCATTGAACTCACAACATAGTCACACTCTTGGGACTATGTTGGGTTGAGTACTGTTATGGTGAATCATATCTGCTAAGAGTCTGGCCATGAATCCTAAATTTAAGAGGATGAGAATAATGGAAGTGGAACATGGCATAATTCTTCTGGATGTATGAAAGGCTGTATTATACTCTCAAATTTCTCTCATACTCTTATTATCCAAACATGAATGGTGTAAAATGACATATCAACTAGCAATATAGGTCATTATTTTCAAAAGTTCCTAATTATGTAAGAACTGTTTATTAATTACTCAAATATAACCTACAATCCAAAGGTATGTTTTGAATATACATACTTCTAAATATTTATATATTATTTTAAAGCTAGTCTAGGCATTTGAGTCACTTAAGCTTATTTGAAAATTATATTCGTATGCCTTTATTCTTGTGGTTGGTTTTAAGTCTTGATGTCTTGTACCAGCATTCTCTTAAGCAACATCAGCAAAGTCTCACAGTGACATGAGAGAGACTTACATTTAAGTGCATTTAATCAAGATATTTGATCTAGTATGTTTTTTGAGAAAATACAGCTATGTTTGGACATCATATTTATCACTTCTGTGTCACATGTCATTTATAGATAGTGGTCAGTGGACTTTCAATCTCTATCTTCCGTCTGAGATAGAAACTGTTTTAGTCAGGGCAAGGAGCTGAGGAGAAAGGTTGGTTTGGTGTCAGGAAATTATATAGAACTTCATTAAACAACTAAGTTTGTATTATTTCTATCAAAATGTATGTGGTAAGCGTCATTCATTACTATCTTGTGAGCAATTTATCTATTAATTTTGAACAGTATTTGATGAATATCACATCTTCATCAATACTCTATGATTTTCTTCTATAAATATCCTCACTGAAGAATGATTCCAAATTGTGGTTTAGTTTATTTTCAAGTAGAATAGTTCATATAATCTATGTGGTTCTGTTTGGTCATACAGCTTGAGCTACAAATACCCAGTAAAGGAAAGAAATATAATTATTGTTTTTATATTAATTTTCACTCAGTAGCTGCTGGATGTATTTCTGGCCTACTATTCATAATTGCAGTGAATATTCCTTTCAATAAACTGTGTTGTTAAAATGTTTATTCTAGAAAACAAGCTAGAATAATGAAGATATATCAAGGTAATGTATCTTAAAAGCTGCTTTAAAATTAGAAGGATTTATTGTTATTATTCATTCACCATTACTTCTTAGAATACCAACATATGTAAAATGCAGATACATTTTTCATTTCTCATTATCTTTCAAGTTCACTTGCTTCTATTCGAGATTTTCACATTTATTTATATGTGTCAATGCAAGAAATATTATGTAAGAATTTTGAGGGTAAATTTCTCCATTAAAAAGTCAGTTTCTTAAAATTTATGTAGTACTACAAAATAAATGAAATCTTCCAGACATTTGCATATAAAGTTTTAGCTGTCATTATTATTTGTATGGCATGACAAAGTAACTTATAATAAGATTTTCATGTCAGGGACCATAGTACCTGTTATAGTATAGATGCCTTCTTCAGTGATGGAACTATGAGCTAGGGTAATATTATTTATTTCAGTAGAACTTTGTGGCAACACTGTTGTTTGTCCATGAATCATAAATAGCAGTTTTGTGAAGCCTTGCCTTAAATTTCCATCTTCCTTAATGGCAAAAACTGCAATTATTTTTAATGTGTAAATGGTTAAATTTTTTGCACATTACACCTTTTGGCTAAGGTCACATGTGACAATTTTACAAAGCAATAAGAAATGTGATCCTTATTTGTAAAAAAATTACAATTTGAAGAGACCAGAAGGGCAACTCCAGACTTGTTTCAAGACATATTCAAGATAAATGATATCAAAACCACATATGAATCCCACATTTATTTTATTTTTTTTTATTTTATGTTTTTCTTCTTTTGGTTTCCTCAGAGAGATTTAAAATAAGAGAAAATTAATCTCTGCTAGAGATTCAGGGAATTTTAAATTGATGCTGTAATTTGTTAGTCTGAGTGTAATAAGTGATACCAATTTCAGTAGAATAAAAAAGTCTGGCAAAACCTGCCTTAAGTATGTACTAACATGGCAATTCTCATGTATGAGGAAAGATCACTGAAAGAAAACCCAAACTTTTCCTTTCGGTATTCCTATTTTTTAAAGACAAAATGGCAGGAAAAATCACTCACCATTCTTGAAATCATCAAGGTTATTTCTGACTGCTTGTACCTGAAGGAAGCAAGGAGCAATTCTAGTCTTGGTGCATCATAATCTCCTCATGCTATCTTCTCCACATATTGTTCCAATACTGTTTTCCTGTGATGAAATACCTGCTGGAAAGCATCTTGGAGTCATTAACATGGAATGTCCCTTTCTGTGTAATAAAATGTGCTTTGTTTTATGGAGAATATTTCATATAATTGTCTAGTTTTTTCATATGGCATTCCAAAACGAGCAAACTCCGTTGGCTCTTTTTGCAAATGGCACATGTAGAGTGCAGAAGTGGAACATTAGCGGTCACAGAGTGATATGCCATCCATAAGTGCTGATTATAAGGTAGGAAAAGGCAAAGCACTCAAAGTGACTATTAAGAATAACTTTATTAAATCTCACTGGTAGTGAGCTGCTTAGGCATATATACTGTATTACTTACTTAAAGTATAAGGTCTCTGCCATGCACTTAGGAGTTTCCTATTTCAATGCCTATTGAATATCAAAACAGAAATGTGTTTAATACTGTAATTCCTTCATTGTATTTAAGTATTTTTAGGGCAGGAAATCACCAGGAGAGCATGTATGCTTGGATTTCATCCATCAAAATTGGATTACTGTAATGGACTCTACACGGGGTGGCTTCTTAAAACCACTCAAACCTGATCTGATGCAGGACACAGCTGCTCTCTGAGTGTTGTTTCTTACAAAAAAAAAGAAAAAAGCAAAAACAAAAACCAACCAAACAAAAAAAACGCCTCTACTGTATTTTTAGATGTAAGTTTAAACCTGTCTTCTACTTATAAAGCACCATGGCCTTGTACAGCCCCTGTAGATGTCAAAAGAAGTGTTTCTCTAGCCTTCAGTGCTGCAGGATCAAACCTTAAATGGTATGAAATACCACATGGCCAAGGCTGTCTTTGACTCTGTTATGGTGTATGAGTTCTAATTAGATCACATGCTCAAGACCAGATCATAGGGATTATATGCAAGGAGCTAGAGAAAGGGTGTTCAAATCCTTGGATTTTGAAGTTGCTTCTTTGACTAATTAATCAGCAATTTTTTCACAGTTCTCTCCTTTTTTTTTTTTTTTTTTTAGTAAGAGAGAACTATGTAGATCACTGTAGATGGTGGAGGAAATAGGTTTGGGAAAAAGGTGCATTTTTATCTTTGGTCACCTTTTCAATAAGATAGCGAGGAAGCCTGCTCAAAGTTTGAAATAGAAGCTAGATGTCAGAAAGTGTGAATAGAAAAGAAGTTAAAAAATAGTAGATTGTCATCTGTGCTGTTTATTAATAGAGTGAATGAGCTGTACTTACTAGACTACATATAATGAATCATTTATCAACAAAACATGACCTTTTCCTACTTGTAAATTACCCATGAGTAGACTTTGATTTTTAGAGATCTAGATGTTGAGAATCATTTGATCAACTTATGTCAACAGACTTCAGTATATTTGCCTTGAGTAAGATTTCACTACCAATAGTTTATGATTACATAAATTGCATGAAGTTGTTTCTATTTGGTTGCCTGAAAATCTTATAAAGAATGACTTGCAAATATAGTGTGAATGTTTGTGCAAATATCTTTCTGCAAAACATGTAGGAGGCTTGACCATACCTACTGACAGCATTACTTGTAATCCTTAGACCGGCAGCTTAAGAAAAATGAACTGAAATAGTTGTCGCTGATTTTCTTCACATTAATTATCATGTATTTCTTTTAGTGATATTTCATCCAGTCTCACTGGTAGTTCAATAGGCGTCTCAAGCACAGTTTTCTCTGAGTCGCCATCAGGCAAATGCCCCAGGAGAACATGGAAGAAATCTGCATGGCAGATGTTGAGTAAAACCATTCTTTACACCACAATGGGTCAGTAGAGATTCCACTGCTTTTTCCAGAAGAACAGTGATGCCAGCCCTGGCGTCCTGATGAAAGTCCAGTTTGGATAATTACATTCTGCCTTCCTAAATTTCCCATCTGGATTCTTTTTCAGATTCTGCCCTAAAACTTTACTCTGTTAATATTTTTCACTAAATTATATTCCTTGTAATTTAGTTCAGGGGGTTGGGGATGTTTTGGTTTATTTTTATAGGGGCATCCTTACCTGTTCACACTAATTCATTAATCTGACTTTGTAGATGAGCAGGCACAAGTCTTACAAGATCTCTTTGTGTCTAATTTTCACACAACTAAATGGAGGTAGAGCTGCAGGCTCTGTGTATACAATATTGTGAACAGAACATATTTTTAAGTCGTTAGAATGGAATGTTTCAACATAATTTTAAATAACATGTATCAAATGCATGACAAAAGGCCATTGTGGATAAAGATTCAAAGAGTAATATTGTGTAGGGCTGAACTTCAACCTCAAGAATACTCCCTCTGAGAGATAGAAGTGTACTATAATTGTCAGGCCTGACTAGTGTTAGTGAAAGGAAGACTCAGTGATTTTGCAATGGCGAGTTGCAACTGTAGTACAGGCTTGTCAGAGAGGCACACACAAAACAAACAGAGCATACATCAAGTGGGAATATGAGATTTATTCTGACCAAAAATTAACCAGGACTCTGATAGACCAAAGTAAATCACAAGCTCATATGTCAGACAGGGATATAATAATGCACAACTTGACTTAAGAATCCCTAAGTTTCATGAATATTCCTTTTTAGAAAAATGCCCCAAAATGTGCACACATTCATTCAGAAAATAGAAAACTTCCTGCTCCAGGGTACCCAGAAAAGGGATCACTCACCCACAAGGTCCAGAAGAAGTATTTATTCACCAAATTGGGGAATGTTCACTCAATACTGGGAAGTTCCCTTGGGCAAAGAACTGATCCAAGGCAAAAGTTCCCAGCTGCAGACCTGCTGCTCCAAGGAGGATTGACTCAAATCATCTCTCTGGTGGGACTCGATTTATACCCCAGCTGAGTGTGAACTCTGGACACATATTGTCATGTTGTTGGTCAACTATATCTTATTGACCAAGGGTCCCAGTCATCATAAATGTGTGAAAAAAAAGGGCACAAGAATAAGGCCACAAAAAGAATCAGCAGCTACTATGATTCCACAGCCAGAAAGCCATGGTCTTTCACAAAGCAGGTGCACCTGCCACAAGGCTCACAGGATAATTCAGTGTGGGAAACTTTTTGGAAGATAACAGACATTGTTTTGAGCAAGACTACATAGAGATGGCATGAGTAGGCTGCATACGACCTTGAACAAGCATAACTCCTGGAAGAGACTGTTAAATGAGGAAGAAAGATAGTGAAGCAAGAGAAGAATGAGGAACATCTACCAGAGAAGCTGGAGGAGGATGGCAACGTGTTGACATTTAGATAGCCAGTTTCATGTTAGCTTAGAGTGTGTGAACAGCAGCATTTAACCAATGAAATGTAACCTTTAAGAGTGTGATAAGGCATGAAGAGTATATAAACCACTTGGGTGAGATTAATAAATGGCTTTGCTTTATAACTCTCATAGAATTATGCAAGTCCATTATTCTCCCGCAATTCAGCTTGGAAGGGACCTCAGGAGGTCACAAAGTTGAGCCTCTTACATGTTTCAACAGGAGTGTTTACCAGTGCAAGAACTGCTTCTGCTGCAAACAGGGCGAGGGATGTTCTCCCCCCCCTCTACTCTGCCCTGGTGAGGCCACATCTGAAGTACTGTGTCCAGCTCTGGGCTCCTCGGTCCAGAGAACTGCTGGAGAGGGTACAGCAAAGGGCTATGAAGATGATTAGGGGACTAGAATACCTCTCTTATGAGGAAAGGCTGAGAGAGTTGGGTCTTTTTAGTCTGGAGAAGAGAAGTCTGAGAAGGGATTTTATCAATGCTTATAAATACTTAAAGGGTAGGTTTCAGGAAGATGGGACCAGTGTTTTCTGAGTGGTACCCAGTGACAGTCTAAGAGTCACAAACTTGAACTAGACATGAGGAGGAACTTTACTGTGAGGGTAACAGCACTGGAAGAGGCTGACCAGAGTGGTGATGGACTCTGCCTCTGGAGATATTCAAAACATGCCTGGATGCATTCTTGTGTGACCTTCTCTAGGTGAAGCTGCCTTGGCAGGGGGGTTGGACTAGATTACCTCCAGAGGTCCTTCCAGCCCCTATCATTCCGTGATTCTGTGATTCTGTGCTCCACAACTCTCAGTGACCCCTCAGCTCAGACCCTTCCCGAAAGAACACTTCATTTAGGGCTGAAAAAAAAATCCTTCTGCATGCAAAATTTTTCCTCAACATCTGTGTTGAGGGTCTGTATGGTTTTGGCTGTACAAACCCTGGGAGTAGAGCCATGACAGACACTATCTTTTATGCTACTTTGAGATTTCCCAGGTCAGAAAACTGGAGTGTCTTGAGAAAAGATCATGGTATATAATTATGAAACATGCAGATTTTAGACATTTGCAGGTAGCTCTCTTCATTACCTTTTTGTTTAAAAACAAAAATTAAATAAGGATTAAGCTGACAACTTAGGTAGTCTTTTCCTGTACTTTATCAGGAACATTTTATTAATTTCTCACTTTAAATCTGTTATGCTACTACTCAAGCTAATTTTCATGTCTTACCAGGGTAAATATGAAAAACAATTCATCTTCCTCTTCTTCTGTAACAATTTTTAGTGTCATGAAGAGGGTTACTGGACATTTTATGATGAGGAATATAGGCAGATTTCTTCATACTGGAGTAGTCTACACAGTTACATTGAACCAGATAGCATGTGGATTTATATTTATGGAGAGAGGATGAAGAGACAGGGAGCAGATCCAAGCTGAAGTCACCAAAGTGAAGCTGCGTATAGACAATATAAAAGGTAGGAAGGTTACATTGGTCCCAGGAGAAAGAAAGGAATGACATTATTGATCAAAAGCCAGTTAAAGAGATGGAGAAATTTGTTCTATTCTTTTAAGTCTATTAAACTCTGAAGAAATATATCCACAGGGTTAGTTGTCTTAAAAGAAAAACAAAACACCCCTACCCCCCAAAAAACCCCAAATACCCAAATTAGGTCTTCTGGAGTAAAAATCATTGTCTTATCTCTCTGGGAATATATGAGATTTCATTTTTCCTCCAAGTTTGAAGTTAATTTTTTTTTTTTTTTTTTTTTTTCTTTCCTGGGAACACTCTTGCATAGCTATATCCATTTTGTCTGTTCTTCCTAGTCCTTACTATTGAGCCCAAGGTGTCCCCATTCAACCCATTTGGCATTATTCTTTACTGAAAATCAGAATCATAAACTTATCTTTTTCAAATTGTAGTCACTTCATTTGTCTCAAAGGGTGGTTGGTCAATGGTAAAAGTTCATCAAAGACAAGTTATGAGTGGCATATTTGATGGGCCAATACTGAAGCTGAAAGTACATTATCTTTCTGAAGGAATTGGAAGTGGGACAGAGTGCACTCTCAGAAACTGTGGTGGGAAACAACTGATAATATATTGGGAGGCAAGGCTGAAATTCAGAGAGCTTTGAGGGCTGGAGAAATTGGTGGATAAAAACCTTATGAAGTTCATAAGGGGAAATGCAATATCCTACACCTGGGATGAAATAACTATATACCAGTATAACCAAGCACCCAGCTCTACCCCTAGGAGAAATGGGAACTTGGCAATAAAGGACAAGGTGTTCTGGAGAAAAAGAACTTGAACATGAGTCAGCAGTGTGTCCTAGGGCTAATGGTGAGGTAGGCTGCATCAGTAAAAACTCACCCAGGAGGTTGAGGGAAGTAGTAATTCCCCTATGTGTGTCACTTCAGTGAGAACGCAAGTGGGTTATTCATCCAGTGATAAGCTACCCATTGTAAGATAGACATTGATAAAGCAGACTAACTCCAGAAGAGAGCTTCCACGGTGGATGGGGGCTGGGTCATATGACACACGAGTATGAAGGAGATTAATTTGTCTAGCCTTAAGAAAGGGCTAAGGGAGATCTAATTGCCATGCACAGATACCTAATGGGTGGTCATAGGGATATTTGACAGACGCATAGCAAAAGCCAAGAGATGATAGACACAAGATGCAGCATGGCAAATTCCACATGAAATTACACAAAAAAAGCCCTCAGTCAAGTTGGTTATTCACTGGAAAAGGTTGCCTGGAGAAGTCGTGGAATGTCTTCCTAGGGGAGGTTTAAAACTCAACTGGTCAGTCAGCAAGTAACCTGCTCTTACTGAATTTGTCCCTGCTATGAACAGGGCTTGGACTAGATGACTGTCTAAGATCTCTTACAGCCTACATTTTCCCTTATGTCTATAAATGTGGATATTTGGATCAAGGTGTAATAATTTCTCCTTCTAGGCTTTTTGTTTTTTGTTAGTTTGTTTTTCTGAGTGGGTTTCCTTAATGTTAGTTCTTGAAATTGTCCATTATATTCTGATTCTATACAATTTTGAACTGTACATCGGAATGTAATGCAGTTACTATAGTCTCTTAAATGTGCTACATGCCTGCAAGATTTTTAATGGAATTAAATTTTCTCTAAGATTATCTTTTATGTGAGTAACATTGAAGGGTAAAGGGAAACATGTAGGCTTAAAGTGAGCTTTGATAATAATAGAACTAAACCCTTAGGTATCAACAGGGACAATTAACACTGGAGTCTTTTGTTGGGTTCAGTTATCACTCTAAGGAAAAGTTGTTATAAGCTAACACAACATCTTTCATCTATTCCAAGGCATCTGTGTGTCTTTTGCAGGAAAGACGAGATTTCATTTACATATTTTATTAGGTGAAAATATAATTTGCCCATAGCTTTTATATTTTCAGTGAACTGTGTTTCAGACAGAGCTTGCTGGGGAGAGTTCTGGGAGGAGGAACTCCCCTACAAAAACACACAATGTACCAGCACAAAAAGGTTTTTTGCTTCATGTTACTAGACATCTTCATCTTGGCATACTTCACTTCTGTTTTCTGTACTTATGTCAATTTCAGAATGTTGTGGTTTATTAGTATAAAAATATTTTTAGTGAGAATACATATAAATTAGTAAAATGGCATAATTATTAAGTCATCCCAAGTAATCTAGATTTTCCCAATATTCAGTTAAAATGTCTCTGCTATTAAGACACTTCATAGCACATGTTTACACTTTTATGGGTTTTGTTCAGTAAACCAATGAAATATAAAGAATAGATAGGCAACCCTTACTTTATAGATGTTACAAAAACAACTGAATACAGCTCATGTATCAGGTATCGGGTGCCGTATTAAGTTTGCCAACGTGAGAAATTATCTGTGTGGCTATTAATGTCCCTCTAAAGCTAAATGAGGACAGTTTTGCAATGATTGTCATTATCTTTTGCTGTCTAACTACTTGCATACTTTTTTTTTTTTCTTTCTTTTCTTTTCCTTTTTCTTTTTTTTTCCTTTTCTGTTGACTTACTTTTTTCTATAGTCTGAGATGATCCCACAGTCAGGAGTAGCAGTGACAGGATTACATAGTGACAATCTGGCAGTCCCAACTATTTATATGTCTGAAATAAAAAGAAACTGGGCTTTTGTAGCACCTCTAGAACTGTGTTTCTTTAACAGTAGCAGTGTTCCATCATTTCTCTTATACTCTGCCTCTCTGACTCCAATACCTCTGTTGCTATCAGCCTTCAGCACCCTAACTCTGATAATCATTTATGACCAAAGAGCATTTTCTATTTCCTCTTCTTTCACTCATCCTGATCTGCTGTATTTATCACAGATAACATAACACTATGTAACACACTCTGTTTCTGCATATCTGGGCTGAAGACTGACATCCTCATGTACCTAAAAAGGTAGTTGTTTTTGGCAGTTCATTTGTCTAAAATAATCAGTTTTGCATAAGCAATGTACTGCTTTCACATTTTAGTAGTAAACTTAAGTGATGCTTTGAGCCTTTCTCAATTTGTCAATTACATTTATTGCACATCACACCCCCTTAAGTTTTATAGAATCTTCTTTTCTTTTCTTGTATGCAAGCTGTTTTACTATATGTCCTCCCAGTTCATAGCGTCAGTGAATTATGGAAGTTAGATAGAAAGACAGAGTTCACAAGTGCAAAGCTTTTTTTCTTGGAATAATTGTACAGACTGATATTCAGGGTACTTAAACACAGAATATCATTTTGCCTTTTGGAAAATCCCATCCTGCTTATGTAGTCTCATCATTATGACTCTTTCTCCACAAGAGGGATCCCAAATCTTCTTGCATGACCCTGTGACTTATATCACGGTGGGCAGGCATCTGTATCCAGCTGGCAGGATCAAGAGGCAGATGAGAAGAGGCACTGTATAGACTAAGGGGAAGACATGGGAAGATTTAATGGAAAGGACTCAAGCTGGAGTTTATGGGTATAAACAGATATTTCTGGGAAAGGCAACAGAGGACATTTTCCATTTTGAAATGTAGATTTAGATCGCTAGTCATTGTGGAGATACTACAGGGGGTCCAGAACATGCGTCAGCTGTTCTCATGCTGATTTCTGAATCTGTCAGAGTTTATTTAACACCCTTATACTTGAATTTGTTATAAAAACTGCTGGACTGTTTCATTACTGCTGTTTGCTATATCAAAGCTAGGGGAGTATCTCCAATTTTGGTCTGGTCCTGTGCAAAATTTTTTGAGAAAAGTCATTCTTCCCTGCAATAGTAAATGTACTTTCAGTGCTTCCATGAGGCTGTTTTCTTTGTACAGCAGAATTAGTCTAATCTTCTCATACCTATGTGCAAAGGCAGAACATTAATATATTTAGACCATTTCATTGGTTACTTACTATTTACAATGGCATAAAAAATTAATACTGTCACTGGAGCATGAAAATCCAAAATTAACAGAAACTAATGCTTCCACTGAGCCAGCTTTAGCAGTGCTGAGAGAAACTGAGGCAATTCTGTAAAACATAATATAGTATGCTGTAACTACTTCTGATTTAAACCTGATTTTTCATACCTGGTAGCTCAGTGTATTAATGCCTTTATTTTTCCTGCTTCCCATCAGAGAGTGGATGGTTGTAACATTACTTTTTGTATTAAAGGAGCTTTAAAACAGAATTACTAGAAAAGTGATGTGTTAAAACTAATCTGTATTAATGTCACCATGCTACAAAATATACAGACAGTACCTAGAGAAATGCTACCATTGTGCAACTTGGGATTTTTTTTCTGCCAGCTCAGCAGATGATAATATCAAAAAAAGAGGAAAAGATAAACTACCTTGGTCTTGATTTATAGGCACTCTTCTCTTTTAAATCCGTCCACTTAGGGTTTTTTTTCCACTCTTTCTTCTTCTCTTCAGATTACCCTACTGAAAAAAACAAAATAAAACAAAAAATCCCCAAACAACTGAATTGCAAGTGGACTGAATTTCCCCAAGCCCAGTATACAGTGATGAGGTTATCTGTGAGAAAGGCCTTGGTTCTTGGTGAGCGAAGACACTAATGAAAATTAGCATTCTAAAAGTATCTTCTGCAGCTGTCTTCATAAAAAGAAACTGATTAGTGGTTTGGACGGTGCTAACTCTGTAAATTATCAAACAAAATACGACAGAAGCATCCATTTATGTATATGAAAATTACAATTTGAACATCACACTTAGAGCACATTAATCAACTTCATTCTTTGTTTTTATGCCTAATGAGGCTTTTCAGAAAGGTAAACAGATTTCTAAATAAAGTTGCCTTGGCAAAAATGGATTAAATGCATCCCTATTTGGTATTTATTTATTTATTTTTCCTTTTTTTTTACTATTTGACTATTTATTTATTTATTTATTTATACAGATGTAATTTGGTGAGATGTGAAAGAACATTTGAAATGACCAAACTTCTGCATTATATACACCAGCACCAACAGAAGCAGAAATAAATGCAGTCTATTTTTGTTCTCTCCCTTTTCTATTCATTGATTTCATCTCCTTCACAGCAACACTACCTTGTAATTGTGTAAGCATGAGATTTTTGCAGGCTTTCTAATAGCCATATCTCACCAGCTTTTGACTGTGCCTTCCTCTTGTTACAGCTTTGACTGTCAAAAAGGCATCCTCTGTCTGCTTTCCTCTGTGAGTTTGTGGAAGGGAGCTGCTGTTTTTCCCCAAAGTATCTACATTTAAGTACTGTTGGTGCTCTGTTCTCAGACCCTGAAACACCCTTGCTTTAGCTATTAGAATAAAACAAAACATAACAAAACAAAAAGCCCATCACCAAAACAAAACCAAACAGTACAGACTTTTGAACTGTCTATTTTCCTAGCTGTGTCTACTGATTTTTCTGATTGTTCTATATTTAAGTAACATCCTCTTGCAGGTTTCCAAAATTAATGTACCAATTTAAGTCCTCATAACCCCCTATTTTTTTTAAACAAAATGGTATACTAGAAATTACATGAGTTACTCCAATTTCAGCCTCAGCACCATGGAACTGTGAAGTTGCACTTGGTTACACTGACATCCTTTTGATTTACTTCATTTACTCAATGTATCAAGGTCATAGAAACTCTATGCAAACTATTGGCTGCATATTCATGCTGCATCAAGGCACATGGATGAACTTGATGTAAACTGTTTTTGTTGTCAGATGCCACATTTGCTGTCAGGTGCCACAACACATCCTGCTGTGTCCCTGTGCTCTGCTCCAGGGGAGGGTCAGCTCAGTTCTACATCTTTCAGTGAGTAGTGTGGGAGTTGCACCCTACTACCTTCCTCCCTACTATCATCTGGATGGGGCAGGAGTGATGACTTACTATACTACCAGGGATACAAACCATCCTTTTCTACCATATGGTGGTTTGGTGATCCTGGCTGGTTCTTCTGGGGTTAAAACAAAGTCTCTGACTGCTTTGAGTGACTCATGGAATATGTAAAGTAGAAGTGGAGTTGACAGGTGCCCCTGTGGGATGCTAGTTGCTCAGGAAGGATATTTTACTCTGTATTCTGATACTGATCATCTGTGCCCATCACATGATCCTGCTTGAAGGTTTTTACGTAACAAAAATTAGTCTAAGCTTACTCTAGAAGAAATCTTGCCATTTCAAGCCAAGGTTCATTTTGTCTTCAGTTAATAGCATTATGTGAAGATCTGTGAATTAGAAGAACCCCACAGGTGGGTGGAAATTGCCTGTTTTGAGCAGAGGACAGAATCTCAGGATCATGTTACATTTTTCACCAGTGTCTTTTTGGGTGTTTCACACAAATGTCTTGTTAGAGCTTTAGGTAGTCAAAGGACTTGGGAAACAAAAATGTTTCAATATTACCTTAATGTTTTCTTGCCAGTGAGCAGCTGACATGAGAAAAGATAGATCCTAAGCGTGGGATGTGCAGCAAAAAACACATGAGAAAGGGAAGAAAACTAGAAATGTGACATGCTTGAAAGGCTGAGAGATGTGGGGCTGTTTAGCCATGAGAAAAGAAGGCTGAGGGGACACCTTATTGCCCTCTACAACTAACCTGGAGGGTAGTTGTAGTGATATGGGAGTTGGTCTGTTCTCCCTGGTGACAAGGGAGTTGAACCATGGGATGTTCAAGCTGGATATTAGGAAGCATTTCTTTACAGAAAGTGTTATCAGGTGTTGGAATGGCCTGCCAAGGGAGGTGATGGAGTCCTCATTCCTGGAAGTGTTTAAGAGACAGTTAAAATGTAGTGCTTTAGTGTTTTTTGATAGGGCTAGGAATAAGGGTGGACTTGATGACCTTGAAGGTCCCTTGCAGCCAAAACTATTCTATGATCTCCCGAAGTTTTGCACACCAAAACCCTCCATGTATTTGACTTTGAGCTCATTACATTTGAAATATTTCTATCAGCTTGCAGTGTAGCTGCTTTATACAATTGTTCCTTATTGGCCTTAAAAATTCTTTTTCTTACCAAGAAAAGTTAGGAAACAGATACTCTGAATGAGGTCTGGCCCACATCGAGTTATAGCAGTTTACACCACCCTTGTTTTTACTGGTAATAGGTAGGACATGGCTTAGATAATATTGTGTTACTGAAAGCTAAAATGAAGGTCTGGGAATTTAAATATCTATTGATCACTGGACTAACATGTGGAAGGTAAGGTAGTTGATGCTTCTTTAGGAAGCAACTGTCCTGAGCTATTTCATAACTCTAGTACAGAATATGCTGATCTAGTATCATGCACTAAACCCTTCCCCATTTTATTTATTATACAATATTAGCAACGTTTTACAACGTATTAAACTACATCTTTGCAAAGGGTGATCGATGTATTTGTTTAACATGAGTGTGCATGAAGTTACCATTGAAGTGAATTTCATTATGCTTGTTTGTTTTTAATGTTTAAAGTAAATTAAACTGTTTCCTTAAATAATATGAGTGTCTTTCAAACTTCTGACCTCATGATGGCAGATGGACCAGGCTTACAAGGCCAGGAGTAGACCCCTGGCACAGGGCCTTGAATGGCAATCTGCCAAGAAACTCTTTGCAACATGCAGACCCCTTTACAAGAGGCTTTAGTAGCTCTATTCAATGGTAGAAAGACTGTCAGGGTGCTCTGATTTGATACCAACATTTTTTTATACTGGCTGGTAGCTGAAATCTTTTGGCTTTCTCTTAGATTAAGTAAAGGCTGACTTCTACAGGCAGAACATCTAGAAGATACTGCAAAAATGCTGCTTACCACCTCTCCTGGGTTCAGGTCTTCTGTGCTGACAAGAAGATCTGGAAAGCTTCCAACTGAAGTACAGGAAAAAATACATGTGAAAGGACATAGGGTTGAAATTTAATTCCCTATCATCAGTAATAGAAACTAAAACCTTTACACATTGATAATATACCGTCTTTGAAAAAGAATGGTACAAAATTTTTATACAGGAGGTGTATTAATGGAAGTTCATAACAACCATGTCTGTTACATGGGATTTTTTCTCCCCTTTCTTTTCTTTTTCTTTAATTACTCACCATTTTATCAAGGATATTTCTGCCTATTACTAGGTAACTTAAGCAATCCACTTCACAAGGTTCTGGCAGTAGCAAAGTTAAGCCTTCTTCCTTTTCAGAAGATCTCTGTGCTAAGTGTTGTGTTTCAGCTATCACTATTTAACAATTATCTCCTACTGATAGAAGTAGCCACACCATTCATGGTTTTCTTGTCTTGGATGCCTGATCATATCAACGGTAGACTCAGAAATGTAAAACACATTTAAAGTACCTCCTCTTCACACTCCACCTAAAAAAAAATGGGGGGAAAAAAAAAAAAAAAAAAACAGAATAGTTTTTTGCTGTTTTATGTATGTGCTCTGGCTCACTTGAAGAGCTGATGAGCAGTCACATGGGTGCAAAAGAGAAGACAGAAATACATGGTCAGGGAAAGGGTAGGGTTGGGAGACAGGACTGTTCCTTCGTTGCCAGGGAACTATTATATTGACATCACTATAACAGGAAACCTTAGATTATTTTTTTGTTTGTTTGTTTGTTTTTTTTTTTTTTTTTCAGAGTAACTGATTATGTTTCAAAAATATTCCCCCTGCAAATTTATATTCTGTTCCCCGTATTTTGCTCATGGTGAGCACAGAACCTCTGGCCAAGTTTGATAAGCTTCCCATATTTCATTGACATCAGTAAAGTAATACAGGTGTCTTGTGTTTTATATACTTACCTGGATATGCGTGTTTATATATAACAATATAGAGGGATCTGATGGGCTGCCTTTCTTCTAGATGCTGGAGAAGTATTTTTAACATTTTCAAACATAAATAAAATCAAAAATGCTGAGATTATATTTTTTTTGCACTTGTTGTGCTATTATCAGAGAAAAAAGTATAACCCTATCTGAGGCTGACCTACATAATTCTCTAAGAAATCTGACACTTTAGAGATTACTTACTTATTGTGGTGACAAGAAATCTCACATATACCTTACTTTTCAGTGTTCAGCTACATTGGGGAGTATTTTCCTGCTCATTTTTGCTTCTTTGTATCTCATTCATTGACCCCATCTTTGTATCTCATTCATTGACCCCATCTTTGTAACTTTTTTCACCTGCCCGCTTATTGGCATTCTAACTCACTTGATAAATGGACTGCCATTTCTACAAATGCAATAACTACAGTTTGTCTGGTAGCAGAAAGATCTGATCACCCCAGCTGTGATCCTCACATATTGTTACCAACCCTCTTGGGCAGAGAAGACATTAAATCAGGCTTACTGAAAACATTTGTAACAGATCTAGTGTTTCATATAAAATTCTGCACAGATAATTTCTGAATTAGAAATCTTAGTCTGCAGTATGGGGTTTATACCAACTACTCTGTGTTTGATGTTCATTATTTAGAGCAAACACAATGTTCCTGTTTGAATAAAAATACATCTTTTTTTTTTTTTTTTATTAATACCTTTTATTAATGTTTTAAGAGATTTCCCTTACAAAGCTTCACATTTTTTGAATGCTCAAAAACATTCCTTTTACTCAGTTATATGCCGATTCCTTCCTGGGATATTGTTTCCTGCAATACAAATAGATAGGAAGATTTTTGTCCTCATTCATAGTTGTGACCTGGAGACTTGTCATTACAGGAAAAATCAGTTCAAAGCAGGTGCAAGTGTTGTTTCACAAGATAGAAAAATTCTTTTTGTTGCTGTCTTACACTCAGAGAGCAAGCCAGTGCAGCCAGAAAGTACTAACACAAATGGCTCAATATATGCACAAATATGATGGAAATTTAACTTGTTTTGAAACTTTCATAAGCAGATAGGGATTTTTCTTTTTTTTTCATCTGTTGTGCAGTTCTTATTACCCACCAAATCCTGACTGAATTAAGATCTGCTCTTTGCAAATATAACCGATGGAATTATCTTTCTTAAAGGCTGTTTTGAGTATTGCACTTGCAAATTTAACTCAATAGATTTGACTTTCTGAACATCTTTTATATAAAAATGTATCACCTTTAAATGACAGGTCATTGTTATCAAATACAAAGATTTTCACAGAAATTCTTTCATATTTTAGCTGTGGATCTTGGAACGAAAACAAAAATCAGCATTCTGTAGTGACTATTATGAATATTTTCAACTCCTCTGGAGCACCATTGTATAGTATTATTTATAGTAGTTGCAGTGGATGACTGCATTTGTACTTGAGGCTTGATGAACATGGGTCTCATTGATAGGAAGTGGAGCTACACATAAAAAGGTACAACTTCTTAAAGAGCTGAATGCATGTCTGTGGCATTATGATGTCTTCTTCTGATTGAAACTGGTGAGAAACAACTGTCTCAGCATACATAAAATTGTTGATGCAGACTTGTTGGACTATATTTTTCCTGAAATAGTTTTGAAGAAATAGTTTTCTGAAGTAGGTGGGAAGAACCTTATTCTACTGTATTTGTTTGATATATGTAGAAGGAACATTCATACCTAGCTTAAAGCAGATAGAGCTTTTCAAGTGGCCAAAATTAGATGAGGGGAATCTTGCATTTACTCTGTGGAAGTTTGGACAGAGAGACAGATGGGAGAAGCTGGTTTCAAATGTCCACACTTAAACCAAACTCTGGTCTTGATTTTGCAATGGATTCTTTACAGCTGAGATCCAGCAAGATCTTCCTGTAAATTTTTCAATTAAGGGTTAGGGATTTTTAGATTAAGGGTTAGTGTTTCTATTCATAGGTAGGCTCCTTGAGTAAAATATCAAAGCAAAGGTTGTGGGGTTTTGTTGTTTCACTGCTTTATCGAATTCAATAATTATTGTTTTATTAATTTTAGTTAGCAAGTATTTGAATGTTTTGTTAAAACCAAACCCACATACATCAATTGTAACAGAATATTATAATGAAATTTTGTCATTTTGTGTATTCTGTACAGACAGAAGGCATTGAGAGTCATGAATTTATCCTTCTGTTCCAGCACCATAGTTGCGATGACAAATTGTTGGAGAATGTGTGCAGCATGAAAGTTCAACAGATGAGTTTTGGAAAGCAATGTAAATATTGTTTATTTCAGTATTCAAACCAGTGAAAAGCACATTAAACTTTTTTAATCTACTTTTTGTCTGAAAAATGTCATTTTGATTATTTGAAGCACTCATCATTATGATATCTAGATAATATATTTAATACACATTTGAGATTAAGAAAATGCAAACAAAACAACAAACAAACTTCCTTATTTTTTGTCTTTTAAAAAGTATTCTATTATGCTTAAAAGAAAGAGGTATTGTGGTTTTGTTTTTGCTTTGGATTTTTATAGCAAAAAGGAACTACAGATGACAGCAATTCAGACATTCACTCACAAACAGAACATTCCATTCCTACTTTTTGATTATTCTCTTTAGGAAGATAAGCTATAGGAAAGCAGGCAAGTAGTTGTCTAAAACTAATGAGAAACAGCTCTGTTAATTAGCCAACAGGGGTGGACAATTTCTTATTTCTAGATAAATCACATTTTGATTTTGATTATAACATATCTCTATGTAGCATCTGACATACTGCTGATTTAAAATGTGTTCCTGAAAGAAAAAAATTTGAATAATAATATTGCTGATAATATTGCTTGTTCAAATGACTTCTTCACCCCTTTTAAAAATCTTTTATACTGAGCAAAAGAAACTTGAGACTTATTAAGGTAACAATACTTCCCCCAGATTAGTTTTGTCTTCTATTATGTGTTTTTGGAAGCAAAAATGAAGGAAGTATCAGTGTGAAGAACAAACATTTGATCTGAGGAAAAAAAAAAAAAAAAAAGAATACTTAACAGGAAAACTAATACTTAAGAGAGGCAACTGCACTTTTAGGAAGAAGTATTTTTTTTCCAATTCTTTGCAAAAGGGACTGAGAGTGGGTAAAATGATTAAGTGTCACCATGAGGTGTTTTTGTTTTGCCTCTGACAAAGGATGCTACATTTAAAACTACCTATGGGAAGGCTGGGAAGAAGGTTGCCTTCTGATTTGTCAACAAAGAAAGCATATTTTAAATTGAAAAGGAATGTGTCATCTTACTAAAAGAGATTAACATTAAGCCCACAGCATAAACAGCTTGGGTGGAAAAAAGGAAGCTGATTAGCAATTCAAGCTTTATCTTTACTGAAAAGCAACTGATGCCCAGAGAGTTCTGGCATTCTTCACCTTTTGTTGACCATCTGTATCTATGAGCTCCCCAACAGAGATGCAGCTCACTTGGGGACAGAAGAGCAGAAGGGCATAGCCTCCTCTACAAGAGACAGAAACCAAAAGCCACGCTAAACACCATCAATTAAAATTCATTAGTCCTGTAGGAGCTGCCCATTAGAGTGTTGAGTGTGCACAGATGCCGCTATTACAAGCATGACACCAGTAATTAGGCACCAAAAGTGGGAGGACTTCACAGCCTATTTAGCAAAGATATGATTTCTCTCTTCTTGTATAAACTTTGTCATAACTTTAATTGCAGTAGATTTCACTTACATTGGTCAAAAGAAATACTGCCTTTCTTATAACTGCTAGTACTGTTGCTTTCTAATTATGTTTAAGACACATAACAAAATAGATGAGATTACCTCATAGAAAAAAAATATTGTGCTATTAGAAGTACATTAGTTATGATAGATGTCTATACTTAGTCAAGAAAAATTAAAGCCCAATTCATTCTTATACATTTTCATGTTGGCTGTCACTGCTGACTGATGACTTGTCTTCTGAATGCATCTGTAATGTTTTAAAATAAAAGATAGCTATCTTTATGTAACTTGGTGGCACATGCTTTAAAGTTCCTTTTAAAGCTTAGTTTTCCAATATTATTGGAAGTCTAGAAAGTGACTTTTTTTTTTTTCCCCCCTTGTTTACTTCACACAAAGAATGAGGAAAGCATAGAGTTTGTCTGACAAAGACCAAAGTACTATCTTATTCTATATACTTGCAAATGACTATCTGTTCTTCAGTTATCCTTTTTACTTCTTATTTAAATTGTATCTATGACACAAGCCCATTCCTCAGAGCTGGTATAGGAAGGGGAAAAAGTATGTCAGACAAATTTGGAGAAAGTGACCTGAATTTGTCCTCTCTTTCCATTTCCCCTTCTCCCCTGGTTTGAGAGCAGTGCATAGTTTTTTGCTCCTTAGAATTCCATTTCAGTGTCTTATGTCATTTATTGAAGCCTTATGAACTCATCTCTTGGAAAAAAAAAAAAAAAAAAAAAAACAAAAAAAAACAAAAAAAAAAACAAACAAACAAACTAAAAAAAAAAGGAAAAAAAAAAAAAAAAAACAAACCCAAACCCTTGAACAAAAAACCCCAAACAAACAACCAAAAAACCCAACACCAAAGAACCCCCACCTTAATTCCAGAGGCTTTAAGAAATGGTGAACAATGGGGTGGATGCAGATCCCAGCTGCACACATTCTTTTGTTGTGCCACAGGAAACAAGGTGGAAAAAATCTGCAAGCTGGACAAGCAAGTCCGACTCTCTGCCTACACCTTCTGTCTCTGAGGAGCTGGACAATAAAAGATAAATAGGTCATTTCACAGCACTGTTATTGTGGCACAGAGAAGGCAAAGTAATCTCTCTTAAATCAGAAAACACGACAATAGCCAGCTCTTTTTCCCTAAACTGTCTAATACCGCGAGATTGCCTTTGGAGGTTTGTACTGTGGATTTATGCAGAAACAGCATTAACATGCCATTCATGAAATTTCTAGTGTATAGTCATTAGAGTAACAATCTCAATGCCAAATGTTATACTATTCAACATGGGAAATATGGTCAGAGTTAAAAAAACCAACCAACCAACCAAACAAAAAAACAACAAAAAAAGAAAATCAATGGAAAAGGCAGAAGACAGTTCCAAGAATAATGATAACATGGCAAACAGCATATATATGTAGAATAGAAATAGACTGTAGAACATACTAGGAGTCCAATAATCTTTCAGGATTACCTAAATACATTAGCTTCATCAAACCAAGAAGTAACCGTGTGAATATGAGTCCTTGAAGTACTTCTGTGACTTCATATTTAGAAAAGTAGATGGTATTTTTGCTGTGATAGGCAGATGCTCTCACTCGAGCAATGACAAAAGCAGCCAGTCCATGGTTTGTCTCTGTTAGTGTTCCTGCTGTTATCTCAGTGGTGGCAGCAGGAGGAGCAAAAGTTTAAGGGGAAGGAATACCATATACAGACAGACAGTCTTTAGGTACTATTTGCAACCACTGTTTTCGTGACACAAAGATGCAATCTCTTCCTGGCAACGTATATGCATATATGTGTACCTTTAGTTACTTTTGATATATATTTTGATCCATGTCTGATAACCTGGTCTTTTCTGCTGATATCTTCACTCCTGCAAGGTAGTTACATTGGAAAAGGAAATCTAGCTGTGCTTCCCGTAAATGTTCAGAAACTGTTTAGTACAAAATTGCACTTTGATTGAAGTGCAGAAGTTCAAAGGCAAAACCAGCTAAATATATAGCAAACAAAATAGTCCACATTCCTTAATAATGAAAAATATAACAATTTGTCACACACTCTATTCTTTCAGTTTACCTCCCCCCCCCTTTTTTTTTGTAAAAGTAAAATTATAAGTGTATTTCACAGAGGCATAAAAAACTACAGAAAGTTCATTGTAAGCTGTGCCCATGTATGAGAAATGAAAAGAAGATGGCATATTGGTTTATAAGTTGAGCCAAATAGGATTGTAACTACTTGAAAAGATCAAAAATTACTTAACTAATTGTGATTGACCACAGGTAGTTTGGTGGTCAGCATAAATATTTTCAGCACAAGAAAAATGAAAGAAACTTGAACATAATGAGAAAAGCATACAATAAAAATTGCTGGTCTGATCAGAAATCTGGTAATTTACCTTACCTAAATCATAACAAAATAGTTACCTGTATAGAAAAAAAACAAAACATTTTTCACATCATCCATGAATATAATAACTTGCAAATTAGATATAAATATCAAGATTATGGTATTTTCTGACACTGAAAATGTGTCAAAACTGTAGTCTAGATCTATTATAGTAAGCATACGTTAAAAGAAAACTTTAAAAAAGGTAATCTTGAGCCAGTTGTATAATTATGATTCCTGTTTAGATCCAACTAACTCCTATGTTGTCTTCAGAGTAAGTATCAGTCAGTGGTTTACATTTAATTAACTGTTTTTAACAATCAATGCCTGTCTTTGAAGCTGGCATGTACAACCTGGATATAGCCTCTAAAACAATAGTTATCTCTGTACTCATGATCCCTTGGTTAGCCAGATGAAGGAATTAATGTGGTTATAGTGGAACTTCCTTCAAGTTTGTCCTGCCAACTTTCCTCCTCACCAGCACTAGGTTGCAAGGGGAGCTGGAGTGCATATTAGGCCTGTCACATCCAAGTGCACAGGTAGGACACATCCAAATGGTTAAGGCAGAGATGACACTTGAAAAAGGCATTCCACATGGCTAAAATTAAAGAAAAAAAAAATAAATTGTCACCTTTTTTTTTTTTTTCTTTTAAATGTAAAAAGTATTATGGTCTGTATTCAGTAGTATAGCAAGACAATGAATATCAGCTTTTTAATGTTGACCATAGTACCATGTAAAAAAAAATACAACACACGAAAACCAGGAAACATAGGAAAATTCTAAACTAGTTAACATGGTAACGTGTGAGTAATCTCCCATCAGAGTAATTAAAATACCCATTAATTTCAGTTTTTTTATCTGAGTTTCATTCAGGTGGAATCTTAAACAGCATTTACATACATAGGGACTTCACACAGAAAGTTTTAGGATTTCTAGAAGAACTCATCAGCTAGCTGCCCAATATGGTAACAATTCCCCCAGAGTCATTATCAGAGACTGCAGTCTGCCTTCAGGTAACTCATCCTCCAAATGTTACCTCTGTGAAAAATTATTCATTTCTGGTATCATGAATACAGGAATGTAGGAATGCTCTAGACTTAATCAGATTATCACTTCATCAAGCCAAAGACTGTTATTTACCTACTATCTGTGCAAATACAAAAAAACAAAAATGGTTTCAAAGCTTAATGATTTCTTAGTTTCCTACAGAAAGCAAACCCACAAGAATCTGAAAGACTGAAACATTGTTATTTGTGTGGTGCAAAAATGCTCTAGACTCCTGCTTCCCTTTTTAACCCAGTAGGTCAGCAATAGTTTTATTAGGCGCTTGCATACTGAAATGAGGTAACAGTGTTGGGAATTCTTACATCACCACCATAGAAGGAATAAATAATCTTTTCCACTACCACCACAGCTGAAAAGCCATGATCAGATATACTGCTATTCTATGCAGTCAACAGGCTAAGCAGACCTTCAACAATACAGTTGAGTTTATCAAGGGTTTTCATCTTTCTTTACCAGAAGACATGACTGTCACAGAGGCACCAACAAAGCAAACAGCAGCCACTATCGAAAATAGAGTTTACTGCAGACAAAGTTGCCCAGCATTCCTTCTGAACTACTACAAGTTCAGATGTCTGTTGGGAATCAACTACTACACAACTAATGCCTAAATTAAACTAAAATGGGCACACACTCACTCATAAAGGGTAAACTTCCCACACCAGAGTGCCCAAGATACCACTCACCAAAGAGGGTGTGGCTCACTCAATCCATGGAGACTCACTCAGTCCATGGAAGTGTCCTTGGATGGCATGTCCAAGGGGAGGCTCCAACTGACAGACCTGCTACTCTGCGAAGAACCAACTCCTCCGGCTCTTAGGCAGGATGCCAGTTACACCCTATTCGAGGGGCACTGTGGTCATTCTGACTGGCTGAGAGGACAAGCCCAGACAAAACACGGACAAGCCCAGACCCTGAGGTGCCAGTTAAGCATCAGGATGTGCAGTTTAATGGCCAAGGCATCTAACTGCTCTGGCCAAGGCGACAAACTGCTCCAGTCCATTTGCTTGGTGTTTTGTCTGTTGAGAGTGGATGCACCTGCCACAATCCACCCTGTAACCACAGTCACCAATCAACTGGTTTCCTTGGAGGGGTGGTGCAGCCACCTCTTTCCTCCAAAGTTAATAGGGGGTGCAGTCTCAGTGAGGTTTAGTGCTCATTGTGGATCATCATCCCAATATTCAACATATAAAAGCATTTTTGAGGGAAAGACCATTCTTTACCTTTAACACAGATTTCACTATTGTGTGTCCAATATGGCTTAGTGTAACACAATTACAGTGATCATCATAATCACAGTCGGCATCAAGAAACAATTAAATCAAAACTTTTCTCAGGCGATTGGTCCTTAGAACAGCAACAGTTGCTTTTGAGTCTTTTGCCACTTTCTTCATCTGGCTGCTCTGATCCTGAAGTGGCATTGCTATGTCCAAGATATGCATGCTGCGTTACTGACAGTGTCATTCCAATCCCCACCCCATGATGTGAGTTCATCACTTGGGCAGGTCCACATTGTCCTCCCAGTCCTGTCTGTCACCACTGAGAGCACCAAGGTGATTCTGCTGTCCTGTAAGAAAACACAGGGCTGGCCTCAGTTTAGAAACTGGGCTTCAAGTTAGAAGTTGGGGACTATCCCCCAAGTACCAATATGTTGAGTTTTTCCATTCCAATACAGGGCTTCCCAGGTATGGAAGCCTCTGGGTTTGCCAGGGTCATAGACACAATGCCAACAGAGGGTAGCTTTGCTATTATGAGTCACTCCACTTGTGTCGGCAGTGAGAACTGAATGGTCTCTTTTGTCATCCTGTATCTGGTCAATGCCCAGTAATGGTACTGTTGGGCAAGATGCTCAAATTTTGGGGTTTCCATAGCTTCCCCATTGGTTTTTGATAATAAAGACTGCCTGTGGTAACCATATGTCCCAGTTGTACTGTGAGACATCAGTGTGTCTTTTAATCAGACCAGATTCATTCAACTGCACCAGTGGCTTGCGGGTAGTATGGTGTATATAACACCCATTTGATGATATCCTCCTCCCAGGCCTGGTCATGCACCACTGTGGCCATAAAATGTAATCTGTTATCACTTTGAATATACTCAGGAACAGGTAGAATGCTAAGCCATTTCATCAGGTCTTGAACCATCTGATCACCAGTTGTAGTGTTAACAGCTGTAGCCACAGTCAATCCTGAAACCACTTTGACTCCCTCCAAAATATATTTCTTTCCATGGGATGGTTTCAACGGACCAATATAATCAATTTGAATCAATATAAAATTTCTGTGGCACCGTTCTCTACTGCCAGAAGGACGGTGGGTGATTCCCCCTCCTGTGCACTACCTTTCTGCTCTTCTGTCTGCTTTCTGTTACCACCTGGATCCCGTAGGACAGGACGCATCCATGAACCACAGCCCTCTGCTGTTACTCTTGAAGTTAGACTTGGGGTGGCAGCTGTTAATACATCATCTGTTAAACGCCAATGTCCATCGAGCTTACCAACTGGACAGGCTGGGGAATTGTAAGGGGAGCAGGTGTGGCTAATTAACTGCCTCTCCCTGTTTAGCTGCAGTTGGCAGGGGGGTTTGAGCCAGGCAGGGGACTAGATTGCGGCAGTTCAGGAGAGAACTGCAGGGTCTCAATGTGAGCCTTTTCCACCCCGCAGCTCACAAAACTCCACACATAGCCACTGGGAAGGTACAGCCACCTTCCTGCTAATACATCGAATCCCAAGATACTCCTCTTGTAAGGGCTTAGAGCCACCTCCACGTCTGTCATTCTCTTTTCCCCAGGCAGACAAAAGTGAGTTTGAGCCAAGAAACATTTTTCAGCTTACTCCTATCACATCTATGAATTTCCTCCAGGGCTTGATTCCTAATTCCTCCTATATCTGCTTATTTAGGAAACTAACTCGGACCCCTGTATCAATTGAGAATTCTAAACTTACTTGCTTTGGACCCACAGGAATGCGTATATAAGTCTCCCTGTTAGTTAACCCTGTTAGCAAGAATTCACCATGCCAACTGGGCAGCCTGAATCCTACATTACAGCTTCTGGCTTTTATGACCCCTTCACTTCCTCTTGCAAAGGAGTGAAAGGGTTAACTGTGCTGTCCTGCCGAGGAGTGGTTCCTGCCCGGTTTTCTCCTGGCCCCTCATTTTCTCCTCCAGCAATTTCAACAGCATCTGAACATGGTCGGTGGGAATTCGGTGCAGCACAGCCCAAGGTATTCCCTGCGTTGTCCCTTTTTACCACAGGATGTTCCTTGTATCATAAGTCAGATCTCCTTTGCCTCAGGAGAGTTCAGACTCCGGGGGGGGGGGGAATGGGCGTTCAGGGTGAGGTTTGCGACTTACTTGTCTCACCCTCCTATTGCCACCGCCCGGGGCGGCCCAAATATCTCGCGCCTGTACATCCCTATACTGGAGAATAGCTCTGCCCAGGTCATCACACACACGGGTGGATTCTGAAAGAGTTTTCTGGTTACGTCTTATGGCACCCTGAATCTTTACTCTCAGAGCCTGGACATGTGTCTTTAAAATGCCTGGAACCCTTTAATAAGGGGGTCGGAGTCCCCCGGTGCAGCCAGCGGTGGAACCTCCTGCTCTTGTACATCACCTGGATGCAAGTGGCCTTTTGTACTCCCAGTGGCCTTTTGTACTCCCAGCGCCAACTCTGACAGCCCTTTCACCCCGTTAACCACCAGCTCCCCCTTCCTTTGCGTGCACACCCCCAGCCCAAAAAGCCACTCGGGATGTCACCGACTGGTCGCCTGTCGGTCCATCGCTCAGAAACACTCCAAGATCCCAAAACCCGGGTCCTCATCATCACTCAGAAGTATCCAATTGCCCCCCCCCCCCCACCCACAGAGAGACTCTCTCCAGACACTCCATTTTTGTTTCACCCAGCTTGTGAGAAAACCTGTCCTGGAGCTCATTGAGCTTGGATCCTGCCCACAGGATGGTACAGACAGCGCTGGAGGGGTGCCCACCATGCAGTCCCCTCTGCGTCTCTGTTTTAATAACAGGGCACACCTCCTTTTCCTCCATTCCCTCAGTTCCATAAGGATGATCTTCATCAAGGTCTCCCCAGCTGTCTTCATCCAAATCCTTGGTGTCTGCACCCGCAATTAACTTGTAGATTTGGACAGCCCAGAGGCAATCTTTTGTCTGTGCCAGTATCAGCTCAACCAATAAAAATGTCTACTCCTTTTCTCTTCTCAGTTCTCTCTTGAAATACCGAGCTTCAGATTCTAACAGCCCGGAGAACTCCTGAGTCTGAACCAAACAGGCACCCAGGATGGTCCCTTTATGTGCGCCATTCCCAAAACTTTACAGGGACCTCTCCCAGCTTCACCACTACCTCTGTGGGGTCTGACCACTTCTCTCTCATTTTACATCTGAGGGAAAAGGTGCACTGTTCTGCCTCCATATCAGTCCCTCTATTGACATCCTGCTGATATGCCAAAAAATGTCATGGAAGAACCCACAAAACAAACAGCAGCCACTATCCAAAATGGGGTTTATTGTAAATGAAGATGCCCAGCATTCCTTCTGAACAAATACTTTGGATGTCTGTTGGGAATTAACTACTACACAACTAATTCCTGAACCTTAAGGAAAGACAAACCAAAATGGGCACACACTCACTCATCAAGGGGAAACCTCCCACACTGGAGTGCCCAAGGTACCACTCACCAAAAAGGGGGTGCGGCTCACTCAATCCACAGAGACTCACTCAATCCATGAAGGTGTCCTTGGATGGTGTGTCCAAGGGGTCCATCTGCCACACCTGCTGCTCTGTGAAGATCCAACTCCTCTGTCTCTTAGGCAGTTACACCCTAGTCAAGGGGGCACTGTGGTCATTCTGATTGGTTGAGGGGACAAGCCCAGACAAAAGATGGACAAGCCCAGACCCCGAGGTGCCAGTTAAACATCAGGAGATACAGCTTACTGGCCAAAGCATCAAACTGCTTTGTTCGAGGCGTCAAACTGCTCCAGCACACCCTGTTTGGTTTGTGTTTTTTCTGTTAGGGGCAGCTGCACATGCCACAATGACCTAAGTGAGTAGTGAGATAGAAAACCACAAAGTTCTAAATGAATCTAACCTATACATATAGTTTTCCTATCTTTCACAGTGTTTGGACACCTCATCTATACTGAGGCTCAAGAAGACCTGAGAAATATTAATGCCAAAACACATTGTATATGCCTATATACCCTGTTCTGGACAGATTGATAATTGTTAATATTGCTAATGGAGAAAAAATAATATCTATTTTAGAGATATACCTACTTATGTTCCCAAAGAAAGAACCAAACCTTGGAAAATCAGCATTCAGGAGAACTGACTTCTTATCTGTAGTTTTCCTTTTCTAGGCAAAGTCAATGTTCAAATAGAGTTGACCTAGCAACAGTATCCTGTCATCTTTGACAACATCTTGAATTCTGAACAATGGCATTTTGGACTGTCTTTCACACAACAGCACTGGGTCCAGCCCTATTCAATATATTCAGGAAAGACAAGGAAATGCTGGAAATGGTCCAGCGTAGGGCCACTAAGACGATTAAGGGCCTGGAACACCTACCATATGAGGAAAGGCTGAGAGAGGTGGGTCTGTTTATCTTGGAGAAGAGGGAGCTGTGGGGGATCTTATCAATGCTTATAAAGATCTAGAGAGTGGGTGTCAAGAAGATGGGTTCAGGCTCTTCTCAGTGGTGTCCCATGACAGGACTAGGGACAATGGCCATAAACTGGAAAACAGGAGGTTCAACCTCAACATGAGGATATACTTCTTCACTGTGAGGGTAACAGAGCACTGAAACAGGCTGCCCAGAGAGCTGGTGGAATCTCCATCTCAATTTCATTTCAAAAGCCTCCTGGACTTGTTCCTGTTTGATCTACTCTAGGCGATTTTGCTCTGGTAGGGGGATTGGACTAGATGATATTTAGAGGTCCTTTTCAAACCCTACTATTTTGTGATTCTGTGATTCTGTGATCTTAATAATAAACCATGCACTTCTTCGAGCAGTAGAAAGTGGTTTAGATTTTAGCATGACTGCTGCTACATATTTCTGCCACTTTGACTCCATCAACCTGACAAGATTCTATGACACTGTGGGAGTAGTTTGTATGTTACCATGATTCCAAGCACTTTTTTTTTCCATACCAAATGTGGTAAGATGGCATATCTCTTTGTCCACAATATCCACTGCTGTATATTCAGCCTCTCTTGATGTAAATGCAACTTTTACAGGTGTATATGCCTGTGGAAAAGCCATATTTTGATATTTAACATACTTCATGCAGAAGATTCAACTACTTCTAAAAAAAAAATTGTTTTGAAGAATATTCATGTATTTACATAGTTTCAGATGTAGCAAAAGGTATGACAACTGAGTTGTGTGTTAGTAGTATGTTCAGGAAATTTATTTCTTTCCTTTTTGCCTAATTGATGTAACTATCTCTGTATTACAGTTTCAGAGTTGGAAAGTGTTAAAAAAAAAAGTCTTCATCCTATCCAAATGCTGAAGGAAAGAAAAAAAAAAAAAGTACATCTGTAGGAATGCCCAAAATATATAATACTACCCCTAACCCAAATTAAAGTACTATTTCTTTAATATATAATGGATTTATAGATACTTGAGATGACAGTAATGGGGGAAATGAGGAGTTTATTCTGCTTCTTTTTTAGGTACTACTACAACAGCCAGCAATCTTCCCAAGCTTCACAAAAATAAGCATATACTCTGAAGAAGTGTATATTTGGAAGTCAAATATTTTTTTGTGTATTTGAAATCACATTTATTAAAATAATCTTTTTATTAAATGTTATATAATTTACTATAAAAGGGGAGAAATATCAAGTCAACCTATACTCCTCCTTACTTTCCCAGTGTAGGAGGGTCTCCACCAAGTACACTTAATACTTTTTGTTAGCTAAATAATCTCCTGTCAGAGACGAGTGTTTGATTTGCTATGTATTTCTAAATTTCAAAAATCCTACCTTTATCCTTACTTCGCTGTACTATGAAAATTACATCCCATACATTGATAGAAAATTTTTGTACACTTCAGTGAGCCTTTTAAGAACCCCCCTATAAAGGCTCAATTCCAAAACCTTACAGAAAAGGTGTACTGAATGAAAATGTGGATCTCAAGCACCAAAGTTCCTCTTAAAGTATTGTCTTTTTTTGTTTTGAAAATCCATATGACACGAATTTTCTATGGATCTTCAAGTCCTAACTTTCATTACTGTTTTTTGCTTGTCTGTTTTTAATACATCTTCTTTATTTATTTATTTATGTGTCTGTAATATGTTTTTGCTAATTAGTGGCATGAGAGTATAGATGCTTTATGATTGTATTCCATACATGCTGTGTACTTGAATTCCAGGCCTGCAGCTTTGTGCCAAACATAGATATACTGTGAAAGGCTAAGAACAAGGAAAGAAGCATATGAAGAATACTAATGAAGCATAAAACAATCCAAAAGCATTTAAAAGCCTTTTTTTTTTTTTCTTTTTTTTTTTTAGGAAAATTTTTTAGTTACTCTACATTTCTATATAATCATCTTCCTTTGGGCTCTAATTTTTATTTTTTTAATTGTGTTGTCATTGTTAGAAGAATTTTGTTTACTATGTTCTTTAATACACTCTAGATGCCCTTGTCTAATGCAAAATATTATGTTCCTTAATAGGTTTTTGTTATGGTTGCTGTTAGGGGAAAAAAACCTTGATGGAATTAGACAACAAACTGGGTAGATAATGTACCATGTAGGTGACTTAGCACATACAACATGTGAATTAAATTTTGATCTTATAGTCTGCTGTAAAAGAGAAACATTACACAAAAATTATTTCTGTAATCATTTATTTGTTCATTGCTCACTCAAATGGAAGAAAAATCAGTAAATATATGTGTCATATTACTCTTTTCCTGGGATAGAGGGTCATGTTAATAATTGTTTAGTTCATTTCTAAGGGAAACTGCAGCAGATTTTCTGGATTTTCTTCCCCTTGCATTATTGGTTCAGCAATTCTTTGCAAAGTTCAATGAGGTTCATTAGCTTATCTGAAGAAAATGGATCTGGTACTTTTGAGACAGCTTCTTTCAGTGACTTTTCTAATTAAATCTCTTCCATCAGACAAAAAGCTGCCCTTTTTACTTGACAAACATTTGTTCTAATCTGGCCTTCGCTGTTTTTTTTGTACTTGTACTTCACTCTCCCTCTCTCTCCACCAACACCAGCAGCAGCTGTTAGTCACAGGATCACAGTGTCTGACATTTACTCTGAATATGCTTGCTTATTAAAATATTTCACTGTTAGACAAGCTTATCAGCTAAAAAGTACAATAAAAAGTTCCAGTATATTGGGTGAGTACATTGTACATTTCTAATAAAATGCATTTCTACTATTTCAGCGCACAATTATTAATGTATATATTGGTAGATATAAAATTAAATTAACCTTCCCTGGAAGAGGAAGAGGTTGAAGTTTTATAGGGACAGCATATTTGTCGTCTCTTTTATCAACATCCTCCAAATATTGTCAGCTTCAAGAGCTCTACCTAAGAGTGGATTATCCTATGGGGAAGGGGAAGAAGGTTCAAGAAAAATTTAATCAAAGTGCTTTTTCACAATGCTCAGAAAACACCAGTGAAAGCTTTCTGTGGGCAGGCAGATCACTGATTAATTCTTCAGGTATGTACTTTTCTCCCATGTGTAATAATGTGATATGAGGTTAAGTGCTCACTGAGGAATGAAGAGTTTGGGCTTTTAGTTTTCAGATTGGACTAAGGGAAGATATGCTCAAACTTTGACAAGCATCACTATACACAGTTTATGCTGCGGTTCTTTAACACTCTCCAGTGTCATTAGCTTGCCAGCCATGTAGTCTGTAAGTAATAGGTTGCAATAGCAGCTAAAATTGACAAGTGCTTAGCCCAGAGCATGGATTGAATGTAATTCATAGGGTTCCTGAGTTAATTTCCAATACCTGTTTCATCAAGGCAGACTGATAGATGGCTGCCAGCGTCTTCTGGCTTTATCTGCAAATCCCTGTGTCTCTTAGTACCTTCATTCTGGAGTTGCTGTTATTTTTTTCTTCTTCTCTTTTATTCCTTTTTTTCCAGCTCCCCTTTTCTTTACAGTCTTTTTTTTTTTTTTTTTTTTTGGTTGTTGTTCTTCAGTATTCTTTCCCTTACATTTGCTCTTCTCTATTTCCATAACTCTAAATGGAGCTTACTCTATAGGCACATCATTCATTTAGATTAGAGGCCCTTGCAGCTAAACGCAAGACCTTCAGATGTTATTGAAGTGCATTTTTCCATGTGGCCCTGTTTAAAGTGATGTTTCTTTAGGGACTGCAGGGTGAAATATGAAGTTATCTGGGAGAGTAAATCTGAGATGTTGGACAGATGGTGAAACGTCAGTGCATCCACAGAAATGCATTTCATTTTTATATAGGGGATGTTTTCAATCAGTTTCAGCTTGAGAAAACAGTTGCTTCTATTGCATCACTGGCATTTCATGTATTTTCTGTTGCTGGGTTTTTGTTTTATTTTGTTTTTTTTATATCAACAGTTAAGTCAATAAAACCCTACTAAATTTTAAATATATTTATGAATTATTTGGATATGGAAGGGAAAAGAAGCACAATTCAGGATCTTGAAATTATCAGGAAAAAAACAATAAAAGTATGGAAAAGAAAGAACTATTGCCCAGAGAGGTCACAAAAAAGCCTGTATTTGGTAAAAAAATAGACCCATTTACTGTGGATGATGCAAATTAATTTCTCACATCAGCTGTATTTCAGAAATATGAAATGATACAAATTTTATTATTTAAACTGTGCAGAATAACACTCATTCCCATAGGTCTCATGGGTGTACTACCAACTCCAAAAAATACTTTTGGAGTATCCTCCTATAATGGAGGAACTCTTTTTTTGAACATTGGAGAATCTTTTTAAGCAGTGGCTACAAATAGTACTCAAGTACAATGTAAGGCTTCATTCTATCTAGCCACAATTGTTTCTGCTGTGTGGTTGGTTAAGGTTTTGTGTTCTTTAGTAATGGAAACACCTAACTTGCATGGTTAAATATTCCTTGATGCTAATTCCACTTTTTTTTTTTTTTTTTTTATTAGCTTTTAATCAAACTACAGACAGTTTTCTCTTCTCTGCTTACTTTTTGCAGCTATGAAATCGCATGGATGAATCTCCTAAACCACTTCTGCAAAAAGCTGACAGTTTTTGCTTTCCATTATATTTTGGCCTCACTGATACAAATCTGCACTGCCAATAAAGTGTAAGTCATTTGACGCTTTGTTGGTTTGTTTGTTGTGTTTATTTGCTTGTTGGTTGGTTGACTTTGGAGTTTGTGGTGGTTGTTGTCATAGAATTTTTTGGTTTTTTCAAAGAAAAGGATGGAGTTATGCCATCAATTTTCCCTGCTGCATTTCCCCAGCTACAACATCTAATCCCTTTGGTGTATGTTATTGCAAATCTGAGGCATCTACTGGTTTTCTCTGCTCTCCAGGAGAAATAGGTAGTTATAGGACTCTTTTGACAGTCATGTAAAAAAATTAAAAGTTGTAAGAAGGAGAAAGAGTCAGCAGAAATAGTAATATGAAGGGCACAAACAGCCAGAGTGCCAGCTTTTGTCTGTGGCCATCATTGCTGGACTGGTAGATGCTAGTAGTGGGTTAAATGTATCAATAAAATATTTTTACTCACAATACAAGCTGTATTTACACTGGGAACTTTTTTAAATAGAAATATGTTTTAGGGTTTTTTTTTATCTTTCAGTTTCCCTAAGTCTGCCTAATTTCTAGCTGAATCCTACCTTATGGAACCTATTTGGTTTTGTTCAGTGTTTCTAAGAAATAGCAGCATGTCTTATGATTTGTTTGCCGCTAGCTCTTAACCTGTATTTTTTCTTCATGGAAAAAGGTTTTCTTTCCATTCATTTTTTGGGGAATATGACCTGTTTCAGGACATGGTACATCACCAAAATGGAGTAAATTTAACTTGCTAATCTATTTAGAACATTTTATTCTGAGCTTAAAGAATTTTGATTACATTTTATGATAGCTAGCCCAAGGTCAAGGAATTTAGTTTCTTTCCATCAAGTGAATAGTCATGAGAAAAACACAGCCTGAAAGATTTCCCATTGCTTATCTGTGTTGAGTTTTGTCATTAATTTTGTACTTACTTCCAGCTCATGTGTTCAAAACAATTAAGTAAACAAATACTATTGCTATTTCAATTGTTTATAAATAATTAAAATAAGTAAATACACCTGAATATGTGCATATATAGGGTGCACCTGGAGGATGTTGGCTAAGAGAAAGTTCCTTGAATAAGTTCTTGTCCTTTATAGCTGTCATCAGTTTGGAAAACAGAAGTGTTTGTTTGTGTCTGAATGGCCACATACAATTATTTAATGAAAAACATTGAATCAATGAACCCAAAATAATTTCGGCTGCAGATGCTTAATGAATTTGCCCTTGGCTGTTTGGTAACTTGCCCTAAATATACAATTTTCATTCAAAGTATTTGCATGACATATGGTAAGATTCAAACACAGACAGTCTAGTCTAGAATTATTTTTGTTTAATTTATTTCTAGGGATACTTGCAGATCAGCACAGGGCAGCAGTGACTATTCTAGGCACTACAGAAATATAGTTTGGGGTGCTATAAAAGTCTGTGTGTATCAATTCTGACTTGCAACCTGAAAAACCAACCTGTGAACAGCAGGTGGTGGGCAGCTATTTCATGCCCTGGGAGGCAGGAAAAATGATGGAACTTAGTATTTGAAGGATGGCTGTTCATATAGTTTCATTTCACTGGATGTAACCTGACATCAAATGCTGAAAAAAGTAGAATGTCAGAAAACAACAGTTTTATGAAATGTTTCATATAAGCTATTTACAAGGTCACCTTAAGTTTCACTACATATCTACTGAGATTTCCTGCTTTGTCAAGATATCATCAAAACTTCCTGTAGCTTCTGAAATATTTCAACAATGCACTCCTTCCAAATAGTGTTTATGTGAGAGATTATTGTTTAAAGCCATCTGGATAAACTTCAAGGTATAATTTTATTAGCTTATACAATATTTAACTAGTGATCGATCTTTGTCAAGATAAGCAGTTTGATCTAACTTGCAAGGGTAACAAAATCAGTTGTGAAGAGAAAAAACATAATTTTATTTGTAAATTAAGGTGTAGATATTACTTCTATTAGCATCAGTTCTGCTTTTGTTAAATAGTTTCCCAGGTTTCCTCAAATCATTTGTGGAAAGACCAATTCATTTGAAGGCCTTCACAGTGTTACTATACCAGTCAGATTCTGCACCCTGTAAATTGCACATTATATTGTATGTCAATATGAAGTGATATTTGGGTGAAGCAATATATGTCATCTGAAAAAAATGGATCTCCTATAATGTACAGCAATTGTACTTTTAGTAAAGACTTTCAGTAATTTGTGATTATAAATTGGCACCCTTCATTTTCTGAAAAACATGTGGATAAAATGTAAAATTTCTTCACAACTTTCTACTGAGTTAATGTTTCAGTATAATACTAGAATATGTATAAGATTGATGTAACTTTAGGACAAGATGGCTGGTTTAGGACAGGGGTTAATAGAGGTCATTGTGTAATGGTTCTTACTGCTGAGTTAGGGAGAAGGCAAAGAGCAAGACTTCATTAGAAGTTAAATTTCAGCAAGTATATTCTGATAAGTAGTCTACATGCCTTTTTTTTTGGAGTTGGTTAGGACTGGAGACTTGATTTTTTTGAGCATCTGACTAGGTTATAGATTGACTAGACTAGACCAGACTATCTGACTAGGTTATAGCTAGAAATGAGTCCACTGCAGCTATCAAATCATGGTAAGGGATAGCAGAAGCAACTGTATGGGACTAGATCTAAATAATCTTAAAAGGTCTCTTTGGACAAGAATGATTCTATTATTCTAAATCTGAAAAGAACTGATAAGATTAAAATTAAGGTTTGGATTCCAGCCTCTGGAGACCAATGTGTGTTAATTTTAAGTATGGGAGGGATACAAGGTTTTGGCTTTGTCCTTATCCTCCCTGTATTGGGTGGTGGTGATCACATGTCTTGGATTAGTGCTTGGTATGGATTTGGGGCCAGCCTGAGCAGCTAATGATTTATATTTGCTGTTCAGTGAATCAGAAGTAGCAGAACTTCATTTATAGTTTTGGTTAGCAGGATCTACTCACCACCACTAGCTCCTGGGTACTATTTTTTACTATAAAATTGTCTGTCAAGGGGTTGATGGGTTAGGGGTAGTCTATGTGGCTAAAAAGAAAACAGCCAAACTTATGAAACAGTTTATGAATCAGATTGCTGATTGTCCACACCAACAGTGGCTCTTATGCTGCTAGGGATCTCTGGGGGAAATTCTGTATCATGCATGTATGAATCTGTGTGCTTGTACATGCAAAGCAGGTTTAAGAAAAAGTTATCATATAAAGGAAGAACACTGCATATCATTGATTATCAAGAAAACACTAACAAGATGAGAATATTTAGTTGTCATATGTTGGATAGCAGAAAAAATGGCCATTACCCTGGAGGCAATATTGTTACTGTCTCCTACACACCACTTACACTCAGCCTGAGTTGCCATATGCCCATTTCCAAGACCTTAGGAATAACCATAAAAAATTCTCCCACAGGGATTCTGTATGGGTGTATTTCCAAATAAATTATGAAATTCACTAGTCCAGAATCATTGATTTAAGATAGTTAATGCCATTTGGCTTTGGGGCCAAATAACAATAATTTCTCTTCTTTAATTTAGTACATGTTAGGTATAATCTAAGTACTGTTTGGCCAAGGTCAGGCTGGCACCTGGGAGAACTCCTTTCCCCTCCCTCCCTCTTACATATGAGGTTTAGATCTGAAGCATCTAGGATCTGAATGCTTTAGAGTAAGGGTTGTGGTCAGATTTTGGAAAGGGTTGCATTTACTGTATCTCTGTCAAGGAGCATTTGGTTAAGTTTTGAGTCTTGGACTGGCAGGAGTCATGAAGGTCATGTATAGGTTTGGGTTGGGATCTATATCAACATGTCCAGTACTTAGAAGCTCAAATCAGAAGATTGCACACATTATCCACAGTCTTCCAGTCAGTTTTCCCTCCCAGCCTGTTTTACCACACACCCATCCTACCTCACACAATTTTATACTGTGGAGGTCCAAACCCTTTCTCTTATGTTTCAGTGTAACATCAAAGGTAGTGTAGCTTTGAAAGAGGAAAATAGGATTTAATGACATTTTCTCCTCCACTGTCTGAAGACAGTGTTAAAGAAGGGAATTCCTCTAACTGAAATATCTGCTTTTGAAAAGTCTCTGTTGCTGAATAGCTCAATGTTTATGGAAAGGAATTCCTATTCTAACAGGATTATCAGTAATTAGGAAATCCAAAGTCTTTATACCTGCCAGTATACTGACATAAAGAGTTTGGGATGAAGATCTATGCATACAATTGAACATAAAACAATAATATGCAGTATCATAGAAAAGGTGAATATGTAAAAAAAAAGAAATTCTGATTGCCACTAATGCATTTCACCAGACAGCACAAGACCAGTTCAGACAAAGTGTTCCCTCACATACATTGATGTAGCTTTTCTGAATTGATTGTCTCAAAAGAATAAAAGAACATCATTTACAAAAATAAGACAAAATTAGCAACAACAATTGTAATTTTCTGACTTAAAGAGTAATTGTAGAAAATACATTAATGCTTGTTCTCCTCCATGATATGTATAATCCAGATACTGCTCTGTGCAAGTATTTTTTCCCATCCCCAAAGAATTAGGATATTATTAAGGAGGCCTATGTCATTTTCCCATGTAACAGAACTTTTACTGTTGTTAGTGGAAAGAGGACACTATTGCATAAAAATAATATGGACATGCAGTCTTTACTACTTCCAGACAGTACATTAAATCAATTCTTTTTTTGGTTTCTTACAGAGGGCTTTCTTTCATCATTTTGCCAGTTATGAGACTCAGATTTGTCCTACTGTTCTAACTTTACGTAAATGCTTGTGTTGTACATGTTACTTGCAGTTCTCTGGTTGTCTTTTCTATGGAAAGGTGGACATCACGGCAATGTAAGTGTAACTGCTGTCCTGGTCAGATACAGTTGTAGGTACTCAATAATAATGGGAAAGTTCATGAAGGTCAAGTCTTATAAACCAACTTCAACTAGAAAAAGGTCTGACTAGGGGACCTAGACAGATGTACTCCAAAGCTGTAAGGATTGATTTTGTTACAAAGGTAAGTCCAAATTTGTTGTGATTTTTTTTTTTTTTTTTGTTGTTGTTTTTGTTTTTGGTTTTTTTTTGTTGTTGTTCTTTTTATTATTATCATGTTGTTGTTGTTGTTGTGGGCTTCTGGATCTCTTTGCTTTTAATAAGATCTTTAAATATAATTCTAGAATCAGAGAGATTATTTCGGTCCTGGGTCAATAATATCCTTGACAACTCTAAAAATCAGATCAAATGTATATGCTTATTTAGTTCAAAACATGTGTAAATACATAAATATAAGTAAAGTTTATTTTGCCTAAAAAGTTATTTTTTTCAATCCCTTTGGTGGCAGTGAAGAATACTGAAAGGAACAGGAAATCACACCTGATTAACAGGTGGCACAGAGGCTGATGCCACAGGCAGAACTTTGTTTTATTGATCATAGGAAGGTTTACATGGCACTGGGCTTGCCGGAGACAGATGGAGTTTAGCTGTCTCAAAGAGGAAAAAGGGTTCTTACTCATGAGTTGGGAGGACTTATCGAAAGGGATTTAAACTAGGCTTGAAGGGGGAAGGAGGTAAAAACAGGCTCACTAGAGATGAGCCTAAGCGTGGCTTGCCAATGTTGAGGGTGAAATAGATAGCCCAGCTCATGTGCATCTACACCAATGCAAGCAGCATGGGCAACAGGAGGATCTAGAAGCCATTGTGCAGCAGGACAGCTATGACATAGTTGCCATCACAGAAACATGGTGGGGTGACTCTCATTACTGGAGTGCTGCAATGGATGGCAAAAAGCTGTTCAGAAGTGATAAGCAGGGAAGGAGAGGCAGTGGGGTGACTCTGCATGTTAGGGAGTGTTTTGATTTATAGAGCTCAATGACTCTGATGGTATGGTTGAATGTTTATGGGTAAGGATGAGAGGGAAGGACAATGAGGCAGATATCCTGTTGGGAATGTGTTATAGACCACCAAAACAAGATGAAGAAACAGATGAAACATTCTACAAGCAACTGGCAGAAGTATCAAAATCTCCAACCCTTGTTCTCATGGGGACTTCAACTTACCAGACATCTGCTGGAAATACAACACAGAAGAGAGGAAACAGTCCAGGAGGTTCCTGGAGTGTGTGGAAGAGAACTTCCTGACACATCTGGTAAGTGAGCTCATCAGGGAAGGTGCCTTGCTAGATCTGCTGTTTACAAACAGAGAAGGACTGGTGGGTGATGTGGTAGTCAGAGGCCATCTTGGGCCTAGTGACTATGAAGGTTCTCAGTTCTTGGTGAAGTAAGGAGGAAGGCCAGCAAAACTGACTTTGGCTTGTTCAGGACAGTGGTTGAAAGAGTCCCTTGGGAGATGGTCCTGAAGGGTAAAGGGGTCCAGGAAGGTTGGACATTCCTCAAGAAGGAAGTCTTAGAGGCACAGAAGCAGCTGTCCCCATGTGCTGTAAGAAGAGCTGTCAGGGAAAATGGCCAGCCTGTCTGAAAAGGGTACTTTTGCTGGGACTCAGGAGAGTTTACCATCTTTGGAATAAGGGGCAGGCAACTCAAGAAGAGTACAGGGATTTAGTTAGGTCACATAAAGAGAACATCCAAAAAGCAAAAGTCCACCTAGAACTCCATCTAGCCACTGTTGTAAAGGATAATAAAAAAGTTTTTTACAAATGCATTAACAACAAAAAGAGAGCCAAGGAGAATCTCTATTCTTTACTGGATGTGGAGGGGAAACATTGCTACCAAGAATGAGGAAAAAGCTGAGGTAATGAATGCCTTCTTTGCCTCAGTCTTTAACAGTCAGACCAGTTATCCTCAGGGTATTCAGCTCCCTGAGCTGGAAAACAGGCACAGAGCACAGAATAAACCCCCCATAATCCAGGAGGAAGCAGTTAATGAACTGCTATGCCAACTAGACACTCACAAGTCTGTGCAGCTGGATAAGAACCACGCAAGAGTGCTGAGGGAGCTGGTGCAAGAGCTTGCCAAGCCACTTTCCATCATTTACCAGCAGTCCTGGTTAACAGGGGAGGTCCCAGATGACTGGAAGATTGCCAATGTCATGTGCATCTACAAGAAGGGCCGGAAGGAGGATCCAGGGAACTACAGGCCTTTCAGTTTGACCTTGGTACTAGGGAAGACAATAGAATGTTCATCTTGAGTGCACTCACATGGCATGTGCAAGACAATTGGGAGATCAGGCCCAACCATCATGGGTTCAGGAAATGCAGGTCCTGCTTGACAAACATGATCTCCTTCTATGAGCAGATTACCTGCCTAGTAGATGAGGAAAAAGCTGTGCATGTTGTCTACCTGGAGTTTAGTAAAACCTTTGACACCATCTCCCACAGCATTCTGCTGGAGAATCTGGCGGCCCATGACTTAGACAAGTGTACTCTTGACTGGGTTAAAAACTGGATGGATGCCCAAGCCCAGAGAGTTATGGTGAATAGAGTTAAATTCATCTGTCAGACAGTCAGAGGTGGTGTTCCTCAGGGCTCACTTTTGGGCCCAGTCTTGTTTGATGTCTTTATCAGTGTTCTGGATGCGGGGATCAAGTGCACCCTCAGTAAGTTTGCAAACACCAAACTGAGCAGGAGTGTTGACCTTTTTGAGTGTAGGAAGGCTCTGCAGAGGGATCTGGACAGGCTGAATGAATGGGCTGAAGCCAATTATATGAGGTTTAACAAGGCTAAGTGCCAGGTCCAGCACTTTGGTCACAACAACCTCAGGCAACGCTACAGGCTTGGGGAAGAGTTAATATCTTCAGATGGAGATGTTAACATCTTCATTGCTGATTTGGATGAGGGGATAGAGTGCACCCTTAGTAAGTTTGCAGATGACATCAAGCTAGGTGTAAGTGTCAATCTGCTTGAGGGTAGGGAATCTCTACAAAGGGATCTAGATAGGCTGGATCGCTGGGCCAAGGACAATTTAATGAGTTTCAATAAGGTCAAATGCCAGGTCCTGCACTTGGGCCACAGCAACCCCCAGCAGCACTACAGGCTTGGGGAGGAGTGGCTGAGAGCTGCCAGGCAGAGAAGGACCTGGGGGTGCTGGTGGACAGCCAGCTGAACATCAGTCAGCAGTGTGTGCAGGTGGCCAAGAAAGCCTATGGCATCCTGGACTGTATCAGAAATAATGTGGCCAGCAGGAGTAGAGAAGTGATCGTGCCCCTGTTCTCAGCAGTTGAGCCTGCAGCTTGAGTACTGTGTCCAGTTTTGGGTGCTGCAGTATAAGAAAGACTTTGAGATGCTGCAGCAAGCCCAGAGAAGGGCAACCAAGCTGCTGAAGGGTCTGCACAACATGTCTTATAAGGAGCAACTGAGGGAACTGGGTTTGTTTAGTCTGGAGAAGAAGAGGCTGAGGGGTGACCTTATTGCTGCCTACAACTACCTGAAAGGAGGTTGCAGTGAAGTGGGTGTTAGTCTCTTCTCTCAAGTAACTAGTAATAGGATGAGAGGAAATGGGCTTAAGTTGCACCAGGGGAGATTTAGATTGGATATTAGGAAAATTTCTATATTGAAAGAGTGGTGAGGCATTGGAAAAGACTGCCTAGGGAGCAAGTGGAGTCACCATCCCTAGAGGTGTTCAATAAACATGTAGATGTGGCTCTTCAGAACATAGTTTAGTGGTCATGGTAGTGTTGGGTGGACAGTTGGACTTGACTATCTTCGAGGTCTTTTCCAACCTTAATGATTCTATGATTCTGTTCTATGATTCTAAAAAGAGTGATTTGAAAATTGAATAGCCAGCTGAAGCTAACTAGATGCAGTCTGAAATAGATAAAAAGAGATAGACACCATGTTGAGGTGGTTTATCTAAACAGTCTTAGACAGTTAACTTAGGCTAAAATGAATTGCCTGCTAAAGGTGTCTATCTTTGTCCATTTACTCCAGAGAAAGCATAGATGACTAATTTAATCTACCAAAGTCACTTCTCTACAAGCTTGACTGAAATTCAATAAAATGAACCTTTCCCTCAGTTCTATTACAGGAATTACACAGAAAACTAATTAAATATGTAACAGCTTTGCAGTACACACTTTTTATCTACGGATTGGTGCTAACCAAACTCTAACACCTAAATACCCTAGGTATTTGAAAAACTTCAGGGAAGATTTAAAGCTTTTAGTACAGGTTGGTGTCTTTAAGTACATAGTAAAGATTGTTTTCTCTACTGGCATTCTCCCTCATGATTCTCGTATCTCATCACTTTCACTGCAGTCATGTCAGCTTCCCCCACTAAAACTAGTTAATCAATCACCTCTTTATGCAATTGGTCTTTTTTTGATACATTCAAATGTTTTCCTTTTTTTAGTTTTTTTTTTTTTTTTTTTTTTTTTTTTTTTAATACTGGATCTTGGCAAGATACTTTCTCAGATATCTGGCTATTTGTCTGAAAGTTAATATGCATTTTTCAAACATCTACTTTTGTAAAGATAAAAATATCCCACTTTCTATCCTGTATGTCCCATCTCCTTATGAGACTTCTAAGTAGTGGCTGTCTTCCTTTGTTGCTCCTTTCAGAAGTTTAACAAAACTCTCTTGCAGTAGTCAAAACAGAAACCCTTAATAGTAACTATCCTTCAGAAGCATGTGCTTCTTGCTTTGTGGAGTATTCTGAAGATAACTGATGCCTGATTTCCCTGTCCATGTCTTTCTATTCTGAGGGCCCCAGAACTGAACAAAGTACTTCAGATTGTGTTTTAAGAGACTGGAGTAGAGAGGAAGAATTGCCTCCCTCAACCTGCTGGCCACACCTCACTTCATGCTGCCCAGGATGTGATTGGCTTTCTGGGCTGCTAGCACACATTACTGGCTCATACTCAGTTTTTCTTCCACCAAGACCTCCAAAGCCCTTCCTTTCCCACAGAGCTGCTTTCAGTCTACTCTCTGTCCAGCCTATATTTGTCCCTGGGATTTCCCTGACCCATGTGCAGGACCTTGCACTTGGCCTTGTTGAATTTCATGAGGTTAGCATGGAACCACCTCTCAAGCCTGTCAAGGTCCTTCTGGATGGTATCCCTTCCCTACAATGTGTGGACTGCACTATACATCTTTGTGTTGTTGACAAACTTGCTGAGGGTGCACTCGATCACATTGCCCATGCCACTGACAAAGGTGTTAGATAACATTGGTCCCAATACTGACCCCTAAGGAATGACTCTTGTCACTGCTATCCACTTGGACATTGAGTCATTGACAACAAATTTCCAGCCTTCCTGGACTCATTTGTCCCTCAGGACTGCCTCCCAAGCAACTCTGTCATCTAGTGTCCTAAAGCAGCCAAAGACTGCCCTCCAGAATTCCAAGATGGCAGTTTTACTGACCTCACTCCTTACTTCCGCAAGAACCTAAAACTCTTATCATTTCACAATCACTATTCCCTATGTATAGTCACTAGACTTTATGAGGCTTGGTAGTTTCTTGGTGACATCCCTGATATGAGGCCCCAGTAAACAGAACACCTCTCCAGAGAGGCAAATGGGTTCCTTCATCCCTCTTAGAAGAGAGATACCTACTACTATCACCCATCCTTTTTTCTTAGTTGTGCTGGTTTATATACAGGGAACAGACTGTACTGCCTTACTCAGCTCAAGAGTCTCTCCTGAAGTTACAAGTGTTTCCTCTTCAGTCTGTGGAGTAGTGAAGTCATTCGGCAAGAACACCTCAGGCTTCAGGGGAAGTCTCTTCCTCCTCCAGGTTCTTTCTTTTTCAAGTTTCCATTCTTCTTAATTATTGGCTCCGCTCCCTTTGGTGTGTTTCTCACAGTTTAGGGTCAGGGCAGCCCCGCAGACCTTTAACAGGCGCTCTCTGTTAACCCCCCTCCCTCCCCAAAGGGGGAGAGAAAGGGAATAAGGGAGACTTAACGATTAGAAAAGGAAACTAGAACAGCTTTAATGAAAAGGAAAATAATAATGGAATATATACAAATATATACAACATCAGTATCAAACTGAACACCCCCCCAACCCCCCCCCCCCCCCCATTGCTAATTACATCACCGTCACCACTGATGCTGTGGAGCAGGCATCAGGAGAGTTCCAGACTGGGCCCCACAGCAGATGAGAGCTATGTTCAGGAGCTGGATTCTGGTACCAGATTCAGGAACACACAGATCGGGATCAAAGACAGAACTGAGAGAGTCCTCCTGGGATGCTCTGAGGAAGAGGACCTGACCCAAGCCAAGCAAAGCTGGCAAAGTGGGCCAAGAGGGGGAAGAGACTCTCCTGATTCCTCAGCTTTATACCAAATATGACATATATGGGATGGAATTCCTTGTTTGTCAGTTTAGGGTCACCTGTCCTGTCTGCCCCTCCCTGCAGGTGTGGCCTTTTACTTTCTGCACCCCCCAGCGTGGTACACAAGACCCAGCAGTGGCCTTGATCTGCACACCAATCCTTGGTAGTAACTCTAACATGGGGTGTTATCACTGCTGGAAGCAGACGCTGCTTGCAGAAACATACTGCTAACTTCAGAAAGTGCAGTGAGTTAGAAGAACTGATCTGAAAATTAAAATCACTGAACAGAATTAGTTTTGTTCTCACTCAAGACAGCACAGTGTCTCAGTGGGGAAGTTTTTAGCTCTTTGGCCATGAGATGTGGGTCTACTTCAGACTGTGCTTGGAACCAGCTATCTAACTCCTAGCCACCCTTACGTTATTCAGCGTTCTCACTGCATCCTGAAGCTCAGCCATCTGCTGAAGGAGGTCCTCCACCTGGGCACAACTTTTGCAGGCAGGTGTGCTGCCTGTCCCTGGAGAAAGGTCTAGTCACTTCCTGCAGTCTGAGGTCTGCACTGCAGCCTCATGCTTCAGCAGCCCCATCTGACTGATGGCATCAGCCACCACTGGGATATATGGTGCAGACCCCCAAGTTGGAGCTTCAACCTTTGCTTTCACATGAGTGCTTACCATTCTGCCATTCTGCCTTGAGGATCAGTTAGATTGAGTGTCCCTGACCCATGCAGACGGTCAGAGAATGGTGCCTGGTTGCTGGGTTATGTGTACTTCAAGCTTCTGCACTCAGCCAGTGGAATGTCCCTCCTTTGACAAGGCACCCTCCTTACATGCCCTCCTGCATGAACTGTCATGTAAGCTCCTAGATAAAGTGATGCACCACACCTTGGCTGACACTAAATCCTGTCTGCAGTAATCCTGGTCACTGTCACTCCCTAGAACTTCCTTTTGTGGGCATGGGGGGGGGTGTTTGTCACTACTCCTGGCCCCACACATACCTCATCAGCTGCTTTCTCAACAGCTAGAATGAGCGATAATAAAATGTTTTGCTGGGCATATGATGTTTTCTAAAGTAGGTCCCATGATTGTGTTTGTGCAACTCTTTGTCTTGCTTTCCTTGAATGTTACATAATTATGCTTCCTCCCTCATGTTTTGGGTTTTTTTGGGTTTTTTTTCCTATTATCAGAAAGCATAAGAACATATAATGTTTTGTCAATGTTAAGCAAAGCAGAGCCCTCTCCAAAATATCTTACGGTCCAAGCTTGAGACAAGTTATGAGATTCACTAGGAGATTTTGTATACACGTTAGCATATAATATTAGCAGTTTGAGAATTTCTAGAATTACTTTTTTCAACAAAACAGAGAGCACTGTTAAAAAGAATTTAGGAGTGAATGAGTTTTAAACCCATCTCATTAAACTAAGGGATGTGCACAGTTACATGGTTCATCACTTTCCATATGTTTAATTTCAGATATATAAAGATTTGACATCTCAGCTGGTCATACTAGAGCCCCTGAGATAATTTATGGTATAATTCTCCTGGTCTATTTTGGTATTTCTATTAAAGTAAGATGAAGAATTTACTTATTTTCATTGAATTTCAAGAGCTACTATGTTGATTAATTCAAATGTACACAAGTTAAGTTGCCTGAGAAAAATCCTGTTTAAAATATCTGCATAAGGTGGAATACATGCTAGTTTTTCAGTTTTTCCCAAGTCTATGATTTTTAGATTTTTTTAAAATAAAAAATATTAATAAGGATCTGTCTCTTTCATGTTTACATTTTTATTTAACAGCTTGTTTAAATATGGCCTCTCCCATCACTTCACAGAATCACAGAATCACAGAATCATTTAGGTTGGAAAAGACCCTTGGGATCATCATGTCCAACCATTAGCCCTACTCTACAAGTTCACCCCTAGACCATATCCCCCAACACCACATCTAAGCAATGCTTAAACACATCCAGGAATGATGACTCAACCACCTTCCTGGGCATCATATTCCAATATCTTACCACTCTTTCCATGAAGAATTTTTTCCTAGTGTGTTGTCTAAACCTACCTTGTTTCAGCTTGAGGCCATTCCCACTGGTTCTGTCCCTAATTGCCTGAGAGAAGAGACCAGCACCAACGAGCCAAAGGTCCCTATTTATCCAGGCTGGTCTCTTTTCCCACCTGCTTGTTTTTCACCAGGTAGGGACAGCCTGCTCCTGTGCCTTTAAGATTACTCTTTTGAAGTATGTCCAGCCTTTCGGGACTGCTATATCCTTCAGCATAGCCTCCCAAGGGACTTTGTCAGTCAGTTTCCTGAACAAGTCAAAGTTTGCCCTCCAGAAGTCCAAGGTGGCAGTTTTACTAACCCCTCTCCTTGAGGGGTTTTGAAACCTCAATTGATTGAAAACTCAATCATCTTGTGATCATTATGCCCTAGATGGTGTCCAACCTTTACTTCCCTTACAAGTTCTTCCCTGTGCACAAGGAGCAGGTCCAGAAGTGCAATTTCCCTGGTTGGCTCATTTACCAGCTGCATGAAAAAGTTGTCCTCCACACATTCCAGGAACCTCTTGGATTGTTCCCTCTCTGCTGTGTTGTATTCCCAGCAGATATCTGGAAGGTTAAAGTCCCCCACAAGTACAACAGCAAGTGACTGTGAGATTTCTCTCAACTGCTTGTAGAAAGCTTCATCCATCTCACTGCTTTGATTGGGAGCTCTATAGCAGACTCCTACAACTATATCAGCTTTATTAGCCCTTAACTTAATCCAGACGGACTCAACCCCATTGTCACTATACTTGATTTCTGAGGTCTCAAGACATTTTCTAACGTATAGGGCCACTCCACCACCCCTCCTTCCCTGTCTGTCCCTCCTGAAGAGCTTATAGCCTTTGATTGTGGCACTCCAGTTATGTGTGGCATCCCACCACTTTTCTGTGATAGCCACTATGTTTTCTTGGTGCATCATGGCTTCAAGCTCCCCCTGTTTGTTGCTTATACTGCGTGCATTGGTATAGATGTACTTCAGATGAGTTAATGATACCAATATCTTTCTGTGAGTGTGTGCCCCATTTCGTTCCAAACCCCTTTCAGGTACTTCCATGATTTCTAAATTTCTAGCCTTTGTCTTGAATAAAGTGGCAGAGCAAGAGTCTACACTTCCATGCTCTTTCTTGTAACTCAGCAATTTTAATTTACAGAAAACACAGGAATAGCAGAATCACTCATGTCTGAGAAACTTGATTAAAAGTATCACATCTATAAATGAAGTAGGCCAATGACAGAAATGATCTGGCTAACTGAAGAAGTTGTCATCTTTGGCTGTATTACAGCTGTTAAGATGCAGTAACTGTCCATGTGGACACTCGCAATCTGCCCAGTGTGAAGTAAGACAAGCATAATGGACGTGGCTGGATCAAGCATTTCTCATTCATTCATGTCCATTATTCTGAAAATCCACACCAATTCTTCTGGATCCTTCCCTGTTTTTTAGCGTGTCATGTTCTGAAATCTGTCCTTGTTAGTGGTTCTTTATATAATGTATAATGTATAACTGTGATATAAAAATAAAATGGATATGAAGTGCAAATACCTGCAAAGTCAAAAAGTGGTCAGATCTAGCATTAAAAGGAATCCAGTATGATGCCTTTCTGTGTATACCTGTCTTTGGCTCTCTATTTTGCAAGAAATATTGTATTTTTCTGATCTGTTTTATCTGTGTTTTGAAAACAGTTGTCTGTAAATTTATTTATTTATTTATTTATTTATTTTTGGTAGGAGAACATACTCTCCTGTGGTGTTTATGACATCTTTTTCTAACCACATCTGCCTATTCATTTGTTTCTGTTGCTGCATTTTGGTTTTTGTTTTGTCTTGTTTTTTATTTTCTGTTTATTACTGAGTCTAATGGAAATGTGAATGTCCATAAAATAGTGAAAAGATGCTTTAGTTCTCTCAGGAAATTTTGGCCCCTCCGTTGTTGTTTGGTAGAAGCAGATGTTATCAAATCTGTCCAGGTTGTGCAGTACTGAAGAACTTTATAATTCCCTGTGGAAATTTTAAGATGCATAACCTGCCACCCCTCTAACCCCAAATTACGGCAGGCACATATTCACATGACAAATACTTTAAAAGAATAAAAATATATATTTAATGTCATCAGGACATACAGAATTCACTTGATGTTATCTAGTTATTTTCTTGTATTTAACTAATTAATTTTGTAGAGTTCTGAATGGTTCCAAATTTGACACACAGGCATCTGCCTTCTTGAAATTTATGCAAATTTTCTAATACAGTACTTTTTTTAACTATTGAAATCTCAAGAAATGTCAGCTATGGTCAGAGCTCCACTCATAAAGCTGCTAAATAGGTTTCAGATGTTACATCTTGTGCAAATGTTTATAGCTAATGTTACATAACAAGGGTCATTTCTCTGAATGTGAATGTACTACTACAGTATATTGCAAAAGCTTTTATTATGCGTATGAATGAGTTCTGGAGTTACAAATACTTGGTCATGTTATAAAGCACAGTATATGTTGCTTTTGTTTGACGTGATGTGTGCAAGAACCAAATGACTCTGGCAGTATGTTACAGTCATGTGTTTCTGGGAAAAGATTTAATGTCTTCAAGTGAAAATAGGAATTTGTCATTAATTTGAAGAAGTGTGAATAGTCTACTAAACTTGAATAAGACTTGGTTTGCTTCACTTTACCTAGCAAACTTGAAATCTTTCAAGATTTTGCAAATGTTCCTGAGAGCAGGAATCAGATTCCACGTTTTCCATCACCCAACCACGCGACCAAACTGTTGAGCTAGAAAGTCATCTTAATTCTAAAAGTCTCTGGTTTGGTTATGAAAGTAGATGATAAGCTGCTTGGTTGATGTTGAAGATACCTATTTCATTTCAACACTGCCTCTCATTAACATCCTCATAGAGAAGCCATTGAAGTATGGCCTGGATGAGCAGACAGTGAGGTTGATTGAAAACCAGATGAATGGATGGTCTCAGAGAATGATGATCAGTGGAATAAGTCTATTTGACAGACAGTAACCAGCAGTGTCCTCCTGGCATCAATAATGAGTCAATCTTGTTCAACATCTTCATTAATGATCTGGATGATGATGCAGGTTGTGCCCTCCAGTAAGTTTGCTGATGACACAAAGCTGAGAGAAGTGGCTGATACACCAGAGGGTCATGTTGCCATCCAGAGGGACCTTGGCCAGCTGAAGAAATGGGCTGACAGGAGCCTCATGTAGTTCAATGAGGGTAAGTACAAAGTGCTGCACCTGGGAACGAATAAATCCATACAGAAATATACACTGGTGTTCCTGTGTTATGGGGGTAATAATATACAAGAGATATGACAATGTCTCAATTTCGTTAGGAATAAGAGATATGAAATACTTAAATGTTGATATGATAAGAGTTTTGAAAATAAGAAAAGACAATTATTTTCTAGGTCATGACTATAGTTTAACTTCTGTTGTGGTTTGCAGGCTTAGATAGATTCCTGAAGTATTTGGGCAAAGTTTAAAGGAGGGCAGAAGGGGATTGAATTCAGAGACTGTAGGTTTGATATAAGAAAAGGAAATAATTTTATTTTCCTAGGAAAATGAATTGTTGAAAAAAGTGTTTAACAAAGCTGACTACAGAATAGGATCACATTCAAATGAAAATACAGCTGAGTTACTAAGCATCAGTGATCATCACTGTATGCTTACAACCAGAATAAAATTTAAAGTTAATGCTTGAAGTGATTGTTCTGACTTCAGTAACTCATGTTTTAAATAAAGTGAAGAAGGGAAGAACTCCAGTGAAAAAGGATTTAGGTTATCGTATATTAACAGACAATAGGAGGCCAGTGAGGAATGTGGATTTTCAGATAGAAGGAGCTATCTAGTGACCAATAGTGTATTAAGAAGTCAGTGTTTCTTGTTATACTCGGTCTAGACTCTTAAAACATTGTATCTAAGCAAAAATGGGAATTTGTAAAGGAATTATGGTTTTTAATACCCAGTGTTTTTGTCTGAGCAGCAAAAAAGTAATAAAAAAAATATTTATATTATTTGAAGAGATTGAAGGGTTTGGTTTTTTTTTTTTTTTTTTTTTGTTTTTTTTTTTTTGCATTGGCCTGGATAAAAGTAGAGATTTAACTTATCCAAATATTACATTGCTATAAATCACATCAGAGAATATGGATTAAATGCAAGCAAAAAAGCAAAAAATGTCCTGAGTCAGGATACTGTCCTTCAGTCTCTTGCAGTATCCTGTCCAAAGTTTTTTCATCTTCTCAAGTCTTCCACAAAAATCTAACTGGGATTAAAATGTTCTCCAGAACTAATTGTAGAATAAGGATGTTTTCAGAAAACACTGAGTCTAAACAGAATGTGCTTTAAATATATGATAAACTGGAGCACAATGAGCCACAAATAACACACTATGTGCTTAAGCATTTACTAAGTCTGCAATAAATCCTTCTTTCTAAAATGAATTTTTCTCTTTAAAAGAGGGAATTATAATCCTTTTCTTTGAATGGTTGGTCTTGACCCTGGTTTTAATTGAGAATGCAAGAGAGAGAATATAACACTGTTGTTGATAGTTCTTCTTTTCTACTTCATATGGAGTACATATTGATAGGATGACTGTCTACTTCAATACTTTGTAAGTGAAAGATGGGGTAGATTTGTTATCCATTAAAACCATAAGCCTATATGACACAGCTGCTTAATCTTCAGAAAGGTAACATAAGAAATATTTGAAGGTGATCCACAAAAAAATGTTATAAATTCTCAGAACCAAAAGCGAAGATCTTCGAAGCTTTAGAATATGATGCATCTCAGGCATGCCCTAGCTATCTAAAAATCAGATGCCCACTTCAAAATAGTTGTTTAGTATCTCTCAGGCGTCTCCAGCCAGCAGTTCATCAAGATCTGTGGAAAGATACACATTAAAAATTGTGATTTGGAAATCCTGTTTTTCTCCTTTTGCCATATAAGAAACCTAAGAATATGGTTTAGATTAGGAATCTGATTTTTCAGTGACTAAAGTTGCATAGGATGCATCCTCCTGTTTGGATCCAGTAATATTAGAACTCTCTCTTTTAAGAATGAACTATTTTTGAAACCTATGGAACACAACACACAATATTTTAAAATGAAATAGAGAATTTTAATAGAAAATTTTATTGGTTTTAGAACTATGCTATAGAATTGTTATCCTCAGATATTTTTCCCTAATTAATTTTGTTGGGGATAGGTATAAACAGCCTGAAGCTTACCATCTTTTATTAAAATAAGCAGATATGTTATATTGTTCAGTAATTTCTAATGTGTATATTTTAACATATTTTGTTATTTTCCAATGTTTTCCTTTTATTTCTTCTTATGTTTTAAATATGAATCTAAAGAGCTTTTAAGATTATATGTTCAACTGACTGCATTTTTAAAATATGTCTCCTGGTTAGATTTTTATTATTCTATGGGATCATCAGGCAGATGAGACATTTGTCCTCCGTTGTAACTCAAACAGGCATTTTTAGTAAGATTTATTCACCTCTCTTTTTCTCTTGTAATAATTTTTTTGTCTGTAATAATTTCTTAAAGCTTTACTGCATCAATAATAGTCAGCTGAAAATGTTTTCTATGAAACTCAAGAAAGATATTCAGTTACTTGGCTTCTCAGACTGTTTGGTTTTTTTCCATGTGATAATTTGCAGAGATGGTTACTGCTTTCACTGTTACCAATGAGATCAGGACAAGCTGTTGCTGCTCTCACTGTATTGTGTGACAGATATCCCTCTGTAAAGAGCAAGTTTGTGTGAATTTTTTTTTCTGAAGAATCAAGCTGTTAGCTCTGTTGCTAAACGCCTGTATCAGCAAAGAAATTTTAAAAGCAAGAGTGTATTCTGTCTTTAATACCTAGAATGGAGTACTTCCGTTCACCATATAAGAAAAATACACTGTGTAAAACCTAGAGGTATCCTTGAAAGAACAAAAGATGTGGCTGTGGTTATTACTCTTGAATGAGATTCAAATGTTTCTGTATCAAGAAAAATTGAAGGTAGCAAAGCATTCTAGAGAACTTAAAAGGTTGCCTTACTAAAGTATTTGTGGGAGATAATGTTCTTTCAGGTTAGCTGAGATATCAAGAGAAAACCATTTACATTGAATTGACATATATCAGCACAGGTAGTAAAAATATACCAAATGATTCGTTATCAGCTGAGATAATATAAAATAAAATCAGCAAAATGCTTTTCTGAGGATCTCATGTTCTCAGAATGTTGTTTATTTCAGAACAAAAGAAGCATCTACAACAGTAATGTGAGGTTATTGCCCTTCATTCTTCGGTAACTTTTAAGAAGCCTAGAAATGTAAAGATGTCCATTTATATTTAATATACTATATAAGGAAAATGCTTCACCAATCATATTGAAATTGCCTGAAAGAAAGAGGAGATGATAGACAGGAAGACAAAAGAAGAAGCAGATAGTAGAAGGAGGGCAATAAACAAAGGAATAAGGACTTGTAACATGGTGGAAAAACATAGAGCAATAACTATGACATCTCTCCTAGGCTGTGATGCCAAAAGCTGTCACAGAATAAGCTACATTAATCATGGTCATTTATTGCTTATTGAGATCTGAAAGTTTGCATAATTCTGTAGATAATACAGTTCATAATCACTCAGAAGTACATAGGAAACAATCTGTACAACCACCTATCCTGAATGAACAACATTTCAGGATACACACAGACAATTATATAAAATGATCCCAGTGACATCAGAGTGATGATTTCTCATTCTTACGTACCACAGAATCAAATATCTACCTCATTATTAAAAAACAAAAAAAAAAAAAAAAATTCAAACAGAAAAATAAAACAAATAACAACAACAAGAAAAAAAAAAGCAAGCAAAGAAACTCTGCTAAATTCTTGCAACTCATAGCAACTTTAATATTAGTGGAGGTATTTTCTACAAATACATATTTCCTGGTATATCTATAATCTATGCTGCTATAGGTTTGTTTAAGGTCGGTATGGACATTCTCTTTCAAAATAATAGTCACTTAACAGTCCAACAATTTGAGCAACAGTATGCCCACATGGAAGCTAAGACTGATAGAATCATGCCAGAATACTTATTTCAGTATATCTACGCCAGCAAATATCTATATCTATACAGGACAGTATTGTCAACAATTATATTCTTTTTACTTACATTCCTTACATGTTTTCTACTGGATGTTTATGTTGCTCATATTCTATCTAGTTTTTCTTATTTATAGGACCATTATAAAATCGTCCACTTCACTTGAAGATCTGCATTCACATAATAGGGTCAGCACCCTGGTAGGAGGTAAGCAGCTGATAGCTTTGTCTAGTGAAGCACTCAAGCAAGATGAGCCTGAGCCCCACTGCAGCACCAGGAGGAAGGGGTGAGTGACAGCAGTGGGAGACTGCTGCTGCAAGGGACAGAGGACAACATGTACCCACCCAATGTGGTGCTCTGGAGGGCTACCTGCTTGCCAGGTGCTTGGATGTGGGATGTTGTGGGGAGGCTGCTGAGGCTTGTCCAACCCTTCAACTGGTCACTCCTTGTAATTTTCCTCACAGACATTAACAATGTCGGGGAGACTGGAGAACATACCAAGTGTGAAGACTTAACTGACTTAACTCTGGAGGTGAGGTTGAAGGGCACAGAGGCTGGAGTGCCAAATGCTTTTCTCCTCAATCCTGTTGTCAAGGGCTTAAGGAGTGTATGGATCCTGTGCATTAACAGCTATTTGTGTCTGCTGGTGTCAACAACAGGGATTTGATTTCTGTGACCACTGGACCCTTTCTCAGAATCAAGAACTGCTTGACCAAGTGTGGCTGGCTAACCTGCTGAAGAGAACTTTAAACTTAAAATTATGGGGATGGAAGATGACCCTCAATCAAGTAAAAAAGTGGTGGATTAAAATGGCAAACAAAGCATGCAGGATGGTCATCACAGAAATATGGTCAGATAATTGACATAACTTGAGCTCTGCATAGGATAGATACAAGCTCTTTAGAATAGGATAGATACAAGATCTTTAGAAAGGACAGGCCTTGATAGTAAGGAGGGGGAGCTGTCCTTCATGTGAGAGACCAGTGGGAATGCATGAATCTCTGCCTACCAGTGATAAGTCAACTGAGAGCTGAGGATGGGAATGTCATGGTTTAACCCCAGCTGGCAACCAAGCACCACAGAGACTCTTGCTCACTTCCTCCCCAGAGGGATGAGGGAGAGAACTGGAAGAATAAAAATGAGAAAACTTATGGGTTGAGTTAAAGACTTATGGGTTGAATTAAAGACTAATAGGTAAGGCAAAAGATGTGCAAAGAAGCAAAGCAAAATAAGGAATTCATTCACCACTTCCCATCAGCAGGGAGGTGTTCATCCATCTGCAGGGAATCAAGGCTCCATCATGTGTAACAGTTACTTGTGAAGACAAAGGCCATCACTCCAAACATAGCCCCATACTAGCTACTGTGAAGAAAAATAGCTATACTGCAGCCAAAACCATCACAGGCGATTAGACAGCAGACCAATATGGGTGATGTTGTGGTTGCAGTCTGCTACAGACCACCTTATTAGAAAGAAGATGGGTCTTTCTTCAGAAACTTGGAAGAAACTTCATATTTGCAGGTCCTAGCCTTAATGTGTGATTTTTAACTACCTCAATATCTTCTGAAGGGGGGGGCAGTATAACAGGGAAAAGATAGTCCATGACAATTTCCTGACACAGGTTATCAAGGAGCTGACAAGGGTAGATGCTGTGATTAATCTGATTCTTACAAAAAAGGAAGGACTGGAAGGGGATGTGAAGGTTGGGAGCAGTCCTGCATGGATGTAAAGGAGCTTTTGACTAAACTCAAACATAAAAAACAAAGTGTACAAGACATGGAAGTAGGTACAAAACCTGAGGGGAATACAGAGTCACCATCTGACCATGAAGGTAACAGGTTAAGAAAGCTAAAACCCACCTTGATTTAAATCTTGGGAATAAGGTGAAGTGCAAGAAAAAATGTAAAATTGTAGATAGTCTAATGCCAACTCATGAGGAGAGGAATCTTCATGTCATCTGAGCATAACAGATAATTTTTAATTTAACCTGAATATTTGTATGGATAAGCAAAATATACTTTGTTGGGGCCTAAAATTGATAATTGTAACTTCAAATTACTTTTGTTTCTATAAATGACAGATGTATCAAACTGTAGTGCCAAATAACAAATATAATCTTGACATGTAGTGATTGTGTCACTTCTTATTCCCACAGGTCTCATAAAACCTCCCACTTGTTAACTGTTACCCTCTAGTGCAACAATTTGACAACGGTTGCAGCTAATAAAAAGGGCCAATGACCTTTTAGGAACATGTAATGGAAAAGTCAAAATTCAATTGGGGGATTTTTTTTTTCTTCAGCATCTCATGAAGAATGAATGTACTAAATGTCAAGATTTTAGTTCAATAGGAATTTAAAATTCATTGTCAGTCACTCAAAGAATAACCTGTGAATAGCATCAGACTAGACTAGGCTATAGAAAAGGAAACAACAGGTGCCCTGTGTCCTCACCTTATCTCTGGCAAATACCACTGAACAATTTCTTGAAGTATTTAAGATTAATATCTTGCAGACTGCAGTGGTGGGCTTCTGTCTCTGCCATTATTGTCATAGTCTTTTTTGGTTGGAAGAGAAGAAAAGTCACGGTCGATCTCTGATTTTTTCTTTCTATAGCTTACTGAAAGATAAAACTTGTGTTCTTCTAAAATGAGTCTCAGGAACTTCATCACTCTAGAAAGAAAGAAGCAAAATAATGTTGCCAAGAAAAATCCCTGTCACACATGCTGATCATGTATTTTTGGTGGAGGAGAACTTGAAGTTGGCTGGAAACTTCATCTTGGAGCTCTAGCAATTTGCTGTGCTTTTATAATTTCTCCTTCTCGCATTCATGTTTCCAAATACCATGAGCCAATGTCATGAGGCACTGTCTTAGTTTAATCACAGACGACAGCTAAGCAGCACACAGACACTTGCTCACTCCCCCGGAGTGGGATGGAAGAGAGAATCAGAAGTGTAAAAGTGAGAAAACTCATGGGTTGAGATAAAGACAGTTGAACAGGTAAAGGAAAAGCCTCACACACAAGCAAAGCAAAACAAGGAATTAATTCACTGCTTCCCATCCGCAGACGGGTGTTCAGCCATCTCCAGGAAAGAAGGGCTCCATCACATGTAACAGTTACTTGGGAAGACAAATACCATCACTCCAAATGTCCCACCCTTCCCTCAGGTTTTAATTGCTGAGCATGATGTGCTATGGTATGGGATATCCCTTTGGTCAGATGGGGTCAGCTGTTCATCTGTGTCCCCTCACAACTCCTTGTGCACCCCCAGCCTACTTGCTGGCGGGGTGGTGTGAGAAGCAGAAAAGGCTTTGACTCTGTGTAAGCACTGCTTAGAAATAACAAAACCATGTCTGTATTATCAACACTGTTTTCAACAAAAAATCCAAAACATAGCTCCATACCAGCTACTGTGAAGAAAATTAACTCTATCCCAGTCAAAACCAGCAGAGGTATTAATTAATATAGCATTAATATCTGGCTTTTTTGCTTGCTGCAGGTGTATATGCTCTGGAAAGGATGGATTCTATCACAGAGGAGAACTGTGGCTGAGAAAGACATTCAGCCCCAGTTCTTATTGACAAAACAAGAATCCATGGAAGTCTTGCAGCATTTTATATTGAGATTCTTACTTAATATTTACAGCTATTCAGAAATATAGGTTCTATGGCCTACTGAATATAGGTTTTGAGCATGCATCCAGGAACTACTGGTTTCTTTTTCTAGTTCTGCTATGGGTTCATTGTTTCATACCCTGGGCAAGTTACCCTATCTTTTAGTACTTACTTATAACACCAAGTGACCAGGATGAATAATTAATTGATGGACCACATAATCAATGACATAATTCTATTTAATTCAAGGAATTATATCAGAGATTAATTTCATCCAGTATTTCTTCAATACTTTGAAAATGTTCTATAAAGTGCTAAGTATTAAGTGTGAAGTGAATGCTAATATCTGTGATTTTTCGTTCACCAAATAATAAAGTCAGCTATCCCCTGTATACTTTTACTTGTAAGTTTTTTAGGTTTACTGGGAAAAATATTTTAAAGTTAGGAAAGAGGCTGAATTGGTAAAGGAAGTTGGGAAGTAATGACTGGTAGAAAACTGGAGATATATGGTATGATAGGAAATGCAGGAAGAATAGTGTTCAGAAGGTGTTATCTTTCATACAGAGACAAAACATCAGAGAAAGAAGATTGATAAAACCAATTAAGGGATCAAAGTGTAAGAATCCAAGTATAGAAATGAAAGGTTGATGACAATTTAAGTGATGCTGATGAAAACAGGTAGCTAGAAAGAATAGTATGAGAATAAAGACAATTCCTGTAATTGATAAAAAGATTCTGTAAGGAAGGAAGTTGTAAAGTACACTTAAATGGAAAGAAAGAGTGCGAGGATGTGTGTGTATGTGTATGTATATGACAGCAGGAGAGATTTAATAAGCATAAAAGAATAAATGTTAGATGATGTTCTACCTCTAGAGGGATTCAGAGTAGGTTTTTTTTCTCTTCTCTCAAACTTCTTGAAGTTGCCAAAGGAAGACAGTTTCTGAAGAAACATGGACAATATAAGCCACTTACTGTTAAGAATCAATTTACTAAAGGCTATGCTGGAACACATCCAAAGCTGATTTGAAAATTAAAGGGGATATGATTGTGGTAACAGTGGTATCCTACAAAACTGAAGTGTTTGAAGAGGAACAGTATTGCTTCATTGATTGTTTGACCTGTGTAGAAAAGGAAACATGAAAGTCAAAGCTCTGCTAGGTATAAACATTGATAACTGGCGAGGAGTCCTTGTAGTTGAAGTAAAAGAATGGTAGGGAACACTGTGTGCAACTCCACCTCCAGCTGCTATTTCTCCTTGAACAGGTCAATAATGATAATGCATATCCCTTAGGAAATAGGGCCTAAGGTTTTCTTTTTTTTTTTTTTTTTTTTTCCCTGCTGCTTGGCATTTTCAAAGTCAGAGTTTTAAATCAGCGAAACAACTGACTTTAAAAAAAAAAAACAGTCTAACACTTAAGACAGACCACAATTGCTGTTCTTAAAATCTTTCCTTCACGGAGGTAATCATTTAAGAATAAATTGTCTTACCTTTCATCAGTCCAGGGCAGGTTATGGCCATAGACAGCACTGAATTAGGCTATCAATAAAAATTGTGGTTGGCAGTTTTCTGAAGCAGAACCTGAATACATGTATGCATGTTACGGATATATTAAAATAACACAAACAGATGCACATACAGATATACATACAGAACTGAGCTAATTATACTGTCTCTAGTACTGCACTTGATTTCAAGCAGAGCATGACAGTAAATTCTTTGGGACACTTAGTATCACATGCTTTAACTAGTAAGGAATAAATCATCATGTATATATTGTGTTGTGCATCTTTCAACTGCTAGGGAAAAAAAATCCCTTTTAAACAGGCTTAACAGCATTACTGTCAGCTAAAACTGCTACAGTTGTCTGCAAATTCCATTCTTTATGGTGAGTGTCTGTTGTTAGTATTAATGAGTAATTCCTTGGATAATATCTGCCTGCATTGTCATGGTTTATACTTATTTCCCAAATTGTATAAGACAAGGTGAACACACTGTAGATCTATTTCATTTCTATGCCATACTCCATGTATAAGCCTTGCATGGAATTCCTTGGTTATATAAAAATTTGCTTAGTAGATTTCCTAATCAGGATGCATTGCTCTAAGGATGCAATGACAGCATCCACCTGGGTAATTATTGCAGGATTTCTATAATACCTTCTTTCAGCACCATGCTTCTTATGGTGTTGATTTTAGGAAATAATTTCAAGCAAGCAAAGGCTTGATACTGGCAGGACAGCCTTTCTTGAGGATCTGAATAATAATACAGTCCAGGGAGCTTGTCTTCATGATGAAAAACACCAAAGTCTATCCTCAGGTGTTGCAGAGGCTCACTGAACTGGGAATCAAATTCATTGCAAAGAGGATAAAACAGTGGTGCTTGAGGCACTATGAAACAAGATCTAAGAAAATAATCAGACCCCTAGAGCAAACAGACTTAGATGACATTTTCTGAACTGAACTAGTATCTCCATTAAGTGATCATTCACAGTCATATTTATTGACAGGATAGAAGTAGGGGGAAGCAGTTTGGGGACACAAATTGTTTTGGACCATGGGATCCTGCTAACAAGAAGCCATAAGGAAAAGAGACAGCACTGAGATGCTATGGAACACAGGACACAGAATTATATTCCTTTATACTGTGATTGTGCATTGTCTCTCCACATATGACTGAAAGATATGGTTGATTTCACTGTATCCCTGGTCCTGTCATTAAAAGTCTTTCTCACATTTATTTCTTTAAGACATAGCTTAAAGGACAAAAGTGTCTTAGCTTCTAATAGTAACCGAGATATTGTATCCTTTCATCAGGGAAAATCTTATATTTTCCAGTCCCTAACTGGCTGATTCTGCAGCTACCTTTTGACCTTTTCTGCATGCCAGGATTCCAGCTGTGAATGCAGTTCCCCATGTGAAAAGTGCTAGCCTGTCAATCATGGTGGATCTGAAAATGCCTGTTACAATGTGGGTGTATTTGGAACCATAAAGTCTTCCTCCCCTGGCAGTTCCCTACCAGGTGGACATTGACTGATTGCCACAAACACAGGTTTCTCCTCCTGACCTAGAACATTATCATACCAGCCCAAATATTTTGTCAGCTTTTAACATTCTTAGTGTTGTGACTTTCCCAGTGTGTCAACATTCCCATTTGCATTAAGGTTGGATACAGTCTACAATTTTTGAAAATGACATTGTCCCAAAATGGCTTCCCTGATAGTGTCTTTACTGAATGTCAAGCTTGTTAATTGGTTCCTGGATTTTGCCTCAGTTTCCAGACTAGAAGTCTCTTTCTCCTTTTCACTCTCTCCAAGTCTGTCTGTGACTCACATCTCAGTTACAGAGTTTCTGCAGTACATAGACCTTTCTTTACTCATTTTTACTGGTTTTGACTGGGATAGAGTTAATTTTATTCAAAACAGCTAGCATGGGATATGTTTTGGAATGGTACTGATAACCATGGGATGTTTTAGCTACTGCTGAGCAGTGCTTACACACTCAAGTACTTTTCTTCTTCTCACAACATCACAACAGTGAGTAGGTTGGGGATGCACTAGAAACTGGGAGAGGACATGGGTGGGGCAACTGACCCCATCTGACTAAAGGGATATTCCATACCATATGACATCATGCTCAGCAATAAACTATCAAGAAAGCTAGCAGGAGGAGTGCACTACTCAGGGGATGACTGGGTGAGTATGGGTCGATTGGTAGTGAGCAACTGTTTTCATTTGCATCACTTGTCTTTCTTGGGTGTTATTTCACTCTTTTTGTTATTTTCCTTTTCATTACAACTTATTATTATTTTATTTCAATTATTAAACAGTTTTTACCTCAAGCCGTAAGTTTTCCCACTTTTAGTCTTCTGATTCTCTCTTCTGTCCCACTGCAAGCGAGTGAGCGAGTGGTTGTGTGATGCTTTGTTGCCAGCTTGGTTTAGACCCTGACATCATACTGACTCTGTCCTGGTTTGAGTGAGAACAGAACTAATTCTGTTCAGTAATTTTGCTTTTCAGCTCAGTTCTTCTAACTCACTGCACTGTCTGAAGTTAGCAGCCTGTTCTCACAGTTTCTGCTTCTAGCAGTGATAACACCCCATGTTTAGAATTACTATCAAGGATTGGTGTGCAGAACAAGGCCACTGCTGGGTCTTGTGTACCACATTGGGGGGTGCAGCAAGTGGAAGGCTGCACCTTCAGGGAGGAGCAGACAGGACAGGTGACCCTCAACTGACCAATGAGGTATTCAATCCCATATACACCATATTCAGCATAGAGCTAAGGGATCCAAAGAGTCTTTGGGCTCTTCTCCCCTCCTGGACTGCTTTGCCAGCTTTGCTTGGCTTGGCTCAGTTCTTCAGTTTCTTCCTCAGAGCACCCAAGGAGGACTCTGTCTGCTCTGCCTTTGATCCCAATCTGTGTGTTCCTGAATCCAGTACCAGAATCCAGCTCCTGAACACAGCTCCTGTCTGCTGCAGGGCCCAGTCTGGGACTCCTCCGGTGCCTGCTCCACAGCATCAGTGGTGACGGTGATGTAAGTACCATCAGAGGTTTGAGTTCGATACTGGTTTTGTATATATTCATATATATTTCATTTTTATTATTATTAATTTCCTTTTCATTAAAGCTGTTCTAGTTTCCTTTTTTAATCACTAAGTCTCTCTCCCTTATTCCCTTTCTCTTCCCCTTTGGGGAGGGAGGGGTGTTAACAGAGAGCATCTGTTATAGGTCTAAGGGGCTGCCTTGACCCTAAATCATGACAAACACACCAAACGGAGGGGAGCCAATAATTAAGAAGAATGGAAACTTGAAAAAGAAAGAACCTGTAGAACCTGTAGAACCATGGTAAGTATGATTAGATGTGAACCACCTATAAACTGATGCCATGGGGCTACATTAGAATGGTACCAAGTCTGCACATGCTTTTCAGTTGTATACATTAGGACCCACCACTGTTCTTCTGCACCTGTGCGGATTCAGAGTTGACCTAAGTTTTATCTGGCCAGGTGTAAATACCTGCACAAAAACCTTACATCTGTCTGTTCTCTTCAGTAAAATTTTCTAAACTGGAAGAAAAAGCCAGTCATTCCAAAGAATTGTTATGCTGTTGTAGATCCAGAAAGAATGAGAAAAAAATGTCTTTCTGCCTTATCACGTTAAACACAGACTACTTGGTATGGGCATTTGGTATTACAGTCTTAGTTTATCCAATAAATATATCCATAAACAGGCTAACATTTTTTTTCCAGTTTCTTCTTTCTTTGTTGAATAACAAAAATGACCATAGGTTTGATACAGTCACTGAGACGCAACAGACTCATTTGAAGTCTTTTGATACCTTGATGCACATCTGTTGCAGCAGAACTTCAGTTACGTATTGCTGAAGTTGAACAATACAATTAGTAAACAACCGTAATACATTTATATAATACATACTGAAAAAGCAAGTTCATCCTTGGCATTTTTGGCCATGAGAAACAGCTTCTGTGTGTAGAGCAGCAAAAATTGTGACAACAGTTAGTCTTTTATGTTTCATTACTCTCTCTCCTTTTTGAAGGGAGTTACTTCTTAGTAGGAGAAGCTAAATAAAATTGTAGAAAATAGCTTGTCTTAAAAGCCCAAGGTCTCCTGACACTACCGGCATAGTTTCCCTTTATTTTCAATGAGCTGACTGGAATAAAGAAAAAAGTCAAGAATCAATACATTGTCTTGGATAACTAATATCAGGTGTTGGAACAGGGCTTGTGAATCACCCTTGGAGAGCCTTAGGGAAGAACATTACAAAATTATAAAGCATTAAAACAGTAAGCAAACTGACCAGAAAAGATGTGACCTCCCTATGTTACTCTGGAAAATACTACTTAAAAATGCAGAGATGAAAGACCTTTTAATCTATTGAGGGAAGAATAAGATTCAAGTGCAGTATTATAGAGAAACTTACTATAATTCTATAGGTATTTCGTTCTGCTTATGGTATTAATACCATCAAAAGAACACTTGGAAACTGAAGTGGAAATGTTAGGAAACTGACTTTAAGAAAATAAATATTTAACATGTAGGGTGGCCAAATTATTACTTGTAGGTAGAATGTGACCCACATTCAGCAGCTCTGCAATGCAGCCTGCAGCGGTTTTATTACTTATTGGAAACACACATCTTATAGATGACCACAAATCCCAGGACACGCCACTCCTGAGAAAAAAGATAGTCTTTTTATCCTTCTTCTGGCCCAGAACCAGATGATCAAGCTTGAGGCACTGTATGCTGAAAGCCATAGGCCATCTAAATTATCACTGCTCCCCTCTTTTTAAAGTAGTCATTAACTACTCTGAATAAGTTGTAACTCTTGTAGATTTGCTTTGCTAGGACTTGCTAGGATGCTGCTGCTTCACTCAGGACACAGCAGGCTATTTTCTTCAAGACTTTGCCTTAGTGAACTTCTGTTTACATTTCAAGAGGAAAAAAAAAAAAAGGGGGGGAAACAAAAAGCAGCCTCCAACCTAATTTCCATTTGCACAGCAATGTTATCCTCCAACACGAGGAAAACATATTGATTAGTAGCTGTTGGTGATTAGGAATCATTTTTATGGTGAAAGATACAGGCAATGACATGACAGTGAAATTTTGACCAATGACAGCAGACTAGTTTTGTCAATTTCTTTTTTCTTAAGAAATATGCAAAGAAAAGCCCTTCTTAGCCCTAGAGGGTTTACTTCGCCTGAGCAATTGTAACATTAATTCGCCTGAGTAAGTGTAACATTAATTCTAGGCACATAAGCAACAAAGTGATCCCAAATTCAACCTCCCTACTTTTTTTTTAGTTCCCAAACAAAATTCTGGGGTTTTCTAAACTGAAGATTACTTTCTATGACAAAAATAGTCCTTTGGTACAAGGAGGTCATCAGCTTATATTTTAAGATATAAGACAATCTTTAATGGTTGAGTGGTAGTATAAAGTTTTACCTGGAGACAAGTTAACCTCACAGCTTCCTGGTGCATCTGGAACAGACCTCTATCAGAGAAGGGACACCAAGACTACTTACCTGAGCAGGGCTTTGAAAGTGTGATGACTAAGCCAGTCATCTGTGTACACTCTGTTCAGCCTAAGTAGCTGTAAAATTTCTATTCAAATACTTTAACCTGAAAGGTTATATCCTTTGCAAAATCTATTTTTAAGGAGAATGTATGTACTGCAGTGGGCTCATGTAAAAAGTGGTCAATAGATTAATTTATAGTTGTGGCCTGCTTTAGGTATTTTAAACTTTCTTCCGTACTCTCTCTCTTGTAAAAGAAAATTATGCTTCTAAAATCCACCTAGATAGTGAAATAGCATGCAAAGAAAATGGAAAGAAAACCCCAAAACATCCTGTTACTTTTCCAGTTTTTCTCCTCCAGTATTGCTCTCTTCAGTTTTCTGATGCTTACTTCTATTTGCTACATTTTGTTTATCCTTATATTCACTCTCTACAGTTTCTCAGTGTGTGAGTATTTGAAATGCCCTCAAGGTACATATCCAACCTCGTATATTCAATTCAATTTCATTATGTTTGTAGATTTCACTCCTAAAATAATAAACTCTGCAGCATGTGGTGAAACAATAAACTTTGCAGGCTTGTGATGCATTCTGAAACTCTAATGGTATTGTTCCTGATGTACCTGTCTCAAACAGCTCAGGATTTTAAAAGCACTCCAGTTTTGTTCTGTCCATCTTTTTTTTGGTTTTGTTTTTTTTTTTTTTTTTTGGTTTTTTTTTTTTGTTTGTTTGTTTTGGTTTTTTTGTATGATATGTATTTACAAGATACATAACAAAAGCTTTTGGTTCTGTATTTATACACTAAAATCATGTTTAGTTCTTGTTTATTGTAAAAATACTAGTAGGTTGTGATAGCATTAGTCATTTAATACTTATACTACAGAAATAGGTTTTAAAAAAGGACCCAGAAAGTTATGGTTACTGCTGCAATTTGAAGTCTTCAGAAGCTCCCACTGTGCATGATGTACTTTTCAAACATAACATAAAAAGTCTTTCTACTTATGTGGTCCCCATTAACATGGAATTTTATCATCTTGCAAACAATGTATTTATACTCACAATAGAGATCCCTTTGAGTAATAATTTTTCAGGAATAAAGGTAATTTGAAGGCCAAGACAACAAGACAAAGCAATTAACAATGCAGATGGGAATTTCTAGGGCACTTAGATGCCTAAATCTCAAAGAGAGATAGAAGTCTTATCTTTAACTACCTAAACAGCTTTCTATATTGGTGTTTGTTTCCCATGAACTCCCTATATAGATTAATTTAGTTGTGTAGGTACCTTCTATCACCAACAGAGAGAGAGAGAGGTCTTCCATAAATTTTGGGTGTTAGAAATATATCTTGATGCAAACTGCTGTTTTACAAGAGGATGAATTAGTCCCTCAGGTTGCTTGGTTCTCTCTCTTTCAGAGAGAGGATGGCTGATCAGCTTGAAATTAGGTCATGGAAGTTAGATGAGATGAAATCATGTCTAGATGATTTATCTGAGATTGTGTGAAAAAAGTATGCCGGAAGAGGAAACCTCAAGATGATTCTTTCTGAAGCTACAAAGCGTTCAGTTGTGTGTTTGTATTGTGGCCCATTATCTTCCAAATTTACTTACTGAATACTTTATATAGAAAGTATAACTTATGTAACTGATCCAGTGCATTAAACTTGAAGTATAACTTGTTGGTCTTCTGTTTCTCTTCAGCACCATTTTACATACTTGGACTTTGTCTTCTATGAACTCAGATTATTTTCCTCTTTAAAAAGTCTTTACAACACATTGAAGTATAGCATGCATAGAAGAATGATGTTTGTATTACTGACACACTAAAATATCATTAAAAATAAATAAAATTATCTTGTGGCAAACTATTGTCCCCAAAGAGAAAACTGCCAAGGAAGCTAGGCAAAATTTTGTTAATTTTTTCTCCTTGTTATTCTTTGAAATTCATTATGATTTTTTTATTGTTATTGATCTTTACATGGACAGAAATCAGATACAATGGTGTTAGTCAGTAAAAAAAAAAAAAAAAAACAACAAAGATATACATGCAGTTTAATACCATGTAGGATTTCTAAGATCAACAACTGAAAATTATTCCCATTTCTCCAACACTCTATGGTTATATTCTTTTATTTATCTTCTGATTTTTACTAGAGGCTATTTTTTAGAAATTAATAGCCTAATGCATAATTTTTGAAATCAAGGAAAATCTTTGTTAGTAATTTTAATGTGTTTTTAAGTCCAAAGCACATGATGATTGTCATTCATTTTCTTATGCTTCTTTCTAGAACTACCCGTATTTTCAATGTAATACTTTGTACTGTAATACTCTATGTACCCTAGCTGGTTTTTAGTTAATGCCTACTTAATTAATTTTAAATTTACAGTACTTCATCAACTTTCCTTACTTTTACTACTTTTTGTATTCAATCTGTAATACAGGGTAGTGTTATAATAAGGCAATTGATGTGTAGATTTCAGGTCAAGATCATTAATCCTATAATAATTTCTTAAGAACTTTAATATGTATTGCATCTTAACTACCTGAGAGTGCTGGCCAGATTAGGATTTATTCACTTGCAATAATGTACTGGAGTAGGTGTGGTTTGTATTGCATAAATATGAAGTTCTATCAATGTGGAGAGATGGAATACTGTAATCTGTATGACTGTCAGAAAGTAAATGAGTGAACATATGATTAGAATTTCAGTTTTCTTCAGAAAAGAAAATTAGGGGGAAAATAAAAAAACGGTAAATGTTTAAGGAAGAAAAAAAAAAAAGGGAGACAGGGACTTTGGGAACTTAGGCCTGAATAAATCCAGCTTAGCATTACACACAGTCACATAACATGTCTAAATAGGATTGCTGGCAATGGAAGTTCCCTACATATGAGATAGGGAGGCACCTCCAAGTGGTGATGTAGACTGAAAACCCCTTTGGAGAAATTTATCTTTCACCATTAATTACAAAGGAAGTTTAGACTGACAGTTTCCTAAAGAGCATCTCAGCAAAGCTCTCAAATTTATGTAGGAGGAATGAAGGCCCTAGGGGATGCTTCATAAACATTTACAATGAATAACTGAAGAAGAACTGAATGAGGGAAAGTATTCATTGAAATGAGAGGAAAAAAAAAAAAACAAACAAAAAAACCCCATTAATTCAGCCTTCCATCAATAGGTTTTCACTGGATAATTAATCCAAACACCCAATTAAAAAAAAAGTTAATTTCATTCTCTCTAGATATTTCCTGATAAAAGCTTATCACCAAAAGCATTTATGCTGTGCTGACTAAATTGTTTAAGATTTGTGCTGAAATTTGGAAAGTGACTGCATCAGATAAATCTAAACACCCTTAGGGAACATGTAGTCCTTCTGAGCAGATCTTGGTTCAGTTCCTTTGGGTCAGGGATTTTAAAAGGAAAAAGAAAGAGACAGACAGTTACCTTTAAACCTGTAAAATGGCTGTAACTCATTTTCTCTAATTGCAGTTTTGAGGTATGTTTTTCTCTCTTGATGACAGAATTATTTTTACACATGCTTCTATTTCTAGAAGTAGCATTTTAGGACAAAAGAACAAAATTCTTTTATGACAATTTGTTCTCATTAAATAAAGTACTTGTTCTTGGATTGGAATACTTGATAAAGTCACATCATAGATTATTCCGTTTTGTAATGGTTACTTTCATTTTTGATCTCTCTGTCTGTAAAATAGAAGATGGCCTATAAGCTGCTATTGTGGGGCTTTAGGATAATGAGTATGGTGTAGTTGAGACCTGAGTCTCACTTTCATGGGCTTCTACTCCAATTGAATTTCTACCATTTTCAAATCATATATTTTAATGACTAGGTACTCTGCTCAAAGCACAGATTTTTACCATTTTAATTGTTTACTGTTGCTATTGCAGTTCTATATCAGGGCTATAATTTCATTGTAGTAAGAATGTTGACTGCTCATATATATACATATACATAAAACAAAGGTACAGTCCCTTCACAATCTAAATGCAATATAATATTACTTTGATCTATAAACATTACTGTATCTTATCTCTACATCAGAATATTAAAAAATAGCCCCACAATAATTATTTCATCATATGTTACCCTTTCGTGCCATTCATATATTTTCTCACTTAGGTGCTGCCTGCTACTTCCTCTGTGTTTGTTTGTCCGAAATGGCAAGCAGTTTAATGAGTATTTTGAAATTATAGCTAGTGATGTGTATTCACATTTTCCAGTTGCCTAAATGCTGATTGTTCTATTTTGGTCTGTAATTGTAGTTTTCTTTTTATTTATCAGACAGTGGATGTATGGAGATTTTTGTATTTTGCACAGTATTTGTCATGGATAATACACTTTAACATATTAAATAATATTTTCTTTTCTGTTATTTCTGATATATGCAGATATGTATATAAAGATAGATACAGATATAATGCACAAACAGGTAAGCATATAAGAATTTTAATATATAGTATAATGACAATTTTGCAGGCCAAAGAGTCAAATTAACAAAGGTCTTATTATTTTCAAATCGGAGCTCATATTCTTCATTGTTAACTGAGGTGTGCAACTTTTAGTAACAGAATCACAGAATGAGAAAATGGTTGAGGTTGGAAGGCACATCTAGAGGTCATTTGGTCCAAACCCTCTTCTCAAACAGGGTCACCTAGACCTGATTGCCTGGGACCATGTTCAGGCAACTTCTGAATATATACAAGAAGAGAGGGAAAAAAAAAAGGTGTTTAATGATGTTCAGATGATTCCTCCCAAGTTTTAGTTTGTGCCCATTGCCTCTGGTTCTGTCACTGGGCATCACTGAAAAGTGCCTGGCTCTGTCTTTGCAACCTCCTTCCAGGTATTTATATATATTAGGAAGATCTCCCTGAGCCTTCTCTTCTCCAGGCTAAGCAGTCTCAGCCGTCTCAGCCTTTCCTCATAGGATATATTCTCCAGTCACTTAATCATATTTGTGGCCTTTTTCTGGTCTCCTTCCAGTATATCCATGTCTCTTTTTTACTGGGGAGCACAGGACTGGACACAGGGCTACAAGTGTAACCTCACAGGTAGTGAGTAAGGATCATTTCCTTCAACCTGCTGGTAACACTATTCCAAATGCAGCTCAGAACGCTGTAAGTCGTTTTTGATGCATGGGCACATTTTTGGCACTTGCTGAAGCTGGTGTTCAGCAAGACCCCCCATGGGTACTTTTCTGCAAATCTGAAAAGAACCTTGTGTGGGATATTAGTACACATGGGAAATTCAAAATATAACCCATTGCCTGAAGGATAACAAGATGGAGATTGACTGGACACTCGGTGGCGTGCGTGTCAGGAAAGGGAAGCAGGGCAACACAGTTCCAGGTATGGAAAGTTATAGCGATAGATTGCTTGCTGCCTGACTGCCTGCAGGGAACCAATCAAGAAGGGACACGTGGACACTTACAACCAATTGTGATCTGTTTACAGGCACATGGCTCCTTGCCTGAGCTATATAAACCGGGCGTGGATTGCAATAAAGGGTTGTCATTGTTTACTTTGATCACATTGGTCGTGTGTGGCGTCCATTATTCCTCCGCAACCTTGTTATCTAAAACTTGAATAATTTATTGCCTTGTTTTATTAGTTGTAACTAAAACTAACACAAATAGCATGTGAAGTAATATGGGATGTGTGCAGAATTATGTTCATAATATAGAAACCATCAGAAAATGTTAACCTATACTGGAATAGGTATTCTACTACAGCTTACTGGCAACTCACTTTGAAGAGCACCTTTTCACTATTTATCATGTAATACTTCCTTAGGTCTGAAATAAGAATGCATTTATAAGCTAGTCATGCATTTCTGAGATATTACTGAGCACTTATTTCTCAACAGTTCCATGTGTAGACAAGTTCTAAATGCAAGAAGTACTTACATTTCTTTCTGGATTAATACAGTTGAAACAATATAGCCATGACCTAATGTAATGACCTATAAAGAAGGACCTGAGAATCCAAAAGCTTTCCCCATGGATTAATGAATATAGGCACTGATTGGATCTGTTTGTGTCTGAGGTAGAATTAGATGTAGAAAGCCAGCAGGAAGCATGTTCCTCAGAGAGGGGAATTCTAGCCATGTCTGAAAGCTCAGAACAGAAATTGTGAGCAAGGAAACTGTCCATTCCCGTTCACATCTACTTCACTTAGGAAAATGAGACTTTGTGCCCATTCCATGGACATAAATTGGATGGCACCAAAAAAAGCACCAGGCTGCTATCTGTTTCTCATCATAATGAAAATTTAAAGTAAGATCTGGATGCTATCTGTCCAAGATTAACAATACATAATTGCATAAAGATACCCAGTATATTTTTTTAGTTCAGTGTTGCAAAGGGTGGAAAAGAGTCTTGTGAAGGAAAGACAAAGAGAGAACAACGTATGTTGTTACAGTTTTTCATGGTAAGAAAATAGTCAGAGACAAGGAAGTAAGTCTCAAAGTAGCAGGGATCTACCCCAGAAAATAGAAAATAATAAGCCTTAGGAAAAGAGACAGATTATAGACTGTTAAGAAGCATTTTTCCTGTGAAATGCTTTGTTTTTAAGGAAACAATTATTTGTTTACTGGGTTCTTGACTGCGTTATACTGGGACCATCAGTGCTAGTGATGTCACTCTGTTATGAGCATATAAAAATTCCTCCCTGAGAGAAGAGGCTATTCATAGTTTGACTCCTGCAGGTGTGACTCAAACACACCATCTAGACAAGTTTCCACTACTCTATGTCTCTTGTTTCTAGTCCTCTGATTGCACAAGTCAGGCTGCTGGTGGCAATGCACCCATTTGCCTGCATTTCCCCTAAGTGCAACTCTAAGTGTAGTGCTGGAAGGGAGGAAGGAAGGGGAAAAGAAATGTGATTCAAAACCTGAGATGAGGCTGAAAACCAGTCAGGTTACTCAGGTTTCAGAGTGTCATACTCCCTTATGCATCAGTTCAAATGTTAGAAAAAGATCAAGAGATTTCCAAGCTTAAATTGGTAGCAAAGGCCTCCTCTTTGTCAATGATAGTCTAACTGAAGAGCTCTTATGCCACTATTTGAGAACATGTAATCTTACTTATTCCCAACACACAGGTGTTATTTGATCTATTGTTGGGACTGGGCATTAGTCTTGCATCTGACTTAGTGGACCTGCTGTGGAAATTTCACTTTAGCAGATCTCTCAGGAGATCATCTGTGGTCTCATTTCACTTCTCAACTTGTATAACAAACCTTGGAGAGGAAGAAGTATTTAATCAAAGAGACAGCAATATAATACAGTAACTGTGTCCTTCTTATCTTCAGAAGGTTTATTTGTACAGCTGAAGATGGCTTTAATTCTGATTTAAGGATTACAATTAACACTTAATTTTGTCAAGATGCAGTGGTGATAACTGCATGGACTGTTACATCTTCAGGTGAGCAAACGTTAAACAGTATTTATAGGAGGCATGCTAGAATTCACTACAGTATAAAACCAAACACATTTCAAAGTAACTTGTGACTACTGATACTTGCTTCCATTTCATTTTTGTTAAGTATTGTTTATTACCTGAATCAAGAAAAATCTGTGCATTATTTTATCAAAATGTGGACAGGTATTTTTCTAAAATGCTCCTCAAAGACTCTTTAACCATCTTCTTGCATTGTTAAAGTACTCAAGGAAGTTATTAATGAGTACTGCAATATTGCACAGATGCTGTAGTACAAAGTGACCAGAGGGAAAGAGGCAACGATAAGTGGAATTCATTGGAGTAGGTGGGGGGTGAGGAAAGAGAAACAGTCAAGGACAATTTTACTTAGACAAATGAGTAGGATAAGATCTACAGCCAGGAAAACAAATGAGGAGGCTGAGAAAGAAACAAATGAGCAATAAAACAAAACCCCACAGGGCAAAGCCATGTTTGTGATGAAGGGAGCCAGCAGTATATTTTAAGGGCACAACAGAAGAAGAATTTTGTGTACACTTTCACCTATAAAATGGCATGAAGAAGACTGGAAGTTTTTCTGCTGTTATGCACCTATCCTTCAAACCATATTAGATCGTGAAATTATCATTGAGCTTCTCAAGAATTAACAGCTTGGAACCATGAAAATTAGTTTTCCAGTAGTGGATCTCCTAAATAATTCAGAAGTAATCTGATGTCTCTATTTAAGCCAACAGAAGTTACACAAGTGAAAGGGGGTTCTCCTCCCCTCTATTTTGTCCTAGTGAGGCCACATCTGGTGTAGTATACCCAGTTCTGGGCTCCCCAGTTCGAGACACAAAGAAATACTAGAGAGAGTCCAATGAAGAGCTACAAGGATGCTTAGGGGACAGGAACATCTCTCTTATATGTGACCTGCCCTAGTTTTGTCCTGCTTTGGCAGGGGTGTTGGACTCGATGATCTTTGGAGGTCCCTTCTAACCCCTAACATTCTGTGATTCTGTGATTCTGTGATAAGAGTCCTACTGCAGATAGAAAACAAAAAGGTTATATAAAGCCTCATACAAGAGTTCATGGTGGAGCAATGGAAAGAAGAATGAGGTGTGGGGTGGATTGTGAGGATGGTAGAGCAAAGGGCAAGAGACACAGGTTGTGGCTTGGAAGGTTCAGACTGAATATTTGTAAAAACATCATCCTAGGAGGGTTGGGGAACACAAGGAAAGACTACCCAGTAAATCTGTGTGATTGTCATCCTTGAGGTTGTGAAAGGCTTGGCCGGTCTAGCCAAACATTGACCTGCTCTATTACAGTGACAGTCTTGCTGTGAAGGGGAGGTCAGTCTAGATGACCTCCAAAGTTCTGTGTCAAAACTTATTTTTCTTGTTATGTAATTGTCTATTTCTATGAAACTTTTTACTTCATGATTGCTGCTGTAATGCAATAGTTGAGATATCCAGGTAAAATACAGCAGCAAATCAAAGAAATGGTGGAACACAGAAAATAAGAACAGTAGAATTTAGGGATATTTACCTAATTCCCTCATGGTTTTTTTCACCATATCATGAACATATGAATAGTGGGCATTTCAGGACCCCAAATAGTTTCCTCATACATAATATTACTTCTGTAAATAGAGTAAGCCACTAGCAGAGAGAATATGTGTTATAAGCCTATCTCATTTCCTGAGGCAAAAGTGAAGAATTCAGCTCTTGTATCCTATTCATCTCTTCTGTCTCTTGTCTATGCTTAGAATATACTTCTCTGATTTCTTGCTGTGCTTCTTGCTGAGGATCCTGATTCTTTATGCCTAACATGCTGTCCTCCAAATACACTACAGCAGCAGCATTAGTCACTTCAGGACAAAGTGCTCCTGGATACAGCACGTTGTTTTCTTCAGCAGACAAATAAAATGGATGGTATAGCTGAGATTGCTTCTACTATGACTTTTAATGTCTCTGACCTCCTTCAGTCTAATTGGAAAGAGGCACATAGCGCTCAAGTTACCTTCTGTATAGACACTTTGCAAGTATAAAACAGTAGTGGTCTGGTTTTGGTGGGTGTGGGGTATAATTTTTACATATACTTTCTAAATACAATATATAAGGCATTACTCTTTTTTTTTTTTTTTTTTTTTTTTAAAATGTTCATATCAGAAAGAATATATTTCCTTATTTTCCTTGTAGTCTTTCAGAAACCATCTGAACTGGGGGTACTGGAAGTCTGTGGCAGATTTTGCCAAATATTATTCATACTGCTTTCTGTAGCAGATTACTAAATTTGTAAGAGATTTCTTCATGTGATTTCAGTAACTCTAAAACCTTGCAAAATGCCACAAAATTTTCCTGTCTTTTGTGAGATGCTCTATGTAATTCTGGCTTTTCAATTTGCTTGGCATTTGAAAACATTGCATATCTAAAATATTTTTCATTCTCACAGACTGTTCTTGCTCTTTGTCCCTCAATTTCTTTATAAAACTCCAAGAAAAATCTTTCTTTTCACTGTGAAGTCTGGATTCATCTCACCTAACTTTACCTGTCTCATGTCTAAGTTAGTCATTAAGGCTGTAATCTACAGCTAAGAAAGGGTGAGCAATAGAGAGTGATTCATCCTACAAGTCTTGGACAGCTATTTCAGTATGGCATGAAATTTGTTCTGGGAGTGTCTACTTGTTTCCTTCACTGACTAGATATGGTGCTGTTCACTCAGCCTAAGAAAAGGTAATGTTAGGTGGAGTGGTTCCTTTCCTTTTCTAGGCTGCTTAAGATGACTTCACACCACCAACTTCTGTGGAATGAATCCTCATTCACATGTAACTGACAATATTTAAATGAAGAGGTTTGACTCTCTAGTGATGTAAAAATGCTTAATTTTTACTATTTTATTATAGCAATATTTAGAGAACATCTTGTGTTTGCTGCGAAAAATCATGACAGCTGTGTTTAGTGCCTCAGTCAGCTTAAAACATTAGACACAAATATGAAAAAAAATAGTTGTTTGCAGCTTTTAAACTATTATGTAATTTCTTCCATTTCAGGTAAACAATGTGGAAGAGATACTTTTCAAGATATCTGTTGCTAGATGCTTTTATAAAAACAATATACAGTAGAACTGCATAAAATTTATATTATATACAGATATTCTGCCAAATTGGATAAATAGGGCAGGATCCATCCTTTGGTTTGTGTTTGAATTGTGCCTTATTTGGTTTGTGCTTGAATTGAGCCACCTGTTGTGTTTGTCCCTCACCTGTGACTCATAGGTGTTGCTTCAGCGTGAATCTCCTTAAGACTAATTGTTACCAACTCTTCTGGTCAGTGAGTCATACAATCAACATTACATTAACATATATTTGGAAATACACTACCTTAATGAAAAAAAGCCACAATCTCTTGTGTCCCATTTTTAAATAGTTTGAACTCTGAAGAAACCGTATATCCTAAAGACACTCTGAAATATGGCAACAATGTGGAGTTTACAGGTTGTATAAAATTCTTTTGTTAATTTTCAAGACTGTGTAAAAGATTAGAAAGTGTTAAAACAACTCCACACAAAGATTTAATAGTAATGAAAGAATATACTTGCTTGGATGCAATGAATAATCACATTTAGGAGGATCTAAGCTAACATAGTCAGTGACAGCACCTTGTCTTTTTCTCATAGACTGTAGTTCGAAGTTTGAACGTTGGATTAATTTTTTGGACAGAATGTTTTTATTTGAAAAAATACGGAACACTATTTTTCAAAATAATATCTTTTTATTTTCATTTGGTTGTGTCATTTAATTCCAAATCATGTTTAAAAATACGAAAATGCAAAATGTTGATTGTTTCTAAATTTTATTCTCTTTTGAATTTTCATTCAGTTATTAATATAACTGTATATAAGGTTATGAATGGGATAAAAAGTTGATCTTATGGGAATAAAATACTTATTTCAGCCTGAAACGCTTATTTTCTTTGTAATCTATGTTTCAGTTTTGGTTTGTTTTTTCTTATTTTGACCTAATTAAATGATATTGAATATTTGATGTTTGATATTCCCAAACTTTATAAAGCTGTTTAGGGTCAAAATATGCCCATTATCCTCTTAGAAACAATTACTATGACACCTGAAATATGTGGAAATCAGACAGTGTCCATTTAGTATCCTTATTGTGAGATGTGACTCACAGAGTATTTGCAAAGAGATGCAAAAGAAATGTTTTTCCTGGCCTTACCAATCCCTGGGCCAAATTTCATTTTACCTAACTAATCCTTTTATGAGTTTCATCAGTATACCTTAATACATAGTTCTGTGGTGAGCTATACCAAGTGGTATGCTGGGCACTGACTCACATGCATAAGGTAATTTTATTGCTTCTTATGAAGTCCATCTTTCTCCCTAGACACAACATAAATCCCTTCATAGATTGATTATCCTTCCTTCTGAAGTCTGGGTATGGATTAATGCATTCAGTTCTGTCATAGAAGGTGCATCATGTACTGTACTACTAAACATTGAGTAAGATCCGGTTAAATACGACAAAGAATATTTCTTCTCCTTTTTTTTTGTCATGCTAACAAGGAAATGATTCAGTTAAATGGAAAAGATAAATCAAAAGACGTCACAGTCCCTCCTCTCTATAATGATGATGATGGCTTTCTCTTTATTATTTGTATCACAGTGATACTGATAGAACATAATATAGAAAATCACTGAGAGTCCATGAAAACTAGTTGTGGGCTAGATAGACCACTGTCCTTGGTGTTATTGTTCTATAGGACTAAATAGGGAGGTAGGTGGTTTTGCTCCAACAGGGAAGACAAATAAATATCTTGCTCTCTTTGCTTATATACAATGTACAAAATCCCATAGGTTGGGCAGCAATGAAACTAGAAACTAGAGATGAAAACTACTTAGTCCCATCTGAGCAATGCTCTCTGACAGGCAAAAAAAGGAATGCAGGTGGAAAAATTGGAAACAATTTTTGATCTCTTTGCTAGAGGAAGAACCAAACTATATATCTACTGAGCTGGAGTAGGAGCCATAAATGACAAAGAACTGTTTCTTCTAATAGGTTTTTTTTAGCTGTAAGAAACTATTTTCTTCTATGCTGTAGCAAACAACGAGAACATCAGGTATTTTTATTTATCCTAGAATGTCTGTTCAAGGCAATAAATCTTTAATTTACTTTCATCTGGGAAAAAAGGAGGAAAATGTGCACTACTAGTAGTATTACAAAATACAACTAAATTAATCAGTTTAACTACCTATCAAAGATATAATTTGAGATCCCTTTGAACAAAAAATACTGCAGAAACATGGGTGTCTTGGTAGTATTGTAATCTATAAGTAGTTAGATGTAGGTTTATACCTACCTAACTGTTCTGACAAATCCTTGAACATTGCCACTAGGAGAGTTTCTCCGCTTCTGGGATAGTTCCTGAAGAAGTATTGTCTAGTTTGAAAACTCATATAGTACTCTGTGAGTTTCCAAGAATTCCTGAAATTTGAAAATGAAAAAAAAGTTGTAAAGTTCAGAACATGTTTTTCGGACATTTATGTGGTTAGCATGCAGGATGTATTACCATAGAATCAAAGAATGTTAGGGGTTGGCAGGGACCTCTAGACATCATGGAGTCTGACCCCCCTCCCAAAGCAGGATCACCTGAGGCAGGCCACACAGGAGAGTATCCAGGCTTGTTTTGAAAGTCTCCAGAGAAGGAGACTCCACAACCTCTCTGGGCAGCCTATTCCAGTGCTCTGTCACCCTCACAGTAAAGAAGTTTCTCCTCATGTTGAGGTGGAACCTTCTATGCTCAAGTTTATACCTGTTATTCCTTGTCCTATTACTGGGCACTACAGAAAAGAGATTGGCTCCTTCCTTCTGACACCCACCCCTCAGATATTTCTAGACATTAATAAAATCCCTTCTCAGTCTTCTCCTCTCAAGACTAAATGACTCCAGTTCTCTGTCTTTCCCCATAGGAGAGATGCTCAAGTCCTTTAATCATCCCTGTAGCTCTCCATTGGACTTTCTCCAATAGATCCTTGTCTCTCTTGAGACCCATTATGTTTTCTGACAGATTTTGGGCCCCTTCAAATGTTTACTCAGTAGCAGATTATATCATCTGATGGGCAATTTACGTATGTGTCTTGCCTGTCAAATTGCTTCCCTTAACTATAGACTTGGATGTGAGTAACTAATGAATAATAGATATAATGCCATTCAAATTCTGTCATGACGTACAGATGCTCTCACTTAAATCCTGCTGATCCTAGTGCCTCTCCCTGACTCACAGCTTCGGTTTTGCTGCAAAAAATACATAATTTAAATAAAGGGAAAAAGGGAACAGGAAATGTATAATTCCTTTCTTCATCCCTTTAAATTGCTTGTGAGGGCTAAGTTCTGCAGTCAAAGTTACCACTTTTTAGTTTACTAAAAAACTGCCTTATCTTCCCAAAGACACAGTGCTCCCTGTCATGTTTCTGCAGATTTCTGTGCCATTCTGAGACTTATTTACATTATGGAAGAACTTATAGCTAAGGGCTTCAGGGCATAAAAGATTCAGTGACCTCCAGTGTGTGTGTGTGTGTAAAGATACATGAACTTTGGTGTGAATGTGTACTGTGTGGTAAATAAATGAGCTGCTGTTACAGGGGATGCTCAGTGCAGGAGACTCTCATAACAGAACCTGCTGTCATGACTAGTGCAATGCAAGAAGACAGGGACACAGCCTTCCTATAGCTTTTTTGCACCCACATGTTTTGACCAGCTAGGCCAAAGGACCAAGAATGGTTTCTGATTATTTAACAGGAAGAATCAAACAAAAAATCCCTTCCCTTCCCTTCCCTTCCCTTCCCTTCCCTTCCCTTCCCTTCCCTTCCCTTCCCTTCCCTTCCCTTCCCTTCCCTTCCCTTCCCTTCCCTTCCCTTCCCTTCCCTTCCCTTCCCTTCCCTTCCCTTCCCTTCCCTTCCCTTCCCTTCCCTTCCCTTCCCTTCCCTTCCCTTCCCT
>JANVCC010000021.1:36433681-36505089 GCA_025345505.1 Todiramphus chloris collaris
TTTTCTTCTTTTTTTTTTTTTTTTTTTTTTTTTTTTTTTTTTTCTTTCACTGAAACTGTTATAAGTTTACTGTTCTGGCTCTACAGCATTAACATTTCACTAGTTTCACTAAGTGTCAAAAAAACATTTTGCATATGTCAGCAAAAACTCAAAATATGTCATCCCTGTGTTTTTGAGACACAGGAAAGATAATGGGGTCAGGTTGCACACTTTCTCTGTATCTTCTGAAGTTTATGCTGAAAAGGATTCTCTTTCCTTATTTAACATTATATATGTAATTCTGCTGCTTCACTAAATTTTTACTGAATCTGAGTTTCTGGGCATAAACTGAAGTAATGGAATCAGGTACTTTTTTCCCCTTTCTTTTTCTTGTGGCAACTCCTTCAGCTTTTTAATGTGCATGTGATCTGCCTCTCCTTATGTTCTTTTTCTTCCAGTGTTTCCTTACTGCTCCACCACCTGCCATCCTAACCCATCCGTTTACCACCTACAGTCTATCACCTACAGCATAACAGCTGCTTGCCACTCTTCTCAAAGAAAAAAATAAGTAATTAGAAATTAATATCTCCTTGTTCTTACATTATAAATCCATCACTTAAGATAACATTCATAATTATTTATCCCCTGATATTTATCCTTTGATTCTTTCCCTCCAGTTTACAGCGTGTCCTTGTGACAGTGTATTCTTTGATCACAGGGAAAATTTTGACTGAAACATGTGCTTCAGCAAGCTTAGCTGAAGTTCATTTAAAACTAAAGATGTTCAGGATCCCTCCTGGGAAACCAAGGACCACACTGAATTCTGGCAACCTTGGTTCCTGGTCCCACCCTCTTTACTGTGGAACACAGATTTGCACACAAAAGCTAACTGCAGAAGTCATGCTGGCAGAGAAATAAACTTCTCAGTTTCCCCTTCACTGTTCTAAATGAAAGCTCTGTTTTCCTTAGCCTGAAGTGTCTTTGGCTCCTCATTCAAGCTAGGAGACTCAAAACTATGCTTGAATAGCAGCACCTTTAGCGCAGGCTGCTTTGGGAACCAATAAACCAATTTCCCCTGACCTTGATTGGTCTCTTGAGGAGCACAGCATGTTCCCAGCCATTTTCAGATGCCAAAACTGTCATGACAAAGGCAATTAATATGGTAACAAGAGAGTTAGCATCCAAAACACTGTTTCCTGAGGGGCTTGTCACATAAGCTGTGGAAAACATTAGGAACAGTTACAATCTGCATTTCTTTCCCCAAATGCAAATTTCTACGAACCCTTGTAATTGCCCCCATCTTGTATACTTGCAGTCAGGCAAAGATCAAAAGCCTGATTGAGTCAGTTTATTAGACTGCAGTGTAAGTTGTTAAATATATTGGTTCACCTTCTCATCTGCACCCATATACACTGGACACAGGTGGTAAGAAATAAAGGACCTATTGTTGTATAGTAGTTGTGGGGCTGATCCCAGACCTAATTTTGTGATTCTAATTCCAAAGGGCTATTATGTTCAAAGGGCTCATTGCAACACAGCAGCATTCTGAACCATGCCACTATAATCCAATCAGTATTGCAAAAGAAGTGCCTTATTTCCATTTCATATTCTCTCTCCTCAGGAGAATCTTCATCTATTTTGTTAAATTGCCTTTATAGCCCATTTATGCTACTCAACCAGCACAAAGACTGAGATCAAGAATCTGGACCATTTTTTTGTTTAACTTAATTGCATGCTTTAATGAAAACATAATACTATAAGTAATATTTATTTTCATGGTGCGGGATAAAGTAGATTTACCTATGAATTCACATAGGTCTCTGAGACTTTAATATTAATTTTTAAAATATATATAAATATATTTATTACTCCTTTCTTGGGCTAAAGTGGAGCTATTCTGGCCCATTGAGGAAGTCTGCAATTATGCAGCCTTAGAACAGAAGTATGTGAAGTTTTTCCAGCCTACCATAAAGTCCTTATATGAAAAAAATGGATTGTATATGTAATAGACTGCAACACTTCCTGACTCTCTGCTCTAAAACGAAACTGTGGAAAGCAGACATTAATTAAAATTATTTAGATTATTTCTGATTTTTCCATTTTGAACATTATGGAAAACTCCATGCCTTCCCTTAAAAACTGGTAAAATTTGCTGTAGGTTATTGCCCAGACTTCATGTTTTCAAAAGAAGGACATTTTTATGACCAATAGGAGGATAAATGAGACATTTTTCAAAACCTCTATGAAGATGTAGAGATGGTAAAAGGAAAATGGACTCAAACCAAAATAATGCCACTCAAAAAGTAGCATTTTTAATACCAGTGCTTGCAGTGAAAGACTAAAAATAGAACAAAATAAATTGTTGATGCAAATTTTTATGCCAGTGAAACACTGAGAATACCATTCTGAAATCAGTACTGTCAGTCTTCTTCCAAAAGCAGATGGAGATTCTTCCCCATCAAAACATGTTAGTGTCTTAGAGGCTATGAGATAACAACTCTTCCTATGATCTGACCCTTGCTGACACTTGCTTCACTTTGAATGATGCTATGAACTTGTGTAATTTCTGACTCATGGTGCCAGGTTCAAAACCTAGTGTTCCTTTCTCATAAACAAAAGTTGTGCCTCTGGCTCCCATTAGAAGTATTTGAAACCAAAAGTACCTTTTGTACTCCACAGCAGCAATCTACAAAGTTTGGATTTCTCTCACTTAATTGGGACATTTATTTCATGAAACTAGAAGCTGTAGACTCCATTATGGGTCATTAGGAAAAGAGACTATATCTGCATTATAAAACTCAGGTGTGAGAATTTCTTGTGCTGTAGGCATATGCTGTTTTTTCTCCTTTGTAGACAGTACATTCATCCATATACAGGTTCCATGGAGAGAAAGCACAAGGTTCTTTCCAGAAATAGGAGCTATGCTACATTCCATGAGTACCCGACCTGGGAAGACAGTAGGGCACGATGGTGGAGAGTACCATGGTACATCTCGGCAGGTATAGCTGCACTCTTGGATACCTCAGAAGATACCATGAATACCTTCCATTCAGCCCATCCAGAATCAGAGTTGCCTTCTGGAGCTTCCTGTTGCTGAAATATTATACTTATCCAGTTGCATGTGGAATACCTGAGCAGCACCTTTGCTAACAAGCATACGTGCATCTTGCAATTTAAAAGTCCCTTTTTCCCTTCACTTTTCTGATCTAAATCCCAAAGCTGTATGATATAAGACTCAGTTTTTGATTGAGGAACATTAGACTCTTTGTTTGTGTGCAATGGATGACAGCAATCTATGACTCTCTCAACCAATAATTAATGGATTTTAACTGAGATGGTTATGTAGAGAATTTTATTCATGCAAATGATATTAGCTAATTCATTTTTTTCTCCTTCAGTTAATTAAGAAACAGAGCTTCTTCATCTTTTTATGCGAAATCAGAGCTATGAATGCATATGATAGTATTTCAAAATAAAAGGAGCAATCTGTTAACTTTGATCTGCTTTTATAGCCTTATCAGCACAGTGTCACCTTCGAGTTCTAGCAGTTAGAAGTGCCCTTCCAGCAAAGAACCGACAAGGCAGGGGAAACATAGCAGTCTTCAGGTTCCCACTGAACAAAATGCTCTTCTGTCTCAGTTCCACTACCAGAATGGCCAGACATTGAATCCCAGTAGCTGTCTGCTGTGCTATGCCAGTATTGCCCAGGTGCTGATTGTGGATGTGAAGGGGCATGGTTAGCAAAACCCCTCTTGATTGTCTCCTAGGGTTCCCACCTGAGAAGCTGCTTTTGTAAACTTAACATGCAACAGAATCAAAATGTGTATATGACATTTCCTGATGTGTAGTCAGCGTGATACTTACTACAGGCACTCCCACTGAGTCAGAACTTTAACTTCTGTTTCTGGAAGAGTAGATTGGGAAAACAAAAATGAAAGCAGAACCAAATTTAGTATTCCCACAGGTGTACAGGGTTATTTTGACTCAGTTTGTGTGTCACAGGTGTGTAACCAGTTCACTCATTATATCTCCTGGTAAGGTTTACCTCATCGAACATAAATGTCTACAAGGCAGACATTTACATCTGATCTAGTCCCAGTGGAACTACCTTTATAGTCAATGGTGCAAAGAAGACAGTCTGTAAGGGTGATTGATTCTACCCTGAAGTAGTTATGTGGTATGGGGCAGATGAATTGCATCCTAAAACTGCTTATTTCTCTCCATTGACTATAAAGGCACTACGCAGTGATTAACTTGGATGTAGATGTCTGAAGTTAAGTGAGATGAATGCCATCCTGAGTGACTTGTAGAGTTTTCCTCACAAATCTTTCTGTCGTGTGAGGATCTGTGCCTGTTTTATGTCATCAGGCCAAAGCAGAATCAAAATTAGACATATCAGAAATAAATGGATGCCAGGACTCATGTTTCAAACAAGTAACAACAAGTACTCCTTGATTTTCTTACTGCGTGGTGATATTTTAGTATTCTTTTCTAGTAGGAAAGATGTTCAATCCCTGTGAATATTCAATTCAAAATAATAACTGCCTCTAGAATAGTATCATTCCAGTGAAAAAGTCTAGTGAGTAACTGGCACTTTAATTAGTCTTTGTGGTAGAAAGAAAACTTTGAATTACAAAATTATATTAACTTGTTATCCATCAAAAAGATAAAAGAGTGCACAGTAAAATGCATTATTTTTAATAGAAACTGTTATTTCTGTTCAATCACTTGTCAGGTATTAAATGCAGAGTCAGGAGACAACAGAGGAAGAGCAATATTTCTAAGACACCAGGTATTTTCATCATCATATGGTTAGGAATCTGTAAGTCCATGTATATGTGTTCAGCTTCTAAAACTCAGGTCATAGAAGATATATATTTAAATGGTAATGATAACTGGATATTACGACATGTTCCCCAGGTGTGTTCTTTGTTGTTTGCAGACAGCGACAAAGTACTAAATATTTCTAAATTTAGTAGTGAATTATTGTTTGGTAAGTACAGTAAATGTATTTACTTTGTGAAGGACTACTAAGGAAAGGAATTTCCAAAGTTAGTATGAGCTGAGTTACATAGTAGGTTATTATTAACGTATTCTTAGTTCATGTTTGCAAGTGAAGCCCTGATCGAAAAATAAAAAAACCCACATTTTGTTTGTTGTTGTTGTTTTGGTTTGGGTTTGGGGTTTTTTGCCTTTTTGTTTTTTCGGGTTTTTTTTGTATGTGTGTGGGTGGTTTTTTTTTGGGTTTTTTTTTTTTTTTCTGTTTGTTTTTTTTTTGTTGCTTTGTTTGGTTTTAGTTTTCTGTTTGTATTGGGTTTTCTTAAGTTTCTAGTGCTTAGTAGATTGCAGGGCTTTGGGTTTTACATTCTTCTAGGAGCTGTTCTGACTGGTGATAGCAAACACAGGCTAAGACTGTGATAAAATGCAGATTTACCATACAGCACTGACCTTTATATTCTTGCCCTAAAGACTGAAATCGTCCTCAACCTTTAGAATGAAGCATGGCTATTAGAAATTTAGAATAAAAAAGCTAGACATGCAGAGTCAGGCATAGTGGCTCAGAAGTGAGGGAGAAAGAATTGGAAGACAGACATAATAAATCATGCACTATATTTACTTTGCAGAATTCAGGTACAGGATTGATGGTTCTCTAATGCTGTTGCATACGCTGCTGACACATTAACTGATGCTCTGACTTTGCATGCTCATATTCAGAAGGAATGACTTGCTGCCAGTGGCTAAGGAAAAACATATAAAAAATACTTGTGCATATTAGATTGCTGCAACTTTATACACAATGCAGATGACACCCATCCTTGACAAATAGCAAAGACATAGATGGTGTGCTGGTGAGGTGTCAAAGACCACTTCTGCGCATGATGTAGTACAATCTGCAGGCAGAGCATGTGCACAGAAAGGTGCTGGGATTGCTGATGCTCAGTCTAGACATCCTCACAGTGTAACTAAAGCAGAAACGTTATGGCTGTTTGAAGAAGCTGAAACTGAAGGAAGGCTCTGCAAACCTTAAACCAATGTCTCATTCATTGCTACACTTCAGATAGGTGGGTACTGAAAATTCAAAGCTCCAGTTCCTTTTACAGTGTCAAAAAATGATCAAGATGATTAAGCTGCTCTAGAAATCCAACCAACAGTCACCAGACTTTCTTTTGCAAGAGAAGAATTATTACACTTTCCTTGTAATGTAATTACAAGGAAATTATATTTTATTAAAAAAAAAAGAGGGAAAAAATCAGTTTATTAGGAAAAGTATAGGTAACTACTTTGAAGACTTCATTAGGTTTATCTGGGTAGTTGTACATGTCATATGAATATTTACCCAGTGGCAGACAAAACCTTGACTATTATTATATTCAGTATGTGTTTTGTCAAGAAACTGATAAATAAAAAAATATATATATTATTTGTTATTTACATACCAGACCAACAACAGAAAATTGAGCAGGTGTACTAAGTGACAAAGGCAGAAGTACTGGGATAAAGCTGACTGGTTTTCAAAGACATATTTTCCTGTGTTTTCCAGTTTGAGTTATTTATATCACATATAGGATACATATTTATGGTTGAAAAAAAAATCAGATGAACTTGTCATAGTCAGTAGCCTACATTTTGTCATTTCGTGGCTGTTAGGACAATTATACCCTCCAAATTATTATCTGCCAAAACTGTCCTTAAGATAATGGTGAAGGCTATGGGCATATCTTTGAACAAGAGGATAAATTTCTAACTTTGCTTCATAATACATATACAGTTCAATGCTGTTAAGCACAGTCCAACACTAATGATTTTAGTGAAAGAGCAGAATTCTTACATTCAGTGATAAAAGATAAAATCTAGATTAATAATCTGTAGTCAATATTTCTGAAAATTAAAAGAAAAAAATATAAATATATAAAGGTGGGGAAATTATCCAGTGTAACGTATGGACAATATTCTAATAATAAGACAAAAAGCAGAATTATTTGAATTTTCCTTCTTAAGTGAAAGGTGCCCAAAACAGTTCTACCTCACTTCAAAAAGCAGAGAATGGTACTGAACAATTCAGCCTTTCTGATTTCTCACAGGAGCAATCAATTCAAGAAAGCAGTGTTTTCAAGTTGTCAAGATCCACAGTGTTAACAATAGCTTATACTTATTCAAGCCTTTTGATGAAAATCTTAGGAAGACGTCATTGTAAGTGCTGGAGTACACTTGAGAATTCTGATTATTGTAGAGACTGATAGTTAGATTATATATATACAACACAAATGATGCTGCATAACCTCTAATTTGCTCCTGAGATAATGGATGGCTTACCGTAACCAGCTCCAATGTAAGGTGTCACTGCAAGTGTTGTGGCTTATGAGTCACATCAGTTATTTAATAGCCTGTTCGGTGAACACAAAGGCAAAGATATATGTCCTCTTGATTCCTAGTCTTTGACTCTTATCTCATTACTTGTTTTCACACTTTCAGAAAAAAACCCAAAGTGAATTATGACCACATGTTCGTGTTTGTTTGGGGCAGGAAGATGGTGCAAATTTAACTAAATTTAGTTAAAATGTAGTAATATTAAGACTTACTTCATTAATTCCATCTAATAAGATGTACATAATTACATCATCACAAATTGCATGGCCCTCAGCTACCTGGCTCTACCTACTATGCCTATTCAGTGGGTATATATTGACCTACAAAGCCCTCTAGATAGATTTTTGTCCTTTGTTGTTTTTAGTCTTTAGTGGGGTATTTTTACATTATGGTGCTCCCTGTATGTGTATATATGTATCTGAGTCATTATCTCACAACTGAAGGCAGAAATGTGAAAACTGCCTAATGCCTTCAAGATTACATAGTTGCACATTAAAACAAATTATTGACTTTTTCTTGTAAATTCATCTAAATGTTTAAACAAGGGAGAAATATGTATTTTATTACAAATTCATCTGTCGGAATAGGTAACCTTCCATCAAAAATAATGATCCTACAAGTACTTAGCACTATTAGACAAAGACAACAAAGTTTAGGAACCACTCCTGAAGATTTTAGTCCATGTCAGGAATAGAAAAGGTAGATATTATTTTCCACATGGAACAAATTCTCCTTGCCTTCAAGAAGAGCTTTAGCAGATTAGTAGTTGAAAACAAGATTCACTATGAACTTAGCAGTGTAGGTCATCTTTTTTAACTCTTTGTACTTGTTTGTTACTTGGGGCTTGCTGTGTCTTGTAACATTCCTATAGGCAACATAAGGAATATAGTCTGAACAAAACTTCTGTAATGTGACTGTAAAATGTCTAGAAAATCTCATTGAATGAGAAGCTGTGGATGTCCAGTGTTCAGCAGTGAACTGAAATATCTCTGCTAGACTCTGCAGGGCTTTATGCCAGGTCCATTAATAGCTTAGTTCCAAAAAGATAAGACCCAGAGGGTCCATGATGATAATGTTCAATTCTGTAAAAGGTTTCTGCAGAATAGAAAGATATAAAGCAACAGTTCTGGGTGTTATTTGAAAGAGCAATACAAACCTATGGGCAACACAACAAGTAATCATCTTACATTTCAAAGGGGATTTAGGATAAGCATGATATGTATTAGGAAGAGCATTCTAATGATGGTGATACAGATGTAATAGCATAATTTGCCCATGGAGGTCTTTGTCAGAAATGCCAAGCACCAGGTTACAAATCTGTCAATAACGACATAGGTATAATGGATCAAAATAGATGGATAGATTAGGTGAATCTTCAATATCTGTTTCAGACACATTTTCTGGGATTCTATAATGCCCTTCCTTGTTGTGACAGTTTCTTCCTCCTAAAGTAAATAGGTAGACATTAGGATAGCAAAGATGATTCAGGACAACAGGTGGGAATTCAAATTTGTCAACTGATAAAAATCATCCCCAGCTGCAGGTGGAAGGCAAGGACAAAAGCTCTTTGCCTTAGAAAGTGTCCACGATATTTGACTCTATATCTTAAAGCCATCTACCAATTAGGAGAGCTTTGTGATCTGAAGGTGTTACCCCTATAAGGTAAAGCAGCCATAATCTAATGTTCAACTTGGTCTGTCCAATCAGTCATGCTCCCTGAGCTTTATCTTTACTCAGAACAAAACAAACTGGTTAAATAGAAAGAAAAATGCAGGAAAAGTTTGTTTTATAAGAAATGATGAGTGAGAGACATACACAGTGTTAGAATATGAATTATCTTCTATACAAACTATTTGCTTTTGCTGAAAAGGTCATTATTTGAAAGACAGGTGAACATTTTGTCTACGTTGCTGTTTCCTTTGAAGTATACAGTACTGTAAAGCCAATTCCCAGTTCTTGAGGCTAATTGCTACAAAGGGCATTTGTCCATGCACAGCCACCCATGAGTTCTACAAGCAGTTCTTTCAAAGCCCCAGTGTCACAAAGGGATGGGTTGTGTGAAGCGTTACAATTTTTGCCCCATTTGCTGCAATAAACCAGAGTGTTCTGTATGGCTGAGACTCAGAAGATACAGCAAAGCAGTGTCATTGTGAATTTAAAACACATATATATTTAACTATTACAGAACCTCCATTCCCTATATTGAGATGTTTTTAGTATAATTCCTTCAAATGATCTCTGTCATAAACTCTTTAAATCAGTTATGTACAAATATATAAGGGAAGGAGAATATAGATCCTATGTTAGTATAGATACAATGCATGGTTTTCAGAACGGATAGGAGACAGAAATAAATAGTACCTGAAGTCAAACTTGTGGCAGTTCCTCCAAAGGAAGGAGCCAGACTGGGCACAAGGCAGATACTGCTGGAGGAATTCTCACCTGTCCCTGTTGTCTCACATAATTCCACAGCCAAGACCTGTGTTTTCCTACATCCTTAGTTACTGTGGAAGCTGCTTCCATTCTTCTGTTGTGACTCTGACATGGGAGGTGCTGTCAAACTGCACAGAACCACAGCTGCTCGTTCATTCACTGTGCAAAAAATCAGAATGATTCAAATGTACTCGTTGATACTTTATTCTCCAGTCTTGAATATAAGATAATTAGATTATATGCTCCTTATTCTTTCAAGGGATTTAATTTTTTTTCACTTTCATATTTTTTTTATCCTGAATTTGTGTATCTTTATAAAATGTAACCTTTTGAAATAAATCAATTCTCTTCTTTCATCATAAAAACAAGTTGAAATGACTTGCCAAGGGTCAAAACACAATACCAACATGATACTGTAAGTAAAGGGTTTCTTAAACTACATCTTGCTTACAGCTGATATTTCTGTGTCATTTTAAGACATCAAAATCCCAACTTTTTATCCTTTTTATCACAACAGGATCTTTGCTACATGTCCTTAGAATTGAAGGTTCCAGAATAAAGATGCCATTCTGATCAGCTTTCCTTTCACCATTGTCACATCTGTCCAGTACTTCAGGATTATATCATGGCTCTATTGAATGAATGACTTTAGGCCATGCCCTCTAACTTTGCTGATTGTAAAAAGACTGCAGCCAAGTGAAAAATGCATTGTTTTTCTTGCAGTATTTTACAAGCAACTGGTACAAGAAAAAATAGACCAAAAATAATTTAGAGATTGTCCCTGTGCCTAGGTTTGAAATTGGTTACTTCATGCAATTGTAAACCATATATATCAGCATCAGCTTCCATGTTCAAAAAAATGTACTTATCTTGTGAGCATAGAAAAAAAAGAATGAAAATGGAAAAAGGAAAAAAGGATAACGATAAGGTAAAGGTGAAGGTGGAGGGAAAATTAAAAATTGGGAAAGGGAAAGGGAAAGGGGGAGGAAAATGAAAAAGAAAAGTGAAAGAAAAGGAGAAAGAAAATGAGAAAGAAAAAAAGATAAAGAAAAAGAAAGAAAAAGGAAAGAAAAAGTGAAAACAAAAGTGAAAAAGAGGGAGAAAAAGAGAAAGAAAAGAGAGAAGAAGAAAAAAGAAAAATAAAAAGGAAAAAAAAAGAAAAAGAAAAAGAAAAAGAAAAAAGAAAAAAGAAAAAGAAAAAGAAAGAAAGAAAAAGAAAAAGAAAAAGAAAAAGAAAAAGAAAAAGAAAAAGAAAAAGAAAAAGAAAAAGAAAAAGAAAGAAAAAGTCCTTACAAACCCACACTATTGTTTTGGTTGTAGGATATTGTTCCCTTAGATGGTTTTCCAGCTTGTTTCAAAATGAACGAAGACAAAAAGAGAACTGTGCCATAAACCCGATTCCTCTCTATGTTTTATACAGTAGGATATGAGAGTAGACCAGTTTGTTTTATTTATGGCTTTCTCAGTCCCTTTTTTGAACCAGCTTGTGTCCTTGCAACAGACTTAGAAAATTGTACTATATATGTGAATTTTCTTCCCAGAGCAGGGGGAAGAACAGTAGACAGATTGTATGTACAAGAGCACTATCACAAACTGATCCATTATGACACAGAATAACTTAGTTTAAATCTCAGTTAAATTGTTTATCTTTCCATTATTTCTTCATCTATGTGCTTGTTGCTTTCTGAATTTCTAAGGCTGCAAGTAATTTACAGTCCTGATTGCACTCTTGTCAGGCCACCAGTAGGTATATCTTGGTTCCAAATTGACTGTACTTTTTTCTGTCTGGAAAAACAACAACAATAACAACACAAAGCAGAATAGTAACAGATCCAGAGAGTCTGAAGTGACTTAACAAGGATTAGCAGGTTAGTGACAGAGCTGAGGGGTCACATGCACTTATTTTTCCCATCATAACCCAGTAATTGTCAGCCTCTTACTCTCTTCCTTACATTAACAGATGACTTCAGGGGTACATATGTATCCAGTCTGAGGTGCTGATACAATCTTTGATCCCTATATACAAATAAGGTACTTTACTGCTTTAGGGCTTTGTAGTAAATTTCAAATTCCAGTTTAACCCTGGGTGAAACTGTTTTGGATATTGCACCTTAATGCCAAGAAATTAGAACCAATGCAGAGAATATAGTCTTTACATGGGCAAAGTGAACCTGTGTTCTCTACCTCAGGCTACCAAGGTAGTTATAGAGGCTGAACTTTAAAAGCCCTGTATAGTTTTATGACATCTGAAACCTTTGTAGTTATGCAAGTCAATATATAAAAGCAACCTCATTTCCTGTCGTGAGACTTCAATAGATCAGCTTATGTATCAGGAAGGAATTTCTATTTGCATACCCTTCTTTACTTAATTGAGTACATATATCACAGGACGTTTTCACTATTTTCAGCTTATGCTGATACATAAAGCCTGGTTCATCTTCATAGGAAAATGCTTAGGTTTTCACAATTTACTGTTCTGTTTGAAATCAAGTTCTTCTGTGTTACAGTCATCAACACAAAAGCTGATTACAGACAGTTCAGTGAAACAACAAGCAAGTTTCATTCACAAAGAATCATCATTTAGCCAACTTCGGTGTCTTTATTTTTTTTTTTTTTTTTTAGACTGCTTATTACATAATACCTTATAGCAATTATTGTATGAGCATGTAATGTAACAGGTGTTACATACAGAGGGTCTGCTCTTGTGGGAGGAAATCATTGAACATGCATACGTCAAGCAGAGGACACATGTTACTGAAGTATCTCTTACATGATACAGATGCATGCTAGTTTACATTTATACCACTGTTTTGCTATGAACTAGGGAGCTCAGCTTTTCCCCTTGTCAATATATTTCCTTTGTCGCAAAAGTGAATGATGGTGAAAGAGAGAGTTAGAAAATCCTGAAGCTATTTGTTTGTGAAAAGGGAAGCTGAAAATACTTTAAAAGTTTTCATGGTTTATATCTTTAAGAAGAAAAGAATTTGAATACTGGACAGTTTCATAGTGGTGCCTGAGTTTTTTGAATTCAACTTATTAATTGCCTGCTTGAGATAATTAAAGCATTTGTGCTCAAAATAATTGGTGTCATTGAAAATAAAGGATTTAACCTTGGCAGTAGATTCAATCTGTCTGCTCCAATTCATTCCTGTAAAGACAAGAGGAATCATGTGGGGTTTTTTTCTCTCTCTCTTAAGATTGCTAATAATTAGTTTAAACATTCAACATATCAGCTGAGTAATGGATGTGTATAGTCCCTCATTGTTCTGCATTATGTGGCAGGAAGTGATGCCCTCTTTGAGGCTAGGGGTAGTCACAGAATCATAGAATGTTTTGGGGTGGAAGAGATCTTTAAAGGTCATCTAGTTTGACCTCCCTGCAATGAAAAGGTTTCTGGAGCCCCATCCCACCTAACACTGAATGTTTCCAAGGATGGGACATTTATTGCCTCTCTGGGCAAGCTGTCCCAATGTTTCACCATCATCAATATAAAGAATTTCTTCCTTGATGTAAACCTTCCTAATCTAAAACTACTCTCTTTTAGTTTCAGTCCATCACACCTTCTCCTGTCACAAAAGGCCCTGCTAAAAAGACTGACCCTATCTTTCTTATAAACACCCTTTAAATACTGAAAGGATACAATAAGGTCTCCCCAGAGCCTTCTCTTGTCTAGGCTGAACTCTGTCATCCTTTCTTCACTGGAGAGGTGTTTTCATCCCTCTGATCATTTTTTGTGGCCTTCTTCTGGACCTCCTTCCACAGGTTTATATATTTTCTGTACTGAGGACTCCAGAGCTGTACACAGTACTCCAGGTGGAGTCTCATGAGAGTGGAGTAGAAGGGGAGAATCACCTCCCTTGATCTGCTGGCCGTGATTCTTTTAATGCAGCCAAGCATGCAGTTAGCTTTCTGGGCTGCAAGTGACAATTGCTGGCTTATGTCCAGCTTTTCATCCACTAGTACTCTCAAGTTCTTCTTGTCAGGGCTTCTCTCAGTTCCTTCATCCCCCAGATGGTATTGATACTGGGGGTTGCCCTGATCTGTGTGCAGGACCTTGCACTTGTCCCTGTTGAACCTCATGAGGTCATGTGGGCATACTTCTCAAGCTTGTCCAGCTCTCTGTGGATGTTATTCCATCCCTCAGGCATGTCAACTAAACCGCTCAGCTTGATGCTGTCCGCAAACTTGCTGAGGGTGCACTCAATACCACTGTCTATGTTATTTATGAAGATAATAAACAACACTGGTCCTAGTACAGGCACCTGAGGGACACCACTTGTCACAGATATCTACCACTACCCTCCGTAAGCAAGCATCCAATGAATTTCTTATCCACTAAACAGTCCACCCATCAAATCCCTATCTCTCCAATGTAAAGAGAAATATGTTGTAGGGGACTGAGTCAAAGGCCTGCACAGTTGCAGTACTGCATTGAAGAGAATGAGATGAATTACATCATCTGATAACATTTGAGTTAAACTTGTATATTACAGATATGAAAATTCAGCTACATTGTGTATTTTTAGAACTTGACCCCATAGAACACAGGATGGGAAGGCAGTAAAGAAGGATGGACCAATTATCCGAAATTCAGTCTGGGTTTTGGAGGAGAAGAATCAGATGTAGATTTTTGCATGTCACAGAATGGTTGAAGTTGGAAGGGACCTTCAGAAATCATCTAGTCCAACTGGTCAAATGTCTTTGTTGTGGTACAGAACAGCTGATAGAGAAACAGATGTCATACAAGAGATTTTACTGATAGAAGTCCAAACACTGTAATGACTACTCTGGGTCACAGGTAAGAGTCTGAAATTCTATGTTAAGCATTTACAGTTTTTGCAGGAAGATTTAGCTCTCACAAAAATCTAAAATCTAAAATCTAAAATCTACATATGAATTTATCTAGCATTACCCAGTGGAAGCACTGAAGGGAAGGAAAATTTTTATATCTCACAGCTATCTTGCCTGAGGATGCCAACTGTGAGACCATTTCTTTTCTCTTTTTCTTTTTGTTTTCTGAAGGAACACTGAAGTCCTTCTTTTCCAAAATGTATGCTATATCTAATACTTAATACCTAATGAAGGACGTGCAGTAGGAGGAAAAAATACTTCCTTTACATGAGGGAGGGATTAGAGCAATTTATGTAAGGTTTTATGACTTGAAGAAGGATGATTCAGTTCTTCTTAATGCCCGAAGGTGATTCAAATATCTCTAAAATTGATAGTGCTTTTGTAAAAAACATTGTCCAAAATCCAAAAAAAAAAAAAAAAGAATAGTCTTTTTTCCTCCTTCTGAAACTGTCACTGTGAAAGAGTTAAAAATTCATTAGAATTTCATTAGAAGAACATTCAGTGGAATCAATACCTCTGAAGTTCTTGATGTCTCAATTGGGGGTTCCGGACTGCTCACATCATTCTGTGTATTGCTTATGCCTTTTGCATGGATTAGAAATTGAAAGTAGCTGATGATCTGACCTTAGCTTTGCTCTTTTGCTATACCTACATGCTTACATTTGCTTTTGCAAAATTCGCATCACGTGTGAGTTTGAAACAAGATAACAATAATCAGTAGTCCAGATATTTTTTCCTTCATAAAAATAAAACTTGTCTTTATATGACCTGTATAGAAGAAAAGCCAACTTCAATGAAGAGCATATCCTCACCTTTTCACAATGAAATACATATCAGGTACCCTTTTATTCTATAATGATAATGCAGTCACACCAGTAGTTTTTAGAGAATACTGTATTGTCATTGCTCTTTATGTAAGTCCTGATCACCTTTGCACCAAAATTATAACACACCAAAATTATAATTAGTCCAACCTGTGAATCTCATAGCTGCAAACAGACCTAGCAGATCTCTGATGAACACAAAAACTTCCTCCCTTTGCTTACTAGAAAATAGGAAGGGGTTTTCTATGTTTTAGTAAGAAGACAGTCTATTTTTGATCCCTCTATCTTCCTGGCATCATAACAATAATTCAGCCAAGATGCTTCAGCTATTCCCTCTGTCAGTCTCCACCACTATTCTTAACAGAGTGACTACAGATGAATGACAGCAAGTAACTTCCAGTGCCTATTTCCCAATGCTAAAAAGTCAGAACAAAAGTTGCATCGACAATATTGAAATAAAGAAAAGGAAGAAATGAGGGAAAATTAAAAAAAAAAAAAAAAAAAAAGAAAAAAAAGAAAAAGGGGGGGGAGGAAGAAAGGGAGGGAAAGGGAAAAGGATGACGAATGGAAGATGGAAAGGGAGAAGGAGAGAGAGGAAAGGACATTTCTTTGAGTACAATACTTTAATATGAAGATAAATATTTGTATCATTTCCCACACAATGGGTTAGAAATCTCAGCCATGAGAGTTCATTAAGTTTGTTTAAACTGTATGTCTATCTCCATATGAAGGGACAAGCATGTTGTTTTTTAGAACCCGGAACAACAGCCCATTTTCTGAAAATCTACTGTAAGTGGAAACATACATAGGAAAGGGAATAAATGGGTTTAAATTACATTGGGGGTTGTAAGGGGAAGGGTCATGAACTCAATCTAGTCTTGCAAATGCAAAAAAAAAAAACTTTTCAGAGCTTCATTTATCCTCAGAATTCATGAGTTCTGCCCAGCCTCATTAGAGTGAAGCGGTAGAACAGGAGTAAGGTGATATGTCACTATTCTTTCAACAAGAAGATGGCACAAGCCAAGTAAAGCAGGTAGAAACACATTATTTAAAGTGAAGAAATTATCCCCTTTGCCTATTGCTTAGCATAATATAGACTGAAAAAAACTCTTTTACAGCTTACGCATCTATAAAGCTAGTTCTCACTAATCTCCATCAATGTCAGCTCCCACTCAAAAATATTTTACAGTTCATATTCAAATTCATATACACATACATATGCATATACACATACATATGCATATACATACACAAAATTATACAGTGACCTATCCCACACACCTAAATCTTTCTTTGAAAAGTATTTATTTTTATAAATTTATTTTATTGTTAAGGATTTTTTTTCTTTATGTAGGTTTATAGAGTATAGTATGTAAGGATACATTTCTTCATCTTTGAAAAAGACTTTCAGTTTTCCTTCTCTGCAACTTCTTTAAGTGCCTAAGATGATAGAATAATTGCAAAAGAAAGTGTTCTTTTCTTCTTTTTCAGAAGTGCATTCATACCCATGGGATATGCCAGATTTTTATGCTAGGAAACTAAGTCTTCTTAGGCACTACATGTTCACTACCGTTGCAGTCTTAGCAGTGAAAGGGTGAAGTGCTCTGACAGGGAAGCTTAACTATGTGCAAGAATGACCAGTATTAGGGATAAGAGAGTACTTGAGCCTCAGTATGCTTCTTGGAAACTGAGATTTTTTGGCATCATCGGAAATTCTACCACTACACGAAAAAGCTTGTTAATTTCAAATCCAAAGAAATGGCTGGATTTGCTACATTTCCCCACAAAACTGAAATTCTTAAGCATTCCTTTCCACCCTAATCTCATTTGAGCACTTGAGATCATCTAATAGTTATTTTATTGGTCTGCTAATATGGTGCATACAATTCCCTCCTAATTATTTAAAGTATTTATGAAGTCAGTTTCGTATATTACTAATGTTTTGATTCATTCTGAAATTACAGTAAAATAAATTTATTCTTTTTACATGGACTTTTTTTCATTTATTTTTTCTTGACGAAAATTGACTCAAGATTGAGAAGTTCTTCACTGTAATAAATACTCTTGCATAGAAGTGAAAATGATTATTAAAATGAAAATATCTTCTTTTAATCCTTTTTTTGTCTAGCCACAACCTCACAGTATGTGCCTGCATATCAGCAACTGGATTGTGAAGGAATTAAGATTAACACTAAAATACTACTCCACATCTGTCACTTAGCAGTTGTTAAGCATGGAACAGAAGCAATTAATACCAACAATAGGTTCACGTGAAGCAATCAATCGGATTTTTATGCTCAATTTTGTGGAAGTGCTGATCTGTCACAGGACATGATGCCTGTGGCATTCCTACAGCATCTCTAAAAAACCACCCTGGATTGAAGTTTCTGCTTACACTGAAAGAGCAAAAAGCCTGTGACCATCTTAATATTTCATTAAACCCTAGCTAATGAACAGTGCTGAACATACAGAACTGAACTCTGCACATGGTACTTTTGGTTACCCCAGAGTGTATATATTGTAAGTCCTTCTCAGCAAAAGTAGATCATATGCAAATAAATCTTACATCAGGTCAAGCCTGAATTCCAACTAGAAAGCAATGACATTCATAAAAATTGAAATAAAGACAAGATTTCTTGAATTTTTAACTTTTGCAGTCAGTGCTGAATTAAGATTATAATTTAGAAGTAGAAGAATGCATTACAGATTTATGGTGCTGTCCTAAACTGTCATAATAGTCTGCTTTCAGTCTGTAAACATCACTCCATTTTACTTCAAGTTCCTAGAGGAAAGAATAAGGATAGCTGCCCAGTCTGTGATGTTTTTTGTCGTCTAACATACTGTTAGACTTAAAATATTATCATTAGAAGATGATAATTATGGTATTCTCATCCATGTCTATTGACTATCATAGTACTTGGACTGAGAGAACCAAGCAAAAATCTCAGAAGAAAGTGTGATGGAAGTACACATAGACCTATACATGAATTCTCACTGCCTGGAGTCTACACAGCACAAGTCCTTATCATCCAAAATAGATACATGTGAGAAGAATGAATCAGAATTTAATGGTACTAAAAAGACCATTGCTGTCTGGTGTGGTAAAAATCCATCTCCATACAGCTTTATATGCCAGCATAACCAATATTAGGAAAAGTTTGTTTAAAAGAACACTTTCAGGGGAAAAAAAAAAAAAAAAAAAAGTAAATACATCTTTTTTTAAAAAAAATACTGAACTGTTTCTAGACAGCTGTATAGAAGGATATGTTAATAATCTACATCCAGCTGGTTCAGACAGAATGTTTAGAAATTTTCATCACTGGAGACATACTATCAATGTAAATTTCTTTCATTTTGGTCTTTGCATATGAATAAGGGATTTTTGTAATTCAGGCATAAAATGTTGCAACTGTAGGAACGGAAAGTGGGACTATAAAGGTGGACAGTACAATCCCTAAGAAAACAGTCTGAGAAGATCATCAGCTTCCAGCATTCTCTTTAACAACTAGATGGAGCATTGTTCCTAAACAAAAGGAGACATAGCTGAATCTTTGGTCTGGAATGACTGGAATGACTTTGGACAGCAATGACTGTCAACCTTCTTCCTTATTCTAATTCAGCTCTTCTGTCTATTCTCAGGATGGTACAGCATTCTGTTCCTTCCATCATTTCCCTTCCCGTCAATGGGATTTATGTGTGATTTTACTGTCTCCACCATGCCCTGTCTCCACGAAGAGCAGACTGGCAATTAATCCATATTAGAAGCCAGTAGAAAACTGTAGAGCAAGATTGTTACAAAGGACTCTAAAAGATACTGAAACACCTACCATTGCCCAAAGCCTAGGTAAGACAACACACTATTCTATGAAGTGTTAGACTTGAATAGCTCTCTATACAGACAGGGACAAAAAGCACAGCCATGATTTTGGGCTTTAGAATTTTGACTCTGCCAGTTGCATATGTATAATACTCTATATACATGACAATTATGTGTGTGGAGAAACTCCTCTCCCAGGTTCTATAAATAATTTTCTTTCACATGGAATCATGCACTGCTCTGATCACTGCACTGTTGAAATGGAGCATCCACAATTCCTATTCTAGCCATTTGGCTGGAAATTAGTTTACTTTGTGAATAGGGCTCTGTCTGCAAAAGTACTGATCTTGTTACCCCCACCCACTGCCATTTTTCATACATGTGACAGATAGGAACCTTTGCCAGGCTGAACAGCCATGTGACAAATCCTAAACAGACACACCATTAGTGTCTTCTGTTACTGCTCTAACATGAGGAATGACTGGTGTAGAAAGGGTTCTGCCAGCCTGTTACCTCAAGCTGATTTCATCCACTAAACTTAATTACTATATTTATGTTTTTCTACAATTATGCATTTTCATGTGCATAACCTGCAGGAAAACAAACCAAACAAAATCCAGGAATAGCTAACCAAGATCCAAAAAAGCCTCATTTGGCAGAGCTGTTAATTATACACTTAAGTAGATAAAACAAAGAGGAATTTAATTTGGTAACCTCCCTCTCCCTCCCTAACTCTGCTTCTCTGTAGTTTATTTCTGCTGTAGATTATCAGAAGATGCATTTTCAAAGGACAATACTTTTAAAATGTGGCAGCAGTGTGTATTATTGTGTGTCATTCAAAAGGAATTATACATTTATTCTCTCTGGCACAACTTTTAAAAATCTGAGACCTGTCTTTTCACTCCTCTAAATTTGTACTTCCATTTTTGTGCTTCCAAATACATTGGTGGTGCAAGTCAGGGAATTTGCAGCTCAAATCATCTGATTTATAGTTGCCATCAAACACCTTGAAGTGCAGATTTTCTTGTGACCACTGAAATGGAGGTACAAAGGAAGATCAGTCTTTCAAAAATTCATTCCTCACATATGCTGTCAAGAAACACCAGGTAGAGGGGAAAAAAATGAGGACTACAAAATAAAATATAATGAAAGGTGCAGTACAGATCTGTAAAACGACATCAACATATTATGAATGTTTTGGTGAGGTGCCTTTTATCTTACTCCTTTTCACTGCTGCTTTTTCTTTTTAAGAAAAGAAATCTCAAGGCCTCAGCATTAAACTCTGAAAGCTAGTCCTTTATCAGGTTCTCTGATAAGGTTCTGTACAGGCTTTTAAAGACTCTTCGTCTCAAAATATTGTGGCAAACACTAACATACAATTAAAGTACAGAACTTGTATCCGTGCTTTATTACATTGCTTAATAATCAGTTACAGGATTATAGTGCTGACAAACTGTATGCTTGAGAAGATTTTAAACTTACTATAATTTTTGTTTTAGAAATAAAAAAATAGGACTCAATTTAAGAAGCTGAAGAAAAAATTGTTATGCCTTAGAATATATATATTTATGTATTACAGATCTTTCTGAAAGCTCTGGAAATTCCTTTCAGCACATAGTACTTGCATGAATGATGGCGTTTTTTGTCCTTTCTGCTGCTTATTTTTTCTTCTTTTTCCTTGGCTTTGATTCTGAGGACAGCACACTCTTTTCATCTTGCTAGAGATATGGCTCTGCATAAATCTCTCAGGAGATCTCACTCTACCCAAGCAATTTTATGGTAAAAAAGGAATGCTTCCTTATGTCTGTATAATTTCAGTTGTGTAAATCAGTGCATTGACCTCAAAGACAGCCTGATTTTTTTGTGGATCCTCCTTGTTCACAAAGTTTGGCTTGTGAATTATAGTAGCTGTAACATCTTTTGCCTCCATGTTATGCACCAGTAGATTGCAATTTTTCAGTGTTTGCACATAGGCTTTTACTTTCCTTGTACAGAAACAGTTTTAGAGAGAAAGAAAAAAAAAATAAAAAAGAAGAAAGAAAAGAGAAAAAAAAAGAGTTGTGAGGAAGAGTGAAAACTAAGACTTGCTGATAAATATTTTCTTCACAATATGGTTGAAGAAAATGCTGTCTAGTGTGGAAGTAGCAAGCAGCTTTGCTAGTAAGCTGAGAAGAAGCCATCTAAAGAATAAAATATAGCTATAAAGCTTCATATAAATTACAGAAATGACAAAATAAAGTGTCTGTATATGTTAATTATATGATGTAGACCTAGTTTTGCATTTCCATAAATCCTTCTTTTGAATAGTTATATTGGTTACTAATTAAGAGACTTATGACAAATTATTTGATTTATATTCTCAGCCAGCTCTGGACCCAACTAGGTGGTGATTTCAGTGAAGTTTTGAGATGCACTCAGAAGTATGCTGTACTTTACTGAATGAACCTGCAATGCTTTTTTGTGGTGTCAGATCTTTATGGAGTGTCCATGGAATTTATGAGGACATATGAACCTTATTCTTCTGTGGAAAAATTCTGATTAAATGGACTCATAACTTTAGCAAGAAAGCAAGACTGTTGCATCAGATACCTAGATATATCCAGAACACATGATAGGTATTCCTTTTTTAAGAAAAATAAATCTTAAATTAAATCATGTAAAGTATATATAAAATTCAGATTTCATAAGATCTCCAAGATAAAGGCACTTCCTATGAATTTAGTTCTTAAATCTATTTTTTTTAGCAAATTATACAATATCAAAGAAATTTAAGAAATATTTGATCAAGGTAGAGAAAAAGTAGGATCAGCATTCCTAACATGACATAAAAAGGATGAAGACTTGATTTACAAACTGATAAAAAAATGCTTTTCAAACAAAGAGAGGAAAAATGTTATCCTTCTCATCAGGAACTGGTTTGGGGAGATTTTGTTACATGTTTTGGCTTTTTGGTGTTTTCCTCGTTTGTTTTTTAAAGTGGATTCATTTTGGCTACACCAATTCAATCAATATGTTATATTTCTTGTATATTCAAAGTATACAAAGTGTCAATAAACCAGCAGCACATGTTGGAGATTCCTCTTTATTACCTCATGTATGGTAATCAGTTTTCTAGATTTTACACAAAGTGAAGCAGAAAAGCTCAGCTAGTCTAAGCTATTTGGAAGTGAGTTAGTAATAAAGAAGAAAGAAAACACTGAGACAACTGATAATTTTACTGCATGCCCAGGATATTTACCATGAATTGTAAATATTGTATTCTTCACTTTGAGCTATATAATATATTTTTCTAAGAAAAACAGAGCTTAGACACCATTAATTACTGTAGGATTTTCAGGACATTTAAGTATGATATGTAGTGGTACCTGCTACAAAAAGAATAATATTATCCAAACAGTATGAAAATAAGTGCTGTATTCACAGATAAGGAGAGCAGTTTTAATTCAATTTGAAGAGTTATACAAGTATGTGCCAGCCATTATAATTATTGCCAGAGGTTGGAAGATTGCAAGAGACCAAAAACATGTTTATGGATTAATAATCTCTTGTGACCACAGGTGTCCAAAAGTGTTTCTTCTCTTCAGAAAAAAAAAAAAAAAAAAAAAAGGAGAAAGAAAAAAGTGGATAGGGGGAAAGGTATGAACAATTCACACTTCAGTGTGGTGCTTCTAGAAAGAAACTGAGGGTAAGCCTCTGAAAAACTCCCATCCAGCTACTGTAAGTGCTGCTTTGCAGCAGTGAAATCTTAATTAGTGTTTTTCTTTCATTTTACTGTTCCAGTGTGTAAGAGAGGCCTTGCACCACTTCTTATCTTTTCAGTCCCTATCTCTCTCCCCTGCCCTTTAAAAAAACAAAAAAATTCTACCTCAGATTTCCAGGGGGAATGGTGTCTATAAATTAAACTAACTGGCCACAGTGTTATATGATTATTGTCTAAGTGAAACAGATTTATCATCTTCAGTTTTTCATTTCCTGTTCTAAGATTTCTGTTAAATACATATTACTCATGAATGACAAAGGGACTAACAGCACAAGAACCTATTTCCCAGGGGGTGTAGGTATGTTCAGAGTGTGTTTATTACTGAGCTAATGCTCTTCACTAATAACTGATTGTACATTCTATTAGATCTTGTGCTCTGTTTTCTAAAAACTGTTTATCAGGTGGGGTTACATGTGTTAATCCACTGAGACCGATGAAAGCTACTGCCTCTCTTAAGACCGCAGGATATTGTCATTTTTCACCATAGTCTCTCATCACCTCTCCGATCCTGATCTCATGTTTGTATGTTGGCTTGGATGAGAATGTCAAGTGGAAGTGTCCAGAAGTACATTTCCCTGTGTTGCAGATGTAAATTAGAGATCCACTGAGAATTTCAGCTCTCATAAAATCTCACTTTAAGGCACCCTGGGTTGAATTAATCATTATTAGTGCGTTGCAGTCTGCTTTAATTAATATAGTCCATTAACATGTAATAAAAATTCAGAAATGTAATTGAAAATTGTCAAAAGAATCTGACTGACAAAAGTAGATCTATGTCAAGGTGATGTTTTCTGTTTTAAATCCATAGGAACAACATTAAATATCATTTACAGCAGGTACATATGCTTTCATCTGGAAGAGACCCCAGGTGAGCACTGTTCAGTTACCACTAAGCTTCTTTCTTTTCCCAGTCCCCTTCCTCTGGCTGCTGTGTGATTTTTGGAATGGAGCATTAGAACCCTTCTGTTCTTGGATATCTGATGATTTGTTTTGTTGGGTTTCTCTGATTCTTTCCTTTTTCCTCTTTGTTAAATACAAATAACAAAGTATGAAAGTTACTGCAACAACATGGAAGCACACAAATGTAAACAGTGTGTTTGTCTATTTGCAGTGTCCTCTGATTACAGTCACTCGTTAATGAAAATGATGTGCCTCTTTTTCACCTGTCACAAAGCCATATCTCAGGAAACACATAGCATGGACTAAGGGACAGACAGGGGGTTTCTGCATTATGTTCTTGTCTCTCCCATCTGTCTGAATTCTGTGCATTTCAATTGCCACTTGCATAAAATGGAGTGCTGAAATTTAAAATACATCACTGCTGCTCTTGCAGATGTGGGGAATAATCCTGTCCTAAACTGAAACTGCTTTAGGTAAGACAGACCAAAGTGTTCTCAAGCCTTGCTTCTAGTCTGAAGGTTGTTGCTGTGCTGTACTCTACAGCAGTTAACCTGTATATAATATCTCAGTTAAAATCTAACATTCAGATGCCTTCAGGAGCTGCAGTCACATCAGATCTGGGCGTTACCAGTATCACTTGCTTTAAATGCTGAACTAAGATGACAAGTTAGAAACCTGTTTCTCAGACTCCCTTTGACTCTCAACTGAGATGGACAGACAGGTATAAAAGTGATTTAAAAAAAAAAAAAAAAAAGACTTTCAAATCTGACAGTAGTTAAACAAATACTCTTGAGTTTTAGTCCTTGTGCTGAATATAACAGAGCCAGGGGCTGACCATTGGCTCTGAGGCCAGTTAACACAAGCTGACTTGTAAGCCATGCTGTTAAAACTGGCCCACACCAGATAGTTGGAGGCAGATAATTGAAGCAGTCCAAATTAGATCAAGTGGTGGGTGTTAGCTCTGTCCACAGTGAAGCAGTGCAGGTTCAGCACTCATATTGGCTTGCTTTCCTTTAATGGCACTTTCTTCATCAAATTATGAATGCATCCAGGTGTAACCATCCCACCTACCCTGAGACATGTGACTGAAGCACCAAAGTTGCCTTGTTCAAGTAGACTACCTTCACAATCAATGAGAGAAACACAAATGTCCAAAAGACAATTAATTCCTCCTAACTTAATGAAGGCAGTGTCATGAGTTTAAAGTTAGGTACAATTAATTCATTTCCTATAGCTCTCCATTGTCATCAGAAGAGTCAAAAAACCCTCTGTCTTTCACCAGCGTGGCAAGATTTAGGCACCTAAATTATTTCTTATTGATCTAAACTTTATATAATGTAACCACCTGCCATCCTTTCTCTTAAATGGGGTTTTTAGCCAAATGTATAAAATACCCTAGTTATCAAGTAAAAGCACTCTTACTGAAATCTGCATTTTCAAAAACCTTTTACTAAATAATCTACTACAATTTATCATTTACATTTAATCACTACTTTGAACAGTAGGCTTAGAAAAGGTCCATCTGAACATCCCCTTGCATCTGTCTATAACACTATGTGCAAGGTTGTATCAAAGTTTATTAATAGTCATTACTGAAATGTAGGGCATAATATGACATTGAGAAGGGGGGACAAGTGAGAGACCAATGAAGCTTTCTACAGCTCAGTGGATGGGGAATTGTTGCTTTGTGGTTTGTCTTTTTTTTTTTTTTTTTTTTGGGATATAGAGAGGAAAAAGCAAGCTTTTTTTTTTTTTTTTTTGCTTTTTTTTTTCTTTTTTTTTTTAATGCAGAATCAAGATTCCAGCAAATAAGGACCACATTACTCTTACAAGTAATAGATTACAATGTCTCTACTTACTGTAATTGTACCTCTTTAACCATTTACATAGTAATTTTCCAGCAAAAGACTGACACTCTTCCCAGTTTCCTGGTTGTCATCCTGCAGGACTGCATACATTAAAAAATCATCAAACAGAAGAGGTGAAAAGTCTTTGTTGCTCATTTTTCAATCAACTTCATTAAGGTTTCTATTTTTTCATTTGCTCGTAGTGCAAAATTTCTCCCGTAACCATGTGCAGATACTTGATTTTCTTTTTGCTCAACAACAGGCTTGATTAATTTTTTTGTGCCTTTTTGATGTAATTTCCTTCTCTTGGATTAGTAAATCTAACTGAGCAGAGTTGGAGAACAGCTGAAGAATTTGCTTCAGTTTGTTAGTTTCCAGATGTTTTGAGCTTTTATCAGATGTTTATATCAACAAGAAAATATCACTGTCCAAGTCTCATGAAATGCATTGTTAACTGGACATTCTTAACATGTCTGTATTCTCATGAAACACATTCTTAACTACACCTAAATAAAACTGACTTGTCTGTTTGTGAAGATTTTGAATATGTTTGGGGTTTTTTAAATGCCTCTCTTAACAAACAAATACTCAAGTATTATGGTGTACCTCCTTTTGTTTTTTTCTTAAATAACGCTGAGAGTAAAAGGCCTACATATTAGGTCCTGATCATCCAGGGAGAGCCTAACGTCTTTTCTCATATATGTCAGAAAAGTGTTAATGTGTGTAACTGTCATATTAAGAGAGACTGAGGAAGGGGCTTGAACACTTTGGTTTATGAACCCTTCCAGCTGCAGCAAGCCATGCCTTATACTGAGATCTAAGTCCTGGAATCAGAAGAGCAGAGAGGGAGAAGTACTACATAGGCTTGTTCACCTTCAGGTTCTTAAGATCAGGTATAAGACCATCTAAAGAACTGGAAGGTATATAAGTCCATGGGACATGATGAGGTCCATCTGCAGGTCCTGAGGGAACTGGCAAACGAAGTTTCTAAACCACTTTCTATCATACTGGAAAAGCCATGTTGGTCTGTTGAAGTTCCTTCTGACTGGAAAAGGGGAAAAATAACTTCCATTTTCAAAACAGGAAAAAAGGAAGACCCAGTCATCTTCAGGCCATTCAGACTCAACTCTGTGCCTGGCAAGATCACAGAATCACAAAATTGCCTAAATTGGAAAAGCCCTTTAAGATCATCAAGTCCAACCATTAACCTAACACTGACAAGTCCTTGACTAAACCATAACCCTATGCACTATGTCTACAGGACTCTTAAATACCTCTAGGTATGGTGACTCCACCACTGCCCCAGGCAAACTGTTCCAGTGCCTGATAACCTTTTCAGTAAAGAAATTCCTCCTAATATCCAATCTAAGCTTCCCTTGGTGCAACTTGAGTTCACTTCCTCCTGTCCTCTCACTTGTTACTCTGCTGAACAGACGAACATTCAACTCTCTACAACCTCCTTTCAGGTAGTTGTAGAGAGCGGTAAGGTCTCCTCATTTTCTGCAGACTGAACAATCCCAGCTCTCTTAGTTGCTCCTCATACCACTTGTGCTCTAGACCCCTCAAAAGCTTTGTTGATCTTCTTTGAACATGCTCTAAAACCTCAATGTCTGTGTTGTTGTGACAGGACCAAAAGTGAACACAGTACTCATGATGCAGCCTTACTAGTGCCAAGTACAGTGGTAAAATCACTTCCCTGGTCCTACTGGCCAAACTATTTCTGATACAGGACAGGATACTGTTGGGCTTCTTGGCCACCTGGGCACACTACTGGCTTATGTTCAACTGGCTGTCAATCAACACCTCCAGATCCCTCTCTGCTGAGCAGCTTTCCAGCCACTCCTCCCCATGCCTGTAGTGCTGACAGGGGTTGTTGTGTCAAAGAGCAGAAGCTGGCATTTGGCCTCATTGAAACTCATACCATTGGTCCTGGCCTATAGATCTAGTCAGTCTAGATCAGCTCTGGAATACCTGACACAAGAAGGACATGCACCTTTTGGAGCGGGTACTGAGGAGGGCCAAAAGGATGATCAGAGGGCTGTAACACCTTTCCTATGAAGACAGGCTGAGAGAATTGGGCTTGTTCAGCATGGAGAAGAGAAGGGTACAAGGAGACCTTATTATGTCCTTCCAGTATCTGAAGGGAGACTACAGAAAAGCTGGGGAGGGACTTTTTACAAGGGCTGATAGAGATAGGATAAGTCATAATGACTTTAAACTGGAAGAAGGTAGATTTAGGTTACAAATTAGGAAGAAGTTCTTCATTATGGGGGTGGTGAGACACTGGAACAGATTGCTCAGGGAAGTTGTGGATGCTTCATCACTGGTTGTGTGGAAGGTGCCTTACCTAGTGGAAAGTGTCCCTGCCCATGGCTGGGGACTTGGAAATACATGATCTTTAACATCCTTTTGAACCCAAACCATTCTATGATTTTATCATTTATCGTATGGGACAGACCTAATATCCCATAACATGTGTGCATTTCACACTAGTCTCTTTCTAGATTTAAAAAAGGAGAGAGAAAGAGAGAAAACAGGCTTGGGAATAACAGCTAGATCTCTAGAGTTTTTCTCTTTCCACTTACTCTAAATCCAAAGTGAGTATTAAGCCCCTTCATGACTGCTTGCAGTCATGTTCTGTGAGGTTTGCTTTCCTGGTGCTCATGCCTGTCTTTGCCTGGAGAAATGACTTACACAGTCCTACAGGAGTATTTGAAGCAGTCCTGAAACCAGAGTGGTCTAGGAGCCAAAGTTCTTCCTAAAGGCAACCTGCTACTCTAATTGAACTTCAGCTAAATTTAGATCAGCAGCAGGTTAGAAGCCATGCTGTTCTCAGCTGAGATGATCATGGAGATGAAATCATCATTCTCCCAACTCCATACAAGATGTCAATCCAAGACAGAGTCTGCTTAAGAGTTCTTGCAGAAGCTCCGTATGAATAGATAGAGATTTCCCTCCAAAAAGGCAATTTTCCTAATTCTGCACTTGATTTCAAGGGTTAATTATACCCCACAGCTAATGGTTGCAAGAAAGAACTGTTAGACTGAGGAAGCAGTAGTACAACTATCATACAGAAGCTACCTTCCCATAAATGTCATTTGACAGGAAGCAGGAGTGGATAATTTTGCATACTAATGTCAGGCAGTGTGGAGTTATTCTTCCCCAGGTGCAGGACTTGTTATTTCCCTTTGTTGGCCTTCATGAGTTTCCTGTTCGCTGCTTCTCCAGCCTGTTCAGGTCTCTTTGAAAGACCACTCAGAAAGACACCAATATGATGCATCAAACACTCCTTCGAAATTTCTACTGCTTGTAAACTTACTGAAGGTACAGTCAGTCCCATCATTTCATGTATCACATATGCTACAAGGTATCTGTTTTTCTGAGATCTGGACAAAAAAAAATCCTTTTGTTATGAGTAAGGAAATCACTGTTTGATTGACCTCATATTGCTAAGCTGTAAGCGGTATGTACAATTCATTTTGCAACAGCAAAACCTCATTAGTTTTGATAAAACTTAGTAAATTTGGAGATGTGCAGATTGAATGGCAGCATTTCCACAGACTTAGTTAAAATGCTCAATAGAGTGAATATTCATGCTCTAGACTCTAATACAGCAATTAGACTTGACTGTACAGACAGTCAAGACAGGACTGACATTCACCTTCATTTTGCTTGAGGGGACAATGGAGGATTGCACAGTTCATTGTCATTTTTTATTAAAACAGATAAGAATGGACTCTAGGTTGTGACCCTTGCATTCAGTGAGACCTCCAAAAATCACTCAGCTGCAGAGATAACATTCAAGAACACCCTCAAGGCTATGTATGCTCTGTAGCAAGACAACCAAAGAGCCCAGTGAAAATGCTAAACGAATATTTTTCCTGGCTTCATCCAAATGTTATTGCTCTATGTACCTGTCTTGTAAGATCAGCTATGAAAGTTTTGCAAGTAAAGTGTAATCTGGACATCTTGTTTTACTGCTGTTAACAATAATAAATAATAGAAATAAAATAGCACTAGGTTCTTAACTTGCCTTCAGTTACATACTGTACAGAGATACCACAGGAAATGTTTTGTGAAATACGGAATAATTATTTGCAAGCTCCTTTCCATAGTAACACAAGAAAAATTGTTTCATTTACTTATCTTTAGGTGAATGTCTACTGACTCTACCTTAAGATGTTAACTGTATTTTAATCTGAGCAGTCCATTGTGGGCAGGATCAATATTTGGGTAGTTGTCTATAATGACAGGTATGAGCAATAAATGTCCATGAGGTCAAGTAATGGCATTGTGGCATTTGTGGGTGCAGCAGTTACGGAATTAAGAACCTAAGTACATTTAAGGTTCAGACTCTCCGTGGGCTGCAATGCAAAAATCTTGTAACTCTAGAAACAAATTTGAGACAGTGAATAATAAATGGCAGTGAAAGAATTACTCTTCTCATTCCTTCAGATGATCAAGAAAATCGAGAGATTACTTCTTCCACTAGGGAACAACCATTCCCTGCTAATAAACAAACAAACACCTGCATATTTTTTTCCCAATTTGGCTTCTTTTTTTTTTTTATTTGTTTCTCAGTTGTTTTTCTGGTCACCTTCTCAAATACTGACTTTGATAATTCTTCAATGTATTCTCTGTACTTTGGCTTGCACCTGGGAAACGCATCCTCCATGAAGTGCTTGGTATCTCCTCTGAAGTGAAGGGAAATTGAAGTCAACCAGCTACATCAGAGACTCCCCTTCTCTCTCTAGACTCTCTCTGTCACCTTCCTTTTCTCTCCTCTCAAACCCTTATGTCCACTCTGGTTTCCTACTATTAATTTAACATTCCAGCATCTTCTGGATTCAGGTTTCTCCCTTTTACCCTTCACTTGTTCTTCTTCCAGCTGCCCCCCACAGCATCAGGAGGACAGGTTTTCAGCGAGGTGGATAGCTCCTTCAGCCCATTTGGGTTAGCAGTGAGATGGAACACCCTGGAGTGCTGACTCAGCGTGACAGAGTATGGGCTGCTTTGCACAAGCATTTAAACAACTGTGCTGACGATGGCTGAAAAAAAAAATCTGCATGAAAATTACACAATCCATGAAATTTATTACACCTGCAGTTTGCTAGTTGACTTACTCATTTGCATAGGCTATTTTGGCTTCAAGTGACACAATATTTTAACACATGTACTTTTACATATAAAAAATCGTTCTGATTCTAATTGAGATAATGTTCCATTACCTATAGTAAATGTCTGTATGTCAAACATCAGTATTTCTGAACTTTATTTGTACTTTAAAATAATTTCGTTTTGGAAAGATCTTCAGGATCTCCAATTTGTTGTTGTTAAGAACATTTGTATTAGAGAGTTCTTCAGAACCCTTATTTCCTAAATCTTTCTTCTTTGTTGCTTTGATTTAATGCTTCTAAATAATTTGCAGAATGTAATTTGTAATTAAGTGCATTCTTACTCACATATGCAAATTCTAATGAATACTTGTCATGGTTCTTCTATTTTTAATAACATCACTACTGTTATGTTGAAAATTCTTGAAAAGCAGAGCAACTTTTAATAGGTCAGTGTTCTTTTTGTAATTACCTGACTCATTTATTTTGTTTGCCTTTGCAGGAATGTTGCTTGTTTGCTTTATTTGATGGTGCTAGCAACAGAGGAAGTAAACATCTCTGCAGGGTTGGTGCAGAAAATAATTGTAAATTGTAACCTCTACAACATACTGTGGATATTCAATAAGATGTGTGAATATTTCTTTTCAATGGACAGGGAAATTTTATAGATAAGAAAATAAATAGAGTTATGCTTCTTACTTTTTCTATGTCTATAAATGCCAGTAACAAAAATGCTGTTAGAAATAGCAAAATCTTTCAATTATTGATTGCATGATTTAGATACAGTCATCTTTGTATTTGGATCTTAATCCAAGTCCTCAGTTTGTTCATTAAAAAAATAATAAATCCCAGTCTTTTTTAACTCAGTCCCAAATCAAAATTGAATAACATCCAATAAAAATCATATCAATTGATCCAGAATGAACATCATTAAGTCACCTAGTCCATCTTTCTTCCTCACAGGTGGGGTCAACAATAACTAAAGCTTTTGTCTAATCTGCTCTTGAACAATCTTTTGTCGTGGAGATCCTACAATTTCCCATGCAACATGCTCAACTATCCTGGCATTTAGAAAACTTTTCCTAAAGTCTAACCTATATATCCCTAGCTAAAATTCAAAGCCATTGTTTTTTTTGGCTTACTCCCACATTTGAAGACTCTTACCAGGTCTCCCACAGTATTCTTTTTGCAGAAGCAAACAAACTCAACCTTACACTACAGATCATGTGTTTTCAGCTGTATGATCTAGCCTGCTGCACCACGGTCCCTCCTTCCCCATAGCTTTTCAACTCATTCATACCTTTCCTGACTTCCAGTGCGCCCTAGTATACATAAATTGGAGTCTTGGACTCTCATAAAACTGAAGGATACTTCACATATCTTTCATGCTGCACTCCTCTTCATACATTTTGGGATGCTGGCTGGGTTTCTCTGTAGGAGTATGATTCTTCTCTGAAACACTAGTTCCACTTACTTCCCCCTGCCTTGAAAATGTGGCATCATGTGAGAGAAAATACAAACTTTATTGACTGGAAAGTGCTAACTAGTGGCCACTTTGCCTTTGATGTCAAAACTCAGAGAGACTGAGAAAACTGTTGACTGCACTGATAACATTTTCTGTATGTTCTACCTAATTATCCTATAGTGCAGTCATAAAAAGTCCTTGGAGTGGAAAACAGAATATGGATTTTTTTTTTTTTTTTTTCCAGTCATGTTGATTGCCCATTTTAACCACCTAAAGAATAATGTTCTCTTCTCTATTTCATGTTCTGTCACCTCTGTGCTTCTCTGGCCACATGAAATTCATATTCCTGACATGAAGGACATAGACTCTTGAGGCAGCAGAAGCAAAGATATACCACCGCTTCAATCTAGCTTCTTCAAACAGCTGTGTCCTTTATTCTAGGCTGGACAGCATAGGTTTGAACTCCTTCTGTCTACAAAGGGCTGAAATGCCTCTCTTTCATTCCTTCTACAAGAAGTACAATCTCTAAACATTTATCTGCAAGCTCTGAGTATGTCTAACAAATGAAGTGATGCTAGAAGGGCTTAGGTGCAAAAGTGAACAATAATGTTAGAAAAAGTATCTTTCTAATAGGTGAAAATTACATATGGTAGGAGAACACTGAACACTCTAATAACAACTCTCATGAAAATACAGGTAACTACAAAAGATTAGCTTTCTCCTTGTTACATTTTAGGTCTCTTCATTATGTCTTAGTTTTACATAAAGTACTCAACTCCATATTTGCAGCTGACCTTATATTAAAAAATGCCATATGACTCTTTCAAGGAAAAACATTGAATCCTAAGAGGAGCAGACCAAGTCTGAAAGCTTCTTTACAGGGAAAGAAACTTGTGATTTAAACTGCACAGATATTTTTCTTGTATGAGGAAAAACCATTACCAATTTTTTAAGCTGAATAGAAGAATCACATTCTTTTACTAGGAAATTTCAAATTCTGAAAGATTCTTATCATAGTTATAGTTCAAAATATATAGAAACACAGACATGTTAATACTAGCCTTAGCAAGTCTTAATTGGTTTTAGTAAAAAGAGCTTTGCTACCAATAGCTGCATGAGTCATTATCAAACAACTACGAACAACTGCATTTGCCTGCAATTACGCTGCATTAATAATACGTAGGACTCAAAACAGTTTATTCAAGTAATAAGAGTAATTTCCTTCCATCTTTAGTTTAGGTGACTAACTTCCTCCTGTTGAATATAATTAGATTACCCAATGCAGAAAATAATTTTCAATAGGAAAAGGAGCAACTGTATCAAGTCTTTGATTAATAATTGGATAAATTCCTTGGACATAGAGGTACTACACTAAACTACATTTTCTGTTTTGTAGATGTGAACTGAAACAGTGGAATTAGAAATCAACTGAAATTAATCATCATTCCAAAATAGCTTACATAGTTGTATCTGCAGTACTATGTGAATGCATTTCAAGTTGTGTTTGACCTTGATTTTGATTTAACATACAAGTGACAGTTGAAATCTGTGGCACTGTGTGTCTCCTTTTTATTTATTTTATTTTTTTTTTAGAAATAGGAAGGAAACTATATCTTCATTGCAGTGAATACGGAGGGTCAAAGCCTTAGCTGATGAGAACTACATGCAATCAATCAATGAGTTTTATCCATATTCATCAGCTGAAGATCTAGACTAGAAATTTAAATTCTTGTTTCCCAGAATGTATTCATGCAAGTCAATTTATTTTGTCAGTGTAATCAATACTTCTACAAATAAAAGATATTTACCATAGCAAACCAACATAGTCTGGATGTCAGTACAGGTATTCCTTATCTGTGTTCATCCATTATTATGGAGTAATATTTCAAGATTCACAATTATTTCATTCAGTCATTTTTAGCAAATTAAAGTATTGCAGTGTTCTACAGTTCAGATGACTATGGGAGGATAGACCCATAAGTTCTACCACTGACCTGGAACCTGGTGAGATACTCATTTACAGTGTACTTCTGTACAGTGTACAAGCTACAGCATACTCCTATACCATCCTGGCTGGATGGTTGCATCAAGAAGGCAGTGGTCAATAGCTTAAAGTGCAGATGGAGACTGGTGATAAGTGGTGCCCCTCAGAGGTCTGTACTAGTATCAGTACTGTTTAATATCTTAATTAATGATGTAGATATCTGGATCGAGTGAACCATCAGCAAGTTTTTAGATTACAACAAATGGAGTGGTGTGGTTGATATGTCAGAGGGACAGGATAAAGAAAAGAAGGCTCCAGGGGAAACTTATAGCAGCCTTCCAGTTCCTGAAAGAGGGACTACAAGAAAGCTGGCAAGGGACTATATGCAAGTGCATGTAGAGATAGGATGAGAGGCAGTGGTTTTAAACTAGGGAAGGGTAGATTTAGATTGGACATTAGGAAGTCCTTTACTATAAGGGTGGTTGTCCAGGGAGGTGGTGGAGGCCCCATTGCTGGACACATTCAAGGTCAGGCTTGATGGGTCTCTGAGCAATCTGATCTAGTTGAGGATTCCCCTATTCACTGCAAGGGCATTGGACTACATGACTTTTAGAGGTCCCTTCCAACCTAAGACATTCTATGATTCTAACATTTTCTTATTCATTTTTCAGAAGTTACTTATTCATCCTTGAAGTAACCCGAAATTCTGGATGTCATAATCACGTAGTTTTTCATTCTTTATCCTATCAATCCTAATCTTTTTGAAACTCTTAAAACTGACATGTTATTTGAGGTTGATAACTTAAGAAACTTTCTCAATACTGTAGAAATTCAATGCCTGAATTTGACAGATTTGAATGAAACCTTGATAATCTTCATATAAAGGTGATCTGCTATGTGACACTGCATGAAACATTTAATTAGAAATGTCAGATATGATTTTTTTTTTTTTTGATCCAGCATTCTGAGTAAAGATTAATTCTGTTACAGATGATGACCACTGAAATACAGTGTCATTCCACAAAAGGAACTGATTATCAAGTTTGGATGTGACTAGTCTGAATATTTAAATGAGTTCTAAATCTCACTGAACTAGTCATAGTATAGTACTGTCTATAGGATGGCTATGAAATCTGTCTTCCAGTTTCAGATGTTACAAAAGGTAGTGGTTTTCCCTATAAGAGAGAGAGAGACTTCTGACAAAAAATCAGTCAAGATCCTTCTACAGACATTACTCTGAAAACATATTCAGCTCTATTTGCTCTGTTACTGCATCTGTGCATTCATGTGACACCTCTGGCCAGTCAGGACCTATGGCTGAGAGATTCTTGTGTATACTTCATAGGAAATGAAACAACATATCATCAAGGCACAAACTAGTGATAGTGAAACATGCAGTCATCCATTTAATAGCATGGAAGTCTCACTATGACTAGTGAATTTTAACATGGGCAACTAAACCAAAGTTTCCTCTGCAAGTAGTTGCAATACTTTCTGATAGAATTTCATAAAACATTAGCTAAAAAGGCAGACTATTTATAAATATATTTTTTAACTCTGTAAATTTGCAGCAGAATATCATATGTGGGCAGTAAATAATGTTTGTCAACCCTTACTGTAATCTGAATGAAACTCAATGTACTTCTTATATGAATTTCACCAGGAATATCGCAGTGTGTACTTGTGGGCATTATTGGTACTGTCACCTAACATGTAATCTGACATTTGGCCTTGAAATCTTTCACACAGAGATCAGCAGCAGTTGCCTTATTTCTTTTACAATTAGATGCTCTTCTCTACTTTTCTTTGTTTAAGGTAGTAGTAATTGCCAATTGAAGCATGATTTGCATTACAGGACATGAGATAGATGATTCAAGTGAAATAACTCTACTGGTCCAGAGCCAGTGCCTTCCAGCTGTCCAGGTATCTCTGCACTGTACTTCTGGAATCAGATCAGGATATTGAAGACACTCAACCACACTGTACAAGGAAGTAGACATACAACAGTATTTCCCAGTAAAAGGAAGACATTAACAAACTGGAGAGATTCCAACAGAGGACCACTAATATATGGAGGTGGATAAGGGTCTGAAGCATATAATGAAGCAGGTGAGGTTGAGAGAGCTGGGTCTGTCCAGAATTAAGCAGAAGAAAAATTTAGGTGTGGGGATCTAACCATCTCCAAGGATCTAATGGTATAGTAATGGGATGATGCAATGTGAACTTTTGTCACAGTAACCATATTCTTCATAGAAGTACATAACAAAAGGACAAGATGCACCAAACAGAAGATGCTTCTAATTTCCCTGAATGTAAAGAAAAAGCTTTTCACGGTTTGGTCAGCCAGAGACTAGAACAGGATGCCCAGAGGGTCTAAGGAATTAGCATTCTTGCAGATACTCAAACCTCAACAGCACATGGCTCTAAGCAAACTGATATATTAGCCCTGCTTTGATAAAAAAGTTTGCACTAGAAAACTACAAATGTTCATCGCAGGCTAAAGTATTCTGCAGTTCTGCAGTTTTTGCCATCTCAGATCATCACTGCTGCACCTGGGAAAAGTGCCTTTCACAGTCACGCTATAGAACAAGTCCAGTGATGAAAAGGTTTTGAGAAGAAGAAGGCCAAAGGCATGAAAAACAGCTCTGAGAAAGAGCCACTTCCCCTTGGCAAAACACAAGACATTCCTACTTCTCATGAAAAGTCTGGGTGTAAAGGTTGGTAGAACTGACAAAGGTGTCATGATGGATGTGGCATTGTATGTGAACTGAATGATTTTCATATTTACACAGCAAGATCATGAAGATCTTTTATTTATGGAACAGGTTGCCCAGAGACATGGTAGAAGCCTCATCCCTGGAAACACTGAAGGTCAAGTTGATGGGGCTCTCAGAAACTTGATCTAGTTGAAGGTGTTCCTGCTCATTGCAGGGGAGGTTGGGCTAGATGAACTTTAAAGGTCCTTTCCAACCCAAACCACTCTATAATTACATAATCACAGAATCGTTTAGGTTGGAAAAGACCCTTGGGATCATCATGTCCAACCATTAGCCCTACTCTACAAGTTCACCCCTAGACCATATCCCCCAACACCACCTCTAAGCGATGCTTAAACACATCTAGGGATGGTGACTCAACCATCTCCCTGGCAGCCTATTCCAATATCTCACCACTCTTTCCATGAAGAATTTTTTACCAGCCTTTCTACAATGTCCTTTCAGGTAGTTGTAGAGAGTAATAAGGCCTCCCCTCAGCCTCCTCTTCCTCAAACTAAACAGACTCAGCTTCTTCAAACAGTCCTCATATGATCTCTTCTCCAGTCCCTTGACTAGCTTTGTTGCCCTCATCTGCACCTGCTCCAGCACCTCGATATCTCTCTTGTACTGAGGTGGGTCGCTGTTTATACTGGGAGCGGAGAGATGCAACAACACACAAATTCAGCAAGAGCAGGCAAAAGAAGCAACTTTATTAATTTATAACCCCATTTTATATACCCTAGCCCCATAGGGCGATTGGTCAGTGATCACCTATCTCCTAGGGTGATTGGATAAAATCCTACAACACCTATTTCAAAATATTTTTCCAATGTACCATAAACAAAACTTAGCAAAACACCACGTGTTAGTCTAGCTTACAAAAAACATCCTACTGTTTTTCATAACATGCATGAGAAAGGCAGGATTCTCAACGAATATTGTGAGAACCTGAGAAAATCCCTCTGCTAGCAGTTTTTCTGCATCCACAGAGGTGCCCAAAACTGGACACAGAACTCAAGGTGAGGCCTCACCAGTGCTGAGTACAGGGGGACAATCATCTCCCTGCTTCTGCTGGTCACACTATTTCTAATACAGGCCAGGATGCCATTGGCCTTCTTTGCCACCTGGGCACACTGCTGCCTCATATTCATTCGCTTGTCAATTAGAACCCCCAGATCCCTCTCTGCCAGACAGCTCTCCAACCACACTTCCCCAAGCCTGTAGCTTTGCATGGGGTTGCTGCGGCCCAAGTGCAGGACCTGGCACTTGGCCTTGTTGAAACTCATACCATTAGCAGTGGCCCAGCGATCTCATCTATCTAAGTCTCTCTGGAGAGCCTCCCTATCCTCACACAGATTGACACATCTGCCTAACTTGGTGTCATCTACAAATTTACTGATGGTAGACTCTATATCCTCATGAAGATCATCAATAAAGATGTATATAGAAATGGTCCCATCACTGAGCCCTGAGGAACACCACTTGTGACCTGCCGCCAGCTGGATTTAGTACCATTGGCCACTACTCTCTGGGCCCATCCGTCTTGCTTCTGAACAGGTCAAAGTTTGCCCTCCAGAAGTCCAAGGTGGCAGTTTTACTAAGCCCTCTCCTTGTTTCCCTAAGGACTGAAAACCTAATCATCTCATGGTCACTATGCCCTAGACGGTGTCCAACCTTTACTTCCCTTACAAGTTCTTCCCTGTGCACAAGGTCCAGAAGTGTACCTTCCCTGGTTGGCTCATTTACCAGCTGCATGAAAAGTTTGTCCTCCACACATTTCCAGGAACCTCTTGGATTGTTCCCTCTCTGCTGTGTTATAATCCCAGCAGATATCTGGAAGGTTAAAGTCCCCCACAAGCACAACAGCAAGTGACTGCAAGATTTCTCTCAGCTGCTTATAGAAAGCTTCATCCATCTCACTGCTTTGATTGGGGGGTCTATAGCAGACTCCTACAACTATATCAGCTTTATTAGCCCTTAACCTAATCCAAACGGACTCAACCCCATTGTCACTATACTTGATTTCTGAGGTCTCACGACATTCTCTAACATATAGGGCCACTCCACCACCCCTCCTTCCCTGTCTGTCCCTCCTGAAGAGCTTGTAGCCTTCGATTCTATCAGTCTATGATCTCAGAGATGAAAGGGAGTTATTGTTTGCAAAATGCTCTGTGATACGTTAGCCTCTTGAGTAAGTAACAATTCTTCCAACTGGACCAATACCAGTGATTCTGCTGCTGAAGTAGGGAGGAAGGGGCTGGTATCTAGAAGAGGGTAGTGCAGATGATCACTAGCAAAATAAGACACGTGATCCCTGTAGAACTTCTAAGTGTAGTCTGATTTTTAATCTGAAGTACAACTAGATTGATTTTTTTTTTTTTTTCAATCTTTGTTCCTATGCAAACTTTTTAAAACAAAATATTTCCACACAAATCTGCCCTTCCTCTGGGAATGTGCTCAGACTTACAGATTTGTAATTTCTTTCAAAAGGGGTAGGTTAGATAGAGAATCTACATTTGTAATTATTGCCTTTTTTAAAGACTTCTAGTGTTTCTTATGAGTAAGTTCTTTATATTTCACCTGAAGCATTCAACACCAGATCTATCAGTTTACTTTCATTGTAAGAGTGTGTCTATTACTGTGTCAGTCTTCCCTAAATGATCCTTATTACTGGAAAAATTGTCAGCAATAGGTCTTTTGAAATTGATGCCCAGTATATTTTCTGATAGCTAGAATACACAGACTTAAGACCATACTGGTGTTGTTTCATAAAATGGGTTTAAAGACCTTTTTAGGCTGCAGGTGGTGGCAAAGGAATTTTGGTCATGAGTCTCTGAGCATTCAAAACAGTATCAACAAGCGAGGGTGTTGTGTTTCAGCAAGAGAAGTGAGAGGTTTAGCAGTGGCAGAAAGCACATTGATGCACTTCAGAAGAGATGTAGGAAGATTTAAGAAGGTAGGAGAAATTTATTTATTTATTTATTTTTACCAAAGGAAGTCAATAGAAGATATTGGGTATGTAAAAAAAAGAGAAGAAAGGGAGAAAAGTTCAGGTGTAAGAGACAGGTCTGTTCAACAGCAATATTTTGATCTTCTCAAGTTAGGTGTTCTCTTTGTGAGAAGTAAAATTATTAAATTTTAAAACAGGTTAACATCTAATATGTTGTGTCTCTTTCCATGTTGCCAGTATTACCAAAGATATCATTTTATCAAGAAGTCCTCTTACAGCACTGTGGCTCTGAAAGCATAATTTTCAAATGTTTTTTCAGAGTTTATGACTGGTGAGCAAGGCTCTTTACCTTGTGAACTTTCACATTATTGTGACGAGTGAAATGGATGCACTTGTCCTTTTGGGACAGAATTTCAGCCATAACAGTTAATTTTTGACCTTTGTGGGATTAACTTATACTACATTCTGACCTTCAGAATACTGGTATTAATATATGAATTTGCATATTATAGATCCACAGCCTGAAACATCTACTCAAAATTAGAATAAGTGGATGCTAGGCATATAATGATTATGTTTTGTTTTGTTTTGGGGTTTTTTGTTTGTTTGTTTGTTTTTTTGTTTGTTTGCTTGTTTGTTTTTTTTTTTACATCAGATTTTATTTTTACTTAGGAATACATGTCATGTATACATTCATAGATGTGTGCATGCTGTAGAACTCCAGAACCCATTATATGGTATTGAAATGTGCCTCACACAAGCCGAGTAAGAAGACAGTAAATATGAGAATTTTCATTTTTCTATTAGTTTAAAATTGGGTTAATTATTTTATTTTTTTTAATACATTAATAAAATCACTGTCAGACAAAATCTTATTTTAAGTTTCAGCATGCTGTGAATTTTTATGGCCAAATTACAAACTCCTGAATATAGGGGTTTATATAATGAAAATGCTGACAGCCCCTTACCTGTAGTAAAAAGAACAGACCCTGCTATAAAGAAAAAGGAACTCTTATCCAGCAGAAGTTTGAATCTATAAATCATTGTTACAAAAAATACCTATCTCCTTAATTAAATTCAATCTTCAAATCATAAACTATTTTTTTAACATCAAAAAATAGACAGGATGGGATTTAATTTTTTTTTTTTTCCTTTTTTTCCTCATCATTCTACATCTGTCCTGACTCTTCCTTTCAAGCATTTCCTTTTTCATTGTTCAGCTTCATGTTTCCTATATTTTGTTAGGCTAAAATGTAATATGCTTGAAGTTTATACTGGGAACCTCATGCAGCTAGTCTGTTCAGAACCTGGCTTTCATCTTAAATGCGTAAAGCAAAAAGCCAGCAGAAAATGGAGACAAAGGAGAAGAGAAAAAGTAATTTATATTTCTGAAGTGGTTAATGCTCCAAGAGTGACTCTGGAAAAGAATACCTCTCTCATCAGATTAGTACTGGCAGCTGTGTCATCTGCAGTATAGAATATCCACTTCTAAAATAAACAGTGATTCTGTGCTATCTGTCTTATATTTACTTACATAATATAAACTGTACTTTCTTCTGCTGGATTCATTCTACTTTCATTTTCTCCTCTTGGCACCTTACCTGATATATAAACTGTCAAAATTTGACTAATAGGCCTCTGGGAATCAGCTGGTCAGTAAATCTTTCCTTTCTCAAGCTCCTTTGGCTTTGTTGAACTGCTTTGGCATTATAGCAATCAATTGAATTAGAATTGTTTTTTCATTTGATAGATCATTCTCTATACCATAGGCAAAAATTACAGCAACAGCATGGTAACAAATTGGACTGAAGGGGGGTGTCAGGTAAGTTTAATTTATTTTTATTCCTCCCATGAATGAGAGTTTTAGATTTCCCAGTATTACCTGAGAAATATGGGAAAAAAATCTACCTGTTTATGTGAGCAATAATTATATATTCTGGGTAAGGAGAAAACATTCTGCTGTGCACTGATGAAGACTGTTAGTCATTTCATCATGTTCTGCAGCATTGCTCCTCCTGATTGCACACAGTACTAATAAAACAAGTTAATGGAGTTTATTCTGTCACAAACACTACAATTTCAAAGAGCCGATTGCAGTCTATGGGAAATCAGTGTTTAACAGCCTCTTAAAGATGTACAGTAGCTTTAACATATTATCCTACAGAAGACATACATTAAAACACACTAGTTAGATACATAAGAAGATATGGAGAAAAGGAACAGCAACCTTCCACACTCTTGTTAATTCACAAACTGTTTTATAATGGCAGGATCAGTACACAATGAGAGTCCTTCCATGTTACCAGTATTTACAAATTCTCCAAATGATAGTTTGTCTGAAAGTCAAATTAGCTAGAATAGAGAAATGATAAATTCACGTTTTATAAGATGCATTTAAACCAAATTGTACTATTTAATAAGTAACTTGCAGCTTGGATTGATGTTGATAAAGATGTACAAACCAAATGCTGTTTCACAGGCTTTGAAATTGCATGTTATTCATGGCAAAATATGAGGCTGATTATAAGATGCAATGGTAATCAGACTGAATTAATAGAAGCCCTTTAACAAATGTTCATTTTGTCAAGACTGATGACATTCCCTGTAAGTAGACATTGAGAAGACATACTATTTCAGAAAGCAGATGTCAATTGTTACATGAAGATAAAGGTATATTGGTTTGGCTAATCAATAGAACTTCCTAATTTGTAATAGACATGAAAGTTTACTATGGGATAATATGTTCTTCCACTTCTTCAGTCTAATTCCCATTAAACCCTAACAAAATGGAAAAATGAAAAGATGCTTCGATGTTCACTAGACTTTAGTATCAAAGGAATGAATTTCCATCATGAAACATGACTATTTTACTTCACTGCCTCCTTACAAGAGACTCATCTATTTGGCTCATGGAATACTAATTAAAGCTAGGGGATCTTAGGAAAGCTGAGGCTTATTCAAATTTCTAAGTTTGAAATTTTCTGACAGAGGCAGATACTAATGGGTTTTTCTTTGTATAAAATGTAAGTGCACAGAAACTAGAAGGAATGCAGTAATAGCATTGGAGAAAAAGTTAATAATTTGAAGAAACAAAGCAAAACAGGGTTAGTTTACTGCTGGCCTGGATTCATCATTAGCAGAATGTCCTTTGTTCTTGTTTGCAATGCTTTTTGTGGCTTGGTGAGAAATAGGGACAAAAGGGAGATGGCAGGAGCAGATGTGGATATAAAATGTGTACACTGTTAAACATATGGCCTTAGATTAGTACAAGCAGAACAGAGATGGTGGGACTGCCTTTTTCATACCAGAATTTCTGTCACACACGACATCTAGCCAGTAAACCTCATGTGCAGCCAGAACATTGACAAACCCTAAGGTAAAATTAATGTTGCTTATATGTTTTTTAAACATCTTTAATGCAGGTATAAATCTTCCGAATGTTTCATCTTTTCCCCTTTCCTTTACTCTTTCAAAGTCAGAGACATTTTATTAAGAGATGTAATCCCATGTAGTCAAAACCATTGTTGATCTAATTTTCTTTGTTTCATTTTACGCTGTGCAAAGTCTGTCTTTGGTTAAAATATATGTATTTTCAGAGAATCCAATTAATTATATATCAAAGACTGTATTTTTTCCAAAAGTTTTTAAAGTGTATAATATTATTTAAGTCATTCATTTTTTATATTAAGTCAGTGCTTAAAGCCTGGTAAGTATCGCTTGTCTGCAGTATTATTACTAATACTTTCTGCTAGCATATCATGTCTAACCAATTTGCCTTGGTTATATTTAACCTGCAAATTGTATAAATACTTCTCATTATCTTATATTCCTGATTAAGGGACTGATACTACCACTGAAAGGTCAGTGGGATATTGATAATGGGGCATATTTTCCTCTCAGATGTATTGTTAAATCCTAAAAGGACTACTGAAGTGAAGAGTGTACCACTTCGTTCTGCAATGTAAATGTGCAATGTTACATGTGTGAATGTAAAAGCAAGATCAAGAAAGGGGATACACAGATGCTTATTACCTCACTGACTGAAAGTTACCATAGGAACTGAAAAGAGGATTACTCAAACCTTTTGTCAGAAGATGGCACAAGAGTTTAGTGCCCAGTTAGGATAGCAAGAGCTATGATCAAACCCCATGTCAATTTGATAAGTCTACTGATCATCATTTTATCCTCGCTTCAGCTTTTGTTCTTACAAGTCATGCAACCAGCAAACAACTTCTGTCTGATACTGTTGGGCAATATTTAGGGCAGCTGCATAAGTACAGCATTAATTGTACAATTGCAAGGACAGTGTCTCCAGTATTGTCCTGTAAAGAAACACTGTCATAAGCTGCAGCCCTAGTGCTTTCTCTGTCTTCTGATAGATTTGCGTCACTTTAGGCTTATGCTTGCATAAACATTCTCTGCTATTTAACCTTCAAAGACTTGCAAGGTCTTTGTTTAGATATTCAAATATAAGCAAACAAAACTCATGAAATACCATTTTACAAGCACTGTAGAAGACACGTGTATGGACCTCTGTTTCCTGATACAGCTTCTAGTTACTGTGTTCACCTTTTTACATAGTGTTATGCTCTGTTCTCTCTCACATTGGACAGAAACATATCATAAAATTGTACAATCGGTTTTATCTTGATTATTACACTGATCACATTTACATTATCTACTGGTTTTTGAGTTGTGCTGGTTCTATTAAACATTGAGAGCAGTGATGCTGAGAACAGGCAACTAAAATTTGAAGATAATAAAGCTTTTAACTATTTTTTTTTTTTTTTGTAGTAACATATTGTTATTAAAATGAAGTAATAAGATTTGTGAAGATAAAGCATTATTTTATACCTTTGGATAATACTGTGGTTGGCTCTCAGTTTCCATACACCTGTCATAAATCTTCAAAAGCTATATTATCTAAAAGAAATGGGAAAGTAATCAACCTCCCAAATGTCTTTATGGGAGTGACAAGGAAGAAGCTCCTACAGGCCTTTATTTGTTAATGGTTCTTCAATTCTTTTCTTCATAGTAGGTAAGATTTTTTTTAATTTTTTCACTTTTCTATGTTATGCAAGGATTTCCCTTGATACCTAAGTCCCTTAGATCCATCTTATCTCAATATGTAGATAATTCCTTCTTTCCTTCCTAAGAAAGCTGTGAAAATGAGGCACTAGGGAAATGTAAGACCCACCTGAGTTCTCAGACACTCTATACAACCCACTGCCACACCTTTTATTTCAATATATCTGTAGGAATTTGTCACACATTACTGAAATCCTCTCAGGGAAAGTACCGCAGCTGTTTAACAATCCTGGCATCAGGCTACAACATATTAAAGCAGGAAGTGATGAGCCAAAACATATCAAATTGAACTGCAGGGGCAAAGTAGGTATGCAAAATGCAAATCCTCAGTCGGAATTTGGCCAATCCATGAGGACTTAAACTGCTACTCTTGCAAATAGTGCTGTGGAATTAAAATACAATTGTGGCTATGCTGGATAGAAGTCTTACTAATCCCTTTGTTCAGGAACTTACTAAGAAATATTGACTGTGTAGATACCAGCCAATTTATTGAAGCTGTATCTCTAGGGAGCTGGTTCAAGTTGTAATGCATGATGATGTTCTTCTCTGTGGCATTAGTACAAAATATATACCTGATGAAAGTCAATCTTAAATGCATTTTTCTAGTGTGATGAATCATAGTCAGTATGTAAGACTTAGGATCTACTTCACGTTTTTAAAATCTTTTTTTCTTGAAAGAATTGTTTGTCTCCAATGCTTTTAAAAATTACAGACTATTCAGATTTATTATATAGTTTTATTAAAGTTTAAATTAAAGACATTAAGACATTTAGATATCTGTGGCAATAAGTTTCTTTGCACCAATATCATATTGGGATTTAAACCACAGCCTGAACACACCTGAGGTGGTGAATCAGTTGTACTGAGAGATAAAGGAAAATGTTTCAATTGGGTATAACTGTGGGAAGGCAGACTATCTCTAGCTGTGTTGTGGTTGTGCTAAGAAGTAGGAAGATTGGTGGCAGAAAGGTAGAAGGATTATGCAAATATCAGATCATGGGTGTTGCTGGAACCTATATGTTCAGTGGTCACTGCAAGAAAAGGATGCTGACAAGTAAAGGTCAGATTCTTCCACGGAGCTAAGTAAAGAGAAAATGGAAATTTGAAAGTCAAAGATCAAAGACAGCATTAGTTACAAAGCAGTTCTCTTTGAATTACCTCTGTTTTCCAGATAGTCACAGGAGAAAATTAATCATATGACCAAAAATGTGATGAAAATACATGGAAGTCAAATTCAGTTTTAAATAGAAAGTGCTCTAAATTCATAAATGAAGATTGGGTTTATTTATTTTAATTCAAAGAAGAAAATGATTCAACAGAACTAGACAATATCTGGTAATAAAGTAATCACTGAAATTGAAAGAAACAGGTTAAGAAAGATGAAGGCAAGTAAATGTCTGTATGATACAGAGATAAAAGGAGTATATTATGTAAAATTTAGTTTTTGCAGGAAATGTGCATTCTAATGTAAAGCAAGAACTTCTCAGGAATATGGGTGAAATAATTTCCATTGGTTGAAAACACATCTAATGTGGGGTGTTCCCCTAAGGCTCACCAAAATGTCATTTATAGGCATAATTCATCAAGGATTTTGCCATTTTTTATTAAAATAGAAAGGAAAAGGAAATTTCAGATCTAGCTAACAAAAGCAACCACCTGATATCTTGCTTTTGCTTCTTCATTGTTGTAGAACAGTATGGAATTGTGTATGTTTTATACTTGTAAATATAGTCATCATATATGATTCCTGATTTCAGAGTCTATTTTGTTCAAATGCTGTAAGATGTTTTTTAAAAGTATCATAGCTTGATGAAATGAAAGCCAACATATTTCAAATATTTTGAAAGGTGTAACTGGAATTAGTGTTAGCGTGTGATGAACCTTTAAGAGTGAGTAGACATTGGTGACTTTGATAGAAATTGTATATTATATAGAAGGAAAACAGAAAGTTTCACTTTGTGCTGTGAAAACACATGTTCAATTCTGCTATCAAGAGGAATTATTTTGCTGCATTTGAATCTCTCACAGAATGTCTAGAAATTCCTTTAAAATCTGTTATACTGTATTTTTGCTTAACAACTCTTCCAGACCATCTGAAACTGATAATTACTTGACCCTCAGAGGTAAGAAAGTACTCTACAGACAGAAGAATATCTGCTAATGAAGATCTCTTTAGTCAGCAGAAAATGTGATAAGGGGTCATGCTCCTCAGTAGGGATTTGGAGAAGGCAAGGACCACAAAGGCTAGGACCACAAAACCAGGTTTTTTGGCATCCTAAGCACAATCACTTGGCAGCATGAGGTATAAGGGAGAGGAAAGAGCCACTGAGACCCTGAGAAACAGTGTAATACTCTAAGTACTTTAGAGCTATGAAGGACAGAGCTTATAAATGCCAATAATTTGAGAGGGTGTGTGCCTATGAGTAAGTGAAAGGAAGAGGTAAGGAGTTGGAGAAATAGACAGCTCTACAACAACACTTAGAACTTATATTTGAGGGCTTACTGGAATATTCTGTACCCTTAATGGCAGAATCTGGTAAATGCTGATTCTTAATGGGAAATACTGAAACAAGATTTTTCCAATCATTATCCAACATATTTCACCTTACAGACAAAGAATATTGGCTAAAGTACTCATTAAGTGTTGGAACTTTACAGTTCATTTGAGCTGTACAGACAAAAAAAACACCAATAAAAATGCTTGAAAATGATCTTATGCTCCTTTCTTTACAAAAGAAAAAAAACATATGCTGTGTAGATGAATTAGATGAATGGACACCATGAACTGGAGTTTAACTAAAACCATTGATCTTTACAAATTAAACTCATTTGATAATAGGAATCCATCAAAGTCCAATAGCACAATGCCAAAATCCCATTTTTTCTTTCTGTACCTTGTTCCTTTTATCGTTCCTCCTCCTGTTTCTGATTATCTTTTCCATTTTATGGTGATGGCACTAAATGCTAATGAGGTCATTCCTGGTCCTATCCCAGTCAGCCTTTTTGGCATGATTATTTCTGAAGCTGAACAAATCGTGCGGGATAAATGAGATTAACGCAGCAGGGAACATTTTCAGAGGTTCATATAAGAGCTTCCACTGATAGTTCACCTTGATGGCATAGGTTTATCTGCATTGCTAATTTGTGTGCTCGCTCCTGCGTGTGTGTGTGTGTGTGTGTGTGTGTATTCTCTTTGGCAGTTCAGTTTCACAGAGGATACAGTACTGGGAGGTGGCTTTCACATTTGTCATATAACTATGAGAAGGATCTACCTTTTCCACCTTTCTTCAGGTTACTTTTATTGCTGGACTGCAGATGTATAAGGAAGGCTGAGGAGTGATAGCCTCAGAAGAGCTGCAAAATGAACAAGAGTCTCTATTTACATAGATACAGATTCTGTGAAGCTGTATGAAGCAGTTACCAAAGATAAAATGAAAACAACTAAAAGGAACCTAAAATGATCATGCAGAAGTGAATTTGGTTTGTTGTTTTCTTTTTTTTTTTTTTTTTTTTTTTTTTTTTTGCTTGGATTAGAAGGTTTTAGGGGATTTCTTTGTTTTGGTGGCAAAGATGATAGTATTATGTTAGTTTAAGAGAAAATATGTAGTTCTGGATTGACTGATCAGAGATTTAGTTAATGTTTAATCAAAGTCTGGTTTTTTGTTGTCTTTTTTTTTTTTCTCGTGGATCATGTTTTTTCTTTAACTTTTCACATCAACTTAACTAGTTCTTGCTTTTGGGAGTAACATTTGTGTTTTTCCCACTTTTTTGTCACACAATATCACTGAACAAAGTTAGCAAATATCCATTCACTTCAAACACCTTAGCTGAGCTATAGTAACTTTGATGACCTCATGTGAAATAGAGCTGACCTAAAACCTGCTTACCCTGTAAGTCAGGTTTGTCTGCCAGTTTAATGTCCAAAAGGAGACTATATATGGCTATATTATCTTACATCTATTGGTTGCTGACCTCCTTTTGGTTATGACCAGTGAACTAGATAGACCTTGACTCTAATCCAGTATGACAGTTGTACTGTCCCTCTGTCTTGAAAGACATTTGGCTGGTGCAGAGATCCTGTTGAAGCTCTTACGAGATTCTCATGTCCAACTTCGGAGCAGGAGATAAGGACATAGAACTGTAACAGCACAATAATGCTTGAGTGCAAAGTTTGCTTCTAGATGCCACTGGTTTAGTGCAAAGAGGCTTTGATAGGCACATTTGCTATCCTCAGAGATTTGTGAAGTATTTAAGACAAATATACATATGTACACCTTTTTCATTACAGCTAAATGCAAATAATACACAACAAACAATCAAAAAACCCCAAACACACAAAGCTAACACCAGCTGTGTAAATGTACCGATTAGCTTTCTAAATGAGGAAGCATGGAGATTTATTGTTGTGCTTTTAGCCATTAAACTAGGAAGTAGCTGCCTCATCTTCCTTAATTTGCAGCCAATTCCTGACTCAGGTTTTCCTCCCTTGATCAGTTCAGAGTCAGCAGAAGTGTTGTATGAGTAAGGACAAAATATAAGCTGAGTAAGGACTCCATTCTTGATCTTCAGAGAGAGAGGGAATGATTTTAGGACAGGCAGTCTACTATTCTTAATGGAAACAATTTATAATAGAAAATATTTTTGGAAACTGAGGGTCTTTTCTTTTAAGCTATATCAGCTTGACAGTATATGTAGAAATTCATCTACTCCCTGCTCTTACTGATTGACTAGGAAAAAAACAAACTCAGAGCTAGATATTATTGACAGAGGTCTGAATTCTGGCTCCACATATAGCTGCAGTATAGATTGCAGACCACTGACAGGTGAAAAGACAGCATGCATCAATGCCACTGCATGGCCAGTCTTAGAGACAATGGACCCTTATCTTCTTTTCTTCCCTTAGTCAGAAATAAGAACATGATCCGAGGCCCACTTTCATTCCCACAGATGTCAGCATTGAATCCTCACTAAACTTGAAGGGAGCAAAGTGAAGCGCTGCTTGAGCAACTTTTACTTTGATTTTCCCCCCACACACCTCTTCTGAAGGCTCCATTTTCAGATGGTTTTCTGACATGTCAGTTTCCCTCTTCCCATTCCGGAGTAGAACTCCCACAACAGAGAGAGAAAGAGTCTGAAGAGGGCAGGCTATCTTTTATTTCTGGAAGATGATAGCACTTTCCTCCAAGGTAATGGAACACCATGAGGTGTGCTCTTGCATTTTACTTCCTTTCCTAATTAAATTGAATGTGATAGTGAGAGCAGGTTGACATTGTTAAAGTAAATGATCCAGGGCTTTGGTAATGAAGACACATCCAGAGTGAAGTTTATTGTTTTAATTTTAATCTCGAACAACCCAAATGCTATTGAGTAGGTTGTTCTAAAATATCCTGCAGTGCATTTTCCTTTGAAACTACATTTCAGCATGCTGCATACAAAATCATTTATAATAAGTTGATTTATGGATTTAAATGTCTTATTTATATGCAGTGTGAATTGATATAGAGTGTTTACTGAATTTTTTCCATAATAGTCTATCATCAGCCAGAATTCCCAAAGTAGGAGGAAAGGGGTAGACTCTGGATACAACAAAAAAATACTATACTATGTCCCATTTACTTGGATAGGAACTGTTTTTATTAAATATGAATTTCAAAATTATTAATTTGCTTTTTCTTGTCTCCTAGCTAGAAGCTGGATTTGGAGGGAGGCATCCAATATATTAAAATATTGGGAGTTGTAGCAAATCTGAGTAACATAAAATATTAACTTATGTTGGGAAAAGATTAAAATAAAAAAACCTCCCAACCCACCTCAAAAAAAAACACAACAAAAGAGAAACAACAACAAAAAACCCCAAACCAAACAAACCTCAAAAAAACCCCAAAAAACCCAAAGAAACAAACAAACTAAAAAAGCCAAAACCAAAGATTTTTACAAAGTCATTGCTTACCTGCTTATTACACAGTATATTTTACCTTTGTATAGTTTTGAGATTGGAATCTTCTGTCAGTGGCATCACTGTTATCAGTGCACAGTTACATCAGAATTATACCAATCTAGCAGAACACAGAATCAAGCCTGATGCTTCTTCCAATATTAAGAAGCTATTTAATAACAGACAGTATGTCTGGTATACCACATTTCTGCAGCAGAGCAGCCTTATTATGTACTGTTGCTTAACAACTGTTGCTTAACAACAGATGAGGGTAATCCTGACTCTTCTATCACAGAGCCCTCCAAACCAGCATCAGTACTAGCATCTACCCACCTGTAAGGATAGATTGGAGAGGAGGAAATTAAAACATTTGAGAAGGCACTGCAAATATTCCTACCCTCTGCTAATCTATTTTCATCTCACATACCTTGAACATTCACACCTTTAAGTGTCTAATGCATGTGGGGGCTTCATGAAAGATAACAAATACGAATAACAGCCTGTAGCACTCCTACCCTCATGCCTCACATTTATAGCTACCTCGAATCCTAACACTTTTACTTTCTTACTCATAGGATTATTATCTTTATTTTTACTTATTGTGCTCTAGAGTTTATCGCGTTACAGATTACTGTAATTCTGTAACTCAGTAATGACATCAGTGATGAGAATGATGTTAAAAATTCAGTCAAACAATAAATATGACATCAGATTTTATTATGCATATGTATGGCAATTGGATGGTGATTTAAAAATGACAAAATACTCAGTTTCAATAATACTGCAGCTGTGCTCTCCTTTAAGCTTTGCTCTCCCTTTAAGGGAAAAAAAAAAAAAAAAAAAAAACCAAAACCCAAAACTAAATCTAAATTATACATTTTAAACTCACAATTTATCCATTTCAATATCAAGAGAAAGTTGAAAGCCAGTGCAGTCATGAATAAGAGTTATGGAAAGCTTCAGACAACAACTACAATTTAAAAGTAATGTGAGGAAGAAGGCAAGAATGTTCTGAGGAAACAAAAAGATTTCAGAAATCTGGAAAGCGACTTTAAATCAAGATTTACACATCTGATAATTCTACCTACGTTCTTACCAGTTTTTCTTTCAGAAAGGTTGTCTGATGGATTTTTGGCAATATCTAAAGGGAGATTTAAGGTGGTATCCCCAATGTCTGCTATTAAAAAAAGGGGACTGGCTACCCTAAACTGCTACATTCAGAAAGGAAAAGTGTCTTCTGTTAAGGAAAAACAAAGGAAAGACAGGGTTATGATTTTTCCCTAAATTATATTTAAGTAAGCCTCTCTTTTTCAATGGAGACATTTGAGGTCAGTGCCCTTTGACTGAGAGGTAGATTTTCAGTGTGTTTGGTGTCCTCTGTGTACACCCAGCAAATCACACATGGGAACACCCCACTTTCAGAGACTAAATTTAGGAGGTGCTTGAGCCCAGACAAGAAGTAATCTCTTCTGTGGACTTTCCCGTAACACAAATATAGAATAACCTCCCTGTCCCAACCCCTCTGGTTAAAATAAGAGCTAATGACCAATGTCAGCTACCTAAAGACATTAAGATTTTGATTCAGTCTCTTGAACTTCCATTTTTGCTTCAAATGCTTTTTAGGAATCAAATCTTTTGGTTTTTTTTGTTTTTTTTTTTTTTTTAATCACTTTTTTTTTTTTTTTTTTTTTTTTTTTTTTTTTTTTTTTTTTTTTTTGTAGGAACAAGGGTAGATCACTTAAACATCTAAAAGCACCTCTCTTCATGTGTCTGTCCAGCTGTCTGTTTTATAGATCTGTTTACATTTGAAATATAACTGCTGTTAAAAAGATTACTAGGACCAAATTCATTCATGACAACAGACTGCCCAGGTTCCCTGTTAGTGTTGGCAAGAGCAGCAAAGATGTTGTTCCTATATTGACAGATGTCTTTTCACTAGCTCACTAGTGTAATTACTGTAATTTCTTAAGGCAATTTGTCATAGTACAATGCACTACCATGAAACACACAATGGAATATTCCACTATGTTGCAGTCCATATATATCCAGACACCTGCCATATGAGTGACTCTGACTCATGCTGAAGTATCTTTCCTATGCCCTAAAACTGATTCTACTTGCTCACAAGGCTGCATACTCTTTCGGAGACCATTTGGATGTTGTTTTATGTCCTTGATGTCTCTGCTATCACCCTGAGCTTGTATTCCTAAGCCTCTACTATCAACCATTGCTTGCTACACAGGTCCTGCAAGCACTTGTAAATATATTTAGCTTTTCCTACATAGATAAATAGTTGATAAATAGATTGTAGCTCTTAGCTGAATCATGATTTGAAAGACTGACTTTATTTCATATTAAATGAACGTATTTTACAATAGGATGGTCTCAAGCATAAGCAGGTATGTTTTCAGAGTACTATGGGCACTGTGTGGGCACTATGCTATACTGCACGGGGCACAGCATATACATGGAATTCCTATTAGTGAAACCCATTCAATATCTATAGAATTACAGAATGGCTGGAGTTGGAATGGACCTCTGTAGATCATCATGTCCAACCCCCCAGCCAAAGAAGGTTCACCTACAGCAGGTTGCACAGGAATGCATCTATGACAGTTTTGTAAATCTCCAAAGAAGGAGACTTTACAACAGTGCTCTGTTACTCTCAAGGTAAACTTCTCCTTATGTTGAAGTACAAATTCCTGTGTTCTAGTTTGTGTCTGTTGCCCCTTGCCCGATCACTGGGCACCACTGAAAAGAGTCTGTCCACATCCTCTTGATACTCATCCTTTTGATATTATAAACATTGATAAGATTCCCTCTCAGCCTTCACTTCAGACCAAACAGCCCCAGGTCTCTCAGCCTTTCCTCATAAGACAGTTCCAGTCCCCTAACCATATTTGTAGCCCTCTGTTGGACTCTCGAAAGTAGTTCCCTGTGTCTCCTGAACTGGGGAGCACAAAACAGGACACAGTACCCCAGATGTGGTCTCACTAGGACAGAGTAGAAAGGGAGGAGAATCTCCCCTAACCTGCTGGTCACACTCTTCTTAATGCATCCAAGAATACCACTGGCCTTCTTGGCCACAGGAGCACACTGCTGTCCTATGGATAAGTTATTGTCCACCAGAATTCCAAGGTCCTTCTTCATGGAGCTGCTTTCCAGCAGGTCAACCCCTGATCTGTACAGTTGCATGGGATTGTTCATCCCCAGGTGCAGGACCAAGATGCAACCTACAGTTGTCCTTGCTGAACTTCATTAGGCTCCCCTCTGCCCAATTCTCCAGCTTGTCAAGGTCTTGCTGAATGGCAGTACAGCCTTCTGGTGTGTCAAAGGCTCCTCCCAGTTTTGTATCATCAGCAAACTTGCTAAGGGTACACTCCATCCCTTCATCCAGGTCACTGATATGTTGAACAAGACTGGACCTAGGACTGACTCCTGGGGAACACCATGAGCTACAGACCTCCAACTAGACTGTGCTGCTGATAGTCACAACTCTCTAAACCCTATAGTTCAGACAGTTCTCAAACCATCTCACCATCCACTCAGCTAACACACACTTCCTGAGCTTCCCAGTGAGGATGTTATGGAAGAAAGTATCAAAAGCCTTGGTGGAATCAAGGTAGACAACATCTACTGCTCTCCCTTCATCTTCCCAGATAGTCACACAATCATAGAGGTTTATCAGAATGATTAAACATGATTTCCCCTTGGTGAATCCTTGCTGACTACTCTTGATAACCTTCTTTTCCCCCACATGCTTAGAGACAAACTCCAGAATGAGCTGTTACATCACCTTTCCAGGGATGGAGGTGAGGCTGACTCGCCTGTCATTTCCCAGGTCCTCCTTGTCCTTTTTGAAGACTAGAGTGACACTGGCTTGCTTGCAGTCCTCAGGCAACCCTCCCATTCTCTATGATCTTTCAAAAATAGTGGAGAGTGGCGTTGTAACAACACCCAGCTCCCTCAGCACTTTGTGGATCCCATCAGGGCCCATGGATTTGTAGTTGTCCAGTTTGCCTAAATTATCTCTAACTCAATCCTCATCGACCAAGGGAGAGTCTTACTTCCTCTAGACTTCCTATCTTACCTCCACGGACTAGGATTCCTGAGGGCTTGTCTTAGCAGTAAAGACTGAAGCAAAGAAGTCATTTAGTAATTCTGTATCCACTGTCACCAGAGCTCCTACCTCATCCAGCAGTGGGCCCACATTTCTGTGGTCTTCTTTTTGTTACAGATGTATTGAAGAAGCCCTTCTTGTTGTCTTTTACATTATTTGCCTGGTTTAATTCCAAGAGTTCTTTAGCCTTCCTTGTTGCATCCCTATATACTCTGATAACATTCTTTTAATCCTCCCAAGACACCAGTCCCTTTTTCCACTTCCTTCTTCCATTTAAGTTTTTCCAGAAGCTCCTTGCTCATCCATGCAAGTCCCTTGCCTTCTCTCCGTGATTTCTTACTCATAGGATTGCATCAATCGTGAACTTGCAGAAAGTGATGCTCGAATATTAACCAGCTCTCTTGGGCTCCCCTACTTTCTAGAGTTAGATCATGGGATTCCTCCCAGTAGGTCTTAGGAGAGTTTAAAGTTAGCTGTCCTAAAGTCCAGGGTTGCATTCCTACTTATTGCTCTGCTTCTTCCTTGTATGATACTGAACTCCACCATCCCATGATCACTGCAGCTAAGGCTGCTGCCAGCCTTCATGACCCCAACCAGACCTTCTTTGTACATGAAGCATGCCTTAGCTGAGAACACCACGTTTCCTGCAACACCAAAACATGGCTCACACAGCTTTGTGAAATAGGATACACTTCAGTTCACCTTTTGTAGAACTGGAAAAAACCCAAGGGATTCCATCCAAATTTACAATGAATCTGGATTCATGCCATCCCATGGTTTTGCAACTGAAAAGCCCAATTGACAAAATATAGGAAAAATAAATCTACAGCCTGATTTTCTGAGCCAGTCACTAGTATACCTATAATTAATTATTGGTTGAGATTTTAGTCTCTGTGGCAACATTAAATCATTCATTATTTGCTCTCCTGATTTATGACTGATGGTATTAAAGTGTTATTATATACATTTGGATTTATACATATTTTATTATTTTATTTTAATTCTAAATTCAGGGCAAGTTTTCCAATTATTTTTGTTGACATATATTTCTAGCTTTCTGGGATTAGTAATTTTAGATAGGTGCTATATCATACATATCTTTTCTGAACTCACACTTTGTATTTTGATAGGGGAGAAGAGAAGTCAAGTATAAGAAAGCAGAGATTACTCCAGATTGTCTGCAGAACTTGTGATCATGTATACCAAGGAAACGAAGGTTATAAAATGAGAAATACTAAGATAAAACAACGGTTGGTTTCATTATATGAGGAATGCCACAAGTATTTCTTTTTGGCTCTGTTCCTCATGTGCATTTAAGGTACATAATTCATGGAATCAAGGTTGAATAGGTGTAAATCAGTCCACTTTTGTGTTAGTCAAACAACATGATTTAAAGCTAAAATGAATGGGTATTTTTCTATAATTATATATGTACAAGCCACATTGAAAGTGTTACACTGAAAAATAACAATTATTAATCACTATCTGCATATTATAAAACTCTGCCCACAAATGTTTCAAGGGAAAAAAAAAAAAAAAAAAAGATAAAAAGAAGGAAACAAAATCCTATAAGGATTAAAAGCTTCCCAAAGTTCATTGAATGGACTCATAAGCTTTGAAGTACGCTATTCAAAGAGGAGAGTCTTTTACACTAAAATCTACATTGTACGGGAGCTTGTGACACTGTAATTGTTTCAATTATGTATCCACGGTAACATTTTTTCATTTTAACAGTGTGTTGTGCTAATGCTCCTCAAAAGCCACATGTCCAATGTTGTTTAACTGTTTAAGGTATAACTGCATTAATTTCTGATATTAAGATCAAGGTTGTATAAAACTAATCTCAAGACTTTCCCTGCAGCCTTACAGTACTTTGTTCTTTCATTTGAATTCTCTAATTACCAATATAGCTGTGTAAAATATCGTCCTGAGAGTGAATTTGAAAAAAAAAAAAAAAAATCTTGAGAGTAGAATTTGCTGTGGCAATGGAAACACAGCTAGACATTTATCTCAGTATACAAATGGGAGTAGAATCCAGCTTATGCTCCCCTTGATGCTTTTATACCTCAGAACTTCTAGCATTGCTGTTGAACCTTACTAAAGCACTAGCAAACTGTACAAGGTTAAATTCTCCTCTTTACAAAGAGGTTTTGGGGTTTTTTTAACCATGTCAGGGGAAAAACAATATCAGGAGCTCCAGATGTACTTCCTTTTGAAGGATAAACATTGTCTTAGTAGAAATGATTGTGTGCACAAGAGGTAGATATTTCCAGAGTATGAATGTTTTTGTACAGAATCACTTTTCAGAATACAATAAAACTCTGAAGTCCAATTACAAAATCATTTATAGAGATATAGCATCTCTTATAAAAACAATTGATACAGTTAGACAAAGCAGCTAATCTTTCAGAGATGTTTCCAAAGCAGAGGAGGCTTCTGTATCAAAAGACTGATTTTTCTCAATTGTATCAAGTATTATGTCTCCCTGAAAACTTTGGTTCATTCTTATGTGTCAGTCTTCAGGGCTGTAACAACACCTATTAGAATAAAATATTCCTATTTAGGAATGTCTATGAATTGTCTGTTAAATATGTACATACATCAATTGCAGTCGATGACACTCAAAAGATTTCTAAAGGTCAAGTACAGCTTTAAACACCTTCCTCATCATTTCCTGAGGAATGATTTTGATCTTTGTCTGTGTGTCTGGCTTTCTGATTTCCATGCTGTTCTTCCACTGACCACTGTGGCATGCCAAAACGGTGATCCACATGTCTGGGTTTTCCTCTTACTCTGTAGTAGTGCCTTGTACTTCTAACAAGAGGCTAGATACTCTATGGCAAAACAACCACGCAAACAAAGAGTTTGTTGCTTGGCTTTTTTTTTAAGATGAAAATTTCTGTATGGAAGAACAATAACTTGATTTGCTGTCAAACTGGATAGAACACTGTTTTTAAATATTGCACATAGATTAAGGCAGTTTGAGTTAAGTCTCTACACAGTGTTTGTTCCCTAGTCCAAACACATAGGGGGTTTTTGTTAGCATTTTATACATTATGTAGCACACTGGCATTACTCATTAACATAAGAAGACTGAGAAGTTTACAGAGGTGCACTTTGTTTCTGGTGTACCTGTGAGATTACAAAAGCCACTTATTTGATATATCTACTTTAAATAACAAAAAAGAATAGTCATTCCAAAACAAGAGAAAAAGAGATGTGTGATAGCTTAGTGACTGATTGCAGTCTCATTGAATTCAGGTAAGTGCCTGTAAACAAACTTGCAACTGAATAGTCTATTTTCTTTGTCTGTGCTGAAGATAAGGCAGAAAATCAACAAGCAACTTAATTATCCTTTCAACTTCAGTATCATAATATACTGGTAACACAGGAAAGGCAATTTTTAATATATACACCATATATCATATATATGATCATTTACTTTTCCAAGTTGTTTTTCTTTTATCTGCTTCTTCCAAAAAATTCCTCAGATTGCTAAGCACAGTTTTCAAACTGTGAACACAGGCATGTTTATTCATCAGGAAAAAAAAGATTTGCAGTATATGCCTTGACATATCCCAAAGTAATTTTTACTTAGGTAATGGTGAACTTGCAACGACATAGGCCTGCTGTGTTTGTCTTGCCCACCATCATCATATGTGTTACTACGACTTCTCTGTTACTTGTGCCTAACAAAGCCCATCTCTGCCAAGTCTACAGGTAATGTAATTGTCCTAACTAATGTGTGATCAGAGCTCATGAAATATAACTTCATAGTGGTCATCTGAAGTCATGGAGAGGCAAACAGCCCTTTACAATTTTTCATTCTCCTTTTAACCTGATTACCCATGTCTTTAAGACAGACTATTCTATGGATCGGTATATGTCTCTTTAAGGAAATTCATACAGAAAGGGCGACATTGGTGTATTCTTCTAAAAGTGAACAGGGGCAAGGTAAAAGATAGAGACTGATGTCACACATTGTAAATTGGAGTGAAAGAACAGTTCATATTAAATGTTACCACAAGCCTTGTGGTAGTGATCCTTTTCTAAAGTTTCTATGCACTTGGTCTTGCCATCCTTCTTCCATTGCTTATTGTGAAACACTTCTATTAGATTTTTTTTTTTTTTTTCTCCCCTACAGAATAGGGCAGTAAAATTTAAACATTAAGAAATTTTATGGCCCAAGTGGCAAAAGAGCAATGGCTGGTAGCATTATTGACCTAGAATTTATTTCTGAACAGGAGTCAGAAGAGATCTCTGACAGCTCTACCCAACCTTGTTTTGCCATATTATGACCAGGTACTTTTACATTTATTATCATAAACCTGGATCCAGTATGCACTTCTTGCCTTTCCTAAATAGAAGGTTAAATCTACTATTCTTTCTGTTTTACTAGACCTCAGTTCTCACAGGACTAAGCAGATGACATCTGGTAATTTTTTAATATTTTAATTTTAAAGTCAGATTTTGTATTTAATAATTTGGAAATACCCATTCAAAGAAGAAATGAGCTAGAGAAAATCTATGCTCAAGGCCTTAGCCATATAGCTATCTGGACATATGTGCCATATTTTTTGTTGCCAAATTTGTCTTTTGCCTGTGTATATATGCGTGTGTGCATGTCTGAGTGAGTTCCTAAGATAGGAAAGCTAAAACAAAAATAAAAGTCCGTTCATTCTCAAGGAATTAATTTACTGCAGAAATCAAAGCTCTTTCCTCACTAAAGGATACCAAATGGATTGGTTATTGATAGACTGCTTTTGGTCTTCAAACACCATGGTAAGAACCAAGACCTTCTATGTAGATGGATTGTACTTCACAACTCACATGATGTGGGAAAGACAGATAGGTTTTCTGAATTCCCCTTGCTCTGAGAATTAATTAAAAACTGTCTGTCTTGATGTGACTTACTATGGTGTACATTCTTATTGTTTGGAGAGTTAGTTGTATTGCATTTGGTGCAAAATCCTGTTATGTGGCACAGATGGGATCTATAAAATGCATAATTTGAAAGTGGTGTAGCTGATAGTGAAAGATATATACAATTGTGTGAAAGAAACAGGAAATAGAAATAAGTATCTGCTGATGCTGTTTGGGGGCTTTTTTTGTGAAATTTCATTGTTTCTTTTCCTGTGGATTCACTACAGTAATAAGTATCTGCTGATGCTGTTTGGGGGCTTTTTTTTTGTGAAATTTCATTGTTTCTTTTCCTGTGGATTCACTGTGACTGTGATTCTTAGGTGTTATGGTAGTATCTATAGACAATAAAAAAAATATATGTCTTTCATTGTCATGGAGTTGGCCTTCCAAATTTGGGTACTTTATTGCTCTTGAATTGACTTCTATTTTTGCTGTGGTGACACTTCAAAATGAGCATCACATCCCTAATTTCCATAAGCACAGATGGAATTCATCAGGGAGCCATAATCCCAATTCTTTCCCTCCTCCCCTCCTTTTGAATGACAAGTGTAATAATAATGAGATCAGAAGACATAATCTTTGAAATTAGAGAAGGAATGGCTAAAGTCAACGGTTGTATTAGTGAACTAAGAAATTACATTTCCATCAAGACAAAATTAGACACTTTCAGAAAAAGCTTGGACAAAGCTGAAAATCACATGAGCTTTTCAGAAGATTAGATGCAGCAAATGAGACAGGACATCGTCTATGCATTGCAAAAATAATGTGCCATAAGGCTGTGATATTTAAGACAGGGTGGAGGGGAATGTGTAACCTTTTGTATTTGAGAGAAAAATGGGAATATTTTGTCTCCAGTTGTTATAGATGCAGAAGTATTTCAGAAAATGTTCATCATCAGTAGATTTTTGACATACTGCAGTCACCTCTGGAAGACACCAAGGTGTTTAGGTTTGTTTCTTCTTTATTGTTACACTTCAGCATGAGTGGTAGAGCTTGTTACAGTGATAAGTACATTTGAGCTGAAATGAGCTACTTAGGAATCAACACCCAATTTTACATTCTTTACTAAAGCCAAAGCTAAATAGTTTCTACTTCAGAAGCCAAAAGCCGTTCTATTTGATGTCCTCTAGCAATTGTGGGTGATACTGATTGCTTCTCTGAAGCTGGAAACACCTAAAAAATGCAAACAGACTCACCCTCTGAGGAGATGCCTTCAAATGCATCCTTTTTCCCATATAGAAAACATTATCATGTACTTTAGAATGATAGCTTCATGTAATGGGAGATAATACACCCAAATGAGGTGGGATGGAGGCCATTTTGCACAGCTTCAACCTACACTCTCTCTGCCAATCTTCATATATCATAATCAGCACATTACATCTGCTACTTATTATCAACACAAAAAGAAGGTTGGAAAGCAAATTGATGCTTTCCATGCTGTATTTTACTTTAGAAGTAGATCTTTCCATGCCTGAATTTGGAATGCAAATAAAATTTGAACTTCTAAAATGTCCTATTGAACTCACTGTCAGCAATTCCTGTTCCAAATATGCTGAAATGTTTACATTCTGGATAGCAGAAAGAATCCAGACAAGTCATTTAAAATAAAATAGGATTTACATTATTTACCTAGCTATTAAAACCTAAAATTGAGCCTAAGAAGTTCACCTAGGTTTCCTCAGCTGTCAATGAGAATGCAGAAATCTTTTAAACAGCAACCCACTCTACCCTGTAAGACTACTTACGATAAGCGAGGAAACTTTCTAGTCTGGAGATGACTTTGTCCATCTATCACCTTGACTGGTTTTGCCTATTCTGTTGTAACAAACTCCATGTAATATCCATGTCTAATTTAGACTATGAGCTGCAGCTGCTGTTCTGCTTTAAGTCTATGGTCTGCTTTAGGTCTTTGGTCTGCTTTAGGTCTTGGTACTGTGGTTTCCAAAAGGAAAACCATGCCCATGGTTGTAAGCTGCTACTGGGTCTCCTCTGTCTGTTTACCACACAGTGAAACACACTTCAAGCATGGATTTTTTGTTTCATATTTATTTCAAAAGGCATGAAATACAAAAATTCCAATTTAATTTTAAATTAAAAAAAAAAAAAAAAAAACACGCTAACATCTTCCTGTTAACAAATAATAGAAGAACTATTCTAATATTAAAAATAAAGAAAGGAAGATTATAGCAAGTTAAATGAAGCACATGTATATAAAAAGACAGCTAGTAAGTGTTGCTTTGAGTTCAGCAGTCCAGGACTATTGCTGGATCAATAGTGAAATATTGTGTTTTATTATTCAACCTTAAGTATGCCTAGACTCAGAATCCAAAACCTCCAACATATTATTCTATTTAAGTCTTTACAAAATTTGAGTTCTCAGCTGGCTGGTACTCATGGATATATAGATATATTATTATTATTATTTATTTTTATTTTTTATTCCTTCATTTCTTTTTAAATTTTATTCCCATGGTAATTACAAGAGAAGGGCAAGAATTACTTTCGAGGTAGAATAATTATTATTTGCATAGCCTAAGCTTTCATTTAGTTAGAAATGCACATTTTTTATTACAATTCCTTTGAAAAATCAGTGGCTTAAATTGAGGAGAAACAAAGTGTCTCATGAAATTCCCAGTTAAGTCCAAAGCTAAAATAAAACAAAACAAAAGAAGCTGTAAAGGTTTCATGAAAGTCAGATATGTCACCATGGTACTACCATCCTCCTGCTTAACCTATGAGATTATATTGCAGACTGAGCTCTGTTCTGTGCCTGTGCTTTTGACTGTTTTCCCTCCTGTTTCATTTAAGTATTTAGGATTAAAATCTGGATTTCTTAGGGTTCAGAAACCACTCAAACCTGTCATTCCTGGGTCTCCAAAACAAGCGTACTCCTAAACCTGTCTCCACCACACACCCTCACTTGCTGAAGCATACTGTGCTCCACACAAAAATGAAGCCTGTGAAAGACATGTTTCAAACAGAACACAAAAAGTCAAGACTGCAAGCAAATGGCAATCTTCCTACTGGTTACTAAGCAGACATCTTTCCACTCAATTCCCTAAGTGCTAAAACGAAAGGCCATATACATGTATGGATCTTTCTCCAGGTTTCAAATGCCTTGAGGATTTCAAATGGTACAGTGATAAAGGAGCACCATCCTAAATGACAACTCAGTGCTGAGGAAAAAATGAAGGAAACTTTTGGGGAGGGGAGGGGAGGGGAGGGGAGGATGGTGTGTGTAGCCTTTGAGAGTGAAAGCTGTGGGAGTGGTTGTTGATGCTGTGAGACACCTCCCCTTCATTTGGCATTTTGTTGTGTGTCAGGAAGCACTTCTAACACATGACTACATGACTATGCAAGCTATGTCTGCATTAACTTATAAAAGAAAGTCAGGAATTGACCTATGTCTTTGAAGACAGGTGTTGTAGAGTCAAACTCTATTCACTGTTTACCATTATCCCCTCTGGAGCAAACTGGCCATGTTCAAGTTGTGCAGGTTACATCACAATACTGGAGTTCCCTGAGAATCACAGGAGACATAATTGTTTCCATTTTTTTTAAGTAATTTGTGGGTCTACTGCATCTTACAATGAGGGAGATTTTATAGTATGTAACAGGATTAGCACTCCATGTGACATGGCATATGGATGCTTGAGAACGTAGTCTTTTGAGTAGGTGTTTAACACAGTAAAGTAGAGAAACTAATATCAATGTACCTTACCCACATTGCCTTTGGGGAGTGGGATCTGATATGAACAGACTCCAAGACAGTGGGGAGAAGGTTGCTCCTGTTTGGTAGACGAACACAAATTAGTCTTAGTGAAAAGCAGATGGAGGATGAAAGGTCATAGCAGAAATAAAAATTCAGTGTGAGCTTCTAATATGGTGCTGTGATAAAATTATGCTAATGTGATTGTGAAGTTATGTTTGCTATGTTTGAAGTAATGTACTATCACTACTAAAGGCAGAGAAAACTACAGCATCAAAACTGCAAAATGTTTTCTGTTTGAGCAGTTTATTGGCAAGAATTTATAATTTTACTTAACATTTTGTTGTCTCATTTTTCTTTACAATTTTGATTTTTTTTTTTTTTTCTGACTCCTTGATTCTGACAATAGCAGAGTTTGAATCTTTTATTGATTATGGGAACAGCATGAAATTAGTATGAAATTTTCCATCCTGAACAGGCTGACCATTTGTAAATCCCATATTATTTATTTTTGAGAATGTAAATGAGGAAAAGGAGGAAAAAAAATGTCACAGCCTTTTCTTTCTCACAAGATATAACCAAATATCTGTCTTCTCCCATCTGCAGTTGCAGGTTAATATTTAAATGTTGTATTTATGATAGTCTTTTAGTTTAACAGCTATTGTTAGAAAAGAGACATGCCTCATTTTTATGCATAGCAATAAGCAATAATCTTTGAAAGGTAAAGAATAATATTTTAGAAACATTTGGAAACTTTCAGGATCATGGTGTTTGTTTTTTTTTTTTTTTTTTTTCTTTCTTGTGAAGAAGTTCAGTGGCTTTTCTTAACTCCAAGGGCAGAAAGATGTTACTCTCAGTGGGGTTGAGAAAACATGCCTAGAGAACAGATAAGTCCAAGGAGGAGTAAATCAACTTAGTGCCAAAGAAGAAATGGGAGCAGAGAGAAGTATGTCTCTTAACCTCACAGCATGGAAAAGGCATCTGTCTGAAGGACACAACAAAAATTAGTAGGATACAAACATAGGGATGAGTAAATTATTGCTTAGTGCTACAAGGTCTCTTATAATGTCACATTCCTAATTTGACAACTGAGTTATAATTTACAGCAGGATGTTCCAAATTTGCCTATGGCAGATTTGGCTTGGGACAAGGGAATGCTTACTATACCACTACAAAATATCAAACCATCTGTTTCATATAGGGAGGCACAGATTGAGAAGAATGGATAGTTATTAATGTGAGCCAATGTTCCTGATCCACATATTTTGAATCAGAATTCTGCTACGACTGTACATCTTCAAGTACATATACATACACATTTATATAACATATATATACTGTGCCTTTAAATCTCTTCTTCTCAGTCTCTGTCTGACAAATGCATATGCATAGACACAAACAGCTGAAAACAGAGTCTACATGCAGTCATTTTCATATCAGAAAGAGAGCATAAGGTATCAGGATCAGATGGATTTTCATCCAAATATTATAAAATATTTAAATACATTTTATATCTCATCTTTCTGAGTACTTACACAAGTCAAGTTGAAGTTCTTCCAAATTGCTTAGGATTTACTGTTGTTTCTTTATTAATGAAAAATAACCATTTCTGATATGTCTTTCATAAATATCCTGTTGCTGAATAAGATATTAATATGCTTTGAGGAAAAAAAAATCAAAAGCATTGGGCCTTAATGAAAACCATGTATTGTATCTCAGAATGTTGCCCCAATAAGCAAAATACCGAAGTACAGAAAGTGATTTAATTCATCCATATCAAGGTAAAGTTACTCTCAGCTGACACACTGACAGGAATACTCACAGCTGATAAAGATAGGTCATTTTACAAGGTTTTATATAACAAGATATATAGGCAGGTGGAAAGACAGTTCTTTTTGACTAAGAGATCCTCAGCTACATGCAATAAGATTATGCTTGCACCTGGGAATAGGGAAGCTAAAACTAAGTCCATCTCTTATGAATGAAAATCAGAATCCTCTAATTCTTGGACCACTTGTCAGCTTATTATAAGTAAAATGATTTTGTCCCTGCTCACTGCAGGGTCATTGAACTAGATGACCTTAAAAGATCACTTCCAACCCAAATTGTTTGTATTTGTCTACTTTGTAGAAATTCCAACAAGGACTGCACTCTGGAATCCAGACGTGTATCTGTATGAGTACATCTAGAAATTGCAATCTGCCTAGACAAGGCAAATATGCAAAGACAGGCACAGAAAGCTGAAGTGACTTGTCCAAAGTTACCCTGTATGTCATTGGGTGTCTAGTTCATTTAAAAAAACAGTGATATCAAATTTATGCATCCTAAAATACCCATGAAGAGAAGTCAAGCCTTAGTCTATCACTGCTAAAATGTTTTAATTCTAAAGGGACAGACGTTCGTAGCTTTCAAGGGCAGAAAATATCTTTCAGAAAGCTTCAAATCCCAACATGTTTTCCCACTTTGTGTACCAAGAACCAAGATCATTTCCCACCCTAAAGCTGATGTCCCTTTCCCTCTTTTTCTCACCCACTGTGCTCTCTCCCTTCCTCTCTGCATAGAGAAGATGTGAGCCCTGACCAGCAGGATGCCTTTCAAATAGACTAACCAAGCATGCCAGGTAGGAGAGAGTGTACAAAGATGGTGAGGGATGAGCCAAGTGAAGGGTGCAGGAAGCCTGGCCCAACTGTTCAACTCATACAAGAAGCAATACAAATTACATCCATAGTGTGTGATTCTGCTTTTTTTATTAACTACGGTTTAGAGGGGTGGAAGAGAGCACCAGGTGCACTGACTGATGCTGACTAAGCTGTCTACGAGGTGATATACATTATAATTGTTTCTCATTTACCAGGAACTTAATGAAAGATTTTCCTTCCTGAACCACAACATTATCCAAGCTGGCCTTGATTTGATGTTACTCTGTTCTTCCTTCTAGACAAAACTGTGTCAGAAAAACATAGTGTGGCACAGAGCTTGTCAATATTTGTCACTGAATAAGATTCAGGAAGCCTATTTTCCCCAGAGGCAAAGATTTCTGGCTGTGAGTAATTATGGCCTCTTAACATGTTCTGTCTATTTCTAAGGTATTTTTGGAAGCATATGTTCCATCTCTTCACTGCTCTCAGAGAATATTTGTGTCAAGGCTTAAAACTCTAATCAGATAATTATGTGAAATATACAATAAGATAAAATTTTGAATACCAAATCTGCAAAGCAAGATGTGATTTGGAATAGGAAAATTTGAAATCACGTTTGACTCTGATCTACCTTGCACCAACTGGCACTGAATTAAAAAAGACCAAATAATATTCTGGAAAACAAGTTTCCAATACATTCATTCTAAAAGAGCAGCATAAGATGAATCTCAAATGTCTTAGTAGCTATCTTTAGAAGAAATTTCTAAGATTTTTGAATATCCTTTATTTACAAGATCCATCTTTTAGAAATCAAATTTTCAGTGTTTCATGTTTATATAACACATTGTTTTACCTCTCTCATACCTTTTATATTATCTTAAGATGTATATATATATATATATAGTCCTGAGGAACGTACTAATTATAATTTTTAGTAATGCTCTCAAAGATGTCTCTGGCAAATCCAGGTTTTCCAACACTGGAATTGACCCCATCTGTCCTCCCTACTGCTCTCTGCTCTGGCACAGTAACTATTTCATTTTCTAATCATGTAGTCAAGCTCAATTTATCAATGAAAATGGAGTTGCTTCAACATGCATCTCAGTAAAGTGTAGAAACACAGATTTACGGACAGGTACCTATGCATGCTGAGTGGAAATCTCTCTAAAAAGTGTGGATGAGCTTCGTTGAATGCTTTTCTGACAGATCCCTGAAAGGTAAGACACATATCTTTGCTACCAATGATTTCCAAAGAAGAATGCAGATCCAAATGCTTGGTAAGAAGAGAGCACTTTTTTTTTTTTTTTTCTGAAGGCAAAGATGAGATTGTTTTTGCTTTGTTTACCAGTAAAGAAGCAAAGGCTACTGGAGGGAGAGATAAAATGAGTCATTCTTATTTCTCCTCTTCATGCTCTTCACTAAGAGAGACTTGCAGCAAGACGGTGTTTGGTTCTGAAACTTATACACAGAAAAGTAGGAAATTATCAGAAAAACACAATAAAGATACTGACATCTCAGTCTTTTTGAATTCATTCAGATAGTTCAGGCTTTTCTTTCAATGGTAATTTTGAAATAATGTTGAAACATCATAATATTGCTTCACCCATAGAGAGCCCCCAGGACTTAGAGATTGTTATAGACAAAAATGTCAGCCATTACTTCATTATCTATCATGAATTGTCCAGAAAAAACAATCATTGACTGAAGTTGGAAGCAATAGTTTTAGCATAGTGCAGGACTGTGGCCATTCTGAAGTGTAGAGTAATCTTCAATTTATTAACTCTAGTCTCAAAAAATATTCAACAGACAGTGTCTGTGAGTTTTCAGATGTTTCCTGTATTAAACTAGATTCAGAAGAGATTTAAAACTTGTTGTAATTTTAGAAAAGCAAAGCTTGTTGCTCTTTAGTCTGTTCCACACTCCTTGGAAATGAATGCAGTTGATTCTAGTTTATCCTGAATAAATAGTGCAATAGGTCACTTTTTGAATTTCAGTTTTCCCTGTTTACTTTTGGGGCAATTAAAACAGCTTGTTTTGGAACTGCTCAAGTAGCAGTTGTTACCTCTTTAAATAAACTGCCTATGATGTACATACATTACTATCGGGTCTCAGCAGATATTATAATTTCAGAAGATATTATAATGATAAATGAGACCTGATTACATTGCTTTTCAATGGCATTAATTTACATGTTTGTAGAAGTCTGTTGGGATTGGGTTTTATAGCTACTGTAATTTGTAGGCTTTTGACATTGCTTTGGGATAACTTGTCTAATTGGTTTTTTCCTCTCATCAGAATGGAGGATGTTTTGAAGTTGATATCACATGGACATTATGCTACAAGGGGTTTCTTTGGATTGTTATATGCAGGATTTTTTCCTCTTGTTAGTCTTTTGTACTTGTCATTGAAACTTTTCTCTGAGCTGTAAAAGCCTTTCTCTTTACACAGTAAGAACATGATGGTAAAACAGAAAATGTGTCAAATAAAAATTCATGAAAGGACCACCTATACGACAAGCAGCTTGGGGGGAGGATTGCTTCCCCTGATAATTCTAAGGCAGATCTTTCTAAAAAGATACATCAATGATGACAAAATGTGTTAGAAGAACAAAGTGCTTGATAATCTTTTCCGAATGTAATTTTTTCTAATGGTAATTTTTTTTCAGAAATTAAGTTTTGGCATATCTGACATTACAAATATGATATAGTCCGAGTTGAGGAGTTCCTTAATAGTTACAAAACTAACCAAGCAGTGAATCTATTCTCATATATCTTGTATGATGAAGATTTCTATTGACTTGAAGAGGATGCTTGTATATATATAGAAGTCCAGGGGTAATACTAAGTTTTTCTAAATGTAAAAACCAAACCAAACCAAACCAAAACAACAATAATCCCCTAGTAACCCTGCAGAAAAAATTTAAAGGTAGGTGGTGTATTTATTTAAGGAAGCTTATTTAATAATGTGCAACTGCAACTCATTAGGGAACATACAGCTGCTTTTCTTTTTGTGTCTGAGGAGCAAAGAGCTTGTTTTGGAAAAACTGTGAAGGGAATCCTGCCTCCCTGTGCACTCTCTCTGCAAGACAATCATTGGGAGGTTTCCTTCTTCCTCCAGGGATGTCTGTTTGGAAAATGAGTTCACTGTGAATATTATAACTAGGGTTTCTTTGACAAGTTAAGATTAGAATTTTTCTTTCACTCATTTCTTTACATTTGCTATTCAAACTTTTTCTTCCCTGTGCAATTTCTGTGCAGCAATTGCCTTTAATCCTATTTCTTCTGCCCCATTTCCTGCTTGATGGAAGTATTAGCTATTGAGTATTTGTCTCTAGCCTTATTCTGATTTACTACAGGAAATAAAACTCAGTCCTTGTCACTGCATAAAATCTTTTTTCTTTTTTTCTTCTCCTTAAAAGTAATCAATAGAACATTGCTAAAAAGATGTCAAACTATAGGCATTCTCTAGGTCCTACTGGATATAATTCCTCTTTTGTCTGTACGTGTCTAGATCTGTTGTTCTTGCACTGCCATGCAGATAAAAATGAAGGTAGGATTTGATCCAAAGACAGTAAGAAATGGCAAAGGATTGCCTGCAGAAGTGAATATTGATTTAGCAAGATCAGTCACTAGAAAGACAATGAGGAAAGTATACTAAGAATGCCTTTCATAATACATTTTCTTTTGTTGTCTCATCTGTTTTAGTACCGAATAGATTTTATATAACTACAGGGAACTCAGTCATTTCATATATGAGCCCCTGAGAAGGGAGTTCACTGCTCTCCCAAAATTTAAATGTGGCTATAATTTATGTGGCTTAAGTTTAACCATACAGATGACTTGGGTGCCTCACTTCCCTTTGAGGATATTTATTTCTTGAAATAAGGGAATATGAGTATGTGTCACGTGTCCTAATAACTGAGATAACTTCTTTGCTCTAATCATATTGAATGTCTTCAAAGAAATGCTTATTTTCACATTTCTCCCAGTATTAATTCCAACCTAGAGGGAATGGATTATTCAGTTATGCGAGGGTTACATACTAGAAAGTTAAAAGGAAGTTCCAACATATACAGAAGTTGTGACATTAACAGAATAAAATAATCTGAATTCAGAGTTTATGCATTCTTATTTGACATCTTCTTAGTGAGTGTCTAGTTTATGAGAAAGGTCAAGAAAGAGAACATGAGAGATCCACATATTATGCTGCTCATGTGAAATATGTGCTATGTAATTAGAGTAACATTAATACGCTGAGTCCTTTCACTTTAATGAGAGATTATTTGACCCCTTGTGACTTGCAAAAAGCTATAATTGAAAAATATAATACAATACGAATATATTCAGAACACTTCTATGTATCTTGTTTTAAATCAGTGTGATGCCTTCTATGCTGCTGTGTAAACCAAACTGCAGTGATTCAAAGGATATAAGAGCTACTATACACATTCTTTATCTCTAAAAGTGGTTTTGGGGGTGTCTCTGAGCTGTCAGGAAATATTCCCAATAAAAAATGGTCAGAGTAGACCAGAAAGAATTTTCTTCAAGGTCTCCTTATCTACAGTATGTCTAAACCCATTGCCCAGTACCAAGACTCCCATTATTACCTGGTGGATACATAGCTGGATGACTTAAATAATGGTCATTTGTAAGGCAGAATGAACTTCTGGCAGTACATCTTAGCCTGTCCTGGGAATTAGGAAGTAGTGCTAGGGAAGCTCTCCTAGGAGTACTCTGCTAGGCACAACACATCTAACATTACTGTACAATCATAATAAAAATACAAGAACCTGATAAAACACATGAATCAAAAATGTTTACTCATAAACAGTGACTTGCAGAACACATCTATATCTACATCTCTCCAGTTTAGGAGATCTGTAAAGATCCTCTCTATCTACTTACTATGAAGTCAGGAAAAAAAAAAAAAAAAAAAAAAAAAAT
>JANVCC010000021.1:36505189-36522247 GCA_025345505.1 Todiramphus chloris collaris
AAAAAAAAAAAAAAAAAAAAAAAAAAAAAAAAAAAAAGTGAAAAAAAGAAATTAAATTCATTACTTCTTCTGGTATCTTTTTTTCACCAATGTTAACACCCAGTGTTTCTTTACTGTTTTTCACCTCAATACATCTCCTTCCAGTGGTGTTGCTGAGAGAAGAGATCTGTTTTTCTCGAATAGCCAGCACAAGATATAAAAATGACACAGGATTAAGTCTTCTTTCAACTTTGGTTTTCCAAGAATTTCATTCTGAACTGGACCCTTTTCTCTTCTTGAAAACAGTCCGTACTGTCATGTTTATTTTCTTTTAAAAAAGCTGGATGGGTCGAGTAGTCAAGGCATCCAAAAAAGATAATTTAGTCTGGGGAGCCAAATCATACAGACTGTGTTTGTTTAGCCTCTCCAGCGAACAGAAAGTGTCTTCCAGGAGGTAAGCTTTTCTGAAACAGCGCAATTAGTGCATGAAAACTTGGCCTTGAACCATGTCTCAGGGTTAGAAGTAGTATTAACTGCTAAGTATTTATCTGCACTCTGTCTGTTTGGAATAGGAAGACAAAATGCCAGCTGCTTTTCCATTTGCCTAGTCCTTTCCTGTACAAGGGTGTAGCAGATAGATCAGTTAATAGTATAAGTGGCAAGGAAACAAAAGGTCAGGCCATTTTAGAGAATTAACTGATGTTGAAGTTATGAAAGGGACAATGTATTAACCATCCAAACCACTTGAGTGGAGTCTGTATTTACTAAATAAACAGAGAAAGTGGAAGACAATCCTACACAGGCAGAGTGATATACAGACAGTTTACATTATTGAGACTTTGCTTTAAATGTGCACCACTCATCTAACAATCAGTCCACACCTACCTCAAGCATAAATATAAATCCTTCCTTATTGCTGTGGAGAATTAATAATAGACATTGTAAAAATCCTTAACTGGTTTCACTGGGAGACACTAAGGATGTGTTTCAGTTGGTTATACATAGAAATCCAGTGCCAGTTGGTATTTTTGGCCACTTCATGAGGACAAGGCTTGATTCTGGCTGATAGCCTCATATGAGTGTCTCAGATACTATAGGGCACCTTAGATGTCAATGCCTAGGCAAATGAATCAAGTACACATCAGAAAAAAAAAACAACCCAACTTATTTCTCTATGCTTGCTTTATATTCAAAACTCTGTATTTAGATCTCTTTCTAGAAATGATCAGAGTTGTGGGAACTGACTACCTACAGTTGTTTATGAAGATGGTGTGGACATGTTAAGTACTAATGTGAGGTTTTATAGAAGTCCCTATAAACACATTTAGATTTATTACCAAAGGGAATTCAAGTTGCTTCAGTTAATTATCAACTATACTTTTTTTTATTTTTATTAATTTCCCAACTAAGACAGAACCCTTAAACTATTCATAAAAATACTGATGTCCTATTAATTCAACCATGCTGGAAACCATCACTCAAAGCCACTAATACTTAAACAAGGAACTTAAATATTGTTGTCATTTAATGAGGTTTTAGTCTCCATTTCAAAGCTCAGTCTTGCTTTGTCCGATGTGAACAGACTAAACAAATGTTTTTCAAAAAATCAGACTCTAAAGAAATAAGGTGTGTTTGTTACTTCTATTCCTACCTTCTTACAATCTGTCCTTCAACCACAATCATTGTTTTAATGAGGTGCAAATTTTAAAGTCTAGTGGGACAACTTAAATGCTAATATTATTAAGCATGGACAATTCTTCCTTCTTTTCATTCAGCCTCCCCTGCAAGGATATTAAACATGGAAAGCTATGTTAATGTAATGTAAAGTAGTATAGCTTGACTGAGAAAGTTAGAAAAAGCTGTCTATTTTTCATACCAACATTAAGTCAGCTGTACTGAAAATCCTGTCTGTTTTATAGTAACATAAACATACATATGCTTTTTATACAAAATCTTTTTTTTTTCATAGTAAAACAAAATGAAAATATAAATGGTATAAACCCATAGACACCATAAACAGTTCTGGAAAACAGTACCTGTCCTTTATCAGCCTTCAAGAGACTGATTATCTCTCCCATTTTTCAGGTGCATGTTCACTACTGAAATCTCTACTAATGATAAAAAGAACCAAATAATGGTGAAGACTGGTTAAAATGTTTTCTAGATTACTACCAAAATTCCTACTGAAATATTGAATAACCTACTAACTGAAATTTAGTATGAAAAAAAGGTTCAATTTTCTGCCAAAAAAAATATTTCTATTCCAGCTGTCATGTCTAGAGTCAAAATACTTCAATGCAAAACTAAATTTTTTTTTTTTTTTTCCAATTAAATATGTTACTGGTGCCTCATGGAAGCTGTATTTCAGAATCATCATTCTGTTTTTCTGCTTTGTAGGCAAAAATATCTAGAGATAATGTTGCAGTAGTAACTCTGCTGAAATCTGTGCTTTTCCTATCAAAATAGAAAAGTATATAATGGAATCTAAACAGACATTTTAGTCTATGATGATATAGAGACTGTAGAACATGAATATTATGGAGTATCATGATGAGATTTTGAATAAAAATATTTATGTGTTGAAGATAAATGTATGGGAGGTAAACTATGATAAATGTTGTTTTAAAACTTTTCATGTTATGAAGCTCACTTCTGCTCATAAAAAAAAAAAAAAAAAAAAAAAAAAAAAAAAAAAATTATTGCTTTAAACATCTGTTCCCCTATGTCTTTTCAGAATTTGAAAGTGAGGCAAGATACCCCAGTGGGAAAATGGGAAATTCTCATTTCCAAGAAAGGAATCTCCCTTTTCTAGCTCTGTAGAAAAATGTGATAATAGACTTTAAATTTACAGTGTGTTTGTGTATAAAAACTTGTTACTGATCCAGGACTGATTCTTCTATAGCTTTGGCCTCTAGCCCAGTTGCTTCAGAGAAGAAATGTCAAATCTGTAAAGAGAGGGAGGAAACATTTTCATGGCAATTTGATTTAACAACAACAACAAGACAAATCAGTTTGAAGCAATTTAAGGATTAAGAATGTTGAAATAAAGCTTGGGTTTGATGGGACATCAGAAGCAGAACAGATGAGGTAGTAAAGATACACAGGATATTAATATAATTCAGTCAAATATTTAGTTCTGCAGTGCATATGTATTTATCTCCATGTGATCATGAGCCTAATCCTGTATCCAACTCTGTTTTAAAGATACAACATCTTAATAAATTATAAAATTTGTTTGTGTAAGTTAGACTAACTAAGCATTTAATCACTGGTTTGAATGAACTCATCATGAGATAGATAGTCTAAAATAAGGAATACTCCCAATATTACTCCAACTAGGATTTAAGTCTATTTTGAATTTGGAGGGACATTTCCTAACTGCAGAATTAATTGTTTTATATCAGTTTTGGATAAAACTTGTGAAAAAGATACCATCAAATAAAAAAAAAAAACCCACAAAACCCAAAAAAACGTGATAAGAGTTGTATTATGTATGCTTTAGGCACTGAAATAAATTCTGAATCATTGAACAATGGCCGATGATGGACACTTGACATTACACTCTCTGCTTAACAAAAGATTCCCCAAAACTTAATCTGTTGAAATAATTAAATATAGACTGAGACAGCCTACCAGTAAGGATTTCTACAGGTCAGTTTTAGGATCCATGCACATAATCTTCATAATGTTTGTAGAAATTAATAGTTTAAGATGTCACTACATACTCTGTGACATAATCCAGGATGTTGACAGAGCACCTGATGCAGATCAGAAACATGTGGTGAATACAGACATGTTTATTACTCCTTTGAAATCAGGGTGTATAGGAATGACTAAGAAATTTTTGATCATAAGTGGTTTTTATACGTCATTCAAAAGGTAAATAACCCTGAATTATAAAATTCTTTTCACAGGTGGCAGATTTTTTTTTTTTTCCAGAGCCAATACCAAATGGCACTTAAATTACAATAGCTTAGCAGGATTTTGACCTCAGGAATATCAGTGTACTATCAAATTCATGAAGCCTTTTGTTTCTATTCAGTATACACAAAAAATGCTCAAATACAACAGTGAAGAGTGTTAATTAAGGTCTTCGTTTTTATATATGGAAACTTCACAAATGGCAGAAGATAAATTTTATTATGTGCACATATGCATAACCTCTGTGAAGTCTTTATTAACCATTCACAAATGATTTATAAAAGGAAACGAATATACAATCAATGATCAATTTATTTTATGTACTGGGGCCAGTACTATTCAATATATTCATCAATGACCTGGATGAGGGAACAGAGCACATGGTCAGCAAGTTTGCTGATGATACAAAGCTGGGAGGAGTGGATGACACACCAGCAGGTTGTGCTGCCATTCAGAGAGATCTAGACAGGCTGGAGAGCTGGGCACGGAGAAATCAAATGAAATACAAGGGCAAGTGTAGAGACTTGTGTCTGGTCAAGAATAACCCCAGGAGCGGTATAGGTTGGGGATTGGATTGTTAGAGAGTAGCATGAGGGCAAAGGACCTGGGGGTCCTGGTGGAGAGCAGGATGACCATGAGCCATCAATGCTCCCTCCTGTCCAAGAAGGCCAATGGCATCCTGGTGTGGATTAGAAGGGGTGTGGTTAGTAGGTCGCGAGAGATTCTCCTGTCCCTCTACTCTGCCCTGGTGAGATCTCATATGGAATACTGTGTTCAGGTCTGGGCCCCTCAGTTCAAGAAGGACAGGGAACTGCTTGAAGGAGTCCAGTGCAGAGCCACAAAGATGATGAAGGGAATGGAACATCTTCCTTATGATGAAAGGCTGAAGGACCCGGGTCTCTTTAGCTTGGAGAAGAGGAGACTGAGGGGTGACCTCATTAATGTTTATAAATACATAAAAGGCGAATGTCAGGAGGATGGAGTCAGGCTCTTCTGTGTTATGTCCAATGATAGGACAAGGGGCAATGGGTGTAAGCTGGAGCATAAGAGGTTCCACAGAAATAAAAACTTTTTCACCGTGAGGGTCACGGAGCACTGGAACAGGCTGCCCAGAGGGGTTGTGGAGCCTCCTTCTCTGGAGATATTTAAAACCTACCTGGACGTGTTCCTATGTGACCTGCTCTAGGTGGTCCTGCTCTGGCAGGGGGGTTGGACTAGATGATCTTTCAAGGTCCCTTACAACCCCTAACATTCTGTGATTCTGTGATTCTGTGATATGTAACTGTTTTTCTGTTAAACTGTGTAAATCCCAAAAATGCTTTATAGGTGTAATAAAGAAAAGGTTATAAAGAAGCAATACCTCCTAGGGAAGTGAACTGCCTGTGTTTTAGCAGAATGAAGGTCCTGTAGCTCACATAAACTGAATGGCTCCCATACCAAACTTGCATATCCCTTTTACTAAAAGAATAAAAAAAGAAAATGAAACCTGGAAAGTTCCCCTTTTGAAGGAATTGATATTTTCAAGACTAGTATACATATTTTTCACTTGTAGCCTATGCAAGGAACAGAACCATTCAGGACCAAACCTCTTCAGAAGTAGCAAATGTGCCAACATTAGTACAGGATCAGCACTATTTGAAGAAGCTCACAAATATAATCTTGGTTTGATCACTTGATCTTCACACATTGTATTCCAGGCAGTCATATTGGATTATAGTCAAACCTCAAACTAAACTTTCCAGAAAATCAGAGGAATTCCAATATTATAAGATCGCTTCTATCAGAGAGAAAGCTTCACACATCTGTACCTCACCTGAGTGGTCTGAGACTGCCAGTTGAAGATATTATACAAAGGAAAGCTTGTCTTTAGAGTGACATCACCTTCACTCTCTATTGATGAAACATGTGTGCACTATCACGCATCGTATTGCCTGATGAGATTGTAATTCAAAGTAATCGACTTGAAAGGGAATGAATTAGAGTGATAAAATACTAAGCCAGATTATTGATAATGCAGGCAAATAAATGAGCAAGAAAGTAGAACTGTGATTTATGAAATAAAGATTAGAGCTCTATTTGTGTGTGTCCTTTATCATTTAATCAGCCTCATCCTCACTATCCCAAAACTAGATTCATATACTTATCCCACCATTGTAGTTAATCATCCAGATGCTTTACCTATTTTGCAGTGTTACAGGGCTTGGATTCATTTTATTTTTATGTATTATGGTTTCATACAGGTGAGGTGCTTTTCAGCAGATGATGTTACTTTCACTGCACAATATGCCTTCAAGAGTAGGGAAGAAGAAGAATTAGTACCTTGAAGGGTAGCACTGATGCATGTAGTGATTCTGAAAACCTGTGACACTTTTAGTGCTGCCAAGATTTAAGTTGCTCTGTATCAATAAAGATTAAGAGATTTGTTCATGGTATCACACTTGTGCTTTAGATTTACATTCAGTATCAGAAGTAAGTATGGAACTGGTAAGAGGTTGGCTTCTTAGTTTTTTGTTTTTGTTTTTGTTTTTTGTTTTTTGTTTTTTGTTTTTTGTTTTTTGTTTTGTTTTGTTTTTTTTCTTTTAATAGAATCAGAAAATCAGAAGAGTTTGAGTTGGAAGGAATCTTTCAAAAATCACTTAGTCCAACTCACCTGCCATGGACAGGGATATCTTTCCCTAGATCAGGTTGCTCAAAGCCCTGTCTAACTTGACCTTAAATGTTTCCAGGGATGGGGCATCTACTACCTCTCTGGGCAACCTGTTCCAATGTCTCACAACCCACATCTCACAAAAAAAAAAAATTCTCATATTCTATCTGAGACTAACCTCTTTCAGCTTAAAACTGTCTACAGGCCTTTGTAAAAAGCCTTTGTCTTTCTTACAACCCCATTTTTTCAAATGAAAGGCTGTGATAAGTTCTCCCCACAGCCTTCTCTTCTCCAGAAGGAATGACCCCAACTCTCTCAGCCTGTCCTCACAGGAGAGGTGTTCCAGTCCGCTGAACATTTTTGTGGCCCTCATCTGGACCTGCTTTAAAAGGTTCATATCTTTTCCTAGGGAGCCCAGAACTGCATACAATACTGCAGATGGAGTAGAGAAGCAGAATCACCTCACTCGACCTGCTGGCCATACTTCTTTTTATGCAGCCCACAATGCAGTTGACATTCTGGGCACATTGTAATCTCATGTCCAGTTTTTTATTAACCTCTTATTCTTTGCAGGGATGCTCTTAATCTGTTCATCTCCCAAGCTGCACTACTACCAGGGGTTGTCTCAACCTAGGTGCAGGACCTTGCATTTGGGGTTGTAAAATGTCATGAACTTCACACAGGCACACTTCTCAAGTTTGTCCAGGTCCCTCTGGATCGCATGCCTTTCCTCTAGTAAACCAGCTGCATCATTCAGCTTTGTGTCATCTGCAAATTTGCTGAGGATGCACTCAATTCCATTTTCCGTATCATTGTTGAAGATATGAAATAGTTTTTGTCCCACTATGGATCCTTGAAGTACATAATTCATTACTGATTTCCATTTGGATATTGAGCCACTCTGAGAAACCTGATCTAGTTGAGGATGTCCCTGCTTACTGCAGGTAGGTTGGTCTAGATGACCTTTGGAGGTCCCTTCTAACTCAGAGCATTCTATGATTCTATAATATCAAAGGTCTTACAGACACCTATGTAGATGACATCTGTAGCCATACCCTTGTCCACTGATGCAATCACTCCATTGTAGAAAGCCACTAAATGAGCCAGACAGGATTTTCCCTTGGTGAAGCCATGTTGTCTATCTCTAATCATGTCCCTGTGTTCTGTATGTCTTCCAGGAGGATTTGGTCCATGAACTTACTGGTCACAGAGGTGAGGCTAACTGATTGGTAGTCCCAGGGCTTTTTAACTCTTGGGTATGATGTTTCCCTTTATCCAGTCACAGGGAACTTTGTCCACAATGACTTTTCAAATACTATGGAGAGCCACTTGACAACTACATCAGACAGTTCCCTTGGGACCTTGGTTTGCACCTCATCAAGTCCCATGAACTTATATATATAAGACATTCTTCTAAGTAAAACAGAATTTTAGGTCTAACTTGCCTTAAATATCATACCTGTAGTCTTTCTTATTCATATTAATCCTTCTTAAATTTTATGCTATATAAAACTTGACAAAACTTTGTCACTTTTGAATCATTTGACTCTTAGTACAGAAGATCCCTTCAGGGACAACAGGCAGATAGACTTCTAGTAGTGAATTTAGTTAATAAAGTCTTATAAGTTGCAGTTCTGTCATATATTTAGATACAGACTGGAACAGGTCTTTGTCCTTAGTGTTGCCTTCACACTCCAATCTTATTAGATACTTTAGTAGCTACAAATGGTAGCTATTTATCATAACACTACCTATTTTACTTATTGTGAAGGTTACAACAAAAGAGTTGGTGTTAGCACTCTAACTTAAATTGCAGTAAAACACAACAGATGTTCTATGAATGTATAACATGAGGAAGAAAACTCTCTGTGCTCCCTAAAGTCATCTTTGCATTTTTAAAATATGAGGGAAACAATAACATTCAAATCCTACGTAAGAACAGTAGACAAAGCGTTAGGACAACAGAAGAGAAGGAGAATGGAGAAGGACGTGTGACACATACAATTGTAAGTATCACAAATTCCTTTCATCCTTTAAAAAAAAAAAGAAAAAAAAAAAAAAAAAAAGAAGAGAAAAATCACCAGATGTAGCAAGCAAATTTGAAAGTAAGATTTTTTTTTTTTTCCCCCTAAATTGCAGATTGCAAGATTTATTGACTAAATTCTGTGTCAGAAGCAGAGAATAGCATCACTCAAGATCTCTTTTCTGGAAAGTGTCCCTTTTTAAGAAAAGACATAAGCATGTGCTTAATGAGATGAAGGCAGATGCTTAAGGATAAATTTACGTGCATGTCTGAATCAGGGCCTACAAAATTATAAGGCAACAGGCTGGAAATATAAGCTGTCAAAGTCCTATCTTTTCCATCTGGAAATGGAAAAACTTGTCATATGTTCCATACTAGAGAGATGAGATATGTATCTGCCTGCTGAGAAACATAGCTATGCAAAAAAAATCTCTACAGAAAATAGATATGCCAAATTTTGCTTTTTGTTTTTTGTTTTGCTTCAAAGATGTCCAAGAGCAGTTTGAGAAATTAAAATACAATCCATATGATTTTTTTTTTCTCAGTGATTAAATTTGATCTGCAAATTGCTACAATATTTTGACATGCAAACACCCAGTTAGTGCTTTGGTGATGAAGTCCATAAAATATGTAGAATTCTTCTCTGCCTTGACTGAATACAAAAAAATGTTAAGAAACAATCTGAAAAAATATTGTAAATAGCACAAAGAGAGATAGCATTTGAAATTAACTTTCAGCAAATATATTTAGAAGAATCAGTTTTCAGTACTCATGTTAGCTTTCAGATGCTTGCAGGAAATGCATCAAGTGTGCTACAAACTAGGGAGGTTTCAACCTACCTGTATTTGTAAGGGGACGCATAGCTCCATTTAGTGCTGTTTACATTTTCACTATGATTAATTTATTAACAATGACAGTGCATTCCTTATAATCATGGTCTACTAAGTGCGCTTATTGCATTAATAAAGGAATCTGGAATTCATAAAGGTGTCAGGTTCATGTCATCTTTTCCTTATTTTAATGTTAAGGACCCTTAATCTTTTGTGTTACTTACACACAATATCTGCATGGTGAAATTAGAACCCTCTACAGCATTTTATTATATCTATATCATACCTTGCAGAATAATTTAAACTATCATTCTTGTAGCTCTTAGCCCTCCCTACTCAAGTCTTCTGAAAAATATCCTTGCCATTTCCCTGAAATCTACAGGTGAAAGGTTAACTCAGAGGAATCCCATTTATTATCTATGAAATGCAATAGGGAGTTTTTGTCACTGCATTTGCCTTTTAAGAATGTTTCCCACTATATCTTACATTGCACTTAGGCACTTATGATCTTAAATCTTTATCACATCTCTGTGAACTCAGCAATTTCTTTTAGTGCAGAAAATTACTAATGATTTACTTAAACTGGAGACATTAGTCTTTTTCTCTTCATAATTAGTTACGTCCAGAGAGATTTAAATTATTTCTTTTCCTTCTATTGTATTTTTCCACAGGTTTCTCATTCTCTGTATTTCCTGCCTTCTCTCTACTTATTTGAGCAAGATGCCTGAGAGAAGCCATTCTCATATTTGAAGGAGGTCTGGCTGACCTATGAGCTCACTATTGGACTTTGAGACCATCTCAAGTAATGCTATTGTTCACTGAAGCAGATCCAGCTCTTGCAAATTACTTGTTGTCATATGTTTTCTCTTCCTGTTCAAAGACTGCTTCACAGGCTAAATGGCTAGTAATGAAAAGACGATAGTCTGTATTTAATAAATCTATTTTAGAGCAAAATATACTGGAACCATGTGGTTTGCAGGCTTGCTATTTGTGCAGAATAATAATACTGTGTGACTAAGCACATAAGTATTAATACCAGCAGTTGTATGTAAGAGTCCTGTAAGGGGCACATGAGAAATCCTCCCACTGTTATGGGTAGAAAAGACTGAGAACTTATTGTAGGGCAAATACAGTAAGTTGCTTATTTTTTACTTTTTTAGAGCACCCTGTGTTCAAAGAGAATAAAACAGGCTATAATAAAACAGGAGAGAACTTGTCATAAATCAAGGCATTGCAGCAGACTTGGTAAGGCAATAAGACAAAGGAGAGTGGGTGGTGAGGTTACCATGTGAAAAGTAAATAAGGACACACTGTACACTGTTTTTTGGGGTTTTTTTTAATTATTAGCTTGATACCATTTTTCTTTATCTGCCTTGAGATCACAAGCCTTTCAAGAGGTTCTACTGGTTTTATATTATGTAGTCGCCAGTCCAGTAAAGCCAAGATGAGATCCATCAGTGCTATCAAATTAAACTATATATTATAAGTATATGCTTGCACTCACACACATAAGTGCATACCTTATTTTTATGGAAATTAGTAAATGTGTGCTTTTAGTATGCATCAGCAAGTCATAAAATGTCCCTTTAGTGGAAGAAATAAACAACAAAACAAAGTATTAAGGAGTTTGTCCTACTAATCACACAATTTCGCCCTACAAGCTACCAGTAATTCTTAGTCTCTGTTGCTTTAGATTTCAGGTCCCACCATGTACCACAAGTGAACACTAGCTTTTACCTTCTCACCGTCTTCTTTCAGTTTCTACACCTGAGGGAAATGGCAGAATTCATGCCCTTCTTGACAACAAAAAGATAAAAAGGAAATAAAATTACTGGATCAGTTTGTTCAGGTTTGATAAGTGTTAGATAATATATTTCAACAATCATTATTCTCTATTCAACAGGAAGACATCAATTACAGTAATACTATTTCCCCATGTATGATAAAGCATTTCATGACAGCAATTAACTTAATCTCCTACAGCGACGAGGTTCTGTGCTATATAGTAAATCCCACATGAGAATGACCGTAAGACTCCATGTCATGTAATTTCGTGTCATGAAGATACCCACCCTAGTACCCTAGTGAATCATAGGGTTTGTTAGGTTACTTTGTAAAAGCAGAAGAGGAAGCTGAACAAGTTGCAACTGTGTTGAAGACCTGTAGGAAACAACAAATATAATTGCCACAGAGATACCCACAGCCTTCCAGAGGATTTGAGTTTACAGTTCCATATAGCAGTCATTATCCAGGTTCACAATAATAGCCCCGATTTATCCCTCTAATTGTAAGCCCTTACCTTAGGATAACAAACGGAACCATTTTGTCAACACACACAAGGCTACTTAACCACTGTTTTTGTTACTGCTTTCCCATACTTCCACTTATGTATGCCTCATCCCTTTCTTTTATTCTTCTAGTGTGTGAGTTAAATAGGTTCTTAAAATTAAGTGGGATGAAACTGAAAGCAGAAATGCATGTTCATGTCAGTAGAAGTAGGAGCTCCTTCTGATGTCCAGTGGAAAGAGATACAAACAGTGACCTCACTTGGTGGTCAAGGTGAATCTCTCTCTTGATGAATCATATCGGGAATTTAGGAAGCCTACCTGCATCACGTGCAAACCCTCACCAGTAGCAACCTATAGATACATCTGATTCTCTCCTACTTTACAGCTAAATTCAGTTACCTGGACATAAGCATCTAGTGCCATTTGAGTTATTTCAGATTAACGTGATTGTCTTCCAGTTGCCAGTCCAGAAAGAGAAAAATATTCCTTGATTTAAAAATCAATTAACAATTCATACAGTCTGCATTTTTTTTATGAGAATGATTTACATTGTATGTGGCAGCAAAGAAGGCGAGAGAGTCGTAAATCTACAGAAGCAAGGACAACTTAGTTTGGGAGACAAATCTGCTTAATGTTCCAGGTGTTTACCTTTTTTGTAGGTTTTACCATAACTCAGCACTTTAAGACACTTTATTTTGTCTTAATTCACACTTTTTTTGCTATCCTTACTATCCTTTTACTATCCTTTACTGTCCCTTTTACTAGTCTTTTTCACGTATTGTCTACTTTAATTCCACCATAACAAAATTTCTATTTGAGGTTTTCTTTTGTGCATTTCTTTAAATAAGCTTAAGAAAAAGATTGGAATGAAGGAATTCTCACATTTTCTGCTAACTTAAACTTGTATAGGTGTGAAAACTCACTCTTATCCATGTTCTAAGCAGCAAAGCAATTGGCCACCTCCTTCCTCAGTGGATTTCCATACGTACAGTCATGAAGAAGTGACTCTTTCCTTTTACAAGGTCTAGTAGAAGAAACAGAAAGAGACCTATATGAAGCTAAGCAGCGAGGGTTTCTTTAATGATTCCACAAATATAAAATTATATTCCAAGTTGTACTTGGAACAACTGTATCCTTTGATGCCCTCAGATATGGAATACATAATTTTAATATGCTATGAGCACAGCTAACAGAGGCAGCCAAAAGATGCTGCAGGCTGCGCAGAAGAGGGTGAAGAACAGGGTGTTAAAGGGGGCCTCAAGTGAAATTGTGCTGCTGTAATAGTCTGATAGATGGTGGTAACGTACAGCAAGGCAGTTTCCTCAGTAGATGTTGTAGCAGCTGTCCTTGCAAGGGTAAAGGCTTCAGCACAGACTGAGCCTCAGGCAGTAGATGCAGTCTTACAAGTCCCAGGCTGGAGGGAGTGCCTAGGGCCTCTCTCTGAGGCCAGGAGAAAAACACCTCTGTCCTTCGAGTTGAGCTGTCTTGGAGTAGCTCTGCTGTCAAGTGGAGGAGCCAAGGGAAGTAAAGAGCAACAGAGAAGATGACACAAAAATAAATAGGATATTCTCTGATATTCATCAGCTTGAAAAACCTCACTCCCCATCTGTAGAATAGAAGCAGGCAGTGTTTACCCCCACCATCGTTGTAAGTGAAATTCTGGAATTCTGTGCCTTTGACACAAAGAAGACTAAAGGTGTCTTGGCCTGCATTAGTGTTGCCAGCAGGTTAAGGGAGATGATCCTTCCCCTCTACTCAGCACTGGTGCAACCACACCTGGAGCTTTGTGTCCAGCTTTGGGATGATCAGTACAACAGAGACATGGACATAACGCAGAGAGCCCAATGAAGGTGGCTAAGGGACTGGAGCATCTTTCATATGAAGAAAGACTGAGATTGCTGGGACTGTTTAGCTTAAAGAGGAGAAGACTTATCTGGGATATTACCAACATGTATAAGTATCTGAAAGTAGGTTGCAAAGAGAAGACAGACAGGTCCTATTCAGTGGTACCCAGTGACAGGACCAGAGACAATGGGTGTAAACTGAATCACAGGAGGTTCCATCTGAACATTAGGAAGCCCTTTTCTTTTACTGTGAGGATGACTGAGCACTGCCACAGGTTGCCCTTGGAGGTTTCTCAGTCTTCATCCTTGGAAATCTTCAAAAACCATCTGGACACCTTCCTAGGCTACCAGCTCTAGGTAACGTTGTTAGAGAAGGCAGGTTGGAACAGATGACCTCCAAAGATCCTTTATAACCTCAACCATTCTGTGATTCTGTGATATATCTCCGAGATACCTTGTCCTGAAGATGGATTCAATATAGTCAAGTCCCTAACCTTGTGTCTTCCACTTTTAAACATGTATGGGATTTTATTTTATTATTCATTACACATACAAAACAACATTATCTTCCTCAAACTAATACCTTTAGGGTACACTTGGCTACATTTTTCATTAGGAATCCATATAAATCTCAGTTTAAAAAAAAGTTTTCAGGATTATGAGGTTTTAGAATATGGTGAGAGTAGCCACTCATTTTGTTTAATGAACATTTCTACATGTAAGTATTGTAAACTTACTCCAAATTCTGACCTTTGCAGATGTAGTTATTCAGGGTGCAAACTGAATGTGAAGAAGGGAGCCGTGAATAAGTGGATTTATGACATGAAGAAATAATTCTTGTATGTTCTTTATCATACATAAATGTAGTGAGGAAGAATAGACATGTCAGGAAAGTACAGTTAAACTGTATTTTTCACCCAGTCTCTGTCCTGCTTCTTACTCAGTTTCTGTTTTTATCTCAAAATGATTCACAGATTTAAATAATACATGTCAGTGGTAAAAAAATGTTATAAATTACCAAAGATACTAGGACAGATAAAATAATCTGAGAAATTCAGACTTACACTTTTGTCTAGTCTCCCCATGAAAGAATTATAATCAAGACATGGTCATCAGACTGCTGGGGAAAGGTGTGGACTGTGTATCTCACCATGTACTTCTGCAATAAACCATTGCATTTGTATGAGAAATATTCCTAAATAATTATTGTCTTCTATTAGTAATGCTTAAATGTGATCACTAATGCAGATTTTCAGGAAGCTTATCTTGCTTACTGCTTGAATGTCTCTGCTATTTCAGCAGTTACAGATTGTTCTGTGTATTAAGAACACAGTAAATGTCCAAAGTATTTCCGGTTACTTTTGTCTCCTCTTTCAGTCCCTGTATGTTCCACCTCTCAACAGCAACCCCTGTTGGTTTGCCCTGTTGACAGCCATTTGAAATTTTGCTGCAAACACTATTTTCCCATCTCATTGCTCTGGTCATCACCATGATCAGCTTTGTATTATTTTCTTATGGTGTCAAATTAAGTTTCTTTTCCATTTTCTATAATGTTCTTACTCCTGTCTCTTGTCTCAAGTTCACTCCCCAACTTAATGTATTTTTGAGTAAGCAAATTTTCCCTAGTGCTGAAACATGCCCCTCACTGAAAGGAATTTTTTTCCTCAAAATATCTACAAAAGTTATGGAAAATGAGAAGGCTGTTGTTGTTGTAGTACAGTGACTATCATGCTGACTAGCTTTGTTTCATTGCCTTCTTGTACTCTGCCATTCGTCTGTATTTATTTGTTATCCCACCACATCAGAACACTGACTACTGTTTTATTCTTTGTTTGTAGACCACCTTTTTCAATGGAGCTGTGTTTCAAAACTAGGCTTCCTAAGCACTGTAGTATGCAAGATTAATTTATAATGGGTCAGGAAAAAAAAAAAAAAGATGAAATCTTGTTCCAAAAGCTTGCAATCTAAGCCTAAAACAAGAAACAGCAGATGGATACTGACAGACAGATGGTATTGAGCAAAAAAATAATATAAACAATTACCAATAATACAAATAATACAAACACAGGGAATACACATATAAATAATACTCACATATATACGTATACATAATGATGTTAAATAAGAAAAATAGACATATCTGGAAGAAGAGCATTTACAAACTGAAAACTAGGCCACAAAGATATTATGATTTGTGCTTTTCTCAGATAGCTTTAGATTTAAAATTTTAGATGCCGTGCCTATGACATAAACTAGGCTTCTTTAGAAATTAATCTATTTTGAGGAATGTAGTATATGACTAAATTTGAGTCTTCAGCTTCGGTGTCTATGTTACAAAACAAGTCTTCGTAAACTTTATTACAGAAAAGAGAAGAAGTACTTCCAGAGGGCAATTTCTACAATACGGGGATGGGATATGCCCATCATTATGTGAATCTATGCGGGGAATTCACATAAATCTTCCAACTTTAAAGTCAGATAAGGAAAATGCAGATGTCCATAAATTGGAGCAGAGATATCAAACCTGTGAAATGGATGAAAATCAAACTCAGAACTCACAATTTCCAACTGATTGCTGTAGTTCTGAAACTGCCTTACCAGAAAGCAACAACCCAGTAATAATAAGGCAGATTTCATGGATATTACAAGGCAGAACCTCAAAGACCCTGTTTTAGTTTTAAAACAAACAGACTTTAAATAGAAATTGCCCTTGAATTGCAGTCAAGATCAGCAAATCAATCTGCCCCAGACTTCACTTAAAAATTAAAAAATCATTTTCCTTGAAAATTTAACATCTATTTCCTTAGTAACTTAGTTTTGATAATAGCCTTTGCTACATATTTTTAAGTTTAATATGTTTAGATGTTTGGAGGGGTGTTATGTTGTCCTTTGTATTTTATCTTCTTGTAGTTGAGGTCTAAATTGTGGGTGTAGAGATCGTCAATTGATAATGCAACATATAATGTCACTATTTCTGCAGTCAATATTTGGACTACTGGGTCAATGTCTTGGCAAGTACACATATACAAGGCTCAAAATGATTAGAATGTATATTTAATGTTAATGTATAAACAAATATCAGGAATCAAGTGGAATTAAAATGCAGCTAATTAGGCCATCAAACCACATCTTTCTTCTGTTCAGTTTTTTATCAATGTGAAGCAAAACAAGACATTGTGAAAAACAACAGCAAGGCTGCTGGATAAACTAAACAAAAAGAAAAGAAAGATAAAATTAAAAAAAAACAAAAGAAAAAGAAAAAGAAAAAGAAAAAGAAAAAGAAAAAGAAAAAGAAAAAGAAAAAGCAAAAGAAAAAGCAAAAGAAAAAGAAAAAGCAAAAGAAAAAGAAAAAGAAAAAGAAAAAGAAAAAGAAAAAGAAAAAGAAGAAGAAAAAGAAAAAGAAAGAAAAAGAAAAAGAAAAAGAAGAAGAAAAAGAAGAAGAAAAAGAAGAAGAAAAAGAAAAAGAAAAAGAAAAAAAGAAAGAAAAAGAAAAAGAAGAAGAAAAAGAAAAAGAAAGAAAAAGAAA
>JANVCC010000021.1:36522347-36661027 GCA_025345505.1 Todiramphus chloris collaris
AAAGGAAAGGAAAGGAAAGGAAAGGAAAGGAAAGGAAAGGAAAGGGAAGGGAGAGGGAGAAAAGAAAAGAAAAGAAAAGAAAAGAAAAGAAAAGAAAAGAAAAGAAAAGAAAAGAAAAGAAAAGAAAAGAAAAGAAAAGAAAAGAAAAGAAAAGAAAAGAAAAGAAAAAAGAAAAGAAAAGAAAGAAAATGAAGAATAGGAAAAAGAAATATATTAAGAAGTTTTTAAAAATAATAGCTTTCATTCTCCTATCCCACTAGTAGTTCTATATTTTTTCCCATTTTTATAACATCCATGTTTTACACTGTAGAATTTGACATGTTACCTAGAAAAGGGAGAAAAGCAATATACTTTAGCCATTGGTAAATCAGTTATTGGATATGCTTATCTGCAGTTTCTGATGTCATATACAAAGTTATCATTGTAGGCAATGCATTTGGCAGTGTATTCCTCCTCTACCCCTTGAATATCCTGGAAAATTTGGTTTACTGAAGAAGGAATACAAACACAGAATTTAGGACAACTTGGTGGTCTCTGTGGCCAAGTCAACAAAGTGCTTTTTCACACACAGGGGCTGAGTGGGGCAGAACACACTGAAATGCTGGTGATCTGAACCCCAGTAATTGTTTTGTGCTGTGCAGAGCAAGACTGGGGCCTCTCAGGAGTAGGACTTCTATATGTCCAGAGTATTCCATGTTGATATGCTGCATGCTATCCATGGAGGGGCATGCTTGTCAGCTCCAGAGACTGTGCAATTTAAAGTAACAGATTTGTAGCTGCACTTTGAAGCCTGACTTTTTCTCAAATGGAAAGCAAAAGCTTAATTTAGTGATGTAAAACTCTCTATAGATACAGTAGTGTATGTAGATATCTGTCTAAGCTTGGCTTATGGGGAAAGATAGTATCCAATGGAATGATAAATTCACAAAGAGTAAAGGAAAAGGTGTTATCAGTGTCAATCTCCAAACCTTTATCATTTTGGATGTGGAATAAAGACTTCTGGAGGAACTGCAGGAAAAAAATCAGCTACTAACCTAAAGGCTGAAATGCAGGATACTCAAAAATGTTTCTGTGCTCAGGATTCAGATACCAAATATCTGAATGCTGGAGAATCCAAGTGACATAACATCACTACTTATTGTCATTTTATAGAGAGTTCTACATATGAACTGCAATAGACACGTGCTAATATAGCTAGGTATAGTTGTTATGTTGCCAAAGACTATATGTGAACAGATAATAACACCAAGAAAAGGAAAAAAGCTCCATGAATAATAACTTTTTTAAAATATCCCACAATCTTCAGAAATGTTTATTTCTTTCATATTACTTGCAAGAAATTCTGTCTTCATTTAGTTTTTATTTTACAAAAAAAAAGTGTAATTGTTCCCTTTTTGTTTCAGGCTTCTATTTCTAACCTTGTCATAGGCTTGTATTTGAAATAATTCTATTTTAATATTTAATAAAAGTCATTAATTTCCCATATTGGTATTTTTTTCCCCAGAACTGATTGGAAACCATTAATAAGTATTCAAAAGGATTTCTATGCTCTGTGGATATGTAAAATCTTGGTAAAATAAGCCAAAAAAATATTAGTGTAATTTCCTGTACCGATCTGAGATGAGAATCCACAACAGGGTTTTCATCTCCAGACAGCCTGGAGGCAAACCTGGCTTAAGATTTTTTTTCTTTCCTAGCCTTTCTTGATAGCCTGCCCTTTGTCACATGTAGTGTACTACTTTCTTAGTTGTGCTGGAAAAAATGTCTGTGGGGCTGCTCTGAGACATGCTCAGAACTTTGGACTAAAATATAACTATAAAACATAAATGCAAGTGTAGCTGATAGTGTTTCTTTTAATGTGGATTAGCTCTTTAAGCTTCCTCACAGCATGTCTGTACAAACAGTTATGTGGCAATACAGCTAAGGGATCAGTGCTGGAATAGGAGAGGAGGAGAAGAAGAAACAGTGATTCATTAAGCTCACATTAAAAAAAAAGGCAAATACAACTGTGCCCTAAGGTGGCAGCCAAAGAAGAATGCAATAGGTTTACAAAATACAGAGGGGTTTTACACATCTGTTCACTTCATCATATACTAGCTTTGTGGGCTTCCCTCAGCAAACATTGCCTTTGTAAAACATCTAGTTTTCAGGGCTGCAGAATACTTTTTTTTTTTTTTTTTCTTCTTATCAGAACATCTCAGGTTCTGGTTTTAGTGCTATTTTGATACAATTTAACAAGAACTTTCACCATTTGCTGTCTGAATCTATGGATACAAGGCAGAAGGTAAGGAGGCATTTCTGGCATGTAGGGATAGATTACTCAATTGCTACCAATGTTATTTCTGCTTACAATTGTTAGTTTCTCATTTTCAATTTTTATTTCAGAAGAAACTTAACTGTTAAAAATAGTCTCATTTTTGTGTGACGCAAATGAGTGCTTGAATTCTATGTTGACTGTATCACTTTCTGAGATTTTAATCAAAGTTCCTGTGAGGTGAACTGCACCATCTGTGGTAACAAAAAAAGAAAAATATGCAAGAACCCTGTTACACATTTGTAGATCTGTTGGTTTTCAGAAACCTATATTTCTCATCTCAAAATATAAACTCAGTGGCCATATTAAATCATATTAGTTCAAGAGATTATAAAGTAGCATGGTCAATCTCAACACTCAGCTTTAAAAGGCCATTGTTTTTATAATGTAATGGACTTACGCAGTGCAAGAGAACTGATGTGAAGACAACTCATGTTTTTCATCAGCTTTAAAATGTTGGGGAATTTCTGTATTTTTTAGACAGCAGTATTTATGAATTAAAATATTTTTTTCAGAACTTGAAACCACAATAGGTTGAAGTCATGCTTTATTAAATGTACACTTTTGAAATGCACAATATGAGATAACATTTTAAGGTTAGGCACCTAAATATCTCAGGCATTTGAATCAATGACTTCATCTTAGTATTGCTGAGCAGCTCTGTCTTCCATTGATTGCTTTCTTGGAAAAATACCCTGCTGCCATCTCAGCCCTGGATTTCACCGTGGTACGTCATTGTCTTCTTAGTATTCAGTGATGCTGAGTGCACAGATCTGAGGAAAGAATAGGTATAGCCTAAAATGATTGCAGATGTGGATGGCAGCAAAATTAGCTGCCAATTTGCTAGACAAGATGCAGAATTTTTTCTTAAGAAAAAAATAGTCCTATATACAGATTGTCACTCCACTAAGATGCCCATGTACTCCAGTGCATGATCCATGAACAGAATTTTTGAAGACATATCTTCCTCTCATAAAGTCACTGAGCTGTAGCAGTAAAGAATGACACAGTCCCAGACAGACAGATAAATAGCAGTCTAACATTGAATAGGGTTTGACCATTTGGGAGATAAGATGATTTCTAGTTTGTTTTGTGACTGTGGGTTAGACTCTGTGACTAATGAATATACTGCTATGTTTCATCAGCTGTAGCAAAGCATCAGAAGTCCATTGTTATGGAATAAAGTTTTCTGTGCTGGAACAAAGGAATTTATATGGAAGTGTGCCTGATTGTTAATGACTCTCTCTATAGAAGCAGTGGCAGAAAAAGCCAAAGTTCTGTCCTCAATGATCATCAGAACTAAATGTATGCAACTTCTTACTACAAATTCAATACAAGAGATGTGGACGAAATGTTGATTGTAAAATGGACAGTAAATTGCTACATCAGATTGAGTGCAGCTAGTCACTTGGGCAAATATTTTATCACTTTCTATTGTCACAGCATCAATGCAGTCCCTCGTCCCAAATAAACAAAAAAACCTAAAAATGTCAAAGATCATCTGGCCTCTGTCACAGTTTAGGGTCAGGGTGGCACCTCAGACCTATAACAGATGCTTTTTGTTAACCCCCCTTCCTCGTCAAAGGGGAAGAGAAAGGGAAACCAGAACAGCTTTAATGAAAATTAAATTAATAATAATAAAAATGGAATATATACAAATCTATACAAAACCAGTATCGAACCCCACCCCACTGATGGTAATTACATCACCGTCACCACTGATGCTGTGGAGCAGGCACCAGGGGAGTCCCAGACTGGGCCCCGCACCAGATGGGAGCTGTGTTCAGGAGCTGGATTCTGGTACTGGATTCAGGAACACACAGAGCGGGATCGAAGGCAGAATGGACAGAGTCCTCCTTGGATTCTCTGGAACCAAAAGAGGAACTGGGCCAATCCAAACAAAGCTGGCAAAGCGGTCAAAGAGGGGAGAAAGATCCCCATACTCTTCGGATCCCTCAGCCTATACCGAATATGACATATATGGATTGGAATACCTCATTGGTCAGTTTAGGATCACCTGTCCTGTCCACTCCTTCCTGCAGGCGTGGCCTTTTACTTTCTGCACCCCCCAGTGTGGTACACAAGATCCAGCAGTGGACTTTGTCTGCACACCCATACTTGGTACTAACTCTAAACATGGGGTGTTATTACTGCTGGAAGCAGACGGTGTCTGTGAGAACAAGCTGCTAACTTCAGAAAGTGCAGTTAGTTAGAAGAACTAAGCTGAAAAGTAAAATCACTGAACATAATTAGTTCTGTTTTCACTCAAACAAGGACAGCCTCAAACCCATGAAGTGCAAAGAATAATCTGTGGCACTGGAATACTTGGAAATTATATCTGCAGATTTTCCAGTGGTGCACAGTGAGTCATGGGTTTTGTACAAATACACTTCTACCGCTACAAGTATCAATTCTTGCCCATATAAAACTACTGTAATCCTTCTGGTAAGAAGTGAGTATAGCATTACTAGTCTGGAACCGGCCTGCTCTTGTTTTCCAGCCACAAAGTACTCCCACCTTATTCACCATGGCAACAGTGACACAGCTGTCACTGCTTTGATAAAGAAAGGACCAGTAGGTAGTGCTCCACTGTCTTATGCCAGGCTTCTGACTCTGTCACAGATTTCCAAATATTCTAATGGTTACAACTTGTGTAGAATCCTCTAAAATGTCACAGCCCATGATGTGTGGAAAAAAAAAGGAATCAAACCATACAGAAAACAAGCCAAAACACAAACCAAGCTGGAGACAAAATAAAAACATGGAAATATAAACAGTGGTTTGAGAAAGTAGAATCAATTAAAGCTCTCTTCCACCATAACAGGTCATCTTAAAGCTTGCTCTCCAAATCACAGGCTTCTTTTAAGGTTTGCTTCTTTTTTGTAGCACTTTAAAATCACAACAGTGAATTACACACCCTTGACACATTTTCAAATACTATGTTGTAGCCAAAACTACTTTGTTAGTCTCAGGCTTCTTGATTGGGTCTGAGCACTTCTAAAAGCTCTGTGTGGTGTTTGTCCATAACTTTAGGGACCTCAGCAACCCAACATGTACAAACAGATATTGAAACATCTCCTTTAGGACCCTAAGTCACTTGAATGCTATTGAACGCTATTTAGGTTCTATCCAGGAGGGGAGGTAGAACAGGTTGAAAGCTTATGGGTAAAAGTCAAGGGACATGGAAAAGGGAATGAAATTGTTCTGGATATCTACTACAGGCCACCAAACCAAGAAGAAGGTGTTGATTAAGCCTTCTACAGTCAACTGGAAGTGGCCTCTAGAACACCCTCCCTGATAGTCATGGGTGACTTCAATCACCCTGATATCTGTTGGAAAGCCCATACAGCCAGGCATACCCAGTCCAAAAAGCTCTTGCAGTGCATAGAAGACAACTTTCTGATGCAGGTCGTGGATGAACCAACAAGGAGGGGTGCACTGTTGGATCTTGTATTAACTATTAAAGAAGGACTGGTTGGAGACATTAGGGTTGGGAATAGCCTGGGTGATAGTGATCATGATATGATAGAGTTTAATATTAAACAAGGGGGAACTAGAGCAGTAAGTAGGACTGCAACTCTGGACTTCTGCAGGGCTCACTTTGAATTCTTCAAAGTTCTACTTGCTGGAATCTCATGGGCTAGTATTCTGAAGGGTAAAGGAGCCCAAGAAAGTTGGTTAATTTTTAAAAAACAGTTTCTTCAGGCCCAGGATAGATGTATTCCCGTGAGGAAAAAATCTGGAAGGCATACTAGGAGACCCACATGGATGAGCAGGGAGCTTTTGAAGGAGATTTCAGGGAAGAAAGAACTATACAGTTCATGGAAAAAAGGACTGGTCGGTTGGGAAAATTATAGAGAAGTAGTCAGGGCATGTAGGAAGGCAATAAGGAAGGCCAAAGCCCTCTTAGAGCCTAAGTTGGTGAGTCAGGTAAAAGAGAATAAGAAAAGTTTCTTTACATACATAAGTGCCAAGAAGAAGAACAAGGAAAGTATGGGGCCACTGCTGAATGAGAAAGCAGTCTTAATAACTGAGGATGCAGAGAAGGCAGAGTTGCTCAACACCTTCTTTGCTTCAGTCTCTTCTTCTAAGACCAGCCCCTGTGAACTCCAGTCCCTGGTTGAAGGAGAGAAAGCCTGGGGGAAGGATGACTCTCCCCTGGTCAATCAAGACTGGGTTAAGGACCAGCTACGTAAGTTGAATGCACATAAGTCCATGGGCCCTGATGAGATGCACCCAAGAGTGCTGAGCGAATTGGCTGATGTTATTGCCCTGCCACTCTCCATCATTTTTGCAAAATCCTGGCAAATGGGAGAGGTGCCGGAGGACTGGAGGAAAGCCAATGTCACTCCAGTCTTCAAGAAGGGCAGGAAAGAGATTCCAGAAAACTATAGACCAGTCAGTCTTACCTCCATCCCTGGAAAGATAATGGAGAGGCTCATTCTGGAGGTTATCTCTAGGTACGTGGAAGATAAGAAGGTCAACATGGATTTACCAAGGGGAAGTCATGCTTGACTAATCTAATAGCCTTCTATGATATTGTAACTGGATGGCTAGATGCAGGGAGACCAGTGGATATAGTCTATCTTGACCTTAGCAAGGCTTTTGACACAGTCTCCCATAACATCCTTATGGAGAAGCTTGGGAAGTATGGGATAGAAGAGCAAGTAGTAAAATGGATTAGTAACTGGTTGGACAATAGAGTCCAGAGAATGGTGGTCAATGGTGCCAAATCCAGCTGGAGAGCTGTAACCAGTGGAGTCCCCCAGGGATCAGTGCTGGGTCCAGTCCTGTTCAACATCTCTATCAATGACATTGATGACAGGACAGAGTGTCTTCTCAGCAAGTTTTCTGATGACACAAAACTGGGAGGATCAGCAGATACACCTGAAAGCTGTGCAGCCATCCAGTGAGACTTGGACAGGTTGGAGAACTGGGCAGGGCAGAACCAAATGAGGTTTAACAAGGATAAATGTAGAGTCCTGCATCTAGGTAAGAATAATAAACTACACCAGTACAGACTGGGAGGTGATCTGCTGGAGAGCAGTCTTGTGGAGAAAGACTTGGGAGTCCTGGTGGACAACAAGTTCTCCATGGAGCAGCAATGTGCCCTTGTGGCCAAGAGGGCCAATGGTATCCTAGAGTGTATCAAGAGGAGTGTCTCCAGCAGATCAAAGAAGGTTCTCCTCCCCCTCTACTCTGCACTGGTGAGACCTCACCTGGAGTATTGTGTCCAGTTCTGGGCTCCCCAGTTCAAAAGAGACAGGGATCTGATTGAGAGAGTCCAACGGAGGGCTACAAGGATGATTAAGGGACTGGAGCACATGCCTTATGAGGAGAGGCTGAGGCACCTGGGGCTCTTTAGTCTGGAAAAGAGAACACCGAGAGGGGATTTGATAAATGTTTATAAATATATGAGGGCTAAGTGTCAAGAGGAAAGGGACAGCCTCTTCTCACTCGTGCCTTGTGATAGGACTAGGGGGAATGGATATTAGCTGGAGCACAAGAGGTTCCACCTTAACATGAGGAAGAACTTCTTTACAGTAAGGGTCACAGAGCATTGGAACAGGCTGCCCAGAGAGGTTGTGGATTCTCCTTCTCTGGAGATTTTCAAAACTCGCCTGGAGGCGTTCCTGAGTGACCTGTGTTAGGGTAGATTAGGTTGTAGGGTAGATTAGGTTGTAGGTTAGTTTATATGATCCTGCCCTGGCAGGGGAGTTGAACTCGAAGATCTCCAAGGTCCCTTTCAATCCCTAACACTCTGTGATTCTGTGACTGTGAATTTTTTTTCCTTCACCTGTTTGAATACAAGACTAGGAAAAAAAGATAAAAAACTGTAAGGGCTTTTGTCCATGGGTAACTACCATATGTGAGCAATAATCTATTGTAGAAATCAAGACTTGTGATAACAAAACACCCATCATTACTTTGTCCCACAGTTTTCTCTCTTTTTTTTTTTTTTTTTAATCACAAGGCTATAACTCTGACCTTATATGCATTCCTAAACACTTTATTAGTATTCAAGCAATATTCTACTGACTTGATTTTCGGAGTTGTCTTCAACACCAATGATTTTTGTTCTGAAAGCCAGGCTGCATTTTGAAATTTCTACGTATGAGTTCAGTACCTAGTTATAGACATGGGATATTTAAAAAAAAAAAAAAAAAGAAAAGAAAAGAAAAGACATTGTATTTCAGAAGCATAGGTATAAAAAAATCCAAATTTGTTTCCACTTTAGATACCCCAGCAACATCACTACATTGCTGAAACTGGACAATACTTTGCAAAATGCCTCAGTAGAGAAGCCAGTGTTATAGTATCTTACCAGCAAATTCCTAGTACTCATTTAGATATTCCTTACTAGGTCACTTCATTAAAAAAAGATTAAAGTCTACTCCAGCTAGAGGCACGAATTCCCACTTCTCTTTCCAGAGAAGTCTGTTATCAGTGCAATTCTGAAATAATTTTGGTTATAAAAGCAATGTTAAACACACATGTTAGGAGACCAAACATCTCTTCTGGGTCTGCAGTGGGTCTGTAACCTTTGTAGCCCTTGATTTTAATGTAAGGGAGTTGTCCCAAAGACTGTATCTTTAAAACTGTAGGAACTGAGGCAAGCCCAAAGGTAAACACAATGTAAACCCACAACTTTGAAGTCTACTGCAGCATTTTCTTCACCCTTACTGCTGAATTCATAACTTCCCACAGAAGTCATTTCTTCTTTGAAAAGAGATTCACAGATATCAGCAGTCTGATATAGATGTTCCCTGAAATACTTTCGAGAGAGAGAGGATTCCCTCAAGTAAACAGCATTCCACTGGGGGGAAAATCCCCTTGGGATGTCCAGGACATGAACAATATGTCCTCTGCAAAGCATGCACATGAAAGGACTGCCTCTGCCCATTCTTCACAATAATCCAATAATTAGAACTAAATTAAAATCTCAAAGGATAGTGAGTGAAATTTAAATCCCTCTCTGGTTAAACAATGGGGTTTAAAACAGTGACCCACACAGAAAGATTCTCCAATTGAGAACTGTTTTCACTCCTGATTTGCAGATGTGACGTGGACTGATCTTCTTCAGAAAAGCAAGAGGAAGGATTAGCCATGGTATGAACACACATTAAAATAAGTCTCTGTACTTAGTAGAAAACATTTATTTAATTAACGTCAGTGGGTTTTAGGTGTGAACTAGCAAAAAAACCACCTTGGCATCAGATGATGGCTTTGTATCACACCTTTATGCCACAGCAATAATTTAGGTGCCCTGGGGATCTTACCAGAAGAAACACTGGAACTGACAGACTTAAAACATCAACAGGAATTTGACAAAAGCAATTGACAATATTCTTGATTGTCTAAAGGTTGAACTTTGGCAACTAAAAAGGCTTTCAAGTGCCAAATTCCACTTGCTAAGTCCGATTTCTGACTCTGGTCAGCTGGACATTTCCAACTTTCATGATATTTTTACTCAAAAGATTAAGTGTATTCAATTGGCTGTGCATGTTGCAAGAACATTAAAAGACTGCTAAAGTACATGCTCACCATGTGCCTGATCAAAGCCTTCTGAGATCAATGGGAATATTTCCTTTGTCTTCAGTGGGCTTTTGATAAGATTCCAAATTGCCCAGTGGAAAGTTAGCCTATGAAGAATTGTCCTGATGTTAGCATACCCATGGGCACTGCACTCTAAAGGAGGTGGCCCTGCACCTGGGTGATATACTGCATCTCATGGTAGAGCAGATGCAAGAGCAGCATCTCCTTCTGATATTGCATAAAATACCACAGTGGTGATAGAGGAAACATATTTTGATTGACTAGTTCAATGTTAGCTGTTGCTAAAAACAGCTTGTGGACACGTCAGGATCTGGCAGGAAGCCAGACCCCATTCACAATAATGGGACATCATACAAATATCAACAGGGCTATATCCAAACCAGCTGTTATTATTAATTTCATGTATTTTAAGAGAAAGAGGGGATTTCAGCCATTTGAAATGATTTCTTTTAATAGATAATTATACTGTTTGGGGATATTTAATTTCTATTTATGCCTGAATGCTGTTGAAGTTGTAGCTAGGGCTCCTATATGAATTGGATTTAGATATACAACTGCTGTCTAATTTAGATGATTCACCTGAAATATCTTCTTCATTTGTGTTTCATTAGGTGATTTTTGGAAGAAAATTGAACGCAACTAAATGTTGACAAAAATAAAAAACATTAAATTGGAGTTTATACAACTGTGTTTTGATATAAGAGCCTGAATACAGTTTAGAAAATACATTTAGAAAATGTTGTTGTGAAAAGGGTTCAACAAATACAGATTAGAAGTGAATAAACAATTCACAGTGAAACTTCATTAGCAAGCAGTGTACTCTTGTGGCCAAGAAGGCCAATGGTATCCTGGGGTGCATTAAGAAGAGTGTGACCATCAAGTCGAGTGAGGTTTTCCTCTCCCTCTACTCTGCCCTAGTGAGACCACATCTGGAGTACTGTGTCCAGTTCTGGGCTCCCCAATTCAAAAGAGAGAAAGAACTGCTGGAGTTAATCAAAAAGATAAAAAGATGATTAGGGGACTGGAACATCTGTTTTATGAGGAAAGATTGAGAGACATGGGCCTGTTTATCCTGGAGAAGACTGAGAGGGGATCTTATCAGTGTTTACACATATCTAAAGGGCAGGGGTCAAAAGGATGAGGCCAATATCCTTTCAGTGGGGCAACAGGCACAAGCTAGAACACAGGAAGTTCCACCTAAACATAAGGAAAACCTTTACTTTGAGGGTGACGGAGCACTGAAACCAGATGCCCAGAGAGGTTGTGGAATCTCCTTCTTTGGAGAATTTGTAAACTTGCCTGGACATGTTCCTGTGCAACCTGTTCTAGATGAACATCATTTAACAGAGTGATTGGATGAGATGATCTCCACAAGTCCTTTCCAACCCCCACCATTCTGTGATTCTGACATCTCAGCTCCATGGATGTTTCCAGGATCTTCATTCCATTTTGCCTTAAGAGCTAGCTTGAGAGTAAATGTGCAACTCTTTTCTGTTATACTACTTTCTTTTTATTAGAGAGAATTTCCAATAAATAGAGACTTCAAGTTCAGCTACATCTGTAACAGCTGCAAGTTTTCTGGATGCTTTATTGCAAAGGCCTAGTCTCAATACTAGAAGGCTTTATTAAATGGAGTGAATAGAAACTTAAACGATAGAGGGAGAATGAAGAAAAACATAAATTCTAAGGTTAGCTGGATTAGTCAGGTAAAAGAGATAAATGTGTGGTCAGATTTACAACCAATACGAAGATTTGCAGTTCTTAAAAGTGACTCTTACATGACATTTACATGTGGAACAAATTATTCACTCTTTGATATTCTTTGTCTACTTTTATTGATATGCACATGCATATACACATATACACACATATATACAAATATATTTTTATAAAAACCATAAACTACACGTATTAATGTTAGAGGAACACTGTAAAATGTGCTTTCTTAAACGATGTGGAGGAGTTATTTTGACTGACAGATTTTGTAAGAAAACTCCAAACATATGAGTGGGTAGATGCATGTAGGAAATTTTTAAGATGTAGAGCAAGTCATGAAATGTTTTCATTATGATATACAAGTTGTAGGAGAAGGGGAAGGAAAGCATCAAGTGAGACTTCTGGTTTTGGATGACAGAGGATGGTAGCATGAAAGCTTTAAAGGAAAGCTTTAGACAGTTCAGAAATGGAAGATTATGAGTTAGGTTTAGTCATCCAGGTTTTGAGGGATTGGTGAGCTGCCTACAATGAGGTATGTGACTTTGAAAGAATACAAGTGTTTTTGAAGGTTTTGTTTAGGATACACTACTGCAAACTGCTGCAATATATAACACTCAAAAGGACAATGAACAAGAAAAGAGCCCTCAGAGACTCCAGAACCCAAAGAGAGGTAGCAGAAAAAACTTACAGCTTACAAGAAATCCCACCATTGGCCACATCTATACTATGAAAATGATCACACAAATATAGCAGGTTTTTTGTTTTAATTGTATTTGTGACTATGCTTATTGTTATAGAAAGTTTATTTCTTACATTATAAAGTCATTGTCTAGGCACATAATATGATGAATTTTTGTCCTTGACAAGTTAGAACACTATTTTTAAGTCCTAATCTTGTTAAATCAGTCCCTATCTTTCTGGTTTTGCTTGCTGTTTTATTTTCAGATTTCAAATAACAAAGTCAAAGCTTGGGATTCTGAAAAAAAAAAAACCCTAAAAAAATGAGGTCTACAGATGAACATTTGAAAATGTATGTATATCCTAATTAAAGCTATGTATGTATGTCCTAATTAAAGCTGAAGGATTCTTTTTAAACTCTACTGTAGCAAATATCCAACCTGCATATGAAATACATTCATGTTTTCTGTGATTTTAAAGTTATTGCTCGCCTGGCTGAATGTGCAGCTGGTAGTGATCTACAGTTTTTGTTTATCCTGCTGAGTGAAAATGAGGGAGGACATATTTGCAGACTCATTCAGCTAAAATTCTGAAATGCTGCATCACACATTTTCTGCTCTTAAAATGTTGTCTCATTCAGTCAAATTTCTCAGAGGTTCATTCTGGTGACAATAACACTTAATAAACCCAGCACCTGAACTACCCATGTCTAAATATGGCTGTCTGCCACAGATTACTTTCTGTGCATCTTTAGCTGTAAGAACTTTCTCAGGACAGGATTAGGAAAATACAATCTCAAGGGCCAGTAAATTTAGGAGGCAAATAATAGTTATCCTCACTCAGTTATGATGAACTGAATATTTGGGAGTTCAAACAATTTTTGTAGAATCATTTTTGCTTTCACACACCTTTTAATAAAACAGAATATCACTTAAATGAAAAACATTATGCAGCAACTGCCTCCATAATTGTCTTCCAAAATCTCACTGATATTCTCTATAACCTTTGTATCTTGAATCTTTCCAAATTGTATATTACTAAAACTTTTTCATATCACATTTACAAAAGGAAACATTGCTTCCATTTAAAATATATGGAATGCAGTGTCAATTCTTGCTATACGTCAGTCTTTCTGTATGGCATTAATGCCTATCAGTGTCTTGTATTTGCCACTGACACTTGGTAGATTAAATATATACCAATACTTTCCTTTTTTTGACAGTGTTTTGTTGCTTTTGGTTTATTTTGATTTGGTCCTTTGGTTGCTGGTTTGTTCGGGTTTTTTGCCTCTGTTACAGTAGCTTTTCTTCTGTCTGTGATGCACCAAGATACAGTATTTTATGTTTTTTCAATATGGGAGATACCATTTTATCTATGTGCAGTCCTGCCATTTTGCTCAACATCTCCTTGAAAAGCACAATTATCTTCTTGAACCATCACTCCAACAACAGTTGGGCATGTCTGGGATTTTTTTGTGGCTTTGTTAAATGTTGGGGTTTTTTAGTTGCTTGTGTGTTTTTATCTTTTCTTGAAGTCACAGATAAGCATTTCTCATTTAGTGGACTTTTTACACCATATGGATAAAATCTGATATTGTGTGCCTTCATGTGTGATTCTCTTCCTCTTCACTTTAAAAACTACTGATGTTCCTAAGTCTGCATATCTGTTTACATGATTTATCTTAGAATGTACTAACTCTCAAAAAAAAAAAAAAAAAAAAAAAAAAACAACAGAGGGGAGGAAGAAATTGTACCTATTTATTTGCATGCAGTGTAAAATTTTTTTTTATTTATTTTCACTGCCTTATTTTACCACCTTTATCTTACATTGCATATACTCTTTTTTGCTTCTGAGCTTTGAGATCTCCACCATTTAAATTTATAAAAAAATAGTCTTGTGGCTTAGAGTCATTAGTTATAATTACTCTATGTCTGTCACCTCAGAAAAGTATTATACTTTTCTAACACAAGCCATAGTTTTCTCAAATGTTGGGTATCTATATTGTGAGGCAGTCCGTCTCCTTATCAATAACATTTCGGCTTTTTTCTTGAATCTTTCTTTCATATATTCTTTGTTCAGACCCACTTGTAAATCACTCAAGTAATAGTCTATTTCTTTGGACTGAATTTGTTACTATTCAAGTCCTCTGATTATTACCCGTAGTTCATCTCAGATCTTAAAAGATTTTCTATTCAATAGACTAAATGTGCAAGAAATTATAAATCGTTTTTTATTTCAGGGACTGCATTGCTAAAGTTACATGTTCTTTCCAATCGTCTTGGTCTTATGACATAGTTATCTTAATTTTCTTCCATGTTTTACTATCCATTTCTCATTTTAATTTTTCATGTGCCATATTTATTCTGAATCCAATGCATTCATTCAATTTCTATTTCTGCTTGTCATATGACTGTATCATTTAATAAAACATTTGTATAGAGATATCTCAGATGGAGTCCTCCTAAGTATAATGGGGAACATCTTGATGCTGTTGGCTTATCCGTGCTGATTGTAGATAATTCATATTGAAATTGACCTGTTTCATTCACCCAAAAAATAATTTACTGGAAACCACACTTTAGTGAAGGGATTAGATCCTTGCCTTTGCCATGTCCATGATCATGCCATCTACATTAAAATGTATGAAGATTATAAACTGCAACTTACCATTTTCTTACTTTCAACTCTTCTGCAGTAGTATTAGAGATTTACATACTTACGATTATATAAGAACTGGTTGAAATGATATAGCTGTAAGTTTTTTGACAAGAATTTATCTTTCATAAATACTGAAATGTTCCAGAAGATTGCACTGTTTTTGGCAAATATTGTTTTAGAAAAAGTCCTACATACCTACAGGACCAAAATAAAGTAGTTCATTGTAATTACATAATCTCAAATTTCTGGTTTTGTTTTGGATTCCTTGTTCTTTTCTCCCATGGTCCTTTTTTTTTTTTTAATTATTTTTTAAATTTCGATTTATTTTCATCATTTTATGTCTATGGCAAAACCAGACAATGATATACCCAAATGCCACATCCTTTCCTGCATCTTTTCACACTCCCTAAGAATGAATAGTTTCAGACAGTTCCATTTTACGTGGACCAGCATGACTGACAGCTTCCTTAAAGTGTTTGGGCTCAGCCTTTTGGGTAAAGTAGTAAAGCTGCATGACTGGAAGCTATACTTGGCAGAGATTACTAGGTATTAGGTCAATGATGTTCTCCATGATTTTCAGGTATTACAGGGAAATGTTTTCTCTAAATCAAGCTTTACAGGCTCTTGTCTCAGGACTGCATAAATGCAATTAGCAGATCTCAGAGTGAAGCTACTCATGATAATGGGGCAGCTTACATGGGCAGAAAAAGGTGAGCATTGATGAAGTTGTCTTCTGACCCTGTGAACAAAATGGGGAAGAGTGCCAGATGGCCAAGAGGAAGATAGAAGTACTATGCTTTGCTTAAGACTAAGTGATCCAGAGGATAATGTTTCCTTAAGGCATAATCAAGCATTCAGAAGGCAGATGGTGAAAAGAGTATGGAGTCAAGACAGTTCTAATTAGTCCAACACCATATGGAATTGCTTCTTTTCTAGAAGCTCAACCTTCCAGTCAGGTCAGTGGGTTTATCTACCGGACATGTCAGAGACCTTTGGAAGTATTTAATGACTAACAACCAATCCATTCACCTACATCTTAATTCTACACAAATAAGTGGATGGTGATACGTATGTGAAACCTGATGTTTAAATCTACAGTATGAAACTGAGATGTAGCTGGATTGTACCCAAGAAACAAGAAATTAGAAATGCTAAGTCTGGTATGGTCAGAACGTATCAGGTGTCCATGAAATATTACTGCCTTTTGTTTTCATCCATAAAAACTCAGCTTCTTACTTTCAGCCACCAGGTAGAAGGAAGCACTGCAATTCATTTACGTGGGTTGTAATCCCATTTCAGTCTTCTTTTAGCTGCTATGAACATCACCTTTGTTGTTACTCCTGAAAAGCAAATGATATCTTCTGCATCTGGATTGTCTTTATCTGTTCCTACATCCTTTTGTTATTTGGTTCATCAATTGAACAAATCAAAATCTGACACCATCTGTACATGCTGGGAAAGACAATGGGGTTTAGTTCTAGGAAAATAAGAAATAAAAAGCCACTAGAGAGCATAACTGCAGTTTATGGTGGATTGTAGTGCAGACAGGTAGACCCAGTAAGATATGTGGAATCACAGAATCACAGAATCACAGAATGTCAAGGGCTGGAAGGGACCTCGAAAGACCAGCTAGTCCAACCCCCGTGCCAGAGCTGGATCAACTATACCAGATCACACAGGAACTCATCCAGGTGGGTTTTGAATATCTCCAGAGAGAGAGACTCCATAACCCCTCTGGGCAGCCTCTTCTAGTGTTCCATCACCCTCACAGTGAAAAAATTCCTCCTCATGTTTGCATGAAACTGCCTATGCCTCAGCTTCCACCCATTGCCCCTTGTCCTATCATCATGAATCACCAAGAAGAGCCTGGCTCCATTCTCCTGGCACTGACCCTTTATATATTTATAAACATTGATGAGGTCACCCCTCAGTCTCCTTTTCTCCAAGCTAAAGAGACCCAGCTCCCTCAGTCTTTCCTCATAAGAGAGATGCTCCACTCCTTTAATCACCTTTGTGGCTCTGAGAATCAGGATGTTCCAGATTTTATCTGGAAACAGCATGACCACAGCAAGGCTAAGATTCAGTTGACTGGAGTCCTCTTCAATATCTTTTCAATGAACCTATCCTCTTTTGTATGCAACAAGAAAAAACAATAATTAAAAAAAAATAGCTTTGGAATTTTTCATACTACTACTACTCATAGCCACAAGAAACAATGGAAACATGTAGAAGATTTTCAGAAAGATAAAAGTAGATTTCTCACAGCACTTCTTTCTTGTATCTGTGTGTGTGGTTGGTTGATTTTTAAATAAATTTTTTACATCTTGCAGCAACTGATGTCTACTTCCCACATGCCAAGAAAAGTTTCTTCACTTCTGCAAGTGGCTGAGTGCATTTGTTAAAACTTTTCCTCTAACTGAAGCCATAAATACAGAATCCAGATTAGCTAGTCTTCTAATAACAGAAAAAAAAAAAAAAAAAAAAAAAATTAGATAATCTTAAAAAAAAAAAAAAAAAAAAAAAAAAAAAAAAAATTCCTTCATCTTTACATTTTGAAATCTCAGTGTTTTTCAGGATAACTTTTTTACTGACTTATAGCAGTGTTGCACATAACAAGAGACTGCTTAATTATTGCCACCAAGCATCTATAGCTTTTTTTTTTTTCTTTTTTTCAAAATTTGAAAAATAATTTTTATTTTTTTTACATCCTATAATAAAAAAAAAAAAAAGTCCCCATCACCTTATTCTTATTATTTCCTCATAGAGTCATTAATTTAATATAAATGTTTATAAACCACTAATTTAAAGATAGAAATTTATTTTTAGTGGACTATTAGTGACATATTTTCAACTTTAACTTTCTGTACTATAAAACATGAAATTCACTGGAAAAAATGCATAGCTTTTGGTTCTGACAGTTATCAACTGGCACTGAGAATCTGAGGCAGTCACTAAGTCATACATCCTGCAAAGAAAAAACTCATAAACTATGACCAAAATTATCTTATTTTGCTTATTCTGTTACAAAATTCAAGGAACGATCTAAGCTTTTATAGTTTTCATCTCCATGTCCAAAGCTTCACAGTCCCCTAAAATTCTGTCTTTATTCAATTGCTCTGTAAAGCCGTTGGGAGGGGTAATGAGTAACATGAGCTGAAGTGACAGTGTGACACAGTACCAGCACATAAAAACTAAACCCCAGTGTTTCTCAGAAATCACAGTACTTATGTAAAAAGCAATAGTTGGCTGAAGAGCAATTAAAAGGCAGAAAAGCTAAAATGATCACTTTAAGAGAAAAAATTATCCTCTCTCAGTCTATACATGATGAAGTTGACTTGCAGCTTTAATATATTTGTCAATTATTTAGAATTAGATCTGGCCACTGTGACATCTATATTGACATTTTTTTTAAATGGAATTACTGGAAAGTAATGATCTAAATAACATTAGACATTTCAAGTTAGGCATGTACCTAAGCTAATGGTCCAGATTCTGTATATAGTCAGCAAAGATATTCACCTCCTGAGTACAACTGATGCCATACACATGTCACTTAACACAGTCATTCAGATTCTGATTTGTCTCTTCCATTGTATTGTCTCTTCCTTTCATTTAAAAATTATTTAACTGCTTAAAAATAGTGCACCTCTCAAAATAGGTGTTGAGTACCTAAGTAACCACACCATGGTCTTTTACACTCATGCACAATATACCTGTCTCATCCAACTTGATATGAACTTTATATCTGGCTTTCTGTATGTTTTTAGTTATTCATAATCCTCATTATCTAGTTGTCTCCTCAATATGTCATCTTCATTAGCAAATTCCTCAGTCTGTATCTTATACAGAGCCAAATACTTTGCTCCTGCTTATTACTAGGTGAGCAGTATCTGGTGGCAGCTCATCTTTCATTATGATGGACAGGTGTGAAGCGTTCTGGGACACAACTATTATAGCCTTGTTAGATGGAGCAGAAAAAAACCTCAAAAAATTTGTGACTGCTGGGGCTAGTTGGAAGTTTTTCTCTCAGGATGGGCAGGATGCAGTTGAATGTAAAAAGCCTGAAGAAAAGAAATTGAGGAATGGTGCAGAGAGCAAATGGAGATTCTATGTGCATATGACCATATTGTTGCTGAATGAAAATTTTACAGTACTTAAAACAATACCAACATCTCAAATAAATCACTGTTTTCATCTATTAATGTTTGAGATACATTTTATGCTATTTTTCTTCTATTTTCAGATAACCAGTCACTGAAAATTTCGTTGTTATATCTCTTTTCCAGGATTCTGTTGTATAAATAATATTTTATTGTTTGGTTGGGTTTTTTTTTGTTTGTGCATTTTCTTGCTTTTAAAGTAATTATTCATTGAGCATTAATTTTGGGACTGAGATTACTTTTAACATAAACTACAATACATAATCATGTTTTTCATTACAATTACTAAGAGTGATGATAATATGTAATTCAGAATGTTAAATCAGGAAAACATATTATTTTGCATACCTAATGTTTCACATATTTAAAATCATTTCTTTGTCTGAGATTTATATAGAAATTATTTTAGAATTATTAAAAATTATTTTAGAATCTGCTATTTTTCAATAGCAGATTTTTCGGATTGTTGTTTTGGCTTTCCTTTTGATCCCAACTGTAAGAAGAATTCCCACACAAATAACATAAATTTTGAAAACTTAATAAATGAGATTCTGGGAAAAAAAAGTTTAAAAAATCCCAAAACCAAGAAAAATTATTTTTCTGGACTATATTAAATTACCATCAGAAGTAGTTTGACCCAGTCTACTCACTACATTATTAACCAAAATTATCTTGTCTACAAATTGTCTTTTTTCTGTTTCCTTTAAGTTAAAATTCTCCTTCTTAGAATCAGATTCTTAGTCTGTGCATTACTCCTTGCATTTGATCATGATCAAATTCCAGTACAACCACAAATGCATAGGGCCATTGAAAATGAGCTCACTTTTTTTATTTAGCACATTAAGGAGACTAATAGATGAAATTATTTTGACATCTATTTTTAGTTGCACCAACTCTGCTCTATCAGGCAGAGATGACAACAATCTAGTGTATTTCTATTTCCATAGATGATGTCCCAGGAGAACCATTGCAGGGGCAATACAACTGATTTCCTGCAGTGCACTGAGGCTCCTTTGTGGAGGTTTTGCTAAAACTGCTGAGAATGCCTACTTATTCTGTAAGCAATCACTTTCTGAAACATTTATCAGTCTGTATTAGCTAATAATTATTCATAAACTAAACCTGACTTCTAACCTTGCAGAAAGGAATTATTACACAAAAATGAAATGTTTGATCTATGTAAATGTGTCTTGTGTAGAAAAAAATGGTTTTTTTCTTCTGAGAGTATGAAGAGAAAGATGTTGATAAACTGTAGCAAGTTTGGTGAAGGGTCGCAACAATGGTACAGGATGGAGCACTTGCCCTGCAAGGTGAGGGCAAGGGACAGAGGCTCATGCAGCCTGAGAAAAGATGGCTGTGGGGGTATCTCAAAACAGTCCTCCAGTGAAGGAAAAGGAAACTTCTCAAAAGCATCAATGAAGAAACAGTAGTATATAATACCTCATGTAGTGTATAATACCTTCTAATCTGTTTTCTGGGTTTTTCAAAAGGTTTTAACTGGTTCAAATTCAATTATTTCAATGCTAAAAATAAATTATTATATTACTCTTAAGAGAAATGTTAAAGTTTTGTTTTGGCACAGGAAGGAAAAAAGAGGCTTAAATAAAAAACATGTAAACCAGGGAAAAATCAATTCTGCTGTTGAAAACATACTGAATAGTAAAGCATTTAGTTTTGTCAGTCAATGAGATGTAAAGTTACATGTTCTAGAAATATTTATGCTTGTTGTCCCTACAAAACATTAATGTAAACTTATTTTGAGAGTACGATTTATTTTTAATCAATGGCTTAATCATGTGAGTTTTCCCATAATGGAGCTTTCCATCTCCAGTTATGGAATTATCTGCTGGTAGTGTTATCCACTTTTCCACTGCAGTTTCAGTTTCTCCATGAGATCACAAGAAAAACTCATTTCAAGGGTATTAAAAGTACACAGTTAGAAAGTAGGTCTGGGTAAATGGTTTGGAAAAAATCCAAATCTTATCATGCATGAAAAGCACAGAACACAGAAATAATGCAAGAAAATAATTTCTCATTCTATTTTAACCATACTGTTTGTTCAGGTTTATCTGAATACCAAACCCAAATATCTTGGGTGATAGATCACTGCTTCATGTAGGTTCCAGTCTGGAATTGGCTTGCCATCACAGAACCATGGAATGAAAAAATGTTATGTGTTGGATATGGCTTTGCAAAAAAAAAAAAAAAAAAAAAAAAAAACCACTAGAAACACAGAAATAGCATTATGACAGCATTATTTTTTTCTCCTTATAATTTTGATTCATTTGACATCTGTTCCAAAACTTGCTGAAAATAACAGAAAATCCATGAAGATCTCTGATCTTTGGAGGGAGATTTTGTGAAAAAGTAGCTTTATCATGAAGCAGCTTCCTTTGTCTTTCCAGCCCTCATTTTGTTGAACACACAACTAAGCAATTTGAGACCTGATGGCCTTCTTGGATGAGATACACCAGAGTATAACTTCAAAAGCTTTTGGCACCAAAAACTTGCACCCTGATTAAAGTCCAAGGAAAGTAACATTACACAGGAATATAAGAGATTAAATCCTCTGTTCAGTTCAGATCTTCTGTGTGGCACAGCCACTGAGTTATATCTATATTAGCACCACTGTGGCTTGGCTTGCAGTGCTGCAAGATCATTTCTATTGCCATTGCAGTGCTGTGCTGGAATATGGGCTCCTTTCCATATTTGCGAAGTTCTGCCTTTGAGGACTATTGCTGATTCAGGAAATACTATCACTCACAACATTTGTCTGTGTGAATTCTCTTGCAGAGTGGACTCACAATAGTTCTGTTGCATTTGAGGAAAATTATTCCTATGTCCAATGGGACTGGAGATTTCTGGCTTAATAGTTAAAGAGATGGGTGGAAACACCTTATTTAGTCAGAAATTCTAGCAATTGATTTAGTCCATATCTTAATTCCTTGAGTATGGAATTCCACACTTTTAAGCATACTGAGTTGTAATTTTAGATAAACACCTGTATTTTTTCAAACACATTAAATGATTATTTGTGTATTACTTTATGCATATACTTTATTTTACTAAAAAAAAATTCTTAGATACTTGGGTGATAAGCAATTTATCAAGTCACAAAATTGTTACTTGGGTATTAGTAGAGCTAGTAAGAAAACAGAAACTACTATCCAATGAGAAATTCCTACATTTTGAATAACCATAATTTACCATCAGAATACAAGTCAACTTTTCAAGGTATTTTATAGTCAAAGAGCTTTATATTTTGTTTTGGAAACACTGGTGTAACCTTTCACGATATTTTGTTCAAATGTCAGTAGAACACTACAATATACTTTTAAATTCTACGTGTAGTTAATATCTATAATGCAATAGATACAACTGAAATTAAAATATCGTATTTTGACTTCCAACCATATATGTATATATTCCCTCAAAAATCTGAATGAAACTGAAAGATTCCTGTTAAATATTTTTATATCATCAGAGTGTTATTTTTAATTCAACCAAGATCATGTTAAAAAATTATTTGATCTACAATGAGATTAATCTATTTGTTTCCCTTTCATTTTTTTCCTATTGATAAAAACTAGCCAATCATGTACTGATCTTCACAAAAGTGGTTTTAGTATGCATAATAGGTGTGAAGTGTATTTGAGCAAGTGGAAAATGAAATCAGGAGAATATACTATTCAACATAATTTGATTTATCTCCCCCCAAAATAAGTACAATCCCAGAAACTGTCAGGAAAGAGGTTTGTAGCAGGGAGGGTTAAGTTTTAATGTATTTTACAAGGCCCTAGTGGTATCTGTCTGGAATATTATACACAGTTCTAGTCATGTTCATGAAACATAATTTCAGACTGATTGTTAATACGATCAAGGGCTTTGAAAACCTTTTGTGTTGGAGAAGATTTGAGGATAGTAAAATGGAAGTGGAAAGATGTTCTATTTTACCTAAAGAATAAATTTCAACAGAATGAAAGATTACACATTGTCAATTAATAACAAGAAGGTTCTTTCTAAATGTTTCACTATTGCAGCTCTAAGTCATTAGCACATGAGTGAGAACATACTTTTAAGTTGTAGATTCCTAAATTTGGAATGAAATTGTGTGATATAGTTGTTTACAGTAGCAGGATTAGAACTAAATATTCTGTGGTCTGCTGGGAGGTGTTTCAATAAGGACTTTGAGGACTTTTTAAAGCAGGACCCTTTTCTGGCCTGCAAGTTTTCTTTGAATGAGACCTAGGACAGAAGGGGCATTTATGAAAGGGAGGGAAAGAGCTGCAGTGTACCTGTAACCATTAACTTAAAAGCACTCCCAGATCCAGTAATAAAGAGATGTCATTAAATGCTTTTCCAGTTCTATATGCTATGATATCATGTTCCTAAAGGATGACATTTCCAAGCATGACAACTGAGGTCTGTTTCAAATGAACTCTTTAAATAGCAATATGGTGGTAGAACAGTTTTCTTTGTTGTTAACACCTCTGTTGATAAAAAATAAGGTTATATTTCTACTTGTGACTTTAATGGCCACTTTTTACTCCGTGTTTCTGCTCCCTGTGTGCTCTCCACTTATATCTGCTACTTTAATGACTACAGCATATTTTTACCATGATCATTAATACAGTAGAACAAATGCTCTGGTGGAAATACTATTTTTTAAATTATTTTTTTTTAATTTATGGCCCACCAGCAAATTTTTCACTTGTTTTCTTGTTAGTAAGTCTATATTATTCATCCAGAAATCATAATTTTCTGTTTACAACTTGCATTTATTTTATCTCAGAAATCCTACTGAGCTGACCAACATATCAATTGCCACAGTGATGCACAAGAAAGAAGGAATTGTAAGGACACTTCTCAAAGTCATAGATCTTTTATTATCATTGTTTTGCTTGATTTGGAGTTGAGAATGGGAAAAATGGAAAGTAACATTTTTCTTTTGATTTCTTTTTTCCCTCTTAAAGAGAGTAAAAACTAAAGGGCATTTCTTGGTGATATGTTGGTTTGTTTTTTTTTTTTTCATTACTGTAATTATTTTTTAGATTATTTGCTTTCATTGGGTAATTCTTTGTCTCTAAATGTGCTTATGCTGAATTCAGATTCGTATACTGTATGGATGAAAAGAACCATTATGATTATCTATTCCAACCACCTGTGTAACAGGCCATAAAATCTGAACCAATAATTCATGCATCAAGTTCATATCTTCTGCTTGAGGGACAATATATCTTTTAGAAAGACATCCAGGTTTGATTTAAAGTCTTGATTTCCTCTGACTAATGTTTACACCTTTCTAGGCCATCCAGCAGTCCTGGAAATGTGCTGTAGGGAAATGGTATCTTGAAGTCCTCCCTCCATTGACTTTCATGTTAGAATTGATCATTTAAAATTCACTTTTACAGTACTCAAAAAAAAAAAAAAAAGAATATTTAATCATATTTTCTCCTCTCCATAGGCATAACTTCAACAAATACTCAATAAAGGACATGACTTGAAAAATAAGATCTCTTGCAGGACCTTCACATGAGCAAAAAAATATTAAGGAATCAGTGATGATGCCTGCACAAAACAGAATGTATATCATATTTTAAATAATCCGTTCCCGCTGAACTTGCTGAAAACAAAAATAAAAAACCCTTACCTTACAGCTCCATCTACTACAGAAACAAAGTCTGGGTGACAAATTTTAAGGGAAAGCTGATCAGAAAGCTCTGATCTCTGTCCTGCTTGCATTGTTTCCTAAATTGTATGAGGTGGATAAACACTTCCATCAGTCACACTAAATCTTCCTACAAGATTATACTTACTTAGTTTTTGTGACTAATCAAAGGATACATCTGCAAACCTTGTGAAAGTGAACTTTTTTTGGTGTTCACTAAAAGGCATGGCAGAGGCTTATGAGTAGATTTCTGTACTTCTGAGCTAAAATAACTTACATTAAATAAAAACAAACATAGAAACAAAAGCTAAAATAAACTCAATCAACTTAAGAAAAGTTCAGTTTTCCTCATAAAATGCTAGAATTGTTTGTGTTGGAAGGGACCTTTAAAGGTCATCTAGTCCAATCCACCCTGCAATGAGCAGGGATGTATCCAAATAGACTAGGTTGCTCAGAGACCCAGCCAACCTGACCTTGCATGTTTCCAGGGATGTGGCATCTACCACCTCTCTGGGAAACCTGTGCCAGCATTTCACCAACAAAAAATTTCTTCTTTATAGCTAGTCTAAATTGACCCTCCTGTAGATTAAAACCATTACTCCTTGTCCTGTCACAATAAGTCCTACTAAAAAGACTGTCCCCGTCTTTCTTACAGGTCCTCTTTAAGTATTGAAAGGCTGAAACAGTGTCTCACTGGAGCCTTCTCTTCTCCAGGCTGAATAATCCCAACTCTCTCAGCCATTCTTCTTAGGAGAGATGTTCCAGACCTCTGATCATTTTTGTGGTCCTCCCCTGGACCCACTTCAACGGATTCATATCTTTTTCTGAGGACTCCAGAGCAGGACACAGTACTCCAAGTGAGGTCACTACAGTGCAGTAGAGGGGGAGAATCACTTCCCTTGACCCGCTGGCCATGCTTGTTTTGATGTAGCCCAGGATAGGGTTTCATTCTGGGCTACAAGCACATATTGCTGGCTCATGGCTCATGTCCAGCTTTCCATCCACCAGTACCCCCAAGTTCTTCTCTGCAGGGCTGCTCTCAATCACATCATTTCCCAGCCTGTATTGATAGCAGGGGTTATCCCAACCCAGGTGCAGTACCTTGCACTTGGCCTTGCTGAACCTCCTGAAGTTCACATGGAATGGCCCACTTGTTGAGCTTGTCCACGTCCCTCTGGATGGTATCCCACCCCTCTGGTGTGTCATGTCCCAGTATGGACACCTAAGGGATATCTCTTGTCACCAGTCTCCATCTGCAGAGTGAGCTGTTAACCAATACCCTCTGGATGTAACCACCCAACCAATCTGTTATCGACTGATCAGTCCACCCATCAAATCCATCTCTCTTCAATTTAGAAATAATGATGTGGGCATGACTATGTTAAAGGCCTTGGAAGAGTCTAGATAGACAACATCCATAGCTCTTTCCTTGTCCACTGGTGTAGTCACTCCATCACAGAAGGTCAATATGGTCAGGCAGGACTTGCCCTTGGTGAAGCCATGTTATCTGTTTCGAATCATCTTCCTGTCCTTCATGTCCTTCAGCACAGCTTCTAGGAGTATCTTTTCCATGATCTCCCCAGGCACAGAGGTGAGGCTGACAGGTCAGTAGTTCCCAGGGTCCTTGCCTTGTAGTCCATTGACTCTGGAGGTGTGAGAAGAGATGTTGTCAGAGAAGACTGTGACAAAAAAGTTGTTGAGTACCTCAGCCTTCTCCTCATTCATTGTTACCAGCTTGCCAGTCATGTTCATCAAGGGAAGTACACTTTTTTCTACACATCCAGAAAGTGTCCCTGTACTCTTCCCAGGATACCTGTCCCTGCTTCAACTTGCCTGTTCTTTTTCTTCTTATCCTTTAGCTTGACCAGCCAGTCTCAACTCAGCCATGCCTGATTTGCTGTCCTGGAGTGCATTAAAACAAGTGTGACCAGCAGGTCGAGGGAGGTGTTCCCCCAGCTCTACTCTGCCCTAGTGAGGCCACATCTGGAGTACTGTGTCCAGTCCTGGTCTCCCCAGTTCAAGAGAAACAGGGAATTACTGGAGAGAATCCAATGGATGGATACAAAAACTATTAGGATACTTTCTGTCAAGTCTGTTCTGCTCCCCTGCCCCTCAGTGTTGTTTTCCAGGGGGTCCTACTGACTAACAACTTGAAGAGCTGGAATTTTACTTTCCTAAAATTCAGGATCCTGACTTTCTCCTTGCCTGACCCATATCCCTCAGGACTGTGAACTCCACCAGTGCATGATCACTTCAGCCCACAATGAACCTTATTTTGGAAAGCATACTTCTTTTCAGGTCAAAGGAAGACCAAAGCTTGCTTTCATTCAGAATTAAATAAGAGTTTTTACATTCAAGAATCTTACTACAGCTCTTTTGAAGAAAATAATCTTTTTTTTTCTTACTACAGCTCTTTTGAAGAAAATAATCTTTTTTTTTCTAACTATAAATCTAATAAGATATTGTATACCCATTTTCTTTACCTATCTAGCAAAAAAAAGGACATTAAGGTAGAGATTAGTCATAGAAAATGTTGACAGAAAAAACTTTGAAAAGTCATTCCAACTATTCCTCAGTCCAATGCAGGATTAGCTACCAGTATGTCACTCTTGACTGATACATCCTCAGCCTGATCTTATCTCAGTCTGATCCTAAATGTTTTCAAAGACAAGGTGTTTATGAGATCTTTAGGAAATTTACCCTAATGTTTCACTGTCCTTACTGTTACAAGTTGTTTTCTGTATATTTGAACTACAGTTCAGTTCCTACAATTGCATCTCCAGTTGTGCTACGTTTAACTTGCTGGTCACATTGCTGGCCACAGCATTGCAACTAATGCATGAGCAGTGCTGAGTAAGTAGAGGGATTACCGGATGTATTTTGCATGGGATGGTCTTTTCATACATAACAGTCTGATATTTGCTTTCTTTGTAACAACATGACACAGTTGACTCATACTCAGTTAGCAATCCTCTGTAATTCCCAGATCATCCCCATTTGGCCAGTTGTTTACCATCTTATATTTGTGCAGCTGATGGTTCACACATAAGTGGAGTACTTGTTACTTGCCCTTTAATCTTGTTATGCGGGATCAAACTCAAATCATCAGCTGTTATATTTGGTGCTCCTAAGTGATAGCAACTTAGGAAATACTACTGGACATGGATTAATTTTTTTGTGGGTAATTATCTTCTGATACAGTGTTGTATCTGTATTGTCTTAGTCCCTTCTTCTACTGAGTCTAGCTTCTCAAAGAGTGAGTTCCATAGATGTGATATGTAATGAGTAGTGTATATCTTTTTAATTCACGTTATTAGACCTTGAAAATGTTGAAGAAGGGTTTTTTTTGGGGGGGGGGTTTTTTGGTTTTTTTTCTTTACTAATATTTATCTACAACATTCTTTACTGGTTAACAGAAAGACAGGAACAGTCCTAGAGTATCTTACAAGCATACTATGGTTCATAAGCTCTTTTAAATCATTAGATGAGATAAAATTGCAGCATGAGGATCCTTGTCAGGAGGTGTGTGGTGTTATTTTTAGTTATAGTTAATTTCCTTCTGCTTCAAAACTATTGATACTCATGTACACAGATGCTGAGCGAAAGACTCCAAATGTCACTGTCATGTATACCAAGGGTCATTGCAACAGAAGTGTGTGCAGCAGAATCCAAGAGGTTTATTTGTACATCATATTGAATATTTTACTATAACTTGAACTGCACCAAAATATACCTATGACATAAGGAAAAAAAATATTATTGCAGTGTGTGTATGACCAATTCATATTTTTAGCCAAATAGTTTTCAACATAGCTTTGATATCAATATATGTTTTAAATGATACTGTGAATAATTTAATGACTGTGCTAAGCAGGACTCTATTTAAAAGGACACAAGATGTTGCCTAGTACAGTTGAACTACTTTGTTTTCCATCCTCTATACAATTTTACAATTTTATATATTTTTTTTTTTTTTTAGTCTAAATATTTTATATCAATTTACATAACTAGTTTGAATATTGCAATAAGCATGCTAAAACAAAGTCTTTGGAAGTCTACAGGTGATACACCCAAATGATGAGAGCTTGTCAATAATAATAATAAAATATTTTTTTATTTGCCAAAAATGTCAAGACTTATCAGCAAACTTAGCAGCAGATAAAATCTTTGTGATGTGAAGAAAATGTTACTGTGAAGCAGAAGGCTTAAGTGTTCTGTCAAGCATGGTGCTGCTGTTCTAAATTATTTACGGAACATGGAATTTAAAATAGTAAAATTCAGAGTTTCAGAGTTACAGTTTGTAAACTGCACATCTGAGAAATACACTTTTTGATGCATCCCAACTTTGGGGCCAAAGTTAAACACAAGTCATTTCTCCAGTCATGAATACTTCTATTGATTTTGGACTCTGAGTAAAAGAAAACTCAGCTGAGGTCACAAAGTTTCTAGTGTGGCAGCCACAGTGCAAGTGATTAAAACCCTGTCTCTCACCTTAAGCGTTCCAATTCAGTCTTGTGAAGTTTAACACCTCACCTCAAGTCTCAGCCAAGTCTCAAGGGACTTTGAATTGACATCGCAAACACACCTCCAAGTTTAACAAAGAAGCCAAAAAAAGACAAACAAGGAAAAGAAATACTTATATGCCAGGAGGAGCTATTCCACAGAGATTCAATCCAAAGGAAGGCTGGAAGAAAACACTGCAAAAGCACATTTTTTTTTCCTTTCAAGGGCTGTAACTAGTCCCTGCTCCTACCATAGAAGAGCTCAAGAGTGTCCAGATAAAAGACCCTCATCTTTTACCTTAATGAACTCTGAACTGACAAGTCTTTTATGACAAATTCAGTGTTCTAGCTGTAGCTTCACAACTATATGAGATTTGGAGCCCCATTTAAAGCGATATCTGGTCTGTCTCGCCTCTGTGACAAGTTCTCTCAGTTCTCATCTGGGTCACTAAATGGAGATCCCATGATAGGGCAAACTGACATCCCATTCATCTTGCTTTGCATGAGTGCTTTGCCTGCCAGAAAAGCCACATAACAATGTTAGTTTTATATACTCTCAAGAAATGTAGCCCCAAATTGGCTGCCAAAATCAAGCAGGGACAGAGCAGACTTAGATGACTACAAATAAAAAACTAAAGGGGGTTGTCATGCTTCCATTTTTAAGCAGAAAGATGAATTACCCTTTTCTTTCTTTTTTTTTTTTTTTTTTCCCCACATGCTAGTCAAAACCAGGTGCATGAAAAACGTCATAGAGTTTGTCAGAAAGGTTGATCCAATCATTTAATTCATCCTCCCTCCAGGATGTTATATCTGTTCCAGTACTCTTAAATTGAGCTCAGTGACCTTGGTTAAGGTGAGGTATCCCTTTCAGCACCCCAGAACAATTGCTGTAGGTCTCCATTTGAGATACATGTGGAAGAATGTGTAACACACCAGGAATAGATCTGACTACTTCTGTGCAGAGGCATGAAGAATTCTTCAGAGCCCAGCGTATGTCTGGCTGAAAGTAGTGTGCTGTGTGATTTGATTACAATTTTTTTTTTTATTCAATACGGTATGTGTTAGGGATGTGTTGAGGAGAGTGTTTCTCGTTTCTGAAAGCCCTTCAAAAAAAAGAAAGTCAACCAAAATTTGTAGAGAGCCACAGATTTCAGAGCCATAAGAGGCCATCAGGCACTGTGCAAAGTTCAAGCTCCCCAGAGAAAGAACCAAACTACAAGTGGTTGCCAGTAGGATATCATTAAAGAGGAATGTCACAAGTGGCACTCAAGAAGTTTTGAAGCTCATGTTTGTTTTTTGTGTTTTTTTTTTTTTTTTTTCCTTTTAATTTCAAATAAATATATAATTAAATCTAAAATGTGTGAATGACACAAATGAGTGGAGTGGTAAATCATGTTAAGCATACAGAGTTACTGCAAGAATCTGTTAAGCTGGTCCCACTAAATGTGTATATATGTCTAAGAGCACTTCATTTTCAATAATAATCTTGACATGGTAAATTGTATTTATTTAAGAAATAGAAATTCACTCCTGCTGAACAGGGAAAGTTGTTACTTTGTAAATGTCTAAGAAATTCTAATACAATGGCAACTCAGTCAGATGAGGTCTTAAAGGCAGAAAGACCAGTGTGTTCTTGGGTGTATAAAGCATAGAACTACAGCTTCTGTGAGCAGGAGTGTGTGAAGCATACAACAATGTGTATGCTTCACTAATGTTTGGCTTGTGTAATCTTAAAGATAATGAATAAAGTTTTGCTCAGGTTCTTCTTGAAAGAACCATTCTAAGCCTTGAAAGGCTGTAAAAAAGTATTCCTGAAGAGCAGAAAAAAAAAAAAAAAAAAAAAAAAAAAAATTTTTTAAAAAAACTTAATTAGTTTATAAAAAAAAAATAAAATTTTTATTACAGTGTTTATTTTGTGGCTTTCTTCGAGCAAAACCATTCTACTAAAATATCAAAAGAATGAACAAATAGTTTTACGGTGTCATCATATTGCACAACCATTTGGAAGGTAGGATTTTAGTCAAATATTAATTATGGGAATGAACATGTAAGGAAAAATGTCAGTTTGTGATATACAGCATGTTAAACAAGAAATTATTGTGAACCCTTTACCTTTAAGTTCTATGTACGTGTCCATGCATAAGAACTTAGAGAAGAAGAAAGTGGTAAACTCATCATTTGTGCAACAAATACACATTCAGTTATAGCCATTTTTAACTCTTGTGGTGGTAGAGAGATGTAAGGAGAGATTAGAGTAGGAAAGAAAAGCTTTTTTTACTATTAATGAAGATGGAATATATTTTCACTTGAAGGCTATAGGATTCTTTCTCTTGTTTCATTATTATTATGAAAAGAAGGAAAAGTGATTTTATTTGCATTTAAGAGACATTAAAATAAAATAACTTCAGATTTTTGTCTACTTTAGCAGTATTTGACAGCATTTCAGTCTAGATAAAGTGTGTGGTTTACTGTGGAACACTTAGAAGACCTCATGTGACCCTTAATAGACAACATGTTGCTTTAACGAGTGTCTAAATGATGTGCAAATCAAATTAAAGATGGCATTTGTTGTGTATAGAAGTGAGGTGACTCATGAACAAAAATTAAAGAAAAAAAAGAAATTTGTCATCACAAATTCTTATTTGATGCTTCATCTTTATGTGGCACATAAGGAAAAAAGAGCAAAAACCACTTAAACCCTGATGAAGTCTGGAGCTAAGAAACAGTTTATAAGCTCAGTCCAGTCAACTGTAAACACTTATTAAAGATGAGTTTAAGAATAATAATAATGATTTGAGGTTCAAAGATGAAAGAAGGTTAATTGAAAGAGGTAGATGAATGGCAGGCTTCACATTACAGGCAAAATAAATGCAGACACCGACTTCATGTTTCAAAAGCTTATGTTTGTAACATTTGGTATATTTTCTACTGAGATTTATTCTGACTTACAAGTCATTGTGATTCATTCTAATACTTTGACCATCACAATATTGATGTCTAATAGGAAACTGTATACAAAAGTTTCCTTTTTTTTCCTTTGAACAGACCTGTTACATTTTCACTCTAATTGCGTAAAGCCTGGAGGAAAAGTTTTACTGTTGTTCCTCAGTACCTCATATACCAAAGTAAAACAATACATAAATAAAACCAGCCTTGTTTATTTCTTGAACAGTGGAAAGGAATTTCAAAACAGAGCATCTGAGACCTACTTGGCTTAGACAAAATGCAGGTATAAGTATAATCTTTCAGTAATCTCATTACAAGCTTCATAAATAGCATGGCTAGGGGACAGTCACCAATGTATAAAATACTAAAGTGTTTTAAGAATTTCATATCTAAGTATCTGGAATTCCCAAGAGACTGTTAGTTTCAGTCCCATATCTCTAGAAGGATGTGGCATCTCCTAGTGAACTCAATATGAACTCCGCTGCAGAAATGCTTGATTTCCTTTCATGTTTTCCAGTTGTCATTATAATGATGATATCACTGTTGTGTAAGTCAAAAGGACAGAATTACTGTTACAGCTAGTGTCATCAAATATTAACAGTATCTCATTTACAGTTAGATATTTAATACTGTCCAAATATTCCAAGTGATTTCTGCACTGATCTGGATTTTAGGTGTAAAATATTTTTCCTTGTGTTATGAGGATTTCACATCATAAGATGCATTTTTCTATTTTTAGTCATATCAGTATACTTCTAAGCATGCCATTTTGTATATTTAATTCAAGTAGTACAACAAAGTTTACAAAGAAACATCACTTGAACTCATTCACTGAAAAGAAAACCTTGCCTATATAAATAGTCTTGAAAAATTATAAATAAATAAATCTTTCAAATCCCACAAGTTTACATAAATATCCTGTTATAGCAGCACTCAGAACAACTACAGGTGCAAGCTGATCATAGTTTCAATGCAATAAACTTTTAGAATCTCCACCACAAAAACACAGGAAGAATTTGGATTATAGGATCTAATATCTTAATCACTGTCATCATCATCATCATCATCATCATCACCACCACATAAATTTCTATAAACATTTTCAGGATAATGAATCTTCGTCCACTTTTAAAATGTTAGAAATTTCTTTTATTTATTCTATTGTGTCTGGAGTGGGGCATACCATACACAATAATAAATAATAGTGGAATGATTACAGTCAATAAACTTTTTAAAAGATGTGAGAAATTCGGGTTAAAAAAAAAAAGGTAAGCAACAAAACAGCTAAAATATGAGTTGTTTATTTGCTTGGCTTTTGAGGTTGTTGGCAAGAGGAATAGCAACTCTTCTGTTGGTTTTGCTGCAACTGTCATGAAAATGAATCTGTGTGTTCGTTTAAATGTTTGCCAAGGGCACAGCGAATGACAAACAGGATTCTCTTAGTTATGTTAACACTACAAATGACAGTAGTTGTTAATGTAAGATTCAAATTAATTGCACTGAAGCCTGAAAGTCAAAACTTATGGCTAGTGAGAGTGAAGACAGTATTTTATGTCCCATATTCGACAGCTAATTTCTGAACGTTACCTATAGATTTGTTTTCATTTTATTTCAATTCATTTTTTGTCTATTTCTTTACAGGAGTCATTCTTCAGTAGAAGTAGTACAGGAAGGTGGTAGACAGACTTGTGTATAAAAGATTTTCCCTGATACGACATCTTATGGTAATATGTTGACCTTAAAATCCATAGCAATAATTCTGCTGAATGTTAAAGAAATTGCTTTCAAAGGTATAATGTCTCCAGGCACTTTACTCAAGGCCTGTGCTTCCTTCTTCAGTTTCTCAAAGGGGCCCTCAGTTCTTAAGAGCTACAGCTGGTCCCTCTCTGCATGATATATATATGTATATATCATACCAAGGTATCATAGGAAGATTACTACAGCTGAATCAGGCAGTGCATAATGCTTACTGAATGCTTCCACAGTTTTTTGGTGCACACTGTGCAATCTCTTTGTGTCATGTGTTCTAGACTGCTTTCCTTAGGGATGGCTATGATATTCCAACATCTTAGTAGTTTCCAAAAGCCGACATTATTTATGGTATTTTAAACACTCTTCCTAAAAGACATTGTTTCTTTAAGTATAGATTACATATGTTACAAAATTTCAGTCTAAACTGGAGATGAATAATTAATTTAAGGGTTTATGTTTTCCTTTTGGGATTTAAAAAGGTGCTTCATGCCACTGGGATATGGGTATTCCCACTTTTTGGTAGTATTCAATGGTTTTTTGCATTTGACTGTAGTTTTGAAATTCTGTTCCAGAAAAGTCTTTTAACTATTATGGCTCCTTTAACATCATATGCTTGTGTCTTCAGAGGAGAGTTAATTAAGAATTGTTACTTACAGCTAACCTCCTTAATTCCCCAAGATATTTTTCATAATGTTTTTCCATGGGCATGTGGAGATGACATGATGATGTAAGTATGGTTATGTTAGTAAAGATTACCCAGAAGACTGAAATTCTTTTATGGCTTCACTGTCAGTTAATAATATGGTATGCTGATAAAAAACTTGCCACAACATTCTAGACTGTATTTCATCCATATGAAAGTTTGAAGCTTACAGGAAAATATGAATTTATTGGTTATGCAATCTACAACTGTGACAATTCTGGAAAGAGCAGACTTTAATATCTGTAGAATAGATACAGAACAAGCAGTGCATCTGCAGACTCCTTGTCAATGTTCCTTAGTCTGGGCCTCAACTGGTTACTTCTTGAAATGAGAATGAAACTACTTTCAGCATTTTTTCCTTTGCCAAGACTGCTGTTGAAGTGCCAGTTGCATTCTAAAGTATGATGACTCTTTAGACTACAGTTAAAACTATAGTTTTAAAATATATCTGAAACTTTTAGACCAAAACTGTGCAACATACAAAGCTAGTGAAGGAAGAGAAGCAAAGGAATCACACCAGATATGAACGTAGTACATTACCTTAGTAGATGTTAGCTCTTTAACCTTGCATGGAGGCATACCTTACAATCTTTCTGTTTCTGAATAATGTACACTTTATGTTTTCCATGATAGCACCTTTGAATTCAAATTCGCTTGAAAGGATAATAAATCAGATATTAAGAAACAATACAACTATAGGCAGATATCCTACAACAACCCAGACAAACTTTGTCATGCAATCCCAAACAAATCAAATGAGATTTATGTCACACCCAGACAGGTGACTGCAGATTTGTTTTTGAAACAAAGAAAAGCAGCAAATTCCTTGGCTTCTTGCATCCTATTTATTTTCTGAAGGTTCAATATAGGATTTATTTACATGTTGCATGTTACATATTTACTTATTAACTGGGTCTTGGAGTTTGATGAGTTGAATTGTTTTGTGAATAAAAAGCACAGCAATTAAGGTATGTCTGTTTGGTGGAAGTAGTATTTATTTAGGATCTGTTCAGTAGAATAAACAATTAATTCTGTGCTCTGTATATTAGGCTGGCAGATGGGTGCCTCTCATCAGAAAGTCACCCACTACTAGCACTGGCTACTTCCTCCACAGCTTTTAGTATGCGCTTTTGGCATGGTTTCTCCCACTGAATCTTGCTCATTGGTTTTGTCTGCGGCAAGGTTTCATATCTGTTTCTGGCTGGTACATACAAGGAAGGGGAGTGAAGTGGTACTTTGTTCCCACAGGTCATCAGATACCATGGTGCCTCCTTCCCCAAGGTGCTGCCAGTTCACCATTTAAGGTCTCTGCCTGGTAGTCCTGAGAGGTCACTACCATGGAGCCTTAGTATTTCTTCTTGCAGTTTTGAGCAATACTTTCTTGTTCAACCTCCTTAATACTGTGCAGCCTCCTAACTTTCTCTTGTAGGTCATCCACCCTCTGACTGAGTGACTCCACCAGAGCACGCCTTGCATAGATGGCACTTCCATGCTCCTCCACAATGGAGGTAGGAGCCAAGTCTTTTCAGCCCTCCGTCCTGACAGCAGCTTCCACAATAGGAAGCTCTGGCTGGCTGCATCCTCTCATCTCCGGTTAGCCTGGCTTGGTAGGCAACTGCTGTGTGCTGTAGCACACAGCCTTCACCTGGTCTGTACCACCACATTTCCATCAGACTCAAAGCACTGCCTAATAAACCCTTCTAATTTCCTGGAGACGTCAAGCTGCTGGGTAAGCTTGCATAGTCAGCAGTTACCTGGGCTAACGTTCAGGGCTGCATCCTAAGCCTGCAGCTGAGCAGAGCAGGCAGTACAATGACAAGTGGCAGAGTGCACAGCCCTTCCCATGCACCCTTCCAACCTACAGCCACATAAACTGCTGACACCACTCTGAACCGATACTGTGCACCTCTTGTGGGACCTGTCTGATCCCTCCACACACAGATCCTAAGGGTGCCAGGAGCCCACAGATCCTCTCAGCCACATGCTGGGGACCTCATAAGCCTTACATTCTTCCCCTCAGTATGTGAGGCTACTACTTCTACTGCTAGGGGCACCTTCCTGTGATTTGGCCTTCTCTTTTTGCATTTTCTGAGTGTAAAGGCCAATAATAGAAGCTGTGCTCCAGAAAACAGGTTAGGCTGCTATCATCTCTTCAGAGACATCTTTGTAGAAAATACCAGCAAACAAAATAATGGAACTGAATCTTCATTTCAGTGACATTGTAAGATCTGTAAAAATTTTCCTTTTTTTTTTTTTTTTTCTCCTTCATCCTATCCAAAGAAAAACATACTGTTCTACATTTATGTGGAATGAAGAATTGTGTGACATCGTATTTTCTGGAATACTTGCAACCAATACACAACTGATAAAACTGACCTGATGAGAAAGTATTTATTTTTTATTTCAGCTTCCATCTCTTAAAACTTTACTGGATTAATTAAATATTTTCATTAACAAGTTGGTGAACATTATTTGTTGATAATTCATAATCACATTGCTCTACATGTTTTTATGATTCAGTTTTAGACTCTTCATGCACCTGTTGGCTTTATCTCCATTTCATAACTTTGGATACATTTTAATAACTGTGCCTCTAGGTACTGATCATTATGTGCATTTTTTGACTATTAAGTAGAAGTTTGAAAACACCTATGTTCACATATTTCATTATCATTAAAATAACTCAGTTTAATAACTTTCTGAAGTAAGTTACACATACCTACCAAAGCAAAATAGTGTGTTCTGAACTTACAACCAGGCATTATTATTATTATTGAGATGCTCAATAATTAGATCTGGATGGGAAAAGTCAGAATACAGTTTTATCTCTCTTGTGTTATGCACTGAAATTTCCAATATTTGCTTTTGACTACTTAATACTCTTACATCCAAACTCAGGTGCCAATCATTACATACCCAAAGCCACACTAAACATTACACTGTAGATAATCAACTAAGAAAACAAAAACCCTTTGTTAATGGATTTTAGTTACATGCTAGCTCTTATTTTGTCATTTCCTTTGTCAAAATTCTATCTGTGTGTGAGAAGTGTGTTTTGGATAAAATCTTCTCCTACTGTTTTGCTTTTTTTTCTTTTCCCAAAATTGTTCATCTTTTGGCTTTGGGTCAAATCCTAGTCCCATTGACTTGGTGGGAGTAGAGTTAATAATGACATCAATGGGACCCAGATTTGGCATCTTCATTTATACTGTGTCTAATCAGCTCTGTTCAAAAGAAACATGTCCTGGATCGAATGGGAGGCCTGGCCAGTTCTATCTGAACAAAACTGTGGCTTGTAAAACAAAGAGGGTGCTTCCCAGCAACATATGAGTTTGTTAGAAGCTGTCACCAGACTTTTCCATCCAGACCATAGACATGCCACATTAAGGCTCAATCATGCAATTTCACATATTTCATTAATTTCACTGAAATCAAAAGGACCATCAACAGAAGTATTTATTACTTTGACTGCGACAGAAAAGTCCCTCCTGATACAGCTTATGCAGACAAGATAAACACCGATTCTTGATTTTCCATCTAAGGTGTTGACTGGTGTCAAGTTTAATTCTGAACATCCTGCTCAGACCTGACATAGTCTGGTAGAACAAGATTCTAAATTCTAGCCTTGTGGAAGTCAGTGCTGTCCTGGGTTCAGATAAAATAGGGTTAATTTTCACCAGCAGCTTTGGGGGGGCGTGTCACAATCAGGCTAGACAACCAAAGCAGGCAGTGTGTTATTCAATACCATACTGACATAATGCCCAGTATATAAAGGCAGGGGGAGGCCTGGGCAAAGCATGGGAACTGTACTGGCCACCTGACCCGTCTACTCGACATGGACCCTGTTTCTTGTTTCCTGGTTTGCTAGCTCTTGCTTCTAGTGTGTATTTTTTCATTACTGTTACTGTTGCTGTTTGTTGTTTTCTCCCACTGCATTGCTGTATCAAAAACTATGTACCTCAACCCATGGGGTTTTTTGCACTTTTTTGCCTCTTCTACTTCTCATTCAGGGTGTGTGTGTGTGTGTGTGTGTGAGTGAGTGGTGCGGGTTCAGCCCTGAAGCATGACATAATCCCATCGACATGTATGCAACCATGGTTTGGCAGAGACAAGATGTTGTGTCTGCTATGCCATCCTAATGACATGTAATTTTAGTATCATTCTCTGGATGTTACCATGTGTCTGTGTTTAGCTCACATCCAGGCCTAAACTTCAGCAGTTGCTTGATCACCTGATGACCCCTCCCCAGCCAAAAATGGGTATCAGGAAGAGGAGACTCTCAGGTTGAAATGAAAATAGATTTAATGAAACAGTAAAACTGATACCAATCCAACTATAGACAAAGTTGTACTCAGACCAGAAAATGAACAGTGGTCAAAATAAATGGGAAAGCAGTCCTCAGGAACAGGAAGAGGAGTGGGTTCATGTGGGGCCCTAGCAAGAGCAGAAGGCCATCTAGCTGGCCAGCCAGCCAGCCACATGCACAGCCACTGCTAAAAACTGCTAACAACCACCACCACTCCAAACTGCCAAGAGCCTGCAGACCATGGCAAGACTATGATTCCTTCCTAGAGAAACCGGAACACTGTGCAGTGAGTAGTAGGCAATTATCCAGAAGACCTGGTACCAGAACTAAGAAAGCATGCTTTTCTAGTTTAGTGAGTATTTGGAAAAAATCTTCTCATGATCATCCATGAATTTAAAAAAAACCTAACAATTTCAGAGAGTTCATAGCATTGTTCTCTGCAGACTGGTAATTTATTGTACAGTATGTATAATTACAAAGTATTATTATTTAACAGAAGAAAAAAACACAGTAAAATAGAGTATTATTATACTAATATTTCAAGCTTGCCTTGGTTTTGGGGAAAAGAAACTGTTCCAAAAGAAAAATGAATACCATTAATTTAATTTCAATTTAGGCATTATTAAGTCATATAACCCTAAGTTGGTAATCAGAGGTCCTGTTATATAATCAGTGGATGAATACTGACATCTCCCAGTGTTATTTTAGGTATTTGCTGTAGAAGGGAATGCAGGCATCTCTTTCTCTTCCAAAAAAAAATGGAAACGAGATGACTAACATAGACATAATTACTTTTTAAATGTCTGAAGGTATACAAGATGAATCCCACCCTATGAAGTTAATTAAAACACCTTACAAAATGTGAGGCTGTCAGATTACTGTTTTCATACACATTTCCTAATCATCCTGTCTTCTAAGGGCTTGTCTTCACTCCTGAGAAGAAGACAAGCAAACAAACAAGAGTTTTGTTTATTATAGACTTGGGAAAATGAGCATGAGTAAGACAATACTCTTAACGCAAGGCATTACAATTTTACTCTGGTGTAAACTTGTCCAAATCAGTTTCAGGTAGAGCAAAAGGCTGACCTTAATGTGTTTGCACATTTCTAAACTTCCCATCCTTTCTGCATCAGAGAGGGATGACAGCTTCTTTATGTTTGTGAGATTTTTTATTATTACCCCTTTCATTTTGATATTCACTACCCCATTCAGTAGGACAATTTCCTTTTGATTATACCTTTCAAAATGTCTGTATGAATATGGGATTCAAATAGATTTCCTAGGCAATTCGCCCATATCTCTTCTGTGAATATTTACCATATTTTGGGAGTGATTGGTTTATGGCAGTACAGAGAGCTACTGCATTGTCACGTTAAATGGGGGGCCAGTCTCAGGCTCTATCCTTTGGCCTTTAGCTAACCTCACTGTATTCATGCTAATACATTACCACTCTGCTAGTCAAATTGGTTTCTTTTAATGGTTAAATTTTATTTATTGGTAGATTCTGAGGCTTGAGGTAACAGTTAGGATGCCTTAATGTGACCACATACCATAGGATGAGAATCCAAACTGAAGCTTGGGGATTTTTCATGGGCAGCCCCCTCCCCTTTTCCTCCCTTCCTTCCCTGGGGACTTCACAGTCACCAGAGATTGTTGTCTTGTGATTTCATAATGCAGCAAAAAGTTACGAAATTCTGCCATGAACATTTTAGAAAATTCACAATTTAGTGATACATGTTCTGCTGAGGTACTATAAAACAACTTCTCCCATGGTATTCTGATAGGAACATTAATTTTATTGTCACAAACACTAAAACAACAATATTCCTCTGATTCAGCACAAGTTCTAATATGCAATTTTATTTATGACAACTGAAATGATGAGGCTCCATCTGCTTAAACAAACATCCCTACTACAAAAATTGCTAAAGAATAATCCTTAGAAGGATACCTAGTAGCAATTTTGTCTTTACTTACTGATCATCTTATACTAAGTCAGAGTGTGTTACAGAAAATGCAGTCCATGAAGAGAATTTAGATTGCTGCAACCAAAGGTGGTGTTCTCTTATTGCAGCTTAGAAATAAGCATGACAAATGTCATGATTTTTACACCAAATGTTATTCAACTATAAAACATTCTGAGTGTCTCATTTTAGTGTAAATTATCTATGTTGACACTGGTAAATAATGGAAAACAGACCTTGACCATATATATGACTGTCTATTTTATGAATCTTATTAATGAAGGCATTATAGGGTTTATGTACTTGTCCACCTACTTTATGATTCTCCTTAATTAAGATTATAGAACATTTAAAAATATTCATAGATTTTCTTTTTTTTTTTTATTTTTTTTTTTCCATTAAAAATACACTTAAATGAAGGAAAGGAGAAACCAAGAATCACAAATTCCTGAAAAAATGAAATACAGAGGGAAACTCAAAGATACCACAATGCAGTTTGCCACCAGTACTAATTAGGGCTATCAAAAGAGTTCAATGTCAGAGTTGTAAGAAAAAAATCACAAATAAAAAGGTATTCTTGCCAATGTCATAATTATAATTTGGCCACCTTCTGGAACCATGATGAGAAAAGCACTTGTGTCACCAGAAAGTTCAGTCATAGTAGGAGAAAAGACAGTTTTCACTGTGTCCCATACTTCCTATAAGACTCATGTCATTATGGACTTTCTAATCAAATCTGGATTGAAAGATCATTCAAGTCTACCTGTCATTTTAAATGAAAATTTTTAACCTTGCAATGCAGCTGGCAGTAGTATTGTTGTCATTCTTTCAATCAAGGAGATAAATTAGTTTAAAAAGTATTTTTACAAAATATGTTAAGTTGAAAATTGTTGGTCCCTTTTGTGTGGTAAGAAGTTACATCCTCTTTATTTTATAATGATGGCCAGAATTAAAATCAAACCAAAACAGAAGATAATGAATTTGTCTGTATCTATCACCTAAAGCAGCAGCCAAATTAAATAATTGCTGTTGTCTAAGCAATTATATTACAAAAAATGATTAATTTTCATTTCCAGCAGGTGAATTCAGATATAGACCATTTGCACGGTATCAAGAAAAGGTAATATATGAGGAGGATTCTTTATCTTTATGACATATTAGTATATATATTTCTGATGTCTCCATGGGGCTAGTGTCTTACCCTCCTTCAACTACAGAACATCTATGCAGTATTCATGAAAAATTATTGTGGTTTGTTTTATTTATGACTCATTCTTTTACTGACATATTTGAGCTGGTTCAAGACATACATAAATGAAGAGACTGCAAGAAAAAATGTAGGCAATGTTGAAAAAAAAAAGTGTTTACAGTAAGTGATTAAAAAATGAAAATTGGTCTTTGAAAAGAAAAAAAAAAGAAAATTAAACAATAAGGAGATTAAATAAGGGAGCTTAATATTGTAGAACAACAGATGGAAACTTTTGCCTACAACATGAAGGAAATAAGGTAGTAAACCAATAATACCTTTAATATGTATCTACATTTACTTATCATGCTACATGGAGCCAGCTTTATTGCTGATGGCCTGGGGATAAACATCTATGTTCTCAGAGCCAATATTACCTTTAGCATTTGTATAAGGGTTGAATTATGTGTAAAACTAGTGAGATTAGGGATTGCTGGGAATCTGCTTGTTTGACCTTAAGTGTTGGGTTTTTTTAATTATAAACTTCTATTTGTTGATACTATTTTTAACTTTAATTAGCTTTTTCACAGTGTAGCCGAGGTGGTTTAATTCTCCTTTTGTCTCTAGTATAGATAAAACATAGTAACAGAGAATAGAGCTAATAACAAAAGCTTTGCAGCTTGTTTTCTGTATTTGTAAAGCAGAAACAAAATATTTCTGAGATAGAGGTTGAAGAACAATATTTATGGGGGTGTATGTGTAAGTGTGTGTGTTAGTGTGAGAGAGGAAATTACAAGATAAATCACTACATGACACATACTAGCTGAGGTAGTCTGGTTTATTTGTATGTGTCCATGTAGCTGGATTATTGGCATTGTTTTCAACACACAGAAAACAACAGCAGAAAAGCCTTTCTAGCATTCTCCACAGTGCTATGTTTCTATTGACCATTTTCAAATGTTAAACTGAAGCCAACACAGTTTGCTTATATGTAATTTTTAACATAGTATTCCCTAGTACATGAAATCCTTTGTGACAAGACTTCAATTTGTACTTCATTGACTGTACCTATTAAGTTGACAGGTCACACAAAGTAGCGCATTAAGGAAAGAAAAAAACATCAGGAGCAAAACCCTCCATTTATCTCTGTGTAATCACTCAGTATTCAGAAATCAGGTTTTCAGATCAGCCAAAAAGAAATTTAGGAAATTCTGAATGCTGACAGCTTTGATTTACCTTTGTCTTCCTACTTGTGAGTAGGGTTTTTTTCCTCCTGAAGACTCAGCAACTGTAATCTTGACAGAGGATACCAAAAGTATTTGTGGGGAGAGAGGAGCATCACAGCTGCTAAGGGAAAAAATAAAGTGTGATAGGAATTCTAAGGGGGGGGAAAAAAAAAATAAATAGAGATCTAACTAGACACATGTGAAGGAAAGTTTGTGCTAAGTGGGGGAGAGGAGCTACTGCAAAGATGTTTTGGAAATGTTTTTGGGAATGACAGTTAATGGAGAGAAAAGTACAGTGCTAATCTGTTGGAATTCTTCCACATCTTCTTTCTCTGTGCTTACCTCCATGTAATGCCAGTATTGACAATGTCCAGGAACCTCCAATTTACTTGGCTGTAGGGGTGGGAGGAAGTCTTAGAAGAACAATTCTTGAGAATGACAGTTCTCACTCATCAGGTAAGCAAAAGAGCTGCTGAAGAAACTGGCAGAGGAATTTGCCAGTTCACTTACTGTTGCAGTACATTGGTATGGGAGCAAAAGACAAAGCAAGAGTTTTAAAGTTCTTTTGCATCTGTTTTTTTCCTTTCCTGGAAAATGGGAAAAAAACATAGAAAGAGCAGTGATGAAGCTGCAGAAAGGCAGAGCTATTTGAAAAATGACACTATGCAGGCAGAAAGGTTTAATTATCAGAAGGGATGTGAATTGTGGGGGAAAAAAAAAAAAAAAAGTAGATCTGGAGATCACAAGAGAATAAATTGATAGAAAGAATATGGGCTAAAGGAACATGTAAACATTCTTTTTCTTCCAAAGGGCTAAAAATCCCTTTCCTAGTATCAGTGGGAAAGTGGACAAGATTCATCTCGTGAACATGCATACACCTAGAAATTATTCAAAGTTTAAATGAGATATTAGAGAGATAATATCTCTATGAAAAAAATTATTTAGTCAACCAAGTTCATCATCTATCATCTATTGAGATTCATATTACTATTTTCTCCTCTTTCCTCCCCACTCTTCAGTGCAATCACCAATACAAACTGATTTTCATCCCTCAAACCTTTTGAGACTTCCTGGAAAAACCTTGTAAGGGAATTCTAGTCTCAATAATATACTTTCCACTAGGACTAATTCTCCCCAGTGTTTTAAAATCTGACATTTAGAGCTACGTGCAAATTATTTGTGACTAAGCAAATTAGCTAATTAAATAATTGGCTTAGGGCTTCATAAAATTTGGCTGCTATGGAAATGAGGCTGTCTGCTATCTTAAAGCTTTATCTAAGCATTAAAAGTACTTCATGTCTCTACTCCATCTGAAATAGCAGTAGTAGCACATTTGTCTTTAAAATGGTTGTTTATAGAGTTGTTCTTGCACAATTTCCAAGTCAATGTGCAGTAGGATACTTCTCCTGAGAAGCACCATACCCAATTAAGACTGAAGTCTACCCTCCTCATACCATACCTTTGCACAACAATAAATTTACACAGATTTTAACCGTATTTCAAAATCACAGGTGATGTTTGTTATTTGGTGTACTACACTGAGATTTGCGTCTCTAGATAATGCAAGAAACAAAAAAGTAAGGAGTCCATTTTATATGGAATGATACAAGATAAAGATAACCCATTCATTCATCCCAAAATATCAGACCAAAGCAAGACTGTATAAAACAAAATAATATATGTTTAGAACAAATTCAGGATGATTTTGTTTTACCTATCCCTTCAGCCATCCCCCCTTAATCGCTTCATTAAGTTATAAGTACTACTGTTGTACACAAAAAGGAAATGAGTGCTTACATGCACACCCTGGGTTCAGCTAGCATAGGGTTAATTTTCAACACAAGATGACCTCCAGAGATTCTTTATAACTTCATCCATTCAGTGCTTCTGTGACCTATATGGGGAAATAATCCCTGTAATTTTAATATGATTTTGTCCATTCTGAGATATTTTTGTAGCTATCATCCTGGAATACGGATGCTACACAAATAAATCGTTACCTGTTGTTTAAATAGTCTGAGTAATATTTTGGGTTTTGTGGAATTTGGGGCTCAACAAATTTCCTTTTCTATCTACATCAGTCATGAGTGTATGGATACCATATTCTAAAATAGTCCTATTGGTATTTATTTCCTCATGTACTTTGAATGAACATGCAAAACTTTCTCTGATTTTTGCATTGCTGACTGAACAGTGGGAATGGAGTGACATGGAGCCCTATCCAGTACTCCATGGATCACACAGAGAGACAGCTCTTTGGTTTTAGTGAACAGGTGGTGAGATGAAAGATTTCCCTATAAATGGAAAATACAGGAAGTTTCAAGCGTAAATAATTATACCTGTAGCCCAGTAAATATGACTTGTGAAACTACTGGTAAAAGGCTGCAGAAGCTGTATTGACCTGACATCTGGGCTTGTCTTGGCCTAAGTTTAGCCTGATTAGTCTAAGATTGGTTTTAGCTGTTTATAGCAATTGTCTAATAGTCAAATGACAATTAGATTACCAGCTAACATATTTTTATTTAACTGTAGATGGCACATATTGTAGAGATCTGACAAACCTGAACTGACACTGTGCAAAAAGAAATAACTCTTTATTTTAGTCCTTTACAATTAACTGAGACCATTAGTTGACAGACAGGGGGAAAAAAAAGACTCAAAAAAGAATGAATTATGTTTATATATATGTATTTCAAATTGTAACAGGTTATTTACCTATTCTGTCTTGTTATGTATGAAAATATCTGTATAATTTCTCAGTACAACAGTAGTATTTATAACTTAGAAAGCAATTTTCAAACTTCAACTGTAAGACAATGATAAGAATACCATCATTAAGAAAACATATAAAAACAACCCTAATCAGACCCCAAGACTGAGAAGAATGATTCCTAACTATCAGTGCTAATGCATCCTGGACACTAGTGGCTACCTCTGACAAAGTTCCTTTACATTTCATTAGAAAAACCTAACATTGTTAACCCAGAAAAATGCTGAAAAGGATTCCAGAGAAGGCAGGCAGAGAGCAGGAATTTCATGTATAGCACTTTCATTGGACCATTCTTGAGACAGTGTCTGGATAATTTGATCTAGAGGTGTTGGCATCCATTGTAATTGGACTAGTAACTACCATTTGTATTTTAGTGGCAAGGTTATAGACGTCAACTATACTAAAAGGAAATTCTTGGCTAGATATATATGGTGTTTTCCCTTTTACCCATAAAAACAATTTGAGGAAGAACATCTGATTTCCCTAGTTAGCTAAAGTTTGATGAGAAATAAAACTATGTTCTTAGTTTTGATTAAATGCTAATGCTTTCACAGTGACCTTTCAAATAGTAGTTACTAAATTGTTTAAGTATAAAGTACATTGGTCTAGATATATTCTCACAGCTTAGTTTTTCATTATTACTTTATTATTATTATTATTATTTAAAGAAGACTAGTTTCTTCATTGCTTCAAATATTTTTAAGCTAGAAATTTAATATATGAAAAATAACTATTTCCCATACAAATTATTTACTTGAAACCTACTTATCTTCTCGCAGGCTACAAGAAGATAATAGAATTCCTTCCCTATGGGGAATAAGCAATCTAATACTGTTATAAGTTATAAAATGAGTCTAGAACAACTATTTCACACTGAGAACATTTATATTTATTGATTTATCATGCATACATTTTAATGCTACAAGTGAGTTAAGATTTGTCAGTTTGCATTGCAGTGCTGGCTGGAATATAATCTATTGATTTTAGGAATTACTTCACTGATACCTGAGGCTTATGACTCTGGCATCATGATAAGGGCAAAAAGCAATCAAGTAGGTCTAAAATAACTGCTTATATTTCCTGCATGATCAATATCCATAGAAACATTTGAGGACCTAAAGAGGAAGACCCAGTATAGCCCAGTTATTTATGTTCCTGTTCATTCTGATAATTCAAAGATCTTGCTTCTAACTGTTAAATTAGTATTGTATGCTAGTGACAAAAACTTGGTCAATTCTGTGATGTAAATATTCCATTTCTCTCTTACTGACATTTCCAGGATGTTTGGGTCATCTACATTGCAGTTTAGGGAGCTGGGATACTATCTACTAAGTATATTTGAAACTTCATTTTAGCCAATATACACAAAGCTGCATTTCCATCTGTCACGGTTTAGGGTCAGGACAGCCCCTTAGACCTATAACAGCCATGCTCTGTTAGCCCCCCTCCCTCCCCAGAGGGGAAGAGAAAGGGAATAAGGAGAGAGACTTAGTGATTAGAAAAGGAAACCAGAACATCTTTATGAAAATGAAATTAATAATTATAAAAATTGAATATATACAAATACATACAAAACCAGTATTGAACCCAACCTCCCTGATGGTAATTACATCACCATCACCACTGATGCTGTGGAGCAGGCACTGGGGGAATGCCAGACTGTGCCCTGCAGCAGACGGGAGCTGTGTTCAGGAGCTGGATTCTGGTACTGGGTTCAGGAACACACAGAATGGGACTGAAGGCAGAATGGACAGAATCCTCCTAGGGTTCTCCAAGGAAGGAACTGAAAGAGGACCCAAGCCAAGCCAAACAAAAGCTGTCAAAGCAGTCCAAGAGAGGAGAAGACACCAGAGACCCTTTGGATCCCTCAGCTCTAAACCCAATATTACGTATATGGGATGGAATACCTCATTGGTCAGTTAAGGATCATTTGTCCTGTCCACTCCTCTCTGCAGGTGCAGACTTTCTGAACCTCCCAGTGTGGTACACAAGATCCAGTAGTGACCTTGGTCTGCATACCAGTCCTTGGTAGTAACTCTAAACATGGGGTGTGACCACTGCTAGAAGCAGACACTGTTTGTGAGAACATTCTGCTACCTTCAGAAGTGCAGTTAATTAGAAGAACTGAGCTGAAAAGTAAAATTACTGAACAGAATTAGTTCTGTTCTCACTCAAACCAGGACACCATCCAACAACTTTGACAACATTTTATCTAATTTTCTTTTTTTATACTGTATATTTGTTTATTTATTTACTGTCATATTCTGTTGAGGTATTTTTTTTGTCCTGGACCTAGAATCTATTCAATACAGAGGAGGGACGTTTATACTACCCATCCATCACAGAAAGGAGTTAAACCACAATTTCAGTTTTAAAGGAGTTTTAAGGATTGATGGCTGAATGAACATATGCCTTGTTTTTCTCTTTTCCATCTGCCCAAGCAAGTAGCAGTATTTTTACTATTCATTAAAATCTATGAAGTGATTTGACATCCAAAGTCTTGAATAAAATAAAGAACCTTATCATCATCTAAACCTCATTTCTAAAATCTGGACCAGGCATGGAAATTCTTCTGTCTTCTATCTTACGACATGTGTGGTATCATGTGTTCCAATTAAAGCCTGTTTGATGAGGTAAGAACACCAGTCTGCTTTCAGGTGCAAAAGGTACATTCTTTTCTTAAGTGTGAGTGAAGACTGTAAGATGCTTGTTTATCTTATTCTGAAGTGCAGTTAAACAGCAGGAAATTTCCCCTCTGATCACAGAGCTTTGCAAATGTGCCACCTGCAGAAAGAATCTAAAGAGAAGTATTGCTGCAAGATGTCTCATGTTATCAAGGATACCTTGTAGGTTTGGAAAGGTCTGATTCTCCCATTCCCCCCTCATGAGTTCAGCACCCAGGTGTGCTACATGCAAAATACCAAACATGTGCACATATCTGAACAACTAGCCCTAGAAATAAGCTTTGACGTTTCTAGGCTTTTCTTGGAAGTCAGAATAAATCATTGGAGTCCTTAGAAATGGCTCATTCCAAGTGAGAAAAATAAACATTGCCTAGGTTATAAAATTGAATGAGGCACCTTAGCTAGCTGTGTGGAGGAAAAAAAATCATAATAAAAAAGTTTTCCTGAACTGGTTCAGTTAATTTAAAGCAAATAACTGACTCTTTGTTGAACCCAGATTATATTGATTCTGGATAGAGCTTTGTACCATTATTCAAGTCATTTTACCAATGGCTGTGGTACTGAAAATCTCAGTAAATAATCTCTTTAAGGCTTTCCCTTTCAAGGTTTCCACTAATCCAGACATCTAATAGGTCTTAATACAAGTTTACATTGGGTACGGATGTCAACATGTTGTCAGCCAGGGGTTTGCAGGGATGGCCTTTGTGAAGAGAGGACGTGCTAGACTTAGCCAATTCCTGCTGGCTCCAAAGGACCCACCACAGGATATAGCTGAACCCATCATCCAAGATGGTGGAATATTTAAGAAGGAAACCATATTTAAGAAAGGGCAGAAAATACAGAACAGGCAGAGATGAAGGGGGGCGGGGGATGACAGACATGTCACAGGGACAGCCACAAAGCAAACAGCAGCCGCTGTCCAAAATAGGGTTTATTGCAGCCAAAGCTGCCCAGCACTCCTGACCAAACACAACTTCTGATGTCTATTGGAAATTAATTACTTCACAACTATTTCCTAAAGCTTAAGGAAAGACAAACCAAAATGGGCACGCACTCACTGCACCATGAAGTGCAGCTTAATGGTCGAGGCATCAACCTGCTCTAGCACATCCTGCTTCCTTTGTTTCTTTTTTCTGTTGTCGAGGGGCTGTACCTGCCACATGCAGAAAGAAACAGCAGAGGGAACATCTAGGTCAGAGAAGGAGGAAGAGGAGGAGCAGGAGTTGCTACACGGAGGCAGAGATAATCTCTAAAGCCTGCAGAGAGTCCACACCAGTGCAGTTTTCTGGAAGGACCCATGCTGGTGGACAGATGTGTGCAGAGAAAGACGTGTCAGAAACTAGAGACTAGCTGTTACTGACTGATGGCAACTCTCATTCCCTTTCCTCCTGCACTTCCTGGGGAGGAAGAGGTAGAGAAGCCACAAGTAAAGGACTGAGTTTGAGACTGGGAAAGGGGAAGGAATGGTGATATTTTGATATTTTCCTTTTGTTTCTCACTATCCACAAATATTAATTCCATTTGGCAGTAAATTAAATTTTTCCCAAGTCAGGTCTTTTTTTTGCCCATGACAATAACTGGTAAACAATCTCCCTAGCTTTGTCTCCCCCTACGAGCTTTCTCGTTCCTGTTCTTGTTTTCTCTTCTTGTCCTGCTGGGGGTGGGGGGCGAGTGTCTGGGTAGAAATTTGACTGCCAAGAGTAACCCAGTGTCCTGGTTTGAGTGAGAACAGAACTAATTCTGTTCAGCACTTCTACTTTTCAGCTCAGTTCTTCTAACTAACTGCACTTTCTGGAGGTAGCAGCCTGTTCTCACAGATAGTGTCTGCTTCTAGCAGTGATAAAACCCCATGTTGAGTTACTACCAAGGATTCATGTGCAGACCAAGGCCACTACTGGATCTTGTGTACCACATTGGGGGGTGCAGAAAGTGAAAGGCTGCACCTGCAGTGAGGAGCAGACAGGACAGGTGACCCTAAACAGACCAGTAAGGTATTCCAATCTATATACGTCATATTCAGTTTAGAGCTGAGGGATCCGAAGGGTCTCTGGTGTCTTCTCTCTTGGACTGCTTTGACAGCTTTGCTTGGCTTGTTTCATGTTCTCTTTTGGTTCCTTCCTCAGAGAACCCAAGGAGGACCTGTCCATTCTGCCGTTGAACCTGGTCTGTGTGTTCCTGAATCCAGCTCCTGAACACAGCTCCCATCTGCTGCGGGGCCCAGTCTGGCACTCCGCCAGTGTCTGCTCCACAGCATCAGTGGTGATGGTGATGTAATTACCATCAGGGGTGTTGGGTTCAATACTGGTTTTGTATATATTTGTATATATTCCATATTTATTATTATTATTTATTTCATTTTCATTAAAGCTGTTCTGGTTTCCTTTTCTAATCGCTAAGACTCTCTCCCTTATTTCCTTTCTCTTTCCCCTTTGGAGAGAGAGGGGGCTTAACAGAGAGCATCTGTTATAGGTTTAAGGGACCGCTCTGACCCTACACCATGACACCCAACATAACAATATTGAAATGTTTGTTATTAGGTTCTCTTTACATGTGGGATGACTAAAAAAAAATAAGAAAGTTTGATATATTAATGTGAAAATTTATATGTCTGTTTTGAATAACATGGAAAAAGCTTTCCAGTCAAAGACATAACAGAGAGCAAGGTGTACTGTTCCTTTTATAAGAACAAGAGTAATAGCTTTGGTTTAAATGTGTAGTGTAGGAACATTAAATTACCCAATTTGGATTAAGGCTGTGTATGTAATGCACAAAATCTTTTTTAATTCTGATTTGCTGCATTTTACCCTAACCTCCAATATTACCCCATATGTGAATACATTTTAGGACATCAGGGAGAGATGAAAACAACATTAAGTGTCTTCATAGAGAATAGGACTGATGGTGGTTTTAATTATTTTGCTAACATCATCGGAGCCATTACCTCATAATAAAAAGTGCTGAATGGTCACCTTTTCCAACCTTTCTTACCACTTATCATCAAAAAGCGAAGCATAATAGACAACAGCTGTTTCTGTTATGCCATAGATTTAGCTACACTCCCTAAGTGAGCAGTTTAGTTCACTAACATTCATTTCTCCATAAGTCCGTAATTACAAAACCAAAGTTAATCTGCAAAACATTGGTATCTATTTTTAAGACAGATGAAGGGAGGCTTTTTAGTTTTCATTATGATAATTTACTTTTCTTGTTTGGCCTTTCTTTTTCTTTCTTTTGTCTCATTTAGAGATTCTACTCCCACATCTTTGCTCTTTTTAACTTTCATCTTTATTATAATTCTTTCAGCCTTTTCTTTTTCACATTTTTAAAGTTAGAAAGCTACAATTTTGTGTGTTTGCTGGCTTTGCATCTTTATATTTCTACTTTTAATTTGTTGGATTTTAATTTTTTTATTTTTATTTTTAGTTTGTTTTGTTTCTTTCTCTTGATTTCTGAGGCAGTGCCACAGTGTCTGGGTGAAATGATAAAAGAAGTTATCATGGTTTTACCCCTGCTGGCAACTAAGCACCCCACAGCCACTTGCTCACTGCCCTCTCTCACCCCGGTAAACCTTGTAAGTTGAGGTAAGAGATTGAGGTTTAATAATTAAGATAAAATTGTATTATATTAATAAAGAAGTGGAAGATAACAAGAAGAGAGAAAAATAAAAACCCAAGAAAAGCAAGTGATAAACTTCACAATTGGTTACCACCTAGTGACTGATACCCAGCCAGTTTCCCAGAAGTAATCATCTCCTCCTGGACAAGCTGCCCTAGTTTACATACTGAGCATATTTTATATGGTATGGAATATCCCACTGGCTGTCCTGGCTACGCTCCCTCTGAGTTTCTTGTGCACCTCCTCACTGGCAGAGCATGGGAAACCGAAAAAAAAGTCTTTGGCTTAGGATAAGCCTACTTAGCAACAACTAAGACATCAGTGTGTTATAATAAACATTATTCTTGTGCTAAATTCAAAACAGAGCAGTGTACAGCTACTAGGAAGAAAATTAACTGTATCCCAGTTGAAACCAGGACAAAAATCTAGAGAATATGCATAACAGTTAAGGAAACTTTTACAGTAGAAAACTTCACAGAAGAAAAATTATATAATTATAAGTGATGAATATAGTAATTGAAATGTTTTCAGTCTAAAGGGACAGAACATACTGCCAAGTTTAAGGTTTATTAGGGGAAAATCTTTTTTGCTCAAGTATTTTTTTTTAGTTCAAGATGAATTTTTTCAGGGAAGATTTTTCTTATTTAAACTATGGATGAAATTAGACTTCCTAAGTTCACCATAAATATTCATTTTTCTATTACATGTAGGTACCTAAACAAGATGATCTCAATTTTCCCTCTTCATCTAGCAGCTTATTTTTTAGATCTTTCTGTGACTAACTTTGGCAGTTTGGATTATGTTCTAGCACTCTTGCTGAAAAAAGAAAGATGTTGGCTTTTGCCCATTGTGGCATAAGTCATAAAATTATTAATCAGATGTACTAAAAAACTTTCTCGTTTAAAACTGATTTAATATTCCCATTACACCAGTGAGGTTATGTCCTACACTATAGAGATACTATATTGTATATCCCATAGTCCTCGTTCAGAGGATTGTGCATCTTCCTTCTCTCTCCCCTTGTGGCTTCCTTTTCCTGGAGACAAGAGTGCAGAATGTGGTCTGGCTGCATCTTAAGTCCATGTCAAGATCGTGGCCATGTACCTAAACTAGATAGCTAGTCATCAATTTTACAAAACACTTGTTGCTGTGCATTGAGCTCTTAATAGAGATACATTCACTCATCAATGGTGATTGTTCATTTTTTTTACCAGGTATCTCACTAAATCTCATTAGTCAAAGGAAAGACAATGGATACTTTGAAAAAACACCAGTGTATAAAACTATTAAATTACTACTAATAATTTTATTCAAGAAATAATAATAAATAAACTAGAAAATAAACATAAATAAAAATAAATAATAATAATAAACTGTTGTCACAATAATAGCTGTAAATTTGGGGGGGGCGGGGGGGGAGGGGCATGGAATTTTCTTTACAATATAGACCTATTTAAGATGCTTGCTTTCTTCTTTTACTAGGCAGGTTTCTAGTAAAAGACCAGCTAAAATGTGTTTATTTCTAGTCCTTCAGGTTGTTAGTGGAAAAGTTGAAATGATGCAGAGTTTTTGAAGTTTTGGAAGCTGTTGTTTGCATAAACTGTTTTTAAAAGGTCAATGACTATAAGAGTCAGTTTTACATAGGGTTTTTGATTGCACTCAGAATTGAGGCCTAAGTAAACTAAAATACAGCTCTTTAAAAGACTAATGACTTTTTATAGTCTTCTGCCCCATTTGAACAGCAATGCTATATCATTTGTAGGCAGCCTAAGAAAGGCTTGCACTATTACTTAAAGAGATACACAAAACAAATGCTTTTTATTCTTACATCAGTGATGAGCTCCTTGGCCAATCTTTATGTTTCCTCTCTGACTGCTAGAGCTTTCATTCTGTCCTGACAGATACAGTGGAATGAAGGACTGTTAAAACAATGAACTACAGGTAGGATGCAGAGGACTGCTTTTCATATTACTAAAGGGAAATATCTTTTATATCTATAAGGTTTAAGCGTGTACATCTAAAATTCAAAAGAACATTTCCCTTCCAAAGAGAAGAGTCAGACAGCTAGTCATTGTATGGCACTCATACTCACTATAGATAGGAATGTGTCAAGTCATAATGAGATAAAATTTTGTTTGTTAGCTCTATAGCTGAATTTGATGGAGGAGTGTGACAGGGAGCTTCTAGTTGTTGTTGATCCTACAGGAGAACCTGACATCTTTCTGGAGCATATACATGGACATAGAAAGTGTTTTGTTCTATTGCTATAGATGTAGGTAGGAATTTTGGTAACTGCATTGACATCCTGGAAAAGGCTGTACACAATTTAGTTTTAAAGAACAGGGGATGCCCATTCCTGTTTGGTTATTTACTGCTACACAATGGACCATAATATGCACAGATTTTATCAGTCTTGTCTGACAGGGTTAGAAATTAAAGACTAATGTTCATTGGTTAAAATATATACATGTATATTTTTTACACTGTTTACTTCCCTAACCCAGAATTACCGATGCTTCCTTCAGTATTTCTGGGATAAAGTGTAGAAACATTATGGTTAAATGCTTCTCTTTTTTTTTTTTTTTTTTTTTTTTTTTTTTTTAATTATTATTATTTTTAGTATACTTCATCACAATATTTAGTTTCCTCCTGGAATATGCTTAGACCTCTAAGAAAAACCATCATCAACCAGATTCCCCCGTCTAGACTCGGGGATAATCCATTCTTTGTATGGCTATTTGGATTTTTCAGCTGAAAAATGTTCTAACTTTCAGCATGGCTAATCCACCACTAATCCTTAGAAACCTTTTACCATGAATCTGCAAGGGGAGACATGAAAATATGTGTTACTCATTGTATACCTAATACCTATATATTAATTTCATTTTTCTTACCTTTCCATTAGAGGAATGGCTAACCTCTCCAAAGATGGGTTACTAGGTCTGGTTCTTAATTATGGCAAAGAATTACAAGAAAGATAATTATCCTATTTTCTTTCTGCAGAATAGAAAAGATGAAGCTGCTCATACTGCAGGTGAAATTCAAAAGACATCCTACTTTGTAAAATTCTTACATCTGGTTCAAGAAGAAAACTGGGGGTTTGAAAATACATAATTTTAAAAGCTGTTTGGTGTTTCTTGCATAAAATGAAAAGGATCTCTCAGTAACAAAAGCTTGTGATTTCCTATGTTCCAGAAATTTTTAATGTTTTGGTTTTTTTTTATTTCACATCTCTTAACCTTCTTTACTGAAGAGAAAATATGTTCTTCTTCACAAACACAACTCTTATAACCTTGATTTGTTCAAAATGAATAAGAACATGCTATTTTTTTGTTCAATATTTCAGTTTCTCTTTTTAAATAAGTTTCTACATTACAAAGCAAAGCTGAAGAAAGAGAATTCAAATTTATCCATACATTGTATATATGAGTTGTATGACCTAAATAGTTACTTTCTTCTTGCAGTTCAAGAGCGCACAGCCATTCTCCTCAGTTATTTTTTTTCTTTAATGTCCCTTCTGTAGTGATGTGTTTTTTTCTGGTTTTACTTCAGTGTATATGAACTGGAACACATTCTGAGATAGGGTCATCCACAGTGGAGGTACATGTTTCAGTCTGATTAACTTATAAACTACTGATCTCATGTTTAGGGTTTGGTGTCAGGGGTTAGGGTCAGGGCAGCACCTTAGACCTATAACAGATGCTCTCTGTTAACCCCCCTCCCTCCCCAGAGGGGAAAGAGAAAGGGAATAAGTGAGAGAGACATAGCGATTAGGAAAGGAAACTACAACAGCTTTAATGAAAATGAAAATAATAATAATAATAAAAATGGAATATATACAAATATATACAAAACCAGTATTGAACCCAACCCCCATGATGGTAATTACATCACCATCACCACTGATGTTGTGGAGGCACCACGGCAGTCCCAGACTGGGCCCCGCAGCAGATGGGAGCTGTGTTCAGGAGCTGGGTTCTGGTACCAGGTTCAGGAACACGCAGACCGGATCAAGGGCAGAATAGACAGAGTCCTCCTTGGGTGCTCCGAGGAAGGAACTGAAAGAGGACCTGAGCCAAGCCAAACAAAAACTGGCAAGGCAGTCCAAGAGGGGAGAGAAGAGCCCAGAGACCCTTCAGATCCCTCAGCTCTAGACCAAATATGGCGTATATGGGATGGAATACCTCATTGGTCAGTTTAGAGTCACCCGTCCTGTCCGCTCCTCCCTGAAGGTGCAGCCTTTCACTTTCTGCACCCCCCAATGTGGTACACAAGACCCAGCAGTGGCCTTGGTCTGCACACCAATCCTTGGTAGTAACTCTAAACATGAGGTGTTATCACTGCTAGAAGCAGACACTATCTGTGAGAACAGGCTGCTAACTTCAGAAAGTGCAGTTTATTATATGAACTGAGCTGAAAAGTAAAATTGCTGAACAGAATTAGTTCTGTTTTCACTCAAACCAGGACATTTGGAAAAAATGTTAGACACTGGAATAATAATAAAAAATAAATAAACAAATAAATAAATAAATAAAAAGACATTTCGTCCCTTATAAGAGAAATGAAAAGAAAACAAACCAAAACAAAACACAGTCAATCTGAGATAGTCAGAAGCATGTACAAACAAGTGGTAATAAATTGCTTGTCTCCAGAAGCTGATTTATCAGCAAGCACAGAGGATAATTTTTGGAAAGGGGTACAAAAAACAGAACTTAAGCATGGACAGAGAAATGTCTGTACCAATTTATTAGGGTAATTATATTTCATAAAGGTTCTTGGCTAGAAGATTTTATACATTGATACTTCACAAATATCCAAGTATCCAGCTCATGGGAATGGCTCATGGAATTAGATATACTGGAATACTATACACATTATCCCTTAATAAGGAAACAGTTTATTTTTACAAGCACAGATGCTTTTCATTTTGTATCACAGCAGTTGGAAGATGATACATGGTGACAGTAGTCAAACTGGTGAGATCTTTCAGAATCCAGAAGATGCAAATAAACAGCAGACAAAACCAGGCCAAGGGACCCATACCAATAACTGTTGATTTCCAGATAAGAAACCATACCTATGCGTGGAAGCAGTGAATGTTAAGAATTCAGTATTTTCATAGACCTCTTATTGGGAAGACAGTAGGAGTGAGACTAAAGCTCTGAAACATTTAAGCAGACAATAAAAACATTTAAAGAGTATTTTATCTCCCCAAGATTCAAGCGTTGTTTGGGTTTGGGGTTTTTTATTCAAAGAAACAATCCAGAATTTGATACTCAGATTTCTGATTTAGAATTCCAGAATTTATCTATAGGTTGAAGAAAGAACTAATGGTGGGATACTTGATGCCATTGTGACAGGACATATCTGCTTCTCACAACAGTCTTATACTAAATAAAGCATGCAGAGCAAGGGCATTTAAATCAAAGAGGTAAAAAACAACATAAAAATACTAATGCAGACAAAGACACAGAAGGCGAACATGAAATTCTGAACCACAGAGGTAGAAAACAAAATAAAGTAGAAAAAAAAAATCAGTATTTTACTACTAATTAAGAAAGCAAATGAAATTGTGGTCAGAATTACAGGTAATTTTAAAATTATTTTTCTTTAGAACATTGAGAAATAAAGCTACTGTGTATCCAAATACTACAGCTAGCCAAAGCCAACACAATGACCGGTGGAATAAATTCAGTGAGGCACTGAACTGAAGAAATCTGTTTTCTCAGTCCTATGTACCCCACACATTTCCTATGTATTTGATCAAATCCCACCTAGGTTTCTCCTTTGTATTCATCATAATTTGTTTTGTTTCCCATTCCTCCTCTGTAACTCTGCGGTCAACAGTACAATAATTTCTTGTATTTCCCATGTTTCAAAGTACCCTCCTTTCCTCAGTCTATGTTTTCTCCGAATGTTCCAGGAGTGTCTAAAGCAGTTTCCCTAGCTTCTTCCTATATCTCTAATTGCTGATATGTGACTTCTGGTCCAGAGATGCAAATGTGTGAATTGGATAAATCAAACAAATTTTGTATAAAATTTTTGCTATAGCCTGTCCCTCAGTGGGTACCTCTACAGTGTTGTTGAAACCCATCTTTACAGTATTTATAAGGAAAGTATTACCTTGGAGAGTATGTTATCCTCTGTTAGATTTTCCTGAACTTATTAAGGGTAGGCAATCAGATGTAGGGGAAAAAAGAAAAAAAAAAAAACACAAAAACAAACAAACAAACAAACAAGAACAAAACAATAAAGACAATATTTTCAAATAAACCTTTGTAGAAACTAATCTAAAAAGTAGAAATAAATCTGAGTCTTGGAAAATGCTAGTGACCAAGGCATCTACAACATGACTTTAGCAGATCCTAAACCACTTAACTACAGAACACTTCCGGCTGTTCAGTATCTGTACTTGCAATCATGCTTTCAGTGAAATAGTCAGTTTGATTGTAACTAAATTATGGAGCCAACTTTGTTATAAACCTAGCCATGCTGCTGAGCAATAATATTAGATTGGAGGAGTATGAGTAAGCATTAATAATGTACAATAAAAACATTGTGAGGCAATATAAGGAAATGTAGGCAATAAGTAAGAAAGAAGAAATATTATTGCATCAAATTTATAGCAGTTAACATAAAGAAATACCATGCCATACTTGACATAAAGAAGTGAATAAGTAGGAGTTGTCAAGTTGAGCTATGAGCTATTGCAAAGCCACATATAGAGGTGATCAGAAACATATAAAACCACCAAATAATCCATCAGTTTACCACACAATGTCATGGCAGAAAGGGCATGTATGGCAATACAATATGTCACGCCTTCAAATTGTCTTGCCTTGAGAAAAGATGGAGCAAAGTGATCAGGTTCATAAGGAATACCATGTACCAACAGAAACCAACAGAGTAAAGGGAAGGGAAAAAAAGAAACCAACTCTGAAACTGAAATTCCCATATCAATGATGGTAATACAATTGAAAAATAGATAAACTTAAGTTCACATAGCAGTAAAAGTTACATGATTTTTGGGTTTTTTTGGGGGTTTTTTTGTTTTTTTTTTTTTTAATCTGACCAAATAAAATCCTGTTGTTATCTTTCTTTTGTTGAATGTCTTGTCTGGTTCTAAATACCAGCTTCACTTATATAAATATGCTAAAAGGTTTGTTGTATTAAAAATACCCCATATTCTGTGGTTTCTATCATTCATGTAAACTAATATTTGTGCATAATGTTCAGGGGAAATTTGGTCTTAGGGAAGATTATAATGTAATTTCAAGGCTCCTCTTGTGATAATTCTTTTCAGAATATTTTAGTAAAGTGGAAAAAAAGAGGAAAGGAAAAATAAGTGAGAAGACAATACAAATATATATGATTTTGTTTTCCATCATGCTGCGAAAATAGGTATAGTAATTCATTATAGTTTATTCTTAAAGTCATTTCCATAATCACTTTTCTGGTCATCAGTATTTCTCTTTTCAATGAGCAACAACATCTCTGAAGACTATCCAAAAGTAACAACAGGTAACTTGAGAAACCTCAATACTCACAGAATCACAGAATTACTGAGGCTGGAAAAGACCTCTGAGATCATCAAGTCCAGTTGCATTCATGCGAGCCATCTGTGGAATAATGACTGAAAGAGATTTAAAAATTAAAATCATACTAAAGGTGCAGCATTGTTCACACATTTAGGAAAGGTATAACATTGCAGAAACTTTCAGGGTACAGTGCAACTGGTATGCAAGGAATCCATTTCACAGCAGTTCCCTAGGCAACACTTCTTGCAAGTAACACTGGGAATGGAGTAGAGTGAAGATTCCATGTCCAGGTCCTGTGAAATCACAGCAGATATGGGAACCTGATGGTACCACAGGACCTGCCTGCCTGTGACCCTGTGCCAACAGTCTGTCAGTTTTTGACAAAGTACTGTCCTTGTGCAAATTTTGCTCATTTTAATGTCATTATAATATTAAAACACACCTCCAGCCCAAAGGTTGCCCACCTCCAAAGTGCGACCACCCCTCACTGAGCTTGAGCTGTGAATTTTCTTCAGCTATATCTTTAAAAGTGAAGCGAGAGAAATTTACACCAATCATAATAAAGGTATTTATGACTAGAGTCACTCAAGCTCCACCTTGAAGGTAAAAATTATTATAAAAATGGTTTAAGTAAAGGGGGATGTTGGGGAAGACATCATCATGGACAAGTCAGGGCAGATACTATCACCGACCATCTCTGACTCCTGGGATCAGTTGACAGGCTGAACTTCGTTTCCACCCTGCTTCAGGATGCCTTTCTGTAAGTTTTGGACTCTTAAACTTAGAAATCTTCTCGAGCTGCTCTTTGATTTAACGTGTTTGCTACACCCTTATACATATATCCTTTGCAGACAGTATATTTATCACCAGCAATCTATAAGAATTTGTATTTCCCATGCACTTTCATGAAGCTAGTCACAGTAGTTCTCTCATTGGGTGCCATCAGATCTTTACTGGCTGCGTGGTACTGTGGAGCATGACTAGGCAGAGAGTGCAGGGGGCTATTAGTGAATATGGAGCCGTGTTAGTTCAGATGTACTGAACGCGACTGGACTGGGATCCGAGCCGTGATAGCTCAGCCAGACTGAACGCAACTGGACTAATAGTGCCAAATTGGACATCACTCAGAATCTAAACCTAGCCTCCCCCAGCCCCTCTGATATCTGAGAACCATCTGGAATGCAAGGGGGTTTATTTTCTGCCAAATTACTTTACCCTTTCACATGACACCATCCCACCAGGTTTCCGTAATGGCAGCTATATCATAGTTCTCCTGCTGCACAGGGGCATCCAGCTCCTTCTGTTTATTGCCCATGCTGTGTGCATTGGTACATAAACATTTCAGGGAGGGAGTCAAGTACATAGTTTTATTATACTATTTATTCATAGCCTTCAAAATTATAATATTTTAGATCCATGTTGACACATTATCAGAAAGAAATTGTAAAGATTCATTTATGTGGGCCAAGAGAGATGTCCTTATATAATCATAGAGTCATTTAGGTTAGAAAGTACCACATTTACACATACTTTGAATACCTCCAGGCATGGTGACTCCACCACTTCTTTGAGCAGCCTATTCCAATGTCTGACAATCCTTTCAGTGAAGAAATTTTTCCTAATATCCAATCTAAACCTCCCCTGGAGCAGGTATTCAAGGTGTGGCCTCACCAGTGCTAAGTACAGGGGGACAATCATTTTCCTAGTCCTTCTGGCCACACTATTTCTAATACAAACCAGGATGCTGCTGGCCTTCTCAGTGACCTGGGCACACTGCTGGCTCCTGTTCAGCAAGCTGTCTGCCAGTACCCCCAGGTCCTTTTCTGCCAGGCAGCTTTCTAGCCACTCTTCCCCAAGCCTGTAGTGTTGCCTGGGGTTGCTGTGATACAAATGCAGGATCCGGCACTTGGATTTGTTGTGATGATCAGCAATACAGAGTCTAGTTGGAGGCCTGTAGCTAGTGGTGTGCCCCAGGGGTCAGTCCTGGGTCCAGTCTTGTTCAACATATTCATCAATGACCTGGATGAAGGGATGGAGTGTACCCTCATCAAGTTTGCTGATGATACAAAACTGGGAGGAGCTGTTGACACACCAGAAGGCTGTTTTGCTATTCACTGAGACCTGGACAGTCTGAAGAGCTGGGCAGAGGGAAACCTAATGAAGTTCCGAAAGGGCAAGTATAGAGTCCTACCTCTGGGAAGGAATAAAACCATGCACCTGTACAGGTTAGGAATGGACTTGCTGGAAAGCAGCTCTGTGGAAAAGGACCTGGAAGTCCTGGTGGATAACAGGCTAACCATGAATGAGCATCATGCCCTTGTAGTCAAGATGGCCAATGGTATCCTGGGGCACATAAAGAAGAGCGTGTCCTCCCTCTCTACTATGCCCTAATGAGGCCACATCTGGAGTACTGTGTCCAGTTCTGGTCTCCCCAGTTCGAGAGAGACTGGGAACTACTTGTAAGAGTCCAACAGACTTCCAGCAGAGGGAATCCCAAGGACTATGAAGATTATTAATGGGCTGGATTATCTCTCTTATGAGGAAAGGATGAGAGACCCGGGTCTGTATAGCTTGTAGAAGAGAAAGCTGAGAGGAGATCTTATCCATGTTGATAAATATTGAAAGAGTCAGTGTCAGGAGGGCAGGACTGATTTATTTTCAGTTGTGCCCAGTGGTAGGACAAGGGTCAATGGCCACAAACTAGAACAAAGAAAGTTCCACCTAAACATAAGGAGAAAATACTTTGAGGGTGACAGAACATTGGAACTGGCTGCCCAGAGAGGTTGTGGAGTCTCCTTCTCTGGAGACTTTCAAAACTCTCCTGAATGCAATTCTGTGCAACCTTCTCTACATGAACCTGATTTGTCAGGGGGTTTGGATGAGATGATCTCCAGAGATCACTTCCAACCCCTATAACTCTGTGATTCTGACATCTCAGCTTCACTTACGCTTCCAGGATCTTCATACCATTCTGTGATTTTGTGATTCTGTGATTTTTTTGTGGGATGGGGTTCTTTTTAACTGCATACTATGTCTAACAACAAAGTCACTAATCAACCATCTTAGTAATGTTGCTTTTAGAACTGGATCTCAGTACCCAAACACATTCCTTTTTATATTTTCGGAACAGATACAGTAGGCCATCATTTACCTATACACAGAGAAACATAAGCCTATTTTCACTTCTTTGTGGTTAAATACCTAAGATCACGGTAATGATCATGGTGACAATACCACCACTGGCCTTGTCAGTACATACCAGTACATTGGCTACATGTTGCTGATAGACAGTACACTAAGGCAGTCTTACTTTTCATTTCTCAGCATCCCTCTGTGGGATGCATGCATCATATAATTTTAAGATAGATCCCTGTCCTGGTTTGAGTGAAAACAGAACTAATTCTGTTCAGTAATTTTACTTTTCAGCTTGGTTCTTCTAATTAACTGCACTTTCTGAAGTTAGCAGCCTGTTTTCACAGACAGTGCCTGCTCCTAGCAGTGATAACACCTTATGTTTAGAGTTACTACCAAGGATTGGTATGCAGACCAAGGCCACTGCTGGGTCCTGTGTACCACATTGGGGGGTGCAGGAAGGGAAAGGCTGCACCTTCAGGGAGGAGCGGACAGGACGGGTGACTCTAAACTGACCAGCGAGGTATTCCATCCCATATACGCCATATTTGGTCTAGAGCTGAGGGACCCGAAGGGTCTCTGGGCTCTTCTCTCCCCTCTTGGACTGCTTTGCCAGCTTTTGCTTGGCTTGGCTCAGGTCCTCTCTCGGTTCCTTCCTCGGAGCACCCAAGGAGGACTCTGTCCGTTCTGCCTTCGATCCGATCTGCGTGTTCCTGAACCCAGTACCAGAATCCAGCTCCTGAACACTGCTCCCGTCTGCTGCGGGGCCCAGTCTGGGACTTCCCCGGAGCCTGCACAACATCAGTGGTGACGGTGATGTAATTACCATCAGGGGTGTTGGGTTCGATACTGGTTTTGTATATATATTTGTATATATTCCATTTTTATAATTATTATTTTCCTTTTCATTAAAGCTGTTCTAGTTTCCTTTTCTAATCGCTAAGTCTCTCTCCCTTATTCCCTTTCTCTTTCCCCTTTGGGGAGGGAGGGGGGTTAACAGAGAGCATCTGTTATAGGTTTAAGGGGCTGCCCTGACCCTAAACCACGACAGATTTATTGGCGCCCAACGTGGGGCACGATCAGAGCTTTGATTGATTGGCCGAAATAGTTCAAATTCCGTTTCACTTCAGAGAGTATCACCTTTTTTTCCTGAGTGCCTTTAAGAATTGGAAACTAAAACAGACTGCCTAAATGATGTCATTCCTAAGAGCAGTGTCCGTTCGTCTCCTTTTAGCATTTCTTTCAGAGTTAAATGCTGTGCTGTTCCCTTATGTGCCGTACGCGTTATGTTACTCCTTGCTTGTTCTCACCGTTTATCTGAAAGCTCTCGGGCTTGGGCGCTGGGCGAAAGCCTCTGCTTTTCTGTGGTGTTTATCTCTGATTTATGTTGCACTGAATTGGGCAGTGAGTGTGTCTCGGTACTACGGGCATTACATAGTGGATTTTATTACTAAGAATACTTTTGGTTTTATCTCGGGAATGTATACTGCACCCCACTATGTTAATCTGACGACACCGGAGTTTAGAACTCCAAATTGTGAGGACTGTGGACATGGTTATTACCAAAAGATCATATTATTGCTATTAATTTCTAATATCTTCACTGTGTGGCGTCATATTAGTCATCAGAGCAGTAACACAGGTCAGGTAGACACCAAAAAACGTAGATTGCGTGCTGCTTCCCTGCGACATTCACACTCCGTACGCAGGAAACATGCTTCGACTGTTCAGTCTCCGCAGGCCCCCCCAACAAGCCCTGCTGCTGCGCCAGCTCCAAACCCAAGCACCACGGCTACTCAGTCTCCACAGGCCCCCCCAACAAGCCCTGCTGCTGCGCCAGCTCCGAACACAAGCACCACGGCTACCCAGAGTCCACAGGCCCCCCCAACGAGCCCTGCTGCTGCTGCTGCTCCTCCTGTTCTCAAAACAAGCGCTGCTGCTGCTCCAACTCCCACAACAAGCACTGGAGCTGTTCCAGCTCCAGCATCAAAGCCAGCAGCTACACCGACAGCTACTGTGTCCACTCCCACTCAGACTGTACCTGTACAAGTTGCTCCTGTGAAGAAAAGAAAACAAACAAAACAGCCAAGTCCAGCAACAGATCAGGGAGACGGTCCTTCTCAAGCTGAATCTGAATATGAGTCAGAACCAGATGCAAAGCCTGATGCCACTGCGACTGGAAAGAAACACCTAACAAAAACAGATCGCCCAGTGTGGTCAGATGACAGTGGAGCAGGCCCTTCTAAAGCAAAACCATCAGATGTGGAGTCATCAGATGCAGAGGGTACCAACAAATCTTTACCTACGAAGGAGATGAGAAATCTGAGAAAGGACTATAGCCGTCATGAAGGTGAGCCACTGATCACTTGGCTACTCCGATGCTGGGATAATGGTGCCCACACCATCAAACTGAATGGCAGAGAAGCCAGGCAGCTGGGATTCCTGGCCAGAGATGGAGGCATTGATCAAGAGATTGCAAGAAAGAGCAACACCATCAGTCTCTGGAGAAGACTCTTGTCAGATGTAAAATCCAGGTACCCCTATAAGGAGGACATCGATTGCCGTCCAAGCAAATGGAACACCATGGAGAAAGGCATTAAATACTTGAGAGAATTAGCTGTGCGACAGGTGATCTATGGTGACAGGCAAATAGTGAACCCTGATGCAATCCCATGCCAGCGACCCATCTTGCAGAAGTTTGTGCGGAGTGCCCCACCAGCGTATTCCCACACATTGTCAACATTGGTTTGGGGAACAGACGATGAAGAGGTACCAACTGTGACAGAAGTGGCCAAGAGAGCACGACAGTATGAAGACAATGTCTCTGGTCCTCTACATGTCCGTGTATCAGCTCTGGAGAGATCAGTTAAAAGCCTGGTTGCAAAAATAGAGAGAAGGGAGAAAAGATCTTATTCATCCCCTGAGTGGACCCGTGTTGAAGCCACTAGGAGAATGCGCTCTTCTTCGAGACCAGCTAAACAGGAACAATACATGTCACGACGTACCCTGTGGTCTCTTCTCCGTGCCTTTGGAGAGAATATGAGCAGATGGGATGGGAAACCTACCACTGCTCTACAGGCACGAGTACTCTACTTACAAGGTAAACCAAAAAGAAGAGAGAATTCTTTCAGAAGGGAGGCTGCTCCAGTTGTCTATGAGCAGTCCTTTGGTCCAACTACATGGGCCTCAGGTCAAAACGTGAGTAGGGGGAATGAATATGTGACTCCTGTAATTAATAACAATCCTGTAAATAATGCAAATCCTGTCAATGGTGTAAATCCTATGACCTCCATGTACCCTGTTAACCAGATGAACTATGTAAACCCAGTTACTAATTATGGACAATACCCTCGGAATTAGAGGGGCCCTGCCTCCAGCCAGGTGGAGGAGAGGGACAACAGAGTTTATTGGACTGTGTGGATTCGATGGCCTGGCACGTTAGAACCACAAAAATATAAAGCCCTCGTAGATACTGGTGCACAGTGCACCCTATTGCCATCGAATCATCAAGGGACTGAATCTATTACCATTCCTGGAATAACAGGGGGATCTCAAGAACTGACTGTAGTAGATGCTGAAGTGAGCCTAACTGGGAATAAATGGGAAAAGCACCCTATAGCGACTGGTCCAGATGCTCCATGCATCCTTGGCATAGACTTCCTCAAGAAAGGGTATTATAAGGACCCAAAAGGGTATCGATGGGTCTTTGGTATAGCAGCTGTAGAGACTGAGGACAAGAAACAGCTGGCTGTCCTACCTAACCTTTCAGAGGAGTCTGCAGTTGTGGGTAAGATGAAAGTTGAGGATCAAAAGGTACCAATTGCTACTGGAACGGTGCATCGACGACAATATCGCACCAACCGAGACTCTTTAGCTCCTATCCAGAAGCTGATCCGTCAACTAGAGAGTCAAGGGGTGGTTAGCAAAACTCGCTCACCCTTTAACAGTCCTATATGGCCAGTGCGGAAATCTAATGGGGAATGGAGATTAACAGTGGACTATCGTGGCCTGAATGAGGTTACACCAGCAATGAGTGCTGCCATGCCAGACATGCTGGAACTCCAGTATGAACTGGAGTCCAAGGCCGCTAAGTGGTATGCTACCATCGACATTGCTAATGCATTTTTCTCTATTCCAATAGCACCAGAGTGTAGGCCTCAGTTTGCTTTCACCTGGAGAGGTGTCCAATACACCTGGAATCGACTGCCCCAGGGGTGGAAACACAGCACTACCATTTGCCATGGACTGATCCACACTGCACTGGAGAAAGGTGGAGCTCCAGAACACCTGCAATACATTGATGACATCATTGTGTGGGGTAATACATCAGAAGAAGTTTTTGAGAAAGGTAAGAAAATAATTGAAATCCTTTTAGACGCTGGTTTTGCCATAAAAAGAAGCAAGGTCAAGGGACCTGCACGAGAGATCCAGTTTTTAGGAATCAAATGGCAAGATGGGCGTCGCCAGATCCCGATGGATGTGGTTAACAGAATAACAGCAATGTCCCCACCAACTAACAAGAAGGAAACACAAACCTTCTTAGGTGCTGTAGGTTTCTGGAGAATGCACATTCCTGGTTACAGTCAGATTGTAAAACCTCTCTATGAAGTGACTCGAAAGAAAAACACTTTTAATTGGGGTCCTGAAGAAAAACAGGCCTTTGAACAGATCAAACGAGAGATTGTACATGCAGTAGCCCTTGGTCCAGTCCGAACTGGACAGGACATTAAAAATGTGCTCTATACTGCAGCTGGGAATAATGGTCCTACCTGGAGCCTCTGGCAAAAAGCACCAGGGGAAACTCGAGGTCGACCCCTAGGATTTTGGAGTCGAGGATACAAAGGCTCCGAGGCCAACTATACTCCAACTGAAAAAGAAATATTGGCAGCATATGAAGGAGTTCGAGCTGCTTCAGAAGTGATCGGTACTGAAGCACAGCTCCTCCTGGAACCAAGGTTACCAGTCCTAAACTGGATGTTCAAGGGTAAATTTCCTTCCACTCATCATGCCACCCATATCAAGAGGGGAGAGAAGAGCCCAGAGACCCTTCGGGTCCCTCAGCTCTAGACCAAATATGGCGTATATGGGATGGAATACCTCGCTGGTCAGTTTAGAGTCACCCGTCCTGTCCGCTCCTCCCTGAAGGTGCAGCCTTTCCCTTCCTGCACCCCCCAATGTGGTACACAGGACCCAGCAGTGGCCTTGGTCTGCATACCAATCCTTGGTAGTAACTCTAAACATAAGGTGTTATCACTGCTAGGAGCAGGCATTGTCTGTGAAAACAGGCTGCTAACTTCAGAAAGTGCAGTTAATTAGAAGAACCAAGCTGAAAAGTAAAATTACTGAACAGAATTAGTTCTGTTTTCACTCAAACCAGGACAATCCCTTACCTTGAAAAAACATTTACATATATTTTTTTTTTTCAACTGAAAAAAAAATAAGTCTAACAGATAAGCTTTTTCAAAGGAATCCTTTATTATTTCTGACTCTGTTGTAGAATTGGGGAAAAGGGAAGCCTTTTTTCCTCAAGCCAAAACAACTTACCCAGACAGTCCATTTTTATTCCTTTGGGTATTTTTATGAAAAGATAAATTGTCTATAAGACGGTGTCACACTGAGTCATCCCACTTAGGTCAGATGCCTGCTTTTCAGGCAAGGAAATGTCAAAGTGAAGTGTGAAAAAATTGGCCTTAATGACTATTCATTTAACTGTCCTATAAGGAATTTGAGGGGTCCCAGCAATTCTATCAATAATGTGTCAATATACTTGTGCTGCCATAGCTTTTCCTTCAAAATTATCCCTCTCTTTTTCTGTGGAAAGCACCATAAAAAATAATAGAAGTGATCCCTGAACTGAGGTCTTTGAGCAGAGATTTGAAATGAGACTTTCTGAGTAACAAACAAGACAAGTAGCAAAGGACACAAAACGGGTGGCTTAGCACAGTGAGGTAATTTGGTTACTCATCTAGAACTAGAACTCTGATGTAATATCATAAAAAAAATTAAAATATTGTCACAACAATTGCCACCTTACTTGGCTGTAATCATTGTTACAATGTTTATTACATTGTTATTGTATCATTGTTACAGTGATACAGGAAAAAAAAGGATTTAAAGGAATTGAAAGAGAGATACTCCACTGAAGAAGGTCTACAAACATTCTGATGAAGTTGGCATGTGAGGTACTGAGGTTGATATTAATGGTAGCAGGTGCGAGAAGGAATCCCAAGATAAGGTCCAACAGAAAGAAAGATTGGTTAGACAAAGTACTTGGAGATCTGAATCAGGAAGATTAATTCATTCCACTGATATTTCAAATGGCTTAAGAGTTACAAATAGAAGAGGCTTTAGGTGTTCCTACATGGAATTATTCCACACCAGAAAGATCCCTGAAATATCCTGACTAAGAATTCTTTCCTGATTTATGGCACAAACTAAGTTGCACTCAATTTTGTTTTCCATGTGTTATGAATATGCTGTGTTTTGGTGTCTTTTTCCTGCTTTATCTTTTAAATGAGAATAGATCGTAACCTTCAGTGTGGAGAAGAAATTGTAGTATAAATTGACTCCAACTCTGTAACTATTTTGTTTTGAGAGGCTTTTACAGAAGTTCAAATTCTAATTTTCAGAACTCTTAAGTATCTTTGGAATAGATAACATCCCCAAAGAACAAGAATGGTTCACTTCAATGTATATGAAATTATGCAGGTATTTTCAGATTTTCTGAACAGGGAACTCCAGGCTGAGTTCAGATACAAGAAGGAAGCTTATGAAACATGAAAGTGGGGACAGCATACCTTGCATATGGAAACACAGCCCCTGGAGGCAGTGATGGAATTAGGAAAAGACAAATTTCATCTGCAGCTGAAACTGGGAAGGGTCTGTGAAAGACAACAAAGATTTCTGTAAGTAAGTTAGGAAAAGGAAGACCACATGTACTTTGGGCCTTCTGCTGAATGGATGGGACAAATTAATAGTGAGGGTCATTGAAAAAGTTGAGCTACAATTTTTGCCTCAGTTTTTGCTGGCAAGGGCTGCTCTGCCTACCACTTTTCTTGTGTTCAGCTGGACAGTTTAGAGAAATAGTAGCATCAATAGAAGAAGAGTATCAGGTCATGGATTCTTAAGCAAACTGGACATGCACAGGTCCTTGGGGATGGATGGGTTATAGTCAAGGTTGCTGAGAAAGCTGAACAACATCATTGTGGTAACTGAGGAGAGGCCCTGATGCCTACAAAAATGTACATCATAAACATCTTCAAAAATGGCACTAGGAGGATTTAGAGGACCACAGGTCAGTCAGTCTAATATATTTATGAACCAAATCCTTCTGGAAGTCATCCTGGGCACATGAAGTGCAAGAAGATGTCTTGGAACAACCAGAATTTATTTATCAAAGGAAAAATCATGCCTGAACAACCTGAATGGTGATGAATTGTCTGGACAAGGAGAGGGTTGTTGTTTTATACCTTGACTTTAGTGATACATTTGACATCTTCATACTGCATTTTGATAGCCAAGGCAATATGGACTTGCATCCAACGTGAGTGAAAAACTAACTGTGTCCAAAGTGTACCAGTCAATTGTTCCAAGTATAACAGACAGCCAGTTGTGAGTGGTGTTTCCTGGAGTCAACTGTGGGTCTAGTACTGTCTAATTTCTTCACGGGGTACCTTTGCTATAGAAAACCAGGCATCTTGGTGAATTCTGCAAAGACTCCAAACTAGAAGGAAAAGACAGTGAGCTATATGTCAGGGTCCAAGATTCAAAAGGGTCTTGACAGGTGTCTTGGTTTGAGTGAGAACAAAACTAATTCTGTTCAGTAATTTTACTGTTCATATCAGTTGTTCTAATTAACTGCACTTTCTGAAGGTAGCCGTCTGTTCTCACAGACAGTGTCTGCTTCTAGCAGTGATAACACCCCATGCTTAGAGTTACTACCAAGGATTGGTATGCAGACCAAGGCCACTGCTGGGTCTTGTGTACCACATTGGGGGGTGCAGAAAAGTGAAAGGCTGCACCTACAGGGAGAAGCGGACAGGAGAGGTGCCCCTAAACTGACCAATGAGGTATTCCATCCTATATACATCATATTCACCTTAGAGCTGAGGGATCCGAAGAGTCTCTGGGCTCTTCTCCCCTCTTGGACTGCTTTGTCAGCTTTGCTTGGCTCATGTCCTCTTTAGGTTTCTATCTCAGAGCACCCAAGGAGGATTCTGTCCATTCTGCCTTCGATCCCGGTCTGTGTGTTCCTGAATCCACTACCAGAATCCAGCTCCTGAACACAGCTCCCATCTGCTGCAGGGCCCAGTCTGGGACTCCCCCGGTTCCTGCTCCACAGCATCAGTGGTGACGGTGATGTAATTACCATCAGGGGGTTGGGTTCGATACTGGTTTTGTATATATTTGTATATATTCCATTATTATTATTATTATTTTCATTTTCATGAAAGCTGTTCTAGTTTCCTTTCCTAATCGCTAAGTCTCTCTCCCTTATTTCCTTTCTCTTTCCCCTTTTGGGAGGGAGGGGGGTTAACAGAGGGCGTCTGTTATAGGTTTAAGGGGCTGCCCTGACTCTAAACCATGACAACAGGCTGTAGAAATGTTCTGACAGAACCTTCATGAAGTTCAGCAAAAGCAAAAGTGAATTCCTGCATTTGTGACAGAATAATAACTTGCAGCTCAACAAGCTGAAGTTAGTTAGCTAGAAAGCATCTTTTCAGTAAAAAATGGGAATCTCGGGATCTGATGGACAAATGAAAATGTCAGTGGACAACAACCATCAACGTGTTCTTGCAGTGATGAAGGCTAACTACACTCTGGTTAGTGCAGCATATAGGTTGATGGAATTGATTAGTGTTCTCTTCTCAACGATTCTGAGATCAAATCCAATTTTGGACAGAGTAAGAGTGAGTGGCAAAATAGAGTTCACTTGAGGGTACTAAGGTGGCTAGGGGGCTGAAGCACACAGAATACGTCTTGACGATGAGGAAGTAAGACGTAGACAACTTCAGGGGAGGGGGAGGAGGGGGAGGAGGATTACACTTGCTGCCTTGAACAACCTAAAGAACCATTGTAGAGCTAGCTGTTAAGCGAGCAGCTATGTATATTCATCACCAGTCTCACAGAAAGAAGCTAATTTCAAAACTTTCCATAATAAAGTCTTATTCCACTGGAAAACAACAAATATGCAAATAAATTAATTCTTTTATTCTCAAAAAAAAAGGACCTGAGACAAAGTTGTATTTTCCAAAGTCAATGTGAATTCTCCTCTTTACTAGAGTGAGAGGAAAATGGGCTCTAAAGTAGTTTGCATAGTTTCCTAATATGAAAAGCAACACAAATGTCTCTTTTTTTCAAAGGGATTTATTTCATTTTACTGATCTGTTGCTTACTCCCTGCTGGCATTTCTCAATCTTCATAAAGAGCTTCACATCTTTGGGTCAGAAAGATAAATTTCTTAGATCGTCAGGGTTTTTTTTTTAAATTGCTACTTGACCTAGTGTCAGGCTACAGTCTTGCTGGATTTCTTTTCCCTTTTAATGATGCTAGTCTGTCATTCTGTTTCTGCAATGTGATAAATGTAATTTTGAAAGCAACGTTAGTCTGTTACTCAGTGTTTCAAAATGTAGATGGTGCACCAGGCAAATAATGATTTAACTAGACAGTAAGCTTAAACCTTCTGACTTCTACCTAGAACACCTTGCTGGTTATATTAGTACTAGCTACATTAATAATTCATAACAAAAAGGGCATCCACATCCAACAAGTTCAAGTCTTTTTCAATATCATGTTATTCCAGTTTTAGGTTTGTGCATTAAATCACACTTATTACTAGTGCCATACAATATCATTCTGAATGCTTGAGTTCCTAAGCCAAGTACTGTGTACCCTTTGCAACTTCAGTGTTGCAGTATGAGGGCCCTTTGGGGCACCACAGCTGCAGCTGTACCTCCTAGGGACATTGTATGTGCTATGTACCATGCCCTCTACACTTAATTTTGCTTTATTAATAGACACAACACACAAGCATCAAAATAGAGCCTGAGGATGCATCAACATTACACAATGTGGGTGATTAAGGATTGCATTCAGGAGAGAACATGCCACATAAACTGTAGGCATGCACACAGTGATACCACTGGTCGTAACTATGCTGAACATGATTATCAGGAGTTATTAAGCTTTTGTGATTTATGGGTGACATAAATCACTTTGGAAATAAATTTAATTTGCTGTAGAGGATATGCAGAACTAGTCTTCTCAGCCATTTGTTTTAGTTCCCGTAGAGGCATCTTCAGGACCACTGTAGATGGTGGACTACAAGTAAAATCTCTGATACACACTGTTGAAAACATGACTTCCTCCTATACAGATTCTAGCGTAGGGCAGCAATGAGAATGAGATGCTTAATTAAGTAACCTTTTACATCTTCCTGGTTCAATTCCTTAGCTAATCTGGCATGAAGGATGTCTGTGCATCTGCAGTAGTCAACACCTTTACAGATCTGGTATTTTTCTAGTTTACATTAAAAGGTGTGTGAATTTCCTCACAATTACACTTATGCAAGGAGATTATTTCTGCTGAGACCAGAGATACAAGTGAAGCAAGATTCAAGTTTACTGGCTTAGGACCTCACTGTTTTCTATTCTGTATTTTCTGAAGTTTTTTGAAGAAATTCAAAGACACTATGAAATGGTATATTTGTCCTTGGTAATATTTTATACCAGCTTACACAATATCTGGAGATTACAGAAAAAAGCTTGGGTCTGAGAGACAGAAAAAAAACAATTTTCTTTTTTTGTTGTTGTTGACGACTGTGAGAAGAGGCCTTGAAGAATATATGAAACATAATTGTGCTACCTGAAAAGTGTAAAGCTGCTCCAGTGGAACTGTTAAGTGTGGTTTAACATACAAGGCCATGGAGAATCAAACTCTTCCATCTAAAGTTTGGACTTCATACCATATCTCTGAGTAGAAAACCTCCATTAATGTTTTAGTAAGGTTTAAAAGCTTCGTTTTCTGTTGGGAAAACTTATTATAGTATTAAAAATATAATCAAATAGGCTTTTCACAGTGAAAATGAAGTCTTAAAGCTTAAAAAATTGTCATGGGTACTTCCTGTTTTGAGAAGAACTTTCAGCACAGCTACCCACTGTTGATTTAAATGAGTTTTCATAAACATTAAAAAAAAAAAAGAAAAATAACAAATTGCCCTTTCAGTTAACTTGGGAAAGGCATTAATTATGGAAATTAAAGGTAATACAGACTGTAAGTGTCTGCAATGAAAATCTTTTTTTTGGTAGTATTAAAAACTACATTGGTCTCAGATGGTGCAGGTATCAATTGTGCTGGCATCCAGTACTGGGGTGAAGATCAAGAGGCAGTTTTAGGATGTGCCTCATCTGACTTAGTTTAGACATCTGGTTTAAGATTAAATAAATTGCATCTCAAAGGCTGGACCAGATGATCTTTCCAGGTTCCTTCCAACTTGGGCTGTTCTATCATTCTACTGATTCATTTAAAGCTTCCCAGTTCTCTGCATTGATTTTAAAGTCTTCATGAGGTGATCCCACTGCATATGTCTGTATTTTGTCATATTAATTTTTCCATTTTAAAGACTGACATAACAGTAATTCAAGTGTTAACAGTTTACTGCACAATTATTTAAAGGCATGGAAGCCAATTAAATTTTTGTCTGAATAAAATGCATGAACTCTCCCCTCCATCCTAGAGTGTTGCAGGGTTTCCAGAGCCAAAACAAGATTATGTTTTATTTCTTTTGTATCAAGCAGCAAACAGCTCTTCATCCCAGAATTTTTTTTCTGTGCTAAGAGATATGCTAATATATCTTCTTTTTTTTGTAGCCTCAGAATGGTTACAGAGAAATGTATACATTAAAGGATTTATGATGCATTGACATCTATAAGTAAATTTTATGCATTGATGACTTTAAGTATCTAGACATCTATCAACATGAGAAGTTGTGAATTGGCTTAAGTTATGAGACTACTCCTCAGTCTGAAAAAAAGGTGCTATCTCTAATGGTAGAGCCCAAGTAGCTAATAAGGAAATTCAAATAATCCTTAGTTCCTGCATATTAGATTAATATTTTCTTACATTTTTTAACATTTTGTTTCTTCTTTGACTTATTTATTTCTATACTATGTTTTTCTTTCTTTTATGAGGAGGAAGTCTTGCAAAACAATCATTTAGTCTTTGGAGAGCTGCAATGCTGTCATAGATGCAGTTTGCCAGTAACTTAATTTTCACTTGATAACATTTTATACCCTCTTTGTGGAAAAGGAAGTTACAAACTGTGATGCAGAAGAGAGGAGAATCATGTCTTTTAAGAAACAGTTTAGAAGTTTTTTATCTTGATAAGTAAGTGACAATATCAATGCTTACTAGTAAAAGGAGAGAAAATCTATCAAATACAAGCTGCATACAGCAGGAAAAATAAACCAGAAAAAGCTATTCCACAAGCCGAGCTCACCTTTCAGATGCAGCTTGTCTTGATAAAGGAACTGATGGAAAATGAAGGTAGCTTTATGACACCTTTGTGTCTGGATTCTTGTCTGGTCTCTGATGCATGTCAGAAGCAGATTGATTGGGCATGTACACAGAGTTGCCATGACCTTTAGCTTCCTTTCTTCTGCCCTCAGGAGGAAATCAAGAGGAAGAAAGTAAAACAAGGGAGAAGACAAGCCTTGGAAATGTTTACTTTCACCTCTGCTGATAAAAAATTCTGAGTTAAACTTTTCATGCCAGATTTGTATTTAAACCCCACTTTTCACCACTCATATTTAACAGCTGTTCATATTGAAGGAGCTAACAATCCTGAATGGTCTTCAAATACTAAAAATGACAAAGAAAAGAAAAAACATCCACAAATCAGTCCTCAACATAAGTAAGGACACAGTTGCCCCAGAATTACAGGAGAAGTTCATGGAACACATCCTGAGCAAGCTGTAAAAATTAGAGCAAGCTGAAACTCTCTGACAACACAAGAACATAGGTCTCCTGCTTAAATCTTTTACAGTGATGGAAAAAATAACTCCTTCAATACTGAGAAAATCCATAGGGTTTTTGAAATTTAAAAATAATTTATGAAAAATAGTATTTTACAACTCAATTTAAAGTATTTTTATTATTGAAAAGGGGAATTAGGATACTTGTTCTGTGACTTCATAATAATGTCAATTGTCCTTTTAGTAATTTACTGCTTAGTTCCTTTGTCTTTTACATCCTCTTATCACTTTGGATATGAAAGATAAATTTAGATGAATAGTGGCCATGCTTGAATTCTGCATGTGTGTCTATAAGCACATACATACACAATAGATCCAAAGATCTCAAAACTCTTTACAACAATTAAAATTTTAAATTATAGCTAAATAATTGAAATAGAGGGCAGAATAGGATGGAAATATTGTCACCATTGTAATCTGTAATCTGAAGATGAAAAGCTACCACACATTTTGATTTTCCTGAGAAAACACAGAAAACTTGTAGCATTTTTATTTGCTTTGGTTTTAGTTTACTGTTCTATCCTCTGAGATGCCTCATCTTGACTTTGTGATCCAAACAGTGAGAAGGTAATTTTGTCAAAAGAAAGTCTAGTTTGAGTATTTGAACATATTTAGTTTTGAGACAGGCAGCAAATCTGTCTGCCTTCCACTGTAGCTGCAGTTCAGGGAATACTCAAGATAAAGGAACCTAGGGAATTTTATTGCTGAAACAATATCCCATTAGGCTATAAGCATAACATTCCTGGAATTAAGGACCTATATTCCAATTAAGTCCCACTTCTGGAATTTTCCTTGGATAAAAGATGATTTTTCTCTGTATTTGTCAAGGTTTAGGGTCAGGGCAGCCCCTTAGACCTATAACAGATGCTCTCTGTTAACCCCCCTCCCTCCCCGAAGAGGAAAGAGAAAGGGTTAGAAAAGGAAATTAGAACAGCTTTAATGAAAATGAAAATAATAATAAAAATGGAATGTATACAAATATATACAAAACCAGTATAGAATACAATCCCCCTGATGGTAATTACATCACCATCACCACTGATGCTGTGGAGCAGGCACCGGGGGAGTCCCAGACTGGGCCCTGCAGCAGATGGGAGCTGTGTTCAGGAGCTGGATTCTGGTAGTGGATTCAGGAACACACAGACCGGGATCGAAGGCAGAATGGACAGAGTCCTCCTTGGATCCTCCAAAAGAGGACCTGAGCCAAGCCAAGCAAAGCTGGCAAAGAGGGCAAAGAGGGGAGAAAGAGCCCCATACCCTTTGGATCACTCAGCCTTCATATCCCTCAGCCTTATACCAAATATGAGGTATATGTGATGGAATCACTCGTTGGTCAGTTTAGGGTCACCTGTCCTGTGCAGGTGCAGACTTTCACTTTCTGCACCGCCCAATGTGGTACACAAGATCCAGCAGTGGCCTTGATCTACATACTAATCCTTGGTAAGAATTCAAAGCATGGGGTGCTATCACTGCTAGAAGCAGACACTTACTGTGAGAACAGGCTGCTAGCTTCAGAAAGAGCAGTTAATTAGAACTGCACTGAAAAGTAAAATCACTGAACAGAATTAGTTCTGTTCCCACTCAAACCAGGACAGTCTTGGTTGAAACAAAACTAATGATCCAATATTTTGTCCACATTTTTTCTTTTAAAGCCTTTTTCCCTAACTACTAAACTTTCAAGAGTTCAAGCAGACATTTTTTTCACAATACTAGAAATTATTTTACTTTAGATTCTTCCAAGAAATAATTTTTAAAAATAGTTTATCTTTAAGACCTTTTACTAAGTTGTATGAAAAATATCAAACCAAAACTATACTCCCTGTAGAAAACAGTTACTTGAGAAGCTGTAATGATTTCTTGTTTGGGAAAGGCAACTTGGTATTTGGAAAGTGAAGATTAGTTTTCTTGTTTGTGTCTTCCAGAAAGAGGTGTTAACATTTCTGTTAAGAGTGTATCTTCGCTTTCTATTTGCTAAACAAAGTATTGTTAGATACTATTCCAAATATTTCTATGTACTGTATATGTACACTATCATAATAACAATGACTAAAAATTCAGAGGTGTTTCTTACCATTGTTCTCTGCTTGTTCTGGGGTGGGGGGGGAAGGAAAAAAAACAGGAAAAAAAAATGTTTGCCTTGTTTTTTCCTGAAAAAGTGAAAATAAATATGGGTTTCTGCGAATATTTCATCCTCAAGCACTAGGCTTTTCTTCACCTTGTCAGATTTTGCTTCCAAAATGCCAAAGCTCTTTTTACTACACTAAATCAATGCCTTGATTTTCTAATGGGCACAGTACCATACTTTTTTTTTCATATTTCTTCCTAAAGCCTTTGCAGGCCAACAAACTGAAGATTTTTTTCTTCAAACACTTAACTTTTTTCCAGCAGTTGTTGTAAGACTTCCTTGTATAAAGAGAGAGCAAGGTTATGTTTGTCAAATCTTGCAAAATATCTAGTGGGAGGAGTGAAAACATCACTCAATTTCACCAGTAGTACAGAAGCACTTCTTGTAGTTCTGGCAGTTAAAACCACCTTTGACTAATTATACTAAGAAAATGTAGACAAAGACAAAATCAGTGGTAGCTTGAATGGATGCAATTTAATTTACTTCAGAAATGTTTTACTTCCTTGCTGTAGTGTTAATTAAATGTTAACTTAAATCAGGACCTAGAGTTCTCATCAAGCAGTTGATAACAGGGGAATTAAGGAAATAATCCTAGTTCCCTTTAATAATGGATTTCTGATTACTGATAGAAACTACAGCATTCCATCTGACTGCCAACAAGGGGTGCATCCATTACACATCTGAGTTCCCAATGTTCTGTAATCAATGAAGGAGAAAAGCACAGCTGCAAAGCTAACTCGTCTGTCTCATGTCTGAGCTGCACAGGAGAAATCTCCCCATGTGAAAGTTCATTCAACTTTTGAGCAGAGTGACTAGAAATTCAGAAAGAGAACAAAGGTAAATGTTCATACCTGACTAGGTCAGGCTGGGTCTCTTAATAATCGATGTAGAGCATTCTAGGGCACAATTCATCTCAGGCTGAAGTTGAGCCTTAAACATCAGTGATTTCCCTGATGAATACTCTGATGTCTGATAGCAATTTCTGTGGGTCATAGCTCAGGTGTCCCAGAAAACTTGAGCAAAAGGGTAGGGCATTGAAATAGCTGACATGCAGACGAGTCTTCATATGGACAGTGTGTGGTGCAGTCAAGGTATTACAGTAAGATTTAACTTAGAGTTCTTTTCTGTGACAGATGTTATTTTATTACATTATTGCATAGTAGTAAAAAAAATATCCTTTTAGTCTAAAATCATCCCTAACATTGAAAGGAAAGAAAACCTTAATCTAGATAAAGAGTTAAGCAGTAGCGCATTTTTATAAATCCCTGTTTACAATACATTCAAGATGGGCAGTTATCTTCATGCTGTTTGATAAAACCTTACCAACTGTATAAACTCGATATTTGATAAATTGCTAGAACAATTAATAAAGCAGATAATTTGTAAGCACCTAGAGGAAAATAACTTGTAAATAGTTCGCAACATGGCTCATCAAAAACAAATCATGCTGAACTAACCTCATTTCTTTCACTGATAGGATAACAAGCTTAGTGTATAAAGGAAATGCTGTGGACATACTATATCTTGATTTTAATAAAGAATTTGATACAGTTCCACATGACATTCTCATAAGTAAACTAGAAAAATGTTGATTAAATGCAACCACTGTTAAATACAATGCAGGAAAGAATAAAAGAAAAAGTAACAACAACCAATCCAGAGAACAATTATTAATGGTTCAGTGTCAGGTTAGGAAGAAGTATCAAGTGTGGCCTACAGAGGCCTGTTTTGGGTCATGAGTCCAATTCTGCTTAATATTTTTGCTGTGTGCTTGGAAAACTAAGTAGAAAGCATGCTCATCAAAAAAAGCAGAGTTATCCATTTCCTTGGATAACTATAAACAGTGCCACGAAGTTTTTAAAGCAAAACAAAAACCAGCACAAATCCCTACAGAAGTTTTGCTCACTCTTTGCATTATCAACAGTCATAAGAAAGAAAACTGATTTGCCCTGGGCTGGGTCAGTCCTGATGGTTCACTTCCCCACACAAGAATCTTCTATAGAAAGCTTGGGATGGATCAGAAACTCAAAGGACTTCTTCTGAAGCAATGACATTCATGTTAAAGTAGATCCTGACATGTAACCACCTCAGAATCAACTGCCTTCCATAATCATTCCTGTCCTTCTCAGAGTCTTCTGGGACAGAATGCATGGTACAGATACACATGTTTTTCTGACCTAATGAGTTTTTAGTATGTAATTAATGCCACTAGGAATGGGGATGGCTTCCAATAAAAATGAAATGGCTGATTTTAATGATTAGTTACATCAATTTTAAATTGGTTTACCTGAGAAAAATCATAGAAAAAAGAATTTGGTCAAAATTGCCAGTCTAAAGGAAGGCCTGGCCTGTGATTAAATGAAGGTAAATTAATTCTCTGATAACATTACAAATTCATGTCTTGTGAATATTGTAAAGTAATACCAAATGTACAATAAACAAGTAATTAGACAATTAACTGCTTGATACCAATCAAGCTGTAGACAAGAGTATTGCATTCAGTTTTGTGTTCCACTAAAAAAAAAAAAAAAGGAGAAAATAGAAAAGGCCAAAGGGAAAACCAACTATAATCTAGAAATATATAAAGAAATATTAGGATGATGAGGACATTTATCCAAACTAATTGATAAAGATAACATCAAAACTAATGAGTTAAACCATCAAGGAACAATATAATTTATCATTTACTTCAATTGTATAACTTTACCAGTTATAAACAAGGCAGTTCTTCTCCAGCTCATGAATTATATAAATTTACTTCTATTATATAATTAATTTTTTGTCTTTAATTGTACACATGCAACTTTACTAATGGCACAATCTCCATGGTCTGGAAGGGTGTCATAGGGAAAGACTGCACCTATAAATATAGTACAGAGCTTCACAAAACAGGTAAAACTAAGTTTGTGGAAGGCCAACTGCAGTATGCTTTTATCAGTTTCATACACATTCAAAGGGCTACACAGATGCACAGGAATTTTAAACACCAGGCAGTAATTACTCCCTGAGGAGCAGTAGTGATTTCAAAAGGTTTCTTCCCTGAATAAATACTGATAGGAGGTAGTATGATTTGCCACCTAAGCAGCAGATGTCTGAACAGACACATTGGGTTAAGGAAGTAATAACATCATCCTTCTCTTACAGGACAGAGAATTAGAGTCCCATTGATGTTAGGAGTCCATCATTTCTGAATTAACAAGTGATTTGTGTGCATTTCTGCTACAGTGCAAATGTTGGCATATGTAGGCCAGATAATGCTCACTCATCTTCAGCTACCTGAGACGTCTAAGTTAGGTGCTTAAACCTTGTACTCTCTTCTTATAGGTAGTGTAGATCTTTGCAAACATTTTGTGAGAAAGACAGAACAACAAGTCATATTTTTTTCTCCTGTTTTGCAAAGAAGTTGAGGAGGCAGCAGATATTTTAACTTTCACAGAGACCTTTTAACTATATATTTTTAGAGCCAGTTTTGGTGGATAAGGAGGAAAGAGGAAAAAAATGTGAACCTGTGGATTTGTGTGGAAGTAATTAATTGACTGTGTTATTCTGAGCTAGGAAAAAAGGTATAGTAGAAGATTAAATGCTCTGTGAACGACAGAGAAGCAGGCCTTGCAATGAAGAAAGAAAAAAATATAATTAAAAAAAAAGGAGTAGAAGGCATTACGGAAAGAATAAACAGATAAAAGAAATAGTATGCTAGAAATAAGGAAAAAGGGACTGGAAACAGGAGAAGAAAAAAAAATTGAAATGCTGCAAAGAAGCACGAATTTATCCAGGTAGATAACAATTACATGGGTATGTATAGTTCTGGTAAGTCATAAATAGTGTTAAATTAATGACTGTTAAATCACAGCTGTTTCTGCTATTTCATTTTCACCAATGTGGTCTAGCATGCTTCGGATAGTCTTTGTATGAACCATAGTGTTCTTTTGCCACATGGATAAGAAAAAAAACTTTATATTTACCACAGGCTGTCCTGCGCCCTCACAGAAGATAAATGTTTACACCAAGATGTTCTAAAATCTATTTTTTAAATAATTCTACAAGCTTCACTAGATTCCTTCTGATGCTCTTCTCCATCAAATTCTACTAAAGCACTGACCATTTGAGGAGATGCAGTACAATAACGGGCAAGAGAAGTTTATATTAACAAGAAAGGTCTCTGTCAGATAGAAATCCCAAAATTCTAAACAGATATTAGGTAGTACTACTAATACTGAAGAAATAGTCTTGTTAGTTCATAAAAATAAAACCAAACCAAAACATATTTTTGGAGAAAAACAGATTTTGTCTAAGATTGTCTTATAATATACTCTTGGCTGTAAGGTTGCTAGCAGGGCACCTCCTAATGCAATTTTGTGTGACATATTATTTCACTATTTAATGCATGAGTTTCAGTAAGTCTACATTTACAGTTTACTTTCCTACCTTTATTTGCTTTAGTCATTAAAGTTATTTAGTGCTACAGCAATGTCTTCAGATGATCTTTTATCAGCCATATAAAAGAGTACAGGAAGATTCCTCTCCTTTCTCAATCATACAGTTTTAGTAAGAGGAAGATGACAGTGTAATCCTCTAATGATAACTCATGTAGAAATATTTTCACAGTCTTATAAGTGAAGTGTCTTTGTTACCGAGAGAGTAAATGAGGAGATTTGCAGAAGTCAGAAGTGAGTGAAGCAGTTATGGCCTTTTCTCAGTTGTTCTGCAGATTTCAATGTTGTGTCTGCAGTGTATATCACTGCAGAATTTCTTGTATTAATTTAAGTGAAAATGTTATTTTCTCTCAATCCAGATAATATAAGGATGTCTGCTTTTTCTGTGTGTATGTGGGTTTATTTCATTAAAGTCTCATCTCTCATGCATGCTGACTATTGATTACTGATCTAGAACAAAGCTCTGAAAAGTACAAAAAGGAGAAATGCCCACTGAAGAAAAGCAAATGGAAACACATAGTGATGTCTTAAACACTCTTTAACATTCACAAAGCCAAAGGAAATTCATTTAAGTATGTGTCAGCTGCTGCTACATGCTTGCTACTATGCCCACTCTCATTGATGTGGTATAGCAAAACCATTTCTCCTGAAGAAAAATTTCTTTGACAGTGACTTTCCCTAGATTGGAAATTTTTTTTCAACTTAAAATCAAAACCAGTTTATACCCCTTCCTTCTATGCTACCCTAACTTCATCTAATGCCACATAATTACTAAATTCACATCTCTTTTAATCCAGATTTCCTGATTCATTTTTACTATGAAAAACTAGATTTACATACTTTTTAAAATGATAGTTGATTATGTGTTTTTATATACTTCATACACCTTAGATACTATGCCAAAAAAACCCCAAAACTAATAAAAGGGTTTGCAGAAGAGAAGAGAATCCTTTGAAACTAAATTGAACCATGATCTTTACATTTAGCCTTTGTAGGTTTCTCCCATTAAATCCCATAAGATGCAAGAAAAGATGGAAATTAAATTAATTTTCTGGGTGTTCCTTGACTATCGAGGGTGGAAATCTGGGTGTTAGTGTACTACCAAGAAAGTACATTTCAATATTTATGTCTGATGACTGGTCACTAATACCTTCTCACCCTGTGAACTTCACGTGTGAACTAAAGTTCTTAAGCTATTTCTAATGGTGAAAACACAACAGGAGAAAGTTGGTTTCTCAGGTAACAAGGCACAAAATCATTTAAGTATTTGTAGGTCAGAATCAACACCTGCCTGTTATCTGACACTCTTTTAGCTGCTTCTGCATGTCAGTGAAGTAGATATTCATGTCTCTGGAGGGAATTCCAATTAATACTGAGCAGCTGATGTTTCCCATTGGAACACCCTATTCTTAGTCACATAACAAAGATCATCTTTATACTGCTAATATAAATTCTAGTACTAGTATGGAAAACTATGCTGAAAATAAAAGACTACCATTTTGCAAATAACAAAGAGCATTTTTAGACCTGCTGCAAGAACACCTGGAAACACTGGGTTCAAGTTGTGTTCATTTGTGGCAAATCATCTGATGGTTTCTTGTAGATTTTTGTGGAAAAAGTTCAGAAGTTTGAAGTTGGTTTTTGAACAATTACCCTATATTGAATTAAATTTGCTTAATTTTTTACAGTAAAATAGGGTGATCTCGGATGAGGTGGAGTGATTGGTGGGGCACAATATATAGAGAAGATATAGGTAACAAATTGTGAAGGGCCCAAATCAAATGAAGTTATATTTAGTCAGGACAACTTTCGAATGACCATTAAGGTCCTAGTGAAATATATGTTTTTCTCTCCAGTTTAGAATTTAGAGACATATAAAAACCTAACAGACATGAAGATACTATGTGAGATACTGCAATATAAAGTTACAAATTAGATAGAGCTGATAGATCAGACTGTACTAGTGAGTGGGTGTTTCTATACCTAAAGTTAATAAAAAGATATACCTGTTCTGTACAACCTCCTAGCTCCCAAGTTCACCCAAGACTTTATGTGCTCATCATGTATAGTGTCAACTACCTGTTGTTTTTTTCAAGTGAAAGGAATTGTAGCATCTGGATTAGATTAAATGCACATGTATGAGAGTACACATGTTCCTGGAAAACCCTGATGCATTCACCCACACTACGTCGTCTTCCAACCCTCTTCTGATGTATTGCAGCATAGCCACCACATTATCTGTCTCAGGCACTTTGAACTGAAAAATTGTGAATGAAAATAAAACTTGCATTGTAAGACCACTACACAGGGATCAGAAGAGACCTTGGCCAAGTTATAAGCCTTGTAAACATGCTAAAAAAAGGACTAACTTTAAGCAGTATGATCACAGCCCACTCTGCATATCCTGACTTGAGGTCCAAGGTTGTTCAGTGGCATAGACGCAGATAAAGTCAAATGAGATAAACAAATTAACTGTGTCAACAAGAAACATTCCCTCTGATTTGAATATTTCATGTCTAAATAGAAAGAATATTGTAGGAAGGTTGTGTTATTATTCACCTGAATAGGGTAAGTATATTGACTTGGACATGCTAAGGGAGATGAGAGAGATTACAATGGCTGAAAACTCAGTAATAAGAAAGAACTCAATTATTCCTATGAAGATTGGTAAAAAGTAATTTTGGGACATGTTCTAAAAACTAATTTTAGATGCTATAATGATTGCCTTTTGGAGCAGCTATTTTTTTATATAATTCTGAGTAGAGTATGAGTACTTACTGGATTTTTTACTACTGAAGAGACATTCTGAAATCCTGACTACAGTGCATTTAAATCCTTCTTCTCTATAGGAATGAAAAACAAAAATACACAAACATACACAGACAGAGACACATGAGAGTATAAAACAAGGGGACCTCTATAAAAAGGAGCGATACTAGAAAAAAAAAAACAAACAAGCAAGAAATTAAAAGGACATTCTTAAAGGATAAAATTATTAATATCATAATGGAAATTTACAGTGATAAACAAAATTATAGTATTGATAGAATAAACAGCAGAATAAAGAAACTCTTAATTTAAAAAGCTTGGTCTCAGAAAGCGGAATTTAAAGCCATGTAAGGAAGATACGAATATCGTGAGCTCTGAAAACTTTAACATAGAATCAAACTAAGACCAAAAAAAGGTTTAGAGGAAAAGCTTCTGAAAGGCATGACAACTAATAATAAGCCTTTTTTCCAACCCATCAGAAACAGAATGTCTGCCAGAAAGTCTGCAGAGCTGATAGATGATGGAGGTGTAATAGGAGAACTCAAAGGAGATAAGACCACAGTAGAAAAATTAAATGAGTTTTTCACATTGATACTCAATACTGAAGAGTTTAGGAAGGTTCCCACAGTGGCTGTTTTCTTTGCTAAAGATGAACTGGAGGAACTATCTTAAATTAAAATGTCAATAGAAGTGGTTTTAGACCAAATAGATAAATGAATAGTAACAAATTGCCAAGACAAGGTGGTATACACCCAGGGGTTCTTAAATAACTCAAATATGACCTTGTCATTTGATCATACATCTTTCTTACACTATTGCTTAAGTCAGCTTCTGTATGAGAAGAATAGAGGCTAGCAAATTTCATGCTACTTTTTTTAAAAGGGTCGTTAGATAAACTTGGCAGGAGAGAGTAAGAAAGATGCAGAAAAATAAGAAGTTGGATGTCTGATTCTTTCCGGGCAGATTGGTACAAATGGAGTCATAGACAGTAAAATGAGAAATAAAAATAAATTTTGTAGAGAAAATTATGGTTTTTTAAAGTTCTTAGACTAAATGAACGTACGGGAAAGGATGATCTGAATATTATTGGTACGCTGTGTCTGGTTATTCAAAAACTTTTGACAAGGTCCTCTATAAAAGGCTCTTAAACTAAACAATCATGGAGTATAAAAAGCAACCTCCATCTCTGGGTTTATAAATACCTGAAGGACAGAGGATTACTATATAAAAATTTAACTGCTTGGTCAAAGAAAAATGGTTTCCACCCAGCAGAAGAAGACCATGCTCCTTTCACCCAGCCAAATGGATCTAGGAATCCAGACAGAGCTTCCACAGAAGAATGTGACTGTGCAGGTGACAGGCTGCAGGGAATGCCACAGGCTCGCACTGGTGATAGGGGGCAGCTGTGGGTGTGGCTGTGTGAGCAGGTAGGTGATCTGCTCAACCAAGCAGCGCAGGTGCAAGACAAGGTTGAAAGACTGCAAGCTAAAGGTGAAAGGCTTAGGAGCATTAGGGATACTGAAATAGAGATAGACTGGTGGAGCCAGAGTCTACCCTCCCTGCAATAGAAATGGTAGTGCCCACCAGATGGCACCCAGGATCATGGGCCCCCCCCCTCCCAAGTGGAAGACAAAAGCCTAAATGAGGGGGATGAGTGAAAACAAGTTTATGGACGTGGCAGAGGGCAAGTGCCCTCCTTGCTCGCCTTGCCTCCCCAGGTGCCTCTGGGAAATAGATATGAGGCCCTGCTGGAAGATGGCCAGTCCAGTGAGGATGTGGATGGTGGCCAACCTATACCAGAGGTCTTAACATGGTCAGATAAGCCTTCCAACTGTATAACAACCTCTTCCACAAGAAGGAAGAAAAGGGTTCTAGTTGTTGGAGACTCACTCCTAAAGGGAAAAGAGGGCCCAATATGCAGAGTTGACTCTCATCATAGGGTAGTCTACCTGGACCCCAAATCAGGGATGTTGCTAGGAGACTCCCACACATGGTGCGGTCATCCACTACTGATCTTCCAAAAAGGTGGTGAGAAAGTGGCATCCCATAGTCTGAGGGGAATTGAAGAGAGATTTCAAGGCCTTGGGACGGTTGGTTAAAGAGTCTGGGGTGCAAGTTCTCTTCTTTTCCCTCCTTCTATTTGCAGATGATGACACAGGATGGAATAGAAGGATCCAGTCCATAAATACCTGGCTCTTAGACTGGTGCTACAAGCAGGGCTTTGGGTTCTTTGATCATGGCTGGTTTTGTAAGACACCAGACCTGATAGTAATATGTGGTAAAGGCTTGTCTCAAAGGGGGAAAAAGGTTCTAGGACAAGAATTAGCAGGGCTTATTCATAGGGCTTTAAATTAGATTTGAATGGGGATGGGGTTGTAGCTGGGTTTGCTGCAGTGGGACAGTGTTCTAGTATTCATGAAGACCAGAAGGCCTCCCTCCCCCCTTGGGTGAAATCAACAGGCTCAGCTCACTCTCTGCAATGCCTGTACACCAATGCTCACAGCATGGTGAATAAACAAGAGAAGTTAAAAATCTGCATGCAGTCTGGATGGCTACATCGTTTTTAGGAAAGACAGGCCAGCAAGACAAGGTGGTGGAGTTGCTCTTTATGTGAGAGAACAACTAGAATGTATTGAGTTCTGCCCAGGGGTGGATGAAGAACAAGCTGACAGTTTGTGGGTGTGAATTAAGGGGCAGCTGGCATGAGTGATACTAGTGTAGGTGTCTATTATAGGCCACCTGATCAGGATGAGGAAGTTGATGAGGCCTTCTACAGGCAGCTGATAACAGCTTTGCAATCACGGGCCCTACTTATCACAGGGGATTTTTAACAACCCAGATATTTGCTGGAAGGCCTCCTCAGCCAGCCAGTCATAGCTCAGAAGGTTCCTCCAGTGCACTGATGATAAATTACTGATGCAAATGGTGGATGAGACAACTAGAAGAGGGATGCTGCTGGATCTTATATTCACTAACTAGGAGGGTCTGGTTGAAGTGATGAAGGTTGAGGGCAGCTTGGCTGCAGTGACTGTGACAGTGGAGTTCAGTATCTTGTGTGGCAGGAACAGAGTACCAAGCAGAATCATGAACCCTGTACTTCAGCAGGGCCAACTTTGACCTTTTCAAGAGACTGATAGGGGAAATCCCATGGGACAGGGTACTAGAAGGTAAAAGGGCTCAAGATAGTTGGTTAACATTCAAGGACCACTTCTTCCAAGCTCAAGATCAGAGCATCCCAACAGGTAGGAAATCAAGAAAGGGAGCCAGGAGACCTGCATGGTTAAACAGGGAACTGCTGGGCAAACTCAAGTGGAAGAATAGAGGCTACAGATCATGGAAGGAGGGGCTGGCCACTTGGGAGGAATATAAGCATGTTGTCAGAAGATGCAGGTAGGCAGCCAGGAAAGCTAAGCACCCCTTGGAGTTAAACCTTGCAAGAGAGGTCAAGGACAACAGAAAGGGCTTCTTCAAATACATTTTGGATAAAACTAATACTACAGGTAATGTAGGCCCACTGATGAATGAGGTAGGTGCCCTGGTGACAGAGGATATAGAGAAGGTGGAGTTACTGAATGCCTTTTTTGTCTCTGTCTATGCTGCTGGAGGCTGTCCTCAGGAGCCCCAGACAGATGAGGCCCCAGATGAAGTTAGGATAAAGGAGGAGTTTGCCTCAGTTGAAGACAACTGGGTTAAGGACCAATTAAGCAATCTGAACATTCATAAAACCATGGGTCCTGATGGGATGAACCTGCAGGTGCTGAGGGAGCTGGCAGAGGTCACTGCAAGGCCATTCTTCATCATCTTTGGTAAGTCATAGGGAACAGGAGAGGTTCCTGAGGACTGGAGGAAATCAATGTCACTCCAGTCTTCAAAAAGGGTAAGAAGTAGGACCCAGGCAACTATAGACCAGTCAACCTCATCTCCATCCCTGGAAAGGTGATGGAACAACTTATCATCAGCACTCTTTCTAAGCATATCAAGGACAAGAGAGTGATTAGGAGCAGTCAGCATGGTTTTACCAAGGGGAAGTCATGTTTGACCAACCTGATAGCCTTTTATGAGGACATAACCAGGTGGATAGATGATGGTAGAGCAGTGTCGTGATTTTAGTAAAGCATTTGACACTGTCCACCGCAGCATCCTCACAGCTAAACTGAGGAAGTGTGGTCTGGATGATTGCATTGTGACATAGATTGTGAACTGGTTGTAGGATAGAAGGCAGAGAGTTGTGGTCAGTGGGATAGAGTCTAGTTGGAGGCCCATATCTACTGGAGTACCTCAAGGGTTGATTCTGGGACCAGTATTATTCAATATATTCATCAATGACCTGGATGACGGAATAGAGTGTGCGGTCAGCAGGTTTGCTGATGATACAAAACTGAGAGGAGTGGCTTACACACCAGAAGGCTGTGCTGCCATTCAGTGAGACATAGACAGAATGGAGAGTTGGGCAGGGAGAAATTTAATGAAATACAACATGGGCAAGTGTAGAGTCTTCCATGTGGGAAAGAACAACGCCAGGTATAAGTATAGGTTGGGGACTAGCTTGTTGGAAAGCACTGTATGGGAAAGGGACCCTGGGGGTCCTGGTGGACAGCAGGATGACCATGAGCCAGAAATGTGCCCTCGTGGCCAAGAAGGCCAATGGAATCCTGGGGTGTATTAGAAGGGGTGTAGTTAGTAGGTTGAGAGAGGTTCTCCTCCCCCTCTACTCTGCCCTGGCGAGGCCACATCAGTTCTGGGCCCCTCAGTTCAAGAAGGAGTGGGAACTGCTCAAAAGAGTCTAGTTCAGAGCCACAAAGATGATTAAGAGAGTGGAACATCTTCTTTATGATGAAAGGCTGAGGGGTCTCTTTAGCTTGAAGAAGAGGAGACTGAGGAGTGACCTTAATAATGTTTTTAAATATGTAAAAGGTGTCAGGAGGATGGATCCAGGCTCTTCTTTGTTATATCCAATGATAGGACAAGCGGCAACAAATGCAAGCTGGAAGATAGGATGTTGCATGTAAACATAAGGAGAAACTTCTTTGCTGTGAGGGTGACAGAACACTGGAACAGGCTGCCCAGAGAGGTTGTGGAGTTTCCTTCTCTCAAGACATCTAAACCTACCTGGATGAGTTCCTGTGTGACCTGCTTTAGGTGATCCTGCTCTGGCAGGGGGGTTGGATTAGATGACCTTTCGAGGTCACTTCCAACCCCAAATATTTAGTGATTCTGTGATATATCTAAAGGATAGGAAACAACAGTAGGAGAAATTGATCAGTTTTAGCAATAAAAGTCCCACTCTTTGTGAAAGGATGTAAAAACTCCTTGCACAACTAACCAGGTGCTAAAAAGGCAGAAGCAACATATACAAAGCTTTGTGAATGGGTGAATGACAAACAGAGACTCTCACTGTCTATAAACAGTGAAAGGTTCCAAACTAGGCATTGGTAATCCAGAAAAGATACTTGCACCTACACTGGACACACATATGAAAACATCAGTTCAGTGTTTACTGACAAACAAAACTAAAACAAATAAGCAAGTACAAAACCTTAAGAATTACTGGGAAAGAAAAACAGAGCAAGACTTTTTTTTTTTACATAAAATAATTATGAGAGCCTTTAGGTGAAATTGTAACATAATGAACTTAAAACATTTTTTTTTAATTATTTTTTTCATTTAATCTATGACTAAACTTTGGAACTTCATGTCACAGGATAGTTAGGATGCCAAAAGTGTGAGTTCAAAAACTGATTAGACAGCTGATTGGAGACTTAGCTGATACTGATACAAAGCTATAGTTTAGGAATTCCCCTAGGTCATGCAAAGCTCAGGAAGCATCCTGAGGAGTATGCTACTCTGTGCTTGCTCTTTTTTTATATAATTTTAAACATTTTATTATTACCTTAAGTATCCAACACTTTTCTTAGAGAAAGCAAGATAGGACTGGGTTTTGACCTCTGATCCAATCCAGAAGAGCCGCTCTTCTACACTCTTTTATTCCTGTAACACCAGAACATTTGGAAAAAAAAAAAAAAAAAAAAGTCATTCTTACAATATGTGGAGTCATAGAATCATAGAACGGTAGGAGTTGGAAGGGGCCTTTGGAGATAATCAATCCAACCCCCCTGACAGAGCAGGATCACCTAGGGCAGGCCACACAAAAACATATCCACGTGGCTTTTGAAAGTCTCTAGAGAAGGAGACTCCGCAACCTCTTTGGGCAGCCTGTTCCAGTGCTCTGTCACCCTCACAGTAAAGAAGTTTTTCCTCCTGTTAAGGTGTAACTTCATGTGTTCCAGTTTGTGCCCATTACCTTTCGTCCTATCACTGGGATAGAGAGAGTGGTATCTTCTACTTGACACCCACCCTTCAAAAACATTAATAATAAACATTAATAATATCCTCTCTCAGTCTTCTCCAGACTGAACAGCCCTAGGGCTCTCATCCTTTCTGCATAAGAGAGATGTTAGAGTCCCTTCATCATCCTCATAGCCCTCCATTGACCTCTTTCTAGCATTTTCATGTCCCTCTTAAATTGTGGTGACCAGAACTGGACATATTACTCCAGATATAATCTCACTAGGGCAGAGTAGAGGAGAAGGACCTCCCTTGACCTGCTGGACACACTTTTCTTTATGCACACCAGGATACTATCAGCCTTCTTGGCCACAAGGGAAAATTGCTGTGCCACAGATAACTTATTGTCCACAAGGACTCCAAGGTCCTTCTCCATGGAATCAGCTGTTCAGGCAGTGTAAATCAACATTGTACAGAAGAAGCCAGTGTGTTGTCTTGGTTTAAGCTTTGTACAGACATGATCAAAGTTCCTTATTTGAGGTATATGCTTTTCTACAGCAAAGCTGTTTATTTAGACTTCAGACTGTATGTAAATGTATACAAATACAGATATAAATATTAATATAAATTGTTATGTTAATGTAAGTGTAAATAATATAAATATAAACACAAATATAAGGAAATATAGAAATAGAAACATGTATATAATCAGTTCTTGTATGCTTCACAGCATGACTTGAACAAGTACATGCAGAACCCAGGGAATTATTCAATAATCATTATGAAGCCACGCACAACTCAGATAAACCATTCTTCTGCCCTGTAGGTATAGAACAACTGTGCATAAGCAGGCGTACTGTTGATGACTACAAATACTACATAGTAATAAGCCAATTACTACTACTTCTTAGGCCAATGAGCTACGAAAAAATCAATTTTTAACTAGATTTAAATAGAAAATATTTTAGAAGCAATTACTTGCTTTAGTTTTCTTGCCTGGTGAAACCTATTTTAAAGCTTTAGTTGCTGTAGGCAACATAAGCGGTGTCAGAAGGTAGATGCAATCTTAATACAATGAATAATATCAACTTGGCAGAAATAAGTTATCCAATTGGATGATGTTTATCATGTATTTGTATGAGATGAATCTTTTTTTTTTTTTCTTTATGTAATTAAATATATTGTGGAAAACCTGAATTATTTGTGATCCAGCTCCTTTTGAAGACACTCATAGAATCGTAGAATCATTTAGGTTGGAAAAGGCCTTTAAGATCATTGAGTCCAACCATTAACCCTATTCTACCAAGTCCACCACTAAGCCATATCTCCAAGCACCACATCTATAAAGCCTTTAAACACATCCAGAGATGGTGACTCAATCATCTCCCTGGGCAGCCTGTTTCAATGCCTGACAACCCTTTCAGTGAAAAAAATTTTCCTAATGTCCAGTTTAAACCTCCCCTGGTGCAGCTTGAGGCCATTCTCTCTTGTGCTGTCAGTTACTTGTAAGAAGAAACCAGCTCCTGCCTCTCTACAGTGTCCTTTCAATCAGTTGTAGAAAGTGATAATGTGCCCCCTCAGCTTTCTTTTCTTTAGACTAATTATTGTATCACAAAAAAAATTAAATTAAAAAAAAAAAATTACCCAGACTGCTAGAAAAGAATGTCCCCAGAAGCATGGTAGAAAGATGGGCTATGGGAAATGACTTGATGATAATATTTATTTTTAGGAGGTTATTTGCTTCTGAGAGAATTTCACAAGTAGTGATAGACTTCCAGTGGGTACTTTGGCTACAACTCTTCATCCTGGTCTCCACAGACTAGAAATCCAAAGCAGCTTTCATTCTCTGGAGGTAAGACTACCCTGAAAAAAGAACATGGAAATTCTGGCATGAAGCTCAGTTGTCTCAAAGACAGTTTTCATATGTTGGGAGAAGTGTTTTAATTCTTTCAGGTGGTATGCTCAAGGGCAATATTTCAACACTTCAAGAGATATATGCAAGGGAAGAGTATTTCCAGGGACATGAACAGTACATGAACCTTGCTATGAATTATGTGTGCCCAGTTCCCAAACATTGAAATGATGAATTCTGAATTACTCATATTTTCTTGCTACAGTATCTGCAGCTTCTTTTACTGGGCATGCCACCTTTTCCTGGGAGGGTAAAAACATGTCTTTTCATATTAGGGATTTGCCTTTGTCAATTATGGATCAGTCTTCTCCAATGGATTTATACTAGTGTCTTGTTTTTTAGCAGTGAAACTAACTGCTTTACATGGAATTTAAAAGACCACAGCACAGAAAATATCAGGAAGCATTTTAAAAGCACTTCAAGGGGTATTTAAACATCTATCAGATGAAAAAAACTTGTATTTAGAGCAGTCCTGAATGCACCTAAAAATCCTACTCTGCAAAGTTCACAATGTGCGGTATTCCCACAAGTGAAATTTTTAGGAATGGCATGAAGATAGGACTCAGATTGTTCATTAGATGCAAAACTTACCAACACACTGTCTTGGCAGGGACAAACAAAAGAAACAGTTTCAGTCCCATGAACTTCTAATTTTTGGCTGTAGTTGGAGGTGGTAATACCTTCAAGACCTTTCAAGTTCTTTGTAATTTGAATCCTGAATACCTTGGATGTTACTTCTGGTCATGAACACAACTGAAAGACTTGAAATCAAAAAGTTCATGCCTGGAAGTGTATTTGTGCATCTATGAAATGGTATTAGAGTTTAGAGAATGGATATCGAACTAGGACTAAAGGCTGCTGATACTGGAATTTGGTTCTCCATTTTTACAAGAACCACTGATTTTAACTTGAAGCATAGAGTAAGGCTATATACCTTGCCTTAACTTTTTCTAGTATAAACATGGAAAATGTGTTCATATTCCTGGGGGATCAGAGTTTCATTTTGATAAAACCTCATATTCATAATATTTTTAAGTAGCAATTGTGCTATTTTAATTCCAGGGCAAGCAGCTGCAAAAACTTCATATGCATACAATTTAGCAAGAACAAATTAAGTGAAATAAAATAAGAAAAATATACTATTTGAGAAAAAACGTGACAAACTGGGCTTCTTATTACAGACCTTTATAAGGAAAATATTTTAAAACTTCATCTGTTTTAAACCACCTCACATATTTTAAAACACTTATTGCATTAAATTGTGTGTTTCATGAAGTTTTCACTCCCACAACTATCAGAATAGCTAACTGCACAACATTTGTTTCATATGAACACAATTATTACCATTTCTTAGACTCTTCAAAAAAGATAGCACAGTGTTGTTTTGACAAAACGGTGCATTAAACTGAGGTTGTAGAAATCATTGGTTTAGTTACATAAATTAAGAATGAATTGTTTATGGCACCAGTTATTGGGCCATTGGTGTCAATATTGGGCAGGTGTCAGAAAGCTGTATTAATGTGTAAATGAAAATTGAACTGCTCAGAGCTTCAGGAGCGGGTTTCAGAAGGTTATAAAGATTTGACTAGGCTTTAAATCCTAGATATCATCTTATAAGTGTCTAACAATTAAATTACATTTCTCAGAATTATCTGAGTGCCTAGCAATAGGTGATTTCATATGATATAGCAGACTACTAATACACAAAATAGATGCACAGTACAACCCTTGGCCTGAAAATCGACAGAGATGAGGCATTTAGCATTTCACTAGGAACATGCTGCATGAATCTAACTGGAACCAACAAGTTAACTGCATATGTGATGTAATAATTACTATAATTTCACTTTTAGATAAGATTGAGGGCAGAGTGGGGAGGAGGCTAGAGGCAGACAATCACAGGGCTCAGGAAAAGGTTGTGAGGATGTATCTTCCTAGGCATAAATAGAGCATCAGTAAAGAGGTAGTAGAAAGTGTTCCTTTTAGTCTGATTGCATGAAAATCGTGGTGGACCAAGAACAGTGTATTTTTACAGTGCATGTGTGTCATATCTCTCCCAATCGGATAAACACATTATCTTAAGTCTCTTTTGGTCTGCCTCTGTTGTTTATTTCTGTTTTCATGTCACTGGTGATGCTTCACTGCTCATCTGAGTGCCTCCATCTGCCCATGAACAAGAAATCTTTCTTAAAACTTTTGTTTCTTATTCTTTCTAGGACATATATCAAGTTTTCTGTAGAGATACATGTATGGTAGAGCTTAGAAATCAGAAACACCAACAGCACTCTGGAATCTTTAATATATATATATTTTTTTTTTTTTTTTTTTTTTTTCACCTTTATGATAGGATGATTTTAATTTGATTTCACGTGGAGCTTTAGCCAGCTTAATAATTCAGTTTTGTTTACCTTTTATTTTGAACTACAAATATAAAGGAGTAGTAATGCCTTGAATTAATCCTAAAAATCAAAACCACTTCAGATCTGGTCAGATACAAATAAGAGACATATGGGATAAATTAGTTGTATCTCCTATGCTGTAATGTTGACAGCTTAAGAGTTTTCTGAGATTAGTGTCCTGCCAATGTGAAATGCATTAAGGAAAACATCACTGTACATATTTATTTATTTATTATTTCATCTGTAGGGGTAAAATAAGAGCAGATGAGGATAAATCTGATCATCCTTAAGACAGCTGATAATTGTGCCTGAAGGACATCAAAGAAAACCTGAAGCATTAATAAACTAATGTGTACTGTACGCCCTACTTCATTTATTCAACTTAAATGTTTTGTAAGCATTATGCACTTGTGACTTTATTCACTTCGTACTCAAATATAATTAAACAGAAGAATTCTTAAATCTAGATATTCTTTTCTATCTCATAGAGTTATTTCTGGAGAAGTGTAGCAGTGGCTAATTATTTGGATAATTTACTCAATAGGCTGTGTGTGACATGAAATTTATTTTTATTTTTTCAATTTCCTGATGAAAACACATGTAATCAAGACCATCTGATCTCTCCTTACATGATATAGACTTGGGTTATTCTTTTGTCTTCTGAGGCAGAATGTAGGAAAGGGAAGCAACCAGTTTTGTAATATGTTCTCTTATTGTACACTGACCTATATGGAAGAAAAAAGATTCTTAATTTGAATGCTTGAGTGTATTGCTGTATTGTAGACATACACACACATGCCCACCTGTAATTACTGTTATAACAATTTCTTCCTGGTTAAGAATTAACAGATGCAGCTGACCCACTGATTTTTTTGTTCACTGATTGCACACCTATTTATACAGGCACATGCACACATGCAGTCTTCAGATTTCATTATTTCTTACAGCTTTTAAGAAAATGAGGTCTAAAATTTTCAAGAGGACAATAAACCATTTAAATTTCATTAATTTTATGACATATCTGGTTTCTGCATTTGCAGCAGCTATAAAACATATGTTAACTTCCTAATAAAAGCTGCGAAATGCTTAATCTGCCACCTTTTTTTTTTTTTTTTTTTTTTTTTTTTTTCCAGTAGGAAACAGTGCACAAGTTATTACCTAGGGAACAGTTGTTGCTGTCTCCTGTACAGATCCATATCATTCTCAAATTTGCATTCTGATGGAGAAGCAACAAATGTTACTTAAATCCCATGAAGTGTGTTAATTACACTGAGCTCCGTGAAATTATGGGTGAGAGAGACAAAAAGAATTCTACAATTGCATCTTGGGTCTCTTGAGCATATCTTGTCAGATTAATGTCTTTGTCACTCACACGATAACCTTAAAATTGCTTTTCTCCCTAAGTGATATTCCCTAAACCTCAGTGATATGGAAAATCTCACACAAAGCTAAATAGCAGATGTACTTCGTATTGTTTACATAAATAACACTGGTGCTTTTATGAAAATAAATAAAAACTGAATTTCATTAACAAGTGAAGCTTGTTACTTTCCCTTAATTATTTTACAGTCCTTCTGTGCTTCTGCATAAAAACTGCAGCTCTAGTCCCTGAGACGGTGTCTCTTTCTACTATGTCCCTGAAACAAAGTCTAAAATCATGCAACTATTTAAGATGTAATGTCATTTTCTTTATCCTTTTTTTTTCTTCCTACTTCTTTGCAAGCCCTAAATAGGCATAGCTGTTTCATTATTTGAATCCAGAAGACTCTGTGCTGTGTAGCAGTAACAGAAATTGTCCCAGAAGATTTGACCATGTGGGGATCTCTCCACAGCTCAACTGGAGATTTCTTAAAAACAGCTAGTATGGAAGATTTGCTGTGCCCAGGCTTCGGGTGTATGCTTCAGTTCCCCAGCAGGGGACATACTCCACCCTCAGAAAGCTTCAAGTCTTCTCACAAAGTCACAACTATGACTGGCAAAACTCAAACCATTGGAAATCTATATTAGATGTCAGACCCGTCTAAGAGACAAATCTAATCCTTTTGGCTGAAAAATAGCTCACAGCAGTCTGCTGCTCCTAGTTTACTGATATTTGGAAGAATAGTTTGGTTTGGCAATCAATGTCCTAGAGCCACCAAAGACCTTGATATTATCTTTCTTTTTTTTTATTATTATTATTTTTTTTTTCTTTTTATTTTTTTCCTTCTCTTTAAGCCCATAAAGAGGATTACTGAAAGGAAAAAAAAATTCTGTGATGTTATATGAACACCACCAGCATTACTTACCTTTAGGTTTTTGTTTTTACAAAAAATAGGCTATATTTCTAAATATCACTAATAGTATTTTAATTGTAATGCATTGTAAAGAGTTCTAAGTAGTAGTTTGCTAAATGAGAGAGGCAGCACACAATCAGATGTGTCATATAAAATAAGAGGTATATTTAAAATGAAGCAGGTTGGTTTTGTCTTACTAGTATCTCAAAAATGGGAGGTGATGAGCTGAAAAGATAAGAATCTGGAACCAAAGGCACTAAAAACAAAAGAACTATAGTAATTTGCACTGGTTAAGAATGCAGACAAAAATCTTTGGAAATAAGGTGGCTCTCATTTTCCACACCTTCATACTATAAATGTGTTTTTTACATTGGTGAATATCAAAGTATAAAAATGACCATTTAGGTTTTGTAACACTGTGCTTTTCCTTTGTGCTTACTATATGCAGAATAAACACAAGATTCATGGCATTGATAATAAGGGCCGTGAACACAATATAGAATTACTTTCCATTTCCCCTGCTGAGAACCTGGCACTTTGTATTTAAGTGTCCTTTCTGAAACATAGAATTTAACAATGTATCTTTAAAAGGGGATGGTGGGAATGAAAGAGTTATGCTTATGGAAGTTCATCCATCCAGTCTCTGCAAGGCAACCAGATCTATAAATAATGGAGAAAGGCCCTCAAGCTAGGCATGCCAAATTTAGTAGCGTCTAATGAAAAGATAGGAGTATAGTCCTGAAATCTCTTTTCAATTAACCTCAGCAGAAATAGGGACCTAGACTGAAAAGTTCTCAAGAAACCATTGGTAGAGTCATCTCTGACAATCTTTGTATTCTTTGTACATATAACTTCTTCAAGATCACAATTAGAATGTCTGTTCTTGCTATGCATTTTAAAACCTCATCGGTTTACTCAAATCAAAGCTTTTCAAGCTTTGCTTAAAGTCAACATAAGAAGGGGAGGGGAGAGACAAATCCTCATCATTACTTTTTAAAATTACTTAAAAGCAACCGACAGCTGAATAAAGGAATGTCTAGAAGGACCTATGTGAAAGTCTGTCTACAATGTAGATTGAAAAAGTGTTTTGTTCTAAATCCTAATCCCTTCTGTGATCTCAGGAAAGCTAACACAAGGAGATTGCCACAGAGATGAGTGATATTTGTCACGAGACATCTGCTAAGACACAACCACAGTGTATGGAGTATGTAATGGAGGTTACCCAATCTAGTGTTTACCATGAAAATTCAAATCCAGTGTTAAGATTTTTCTTACTGTAGCTCTTAATGAAAAGTACCTTCTGGATGAGTTCTATCAGCAGGCTGACAGGAAATGAGTCGGATATCAAGACTTGAAAGCAATAGTTTTTAATCTATGTGATCCCCAGTTCTACTGCACAGTAACTAAAGTACAATGATGCAAGTAGACAGTGACAGGAAGAACAAAAGGGCTATGAGATATTTGCACATAAGCCTGTGACTGGTTATCCTATAATCACACAAACATAAGTTCCTTCTCTGAGCTCAGTCCCACTTACTCTGTACTTTAGGGACTATGTCACTGTGAAAGTGAATGCAGGAATGATATACTCCATAGTTTTAGTGTCTTTTGGGGAGATCAAGCACTGAAAAGCAGAAAGGGACTTGAGGGAATGATAAGGGGCACTTGAGGGTTTGGAGAATGGCTGAATGATGTTGATGCAAGCATCTAACTGAATTTTTTGAGGTTTGCCTAACGTTGATTAGCAGAAGTAAGTGAAAGGACATAACAAAAACTTTATCTATTTAACCAATTTATTATTCCTATCTTTGTTCCACTGCAGAATATATGACGTCCAGTGTTGTATATGCATATGTGGCTGGGAACACTTAGACTGGGACCTGTGAGGACAGAACAAGCCATCTCCCATAAATCTTTCTTATGCAGGAAACAGTACATTGAAACTCTGAAACTCCGAAACTCCCTTCTCTTTTTCTTCCTGTGCCTTATTATCCAGTTAGATCCTAGCAAGCTCTGGTTCTCCAGTATAGTCCCTGGTGTTAGGATCACTTCTGCCCATACCCAGACTGAGATCTCAGGGCCATGGTTGGGCACCTTTAATTGCTCTGGTCATGAGTCCTTAGTATTGCTGTATCATCACACCAGACACACACTAAAACAATCCCACTTCTGTGCTGTTAACACAAGAGGTAAAAAGATGCAGTACCATCCTTGTGATTGTCAAGACTAGTGTTTTTAATTTGTTTTTGTGCCTTTCTGTCCCCTTTGAAAAGCAAAGGAGAATAAATAAAAATTAAAAGCTATGTAAAATAACCCGCTGTAGGGTTTTCTACTTACTACCTGTAAAGGCCCAGGTTGCAAATAACTGTTCTGTTACACAGTGCTGCATTAATGTATTCCAACAAATTACCCTCTGTAGTCACACAGGTTTTACCAAATGACTAAAACAGTGCAAACTGACATATGTCCCAAAACATAATTTTGCAAGCAACAGGAAAGAAATGTGTAAATCTCAGGAAAAGAAAACCACAGTACTTCACAAAATTGTGATGATTTCCCTTTATTCCTTTTTCTTACTACTACCACACAAAGAATTCAGATGATCTTCCTTAATGCTACAATAAATTTTAAGCACCAATAAAATACAGAAATAATCAGATTTCCCCCATATGCTAATACATTCTTTCTAAGGGATTTGAAGTTTTATGTTTTCTTTTTGCACATAATAAATTTACATTAAATTTTAAATATTCTCTATTTTACCTTTGTCTTTTTAATAAGTCTCACTGTACTTAAAAAGAAAAAAAAGAAAATAAATGAGTGGGGTGGCAGAAAAATCAGGAGGTATTTACAGTTTAGATACCTTCTGCTCTAAAGTCACATCTCTTCCAAATGAGCTAATGAAGTACTGAAACTCCACTAGCTCAGTCTGACAGCCATTACTCTCAGCTCTGCAAACACTGCATTAAATCTCTGTGTATCCTTGGTGACTGTTATTAGTAGGCCTGGGTGTATTTCACTAGACATTTGGAATTCAGCTAAGAAAATTCTCAATCAGAAACAAGCCATAATAGAGCTAAAGATATTACAATCACTCTCTTTCTCAGAAGAAAGCAGGGGGGAAATTATTCTTTCTGCCTAGAATTTTTTGATTTTGATAACCAGAAAATTGCTAAAAAAGCAATTCCCATACCACCCTCTCTAACCCTCCCCAGCAGTATGCAGTTTTCCTACATGTTTGAGCATCTGCTGATGCATGAGAATGGCAATTCACATAGAGTTTTAAGTAACACCCAGTGCTCAGACCCTTTAAAACATCCATCTACCTTTTCCAGTGCCTTAAGTTTAACATGAATGCACTACGTACGCCTTTAAGGCCAACACTTAGCTTTTACCTACTCTGATCAACATAAATTCACCTCTGTTAGAATCAGAAATCTTCCTGTATCTTCATATTTACTATATTCCCACAAAGAAATATTTTCTAGGACTGTTCTTTGATTTAGAGGAAATCCAGAGAGACTGGACTCTGATCTCAGATGAACACCTGAAATTAAATGGAATTAAGAAGTATTAATATGCCTTGAAGTTCTGGATTGCACTGCCTCTGTAACTAACTCAAACTTACTAATGTCTTTCAAGTAATACAATCCTGGATAAAAGTAGATAAATGAAATTTTCTTGCTTTGTTTTGCAAGACAGTAACATATATTTACTAGCGTTTCATACAAAATACCACTTTTCTGTGCCAACATATTTACTTACCATTCTGTCAATAGCACCCTTTCCTTTCTATTTTCTCAATAATAAATCAGAGATGTTTGTTTTTTCCTTACCCATTGGGTGGTCTCCTTTTAACTAACCATGTGGTGATAATTAGTATTTCTTGGATTTATCTTTATGGAGTTCGTAACACCACTTACTGTAACCAGTTACATATGAGGTCATCCACAAATATATTTATTAATATCTATCTGCTGACTGACAGCATTGTTCACATTGAATGTCCAAAGTCAGATTCTCAAGAATATGCATGGTTTTTTTCTTCAACTGATAGTGGATTCTGGCTAAAAACCTTTAAACTCTAACAGCAGTGTGATTCCCTAAGCTCTGCAGCAGGCAGGATGGCTACTGGCTAGACTGGGAGTTGGGTGCTGTTGGCCCATTCCACTGCACAATATACAGTGCTGAACCACAGCTGTTGTGTCAGCCCCTTGAAAGTGGTGTAACATTCCCTTATTTTTTTTCTTGAGAACCAGTCTTGCCTTCTTGAGTCTTAAAGTAAAAGGGTGAACAAGATATTTTTTAATCTTTCCACCTGTATTTTATATCTAAACTCTTCAGCTTGAGCTGTGTTCAGACTGTTTTCCCTTATCTTTCTATACATTGAATATAGTGCTAACAAAATAGATATCTACTATGAAGTTTTACTCTAAACAAATTCTACCAATGGTTTCTTATCCAGACAAGGCAACAGCCCTACTATCCCTATATTGGTCTACTGATAACTCCGGATGGAACCATTCTGAAGAACTGTTTTTCTTCTAGGAGACTAAAAGCAAGTTTGAAATGAGGCTACAACATCTTCTTCAGCTGCTTGAGCCTTTAGTTGAAATCAGAGATGACTAGCAGCTCCAGACCTCTGCACAGCCTAGTCTATCTTTGTTTCCATTTTTAAATATGCCCCTAAAATTAATTCTGGTTCAAATAAGGAGTTTCTGCCTTTACAGTTCCTAGATACTAGGAGATGATTTTCTAATAATTTCACCAAAAAAAGACCTTGTTTTTTTTTTGCCTTCTGTGAGTATCTTTTATTTCCCACCATTTAAAACAAAATATTGGCCTAGACAGAGTGACAGTATAATTTCATATATCCTAGTTAATTTTTTTCTTTTCCCCTATGGTTTATTCAGGAGCTGGTCCTGCCTCCAGTGAAACCATCATCAAAACTCAATTTGACTTCTGGGAAATGGGAATGCATTTTTAAGTGCCTATTAATTCCAATGCTGCACATGCAAGATCATTTCCAGGACATCAGGAGTACCTTGTAACAACTACTTCTGCTTATTCACATAATAAAAATAAATAAGTAAATCCTTGTTCAGTAGCATTGATGTGATTATGAAACACTTCCTGAGACAGTAATGATAAATGGATGGGTGTGGAATTTCTAGTTTGTACTTCAATTTATTTCTTAGAAAGAGTCCCAAGAAAAGAGTATGTGTTTCTTTATGAGTGGAGAGTACCAAACCTTCCCTTTTTGACTTTTACATGTAAACAGGTGGTTTTCTTACTTTCACCTACAGTAGTTTTAGTTATCTATCTGACTTGAGGTTGCTGGGCTTTTTTTAACTTTTCTCTTTTTTTTTTTTTTTTTAGATTAGTGATGGGTAGAATTAGATGACTAACATCTTGCAACTGCCACATCTTTAGATGAAATTCTCTAGAGAAAAATCAAAGGCAGGTGTGAAGAAACGTTACATTTGACTCTGACCAGAACTCTGTAAAAAGCTGTAGCTGATCAATACTGGTCCTATTAATTCCTATCCTGGACAGATGATCATTGCTTCTGTTCCCTCCCCAGAGCTAAATTACTTTGAAACAGCACAAAATCTGCTCACAAGAGTTAGTCCAGAGAAACACAAAAACATTTTCTTCCACACTGTCAAGTATAACTCAGAGTTTCATGGACAGAATATGAGAGAATTTGGTTTTATATTGCACCCCTCATCTGCTCCAGCTACCCCCCAAAACAGTTTGCAATTTTAAAGTATTGGAAGCACTGACTGTACAATGAGTGTCTAAGCAATAGCTCAGCAAACAGAAACCTACATACTAGGACCTGTTATGCTGAGAGATGGAAAAGCTGGCCAGCCTTCCTTGTGGGATTCATCACTTCCACCTGCATTGCTAACTTGTGATGGGCTGCAGGTGGTTTGTTTAAACATTTCATTGAATGGCGCAACACATCCTTTATGCAGCAGCGCCCATATTAGGCATGAGTACACCTGCCAGTAACCATGATAAAGGAACCATATTAAAGTAAATATTTAGGTAAATATAAAGTATCAGAGCTTCAGCTGATGAAAATTGGCGTTTCTCCACTGAACCCAACACAATGCTGTTGATTTCCACCAGCTGAAGATCTGTCTGTATTTTGCCACAGAACCAGGCCTCTTTTACAATTGTGTTATCATTAAGCTTTAGACTTAAGTGTGTAGTCCTATCAGCTGTATTTCAATAGCTAATTTATCAATCCTTTGAGAGTTCAGTTCTGTGAAGAAGCAAACATATTTAGGTAGGATTTTCCTCCTAGCTCATCTTTCAAGGAAACAACATTTAGTTACAATTACATTTTTAACTTTTTTCTTTTTGATTGTTTTGGGTTTTTTTTTAACTGAAAACAAAATGAAGGGGGAAAACCTGAACACACACTCAAAAGAAAAACATTATATCAGATTCTAATGTTTGCCTTATTATTATTTTTATGATCATTCCTTATAAATATTCATCAGTACTGTCAATGCGCATTTGGAGGATTGCTTACAACCACAGAATCCAATCATGCCTATAAGGTATTGTCATGGTCTTGCAGTTAATGGAAAGCTATAAATGCTTCTCTGGAAGGTAAAAAAAAAAAAAAAAAAAAAAGAGAGAGAGAGAGGGGCACATCTCTGACCTCAATACTTTGATGATTTTGGCCTGTATCTTTCTGCCTAAGTCTATGCTTAATCAGTAGCTCATGGTCGACCTGCGTCTCCTCTAAACATCTGGCAATCTGCAACAGCAAAGACAATTTTGTCCCAACAGCAAATAGTTTCTGGGTGATGCTCATCAGGCAGTGTAGATTTATCCATGAATCTCTTCATAGTCCATCTTTCAAACAAAAACATTTCATTACTTTGGGAGAATACAGAAAGATACTCTCTCTCCTTGCATTTTTTGAGGTTGTGTTGAGTTGACCTTGGCTGGCTGCCAGACAGCCACCAAGCTGTTCTCTCCACCCATTTCAACAGAACAAGGACAAAATAGGAAAAAATGTTCATGGGTTGAGATAGAGACATCCCTCACCAATTACCATCAGAGGCAAAACAGACTCAGCTTGGGGGGAATTAATTTAACTTATTTCCAATTAACAATGGAGTATGATGGTGAGGAGTGAAGACAAAAACTAAAATAACTTCTTCCTACCTGCTTCTTTCTAGTCTTGACTGCTTTCTGTTATTCTCAACTGATCTAACCCAAACAGTGCAGAGTGATAAGGAATGGGGTCTGTGGTCAGTTTGTGACACTTTGCCTCTCCTTCCTCCTCATTCTCTACCACTGCTCCAGCATAATGTCCTTCCTGGGGGATACAGTCCTCATGAACTGCTCCAGCATGACTCCTTCACAGAGGATGCAGCTCTTCAAGAACTGCTCCAGTTTGGACCCTTCCCATGCGGTGTGGTCTGTGAGGAACAGATTGATCCAGTGTGGGTCCCCCACAGGCTGCAGTTCCTGACAGAAAACCTGCTTCAGCCTAGGATCCTCAGGCTGCAGCTTTCTGCAGGGCATGTTCACCTGTTTTAGTATGGGATTCTCCATGGGCTGTACTGTGAATACCTGTTCCTCTGTGGTCCTCCATAGGCTGCAGGGGAACAACTTGCTCCACCACAGACTCCTCCACAGGCTACATAGCAATCTCTGCTCTGGTGTGTGAAGCACCTCTTCCTTATTTCATCTTGTTGTCTGAACAGCTGTTCCTCGAATGTTTTCACTCCTTCTCACACTGCTGTGAAGCATTTTGCCCTTTCTTAAATATGTTTTCCCTGAGGTGCCACCGTCTTGTCTGAGAGCTCTAACTGTGCCCTGTAGTGGGTGTATTAGAGCTATCTGGAACCAGTTGTGTCCAACATGGGGCAGCTCTAGGCCTCTCTTCACATAGACCAAACTTGTCACCACCCCCACACAGACCTGTGGTACTACAACCAGGGCACATAAGCATAATACAGAGGGAAACTTACTCTTCAGACAATAATAGATTAATCTTGATAAGGAAAAGAATAACAGCTGTACTTCTTGTGTAAGATAAAACTCATGAAGGAACTCATATCCATTTGGTAAAGGAAAATTTGCTCCCAAAACCAATTGTTTGACCAATTTGTATAGCTGTTCAAATAATTTAGAAAAAAAACCCAAAACATTCTGTATAGGTGTTAACATTAGATCCAAAAATATATGGATACTGAAAATGGTGGAACTTACCTCATCGAACTTTAGACAACTGCAAACCATAAATCTGAACTGATCACTCCAGATACTCTTCATAATTCAAGCAGGGAGAAAGAGTTTATTCTAGGGTGAAATTCTTCTGACCAAATATAAAGAACCAGCTAAACCTAAAGCCCCTGTGGGGGTCAGTCTCTTCTCCCAGGTAACAAGTGATCAGACAAGAGGAAACAGCTTCAAGTTGTGCCAAGGGACGTTTCGGTTGGATATTAGGAAAAACTTCACTGAAATGTTAATTAGTGGAACAGGCTGCCCAGGAAGGTGGTGGATTCACCATCCCTGGAGATATTTAAAAGACATATAAATGAGGTGCTTAAGAACATGGTTTAGTGGTGAGATTGGCAGTGTTAGGTTAATGGTTGGACTTGATGATCTTGAAGGTCTTTTCCAGCTGAAATGATTCTATGATTCTATAAAGGTAGGATTCTTCCACTAAATGTGTTTAATTCTCTCTGTCAATAAAGATAGATTAGCTTCCTATGTTTGGTTACATAAATTCCACATCAGGTGTTTTATGATCAGATTTCTAGATATTTGAATGCTCAATAAAGACCATAAGCTTGATGTGTTAAGACATGCTGAGCAAGCGGAACTGCCTCTGCAGTATGAAATGCTGCATTTAGTCATAGACTGGTGGTAATTAGTAAGCTAGGGTGAAAGAGAATGAAATTCCAAGCCTTGTTCTATAAATATTGCAAAAATTTTATATAAGCAGAACATTTTTAAACAGATGAACTTGAGAAGACTTACTTTGAATACCAAATAGTCTATTGGTTAACAGATGGCTCTGGTGATATAGGTTCAGCTCCCTACAGCAGTGTGAAAACTCAGACAGGGTCTTCAAGGGGCATAGGTTCATGCTCTAACCAGCAAATTCCTATGTAAAAATTGGAGAGGGCAAAAGGGAATGCAACATCTTCTACCAGTAGCTTCTAGAATGTTTGATCCAACAGACATGATCTGAGAAGTCGGATGAATCAGTCTCAAAAGGGCAATTCAAAGAGGAAATGATCTTGTTTTTACATACTGATAGAGCTCAGATATAAACCTGAACCTTATTTGTTCGGTGCTCCATAGATATTGGGAGTTTGGAGCAGACAGTTAAGGTTTTTCAGCAACTTAAAATGTAACTGTAGGGATTTGTAGTGTTAAGAAACAGATTTTGAATGTGTAGTCTGTAGTTCTTCAACTAAGATTTTCAGCATGTATCTTGTGATTTCTGATGTGAAGATGTGTTAGAGATTTTCAGCCTTATAGACGTATTTAATAGAATACTTAGAATTAAATAAGGTGAAGAAAATATAGGAAATTAGGTTTCTAGCAAACAAAATTTGAGACCCATTACCAGAGGAAAATATACGTTCCTGGCTGGCATTGAACTCTATTTGAGTAAAGGAGATCCAAATGCATAATATGACTATACCCTTTCCTGAAATTACTTTAATATCACAAGGAGTGTTGTATTGGTCTGTGGCATTTCAGTGTGATGTGTATTGAGAAGAAGAAGACCTGGGTATCGTTCTGTGCACCTTGTGCACTCAGATTCCCCAGGTTATGGCTTCCCTACTTCTTTATGTAGCCAGTAGCTAAACTGTAGACAGAAACTCAGAGTGTTTAGCAAACCATGATAAAATGCCATCCTCAGCATGTCAAATGTGGTGCATAGCTCAGAGTTCGCCTTACATGTATCACTTCTGCTGTGGTTATCATTTATAATTTTTACAGTACCCAAAAGAGTATTCCTAGGCAGGTATAAGTCAGCAGTCCAGCAGTTTTATTAGTGCAGAGTCAGGCTCTTGTGTTCAACATGTTTTACCTGGCACTTGCAACATTCTGCAGTTCTCTGGTCAGGCTGAATGCTTTCATGTACAAAATGAAATGTGTTTCCTTTTTTAGAGACTTCCTGTGCTTTATTTTCATAATTCTTCACTGTGAAGAGACTTAACTCTTATCAAAAAATGACAAAAGCCCCTAAGCTCTAAGGCAAGACAACTTTAACCTCTCATATCAGTAACATCTATAAACTGTTTGCCAAGTTGTTGCTAACCACTTCTGTATAGGAGGAGAAATCTGTCCTTAATGATTATGACAATCACTATTCCTTTGCTACATATATAAAAATGCATGTCAGGCTTACAGTATTTTGGATGCAGAAATCTCATCATTCCCTTTTGCAAATATATCTTCCCTTGGAAGATACACTCATAGCTGTTTAGCAGTCCAAAGTCTATATAATTTTGGAGACTTCCACTTTCAATTCTGGGTTTGCATTGCTTGGAAGATTTAGTTTTGTGCTTATATTAAAACTTTTCTCCACTTAGTTTGTTAACTTTTATTGGTAGCATCTTCAAAAGCTACCTTCTCCCAACTTGCCCTTTCCAGGGTTCTAAATATAAATGCAGAAATAAAGAAATGCATATTAATAAGTAAAGAAGCACAGGTGTGCCTTGCAGACAGTAAGTTTTTTAAAGTCCTTTCTGAGTTCTTGAATCATTATCCTTGCATAATTTATACCGTGTTACTGTGTGCAAATACTGAAACTGGCCCACAAAGAGATGTGAGCCGGTTCAAAAGATAGACCTTGGATTTTCACAGTAGAGGGCATAAGCTACTTATTACGTATCAAATAATTATGAAAATTTATGGTCATATTTTCTAATCAAAGGCATGTGAAAGGAAAGCAGAGAATATGCAGTTCCTTATTGCCTTTCTGTCTCTCTTGCTCAGAGCTGAGGATGCTGATACTATATCAGCAGAGCACTGAGTCCTTTTCATTGTCTTTATCCTCCCATGCTTTTAAGAGTTTCACTACAGAGAAAAAAAAAAAGAGGGAAGGATACCTGTTAAAGTGGCTGGTGGATTCTGAAGGAGAAAAAAGGGGAAAACTAGTTCTTCATGCTAACGGCATTAACTGAAGCAGCAGCATAGTACACAGCCTGGAACTGAGCACAGGTACATAGTGTGAACATGTGTTTTGCAGAACAGCTCTACAGAACTGACAAAAAGCCCAGATTCCTTTGTATGTGAAGTATTTCCACTCTCTCCTGATGCCAGGAAAGCATTCTGTGTAATATCTGAATTTTATTCTCCACATTGGTTAAATATGTCAACACATACTGAAATTTTAGTATATTTTCCCTTCCCTGAGTAGTATTTTGAAGAGATTATATTTTTATTTCTTTTTTTACTTGGAGTAATGAACCCTTTAAATAGACCTGAGCGTGATGAGGTATCCTTAGCTACCAGCTAAATGCCCACCCAGCTGCTCATTTATTCCCAATCCCCGTCAGGACAAGGAGAGAAAAAAGGAATAGAAAGGTTCTGGATCAAAATAGATGGGGAGATTGCATGTCAGCTACTCTCATGGACAAAAACTCATCTGGGTAAAAGAAAACAAAAAAATTTCCAAGTAAATCAGATTTGGGGGATGACAGGAAAAAAAAAAAAAGAAAAAAAAAACCACTGAAAACCACCTTTCCTTCTAGCTTTTTCTGGCTCAGTTTCCCTCCTCTCTTGCACACTCCTTTATCTGACTGACACCCATCCTGAGTGGTACATTGGAGTTGAAGAAGTCTGTAACAGCTCCTCTCTACCACTCCTTCCTCCTTACACTTTTCCCCTGCTTCTTCATAGGTCTTCCAGGGTCTGCAGGGAAATCTCTGCTCTGGTGCCTGGAGCACCTCCTCTCCCTCCTTCTTCTCTGACCTCAGTGTTCCCTCTGCTGTTTCTCACTCTTTTTTCTCCCCTCCTCCTCTGCTTGTCTGGTGTGTTGCTCTTTATTAAATGAACATTTCCAGAGATGCCACCACCTGCGCTGAGGGGCTCAGCTGTGCCCTGCAGTGGCTCTGTTGGAGCTGTCTGGAAATGGCTGTGTCTGGCATGGGGTAGCCCTGACCTCTTTGCATGGAAATCACCCTTGTAGCACCACTCCTACTATTCTCAAATCTTGCCATGCATACCAAATATACTGAACAAGTACTGGATTTATTTTAATTTTTTTTTTTTTTTTCAGTTATGAAATCTGGAAGGAAAAAAAAGTCATTAAAATAATTGAATTATTAGTTGAAAAACTGAATTTTGTCAAGTTTTCAGAGATGCAAAAGATCACTGAAGTCACATTTGTCAAGTGGAAACATTTTGTTTGATTTGCAACAAAATATTCTGTTTTGATTTTATGTAGACCTTTACACGTCTTAAATGTGAGATTGAAAATTTGAAAATGTGAAGATTTTTAACACTATTGATTTGAAGCATTCCGTTTTGGAAATGTCAGAATTAAATTTGTATAATTTTTTTCTCTTTTAGTATTTTTATCCCAGACTATGTTAGAGTGTAAGGGGAATTTTATAAATATTTTTAGCTTCTGCTACATGGAAATGACTCATTCTGTGTTTTTCAGAGTGGCAAAAAATTTAAGCATCTGTCTAAAGTCCACATTCTGAAATTGCCTTGCAGCTATAGAGAATGATTTTCACCTGAAAGCTAGGAAGAATATCTGTGAGCAAACCAGAGAGGTTTCTACTGAGTATAACTCAGTGCTTAAGATTTCAGTTTTGATGAATTGATTTTTTCTTTTTTTTTTTTTTCTCTATAATTGGTCAGGTAATTTTGCTGTCATGTCATGTCATGTTATTCCTACAACTTCATTAGCCCTGCTTAATAAAACTAATAAAACATAGTTATAAAAGTTGTAGTTTGATAGGGATATGCATAAAGTATCCAGCAGTGAAATAAAGTCAAATCTAAGCTTGTCTGCTTTTTCAGTAAGTTATTTTCAACAATGGTTACTGGACTGAGGAAATGTGTTGGATGCCAACATTGTAAAATGGTTACCACAACTTCCAGTTTTAAATCCTTTTTTGACCATCCCATCTCAGATGCTGATGAATAGAAGGGAATGAAGACTGGCTTCTGATTTGAAGACAGGGTAGCAGTGGGGTCAAATATGCTTCTTAAGTGTGGGCTTGTACAAAATGGGGTTATATATTTCTGGTTTTAAATTTTGACTCTAACAATTTGGCTATTTTCATAGTGAAAGAATCCACTATTTTCTCTTCTGATGGATTAGAGGAAGATAAAAAAAAACAAAACAAAAACCGACCACACAAAAACAAATAAAGAAAAAACCACACATGCACAAAAAAAAAAAAAAAAAAACAAAAAAACCCCAACAAAATAGTAGAGTTTATGGTACAAGCATGCTCATTTAATATATTTTTATTTCTGAAATATCTATTACAATCTTGATCAAGCTGCTAGATTAAGCCCATTTTTCTTAGCACAAAACAAATTGTTCTCAGCTTGTGATTTAGAATGCTCCTCTCTTCATCATCTCACTTTTTTATCTTTTATCTTTTTACACTGAAATACGCCTGAGTGTGTCTTGTTTCTCATGCAGATTTTCTTTATCTATTTCTCTTCTACAGTGTTTGTGCCTCTAACATGCCAGAATTAAGGAGGAGAAAGCAGAATGACATGTAAGAGTATATGAGTATTCAAATATTTTGTTTAAGCTTTTCAATGCATAGCTACGTATTTGTTTATTTTCAGACCGTTTTCACTATAGTAGCCTGAAGTGCACCACTTTAATAATTATTGACTGGTTTTCAGCCATTACCTCTTCTGGGATGGATTAGCAATGAGCACTACAGATTTTCCTAGTGGGCTTAGAAAAGCCTTCTCACAATGTGAATAAGCCATCAACAGTGCACTGAAGGTACAGCCAGAATACTTTGTCAGGTGGATAGTTTCCTAGATGAAAACCAGATGATTTTATGCTTGGTTAGTTGTACAGTATATTTCTACATTTAGTTGTATTGCTATGCTGCATTTAGCTGACTAATGACTCAAGAACTTTATTTGCTAACTTTACCAAAGCACCTGCTCAAGGATTGCAATAATATAAATAATTTCTATGAAATTAACAAAGGAAAAACAAACGAACAAACAAACAATTTCAGCCAGAGAAAGTTCAATACTGCTTACAAAAGAGACCATGATTGCTTAATAAAATCACTGTAAAGATCTGGCCAGAAGACTAGTCATTAGGGAGAGCAAGACATATTGATGTACAACTCTCAGTGACACTTCAGAACAGATTTGTTGAGCTGAAGGTAAGATTCTGGGGTGGTAGCCAACCCATCAACATGTCCTTGGGCAGCATGCAGAGATGTGATGTGTCAGTAACCTTACAGCTGACCATATTGAAGCTGGATCTGATCCTGATGTTATTAGTGGGTAGATACTGTGGGATGGTTTGCCCCAGTCTCGTTATGATGAAATTTAAGCATATATTTAAGTCTTTTGATTTAGTAAAGGTCTATGCCACTCTGTGACAATTCAGAACAACAGCTGTCTTCCAGTAGCACAGGTTAAAATATATGTTAGTATAAATTATTATTTGTAAATCTCTACCTTCTTCAAAATTAGTGCCAAATGAAAAATCTTAATCTTCTCATTTTCAGCCTTGATCCTGCTTCTTCTGTGTGATAATCTCTTCTTAACATGTAAACAAATAATTTTGTGTAGTGATAATTAACAATGGGAAAGAAGACGGTACCAAGACATTATCATGCACAAGAACATTAGCCAGGGATCAGGAGAGAATGAGGGGTGGGAAATCTATATGCATTTCTTGAGAAATGAAAAAGTCCTAGTTCCGATACTAGCTTAAAGAAAACATGTACAAAGCATTAGTGTGACACTGGTTACTGGACAACTAAATGTGTATCTGTATTCACACAGTGTCGAGACCATAAAAATGTCCTGTCATCAGAAGATATTTTATAATAAATATTTCATGACTCTTAACTAAAAACTATCTATGTTAAAATGGTAAACTAAACGTTCCAAATTCATTAAAGTAACAAGTGAAGAAGCAGAACTAAGGATGTAAATCCTCTGCATGACTTTCTTACCTGATGAGTTTAATGCTGTCATGCCTCATCTGTGTACAGTGACAGCTATGTTAGATTTGACACAACTGGAAAAAGAAGTGAACCATACACGTCTTATCCAGTGAAAATTGAAGTAACTGATTTGATCTTAGTTCTTCAATATACATTAATTACTATACATTATAACTCTCTTCTTTTTTTTTTTCTTTTTTTCTTTTTTTTTTTTTTCCTTAAATGATTGCACATTAAATGATTTCCTTTAAATGATTGCACCCTATTCAGCCTCACTGTAGTCCTGTAAAAAGTAAGAACAGACTAGAAAATGTCCTGGTCTTGAACTTGTGTTTGAGGGAATAATCTTAGTGAACACAACAGAAGAGGGTTTTTTTTGAATCAGGAATATAAAATTAGTCATTGACTTACTATTCTAAGTCTGTGTCTATTGTTCTGTGTTTCCGTAAGAGAAAGTTACATTTGAGTCCAAAGCTTCCCTATTATTTACTGTTCAAACCAAAATCTACTTATTATTTTTATGGAAGGAATCACTTTATCTGTACTGCAGGGAACCCACAACTGAAGGTTTAAGTGTATTGTTACAAATTTAAGTCAAACAGACACCAGTTGGGGAGATTTGCATGCAGGAGATCATAAGACCCAGCTTAAATAATTTAAAAGCATTCTAACCTATCTGCTCCTCAGGGTTCCACTACACTTTCTTTACATTTTCATTGCTGAGATTTAATCCCTGTTTTGCTTTCCTATGACATTGAATAGAAAATGGATTGGATAAAACATCACAAAATGGCTAGCTTTTACAAAGCTCATCCCTAAAGGAGTAAAGTAACCTTCTCTGAAAAGGACAGCAGAATATTGATAAATGAACTCTGAATAGAAAGTTTAAAAAATATATTAGTTCAGCATTGGACTACTGGGAACAGAGCTAGACCACATCTATACACTTCTAAATGTATGCTGTATTATTCATTATTGGTATTATATTATTTGGCATAGTAATGAAGAAATGATTGAGTTCTCGATTCTCAGAGAAGCAAGAAGAGAGGTCAGCAGAATTGCTAACATAGATTTCCGGAGGGAAGACTTTGACCTATTTAGGAACCTGGTTGGCAGAATCTCTTGGGAAGCAGTCCTGAAGGGCAAAGGAGTATCAGAAAGCTGGGCATTCTGCAAGAAGGAAATCTTAAAGATGCAGGTACAGGCTTGTACCCATGTGCAAAATGTTGAGCCATCAAGAGAGACCAGCCTCACTGAACAGGAAGCTTATGCTGGAGCTCAGGAAAAAAAAAAAAACAAACAAAAACCCAATAAAATTTACAATTTTTGGAAGAAGGAACAGGCAACTCTTTAAGACCACAAAAGTATTGTGAGGCTATGCAGGGAGAAAATTAGAAGGGCCAAAGCCCAGCTAGAACTTAAACTGGCCATTGCTGTAAAAGACAATAGAAAATGTTTCTATAAATACAGTAGCAACAAGAGGAGGTCTAAGGAGAATCTCCATCTTTTATTGGATGCAGGGGGAAACATAGTGACAAAGGATGAGAAAAAGGCTGAGGTACTTAATGCCTTCTTCACCTCAGTCTTCAACAGTAAGACCAGCTGTTCTCCAGGCATCCAGCCCATGAGCTGGAAGACAGAGGCGAGCAGAATGAAGCCTCTATAATCCAAGGAGAGGTTATATGTGACCTGGTGCTCCACTTAGATGGATGTAAGTCTATGGGGACAGATGGGATCCACCCAAGGGTATTGATTGAACTGCTGGAAGCGTTCACCAAGACACTTCCCATCATTTATCAGCAGTCCTGGCTAACTGGGGAGTTCCCACTTCACTGCAGGTTAGCAAATGTGACACCCATCTACAAAAAGTCTGGAAGGAGGGTCTGGGGAACTACAGGCCTGTCAGCCTGACTATGGTGCTGGGTAAGGTTATGGAGCAGATGATCCTGAGTGCCATCGTGAGACATATACAGGACAACCAAGGGTTCAGGCCCATTCGTCATGAGTTTATGAAAGGCAGGTCTTACTTGACTATTCTGATCACCTTCTGTGACAAGGTGACCTGTTTAGTGGATGAGGGGAAAGATGTGGATGTTATCTGCCCCTGGACCTTAGTAAAGCCTTTGACATCATTTCCCACAGCATCCTCTTAGAGAAACTGGCTGCTCATAGCTTGGATGGGGTCATACTTCACTGGATGAAAAAACTGGTTGGATGGCTGGGCCCAGAGAGTGGTGGTGAATGGAATTAAATCCAGTTGGTGTCTGGTCACGAGTGATGTTTCCCAGGGCTCACTGTTGAAGCCTGTTCTGTTTAATGTCTCTATCTGATCTGGATGAGGGGATCAAATGCACTCTCAGTAAGTATGTGGACGAGATGAAGCTTGGCAGAAGAATAGATATGCTTGAGTGTAAGAAAGCTCTACAGAGGCTTCTGGACATGCTGGATCTATGGGCCAAGGCCTATAGTGTGAGGTTTAACAAGGCCAAGTGCCAAGTCCTGAACTTGGGTCACAACAACCCCCTGCAATGATACAGGCCTGGGTAAGAGTGTCTGGAAAGCTGCCTGGCAGGAAAGGATCTGGGGGTGTTGGTCAACCAGCTGAATATGAGCCAGCAGTATACCCAGGTGGCCAAGAAGGCCAACAGCATTCTGGCTTGTGTCAGAAATAGGGTGGTCAGCAGGACTAGTGAAGTGATTTTACTGCTGCACTTGGCACTGGTGAGGCCACACCTTGAATACTGTGTTTGGTTTTGGGCCTGTCACTAAAAGAAGGACATTGAGGTGCTGCAGTATGTCCACAGAGAGGCAATGAAGCTGGTGAAGGGTCTAGAGAACATATCTTGTGAGGAGTGGCTGAGGAAACTGCAGTTGTTGGAAAAAGGACCATGAGGGGACACTTTATTGCTCTCTACAACTACTGGAGAGGAGCTTGTAGCAAAGTGAGTGTCAGCCTTTTCCTGGAAGTAACAAGTGTTAGAACGAGAGGAAATCACTTCAAGTCATACCAGGAGAGGTTTAGGTTGGACATTAGGAGAAACTTCTTCACTGTTAAGCAGTGGAACAGGCTGCCCAGGTAGGTGCCCAGGTAGGTGCTGGAGCTACCATCCCTGGAGGTATTTAAAAGACATACAGGTGAGGTGATTAAGGTCATGGTGTAGTGGTGGGCTTGACAGTGTTGGGTTAATGGTCAGACTTGATGAATTTAAAGGTCTTTTCCATCAAAACAATTCTATGATTCTATGTTTATGTTTTCCGTATAAAAACTAATATCAAACTAAATTTCAAAACTTACTTTACATCTACAAAGTTGTTTTCAATGTAGATCTAGTTTCTAAAAGTTTTTGAAAACATGCATTAGTATACGTAAACACCTAGACAAGGCATTTCTCTTCATTTTATTTCTTTTTGACATTTCCAGTTTGTTCTTATTTTTCTCATGTCCTATTGAATATATTGTAATCTGTTTGATAACATTTCTCTTTTCACTAGAAATAATGCAGCCCTCTGAGAAGTATAACTGATAGGGCAGGATGCAGATGCTTGGACTGTAATAAGTACAATATGAATTGACCATATTACATTAAATCTTGGTCATCAGCCTGCATCAGCCCTAAGGTTTTCTCACTGATGTATGAGAAATTACGAAATCTCTTGGATTCTTTGACCCTTTGCATTCCAGAATTCTAACTGAAATCATCAAAGAAAGTTTTCATGACCCTTGCTTTAGGAAGCTGCTTTTCAGCATGTTGCTGTCTAAATAAAATTTGCTGTGGGATATTAGAAATGCATTTTACTTTTTACTTGCAAGTCATACAGCTTTATTCCATTTTTCATGATTGAAATTATATATCCAAATGTTATAGGGTTATGTTTTGAAATTTAATTCTCTACTAACTAAAGAACTGAACTAATTGTCTGCCAGTTCTCTGTCCACTGAAAAGTTAAAAGTTCAAACATTAAGACTGCTGAACTTCAGGGAGATTTTCATTTAATTGAAACAAAATTTCAGGATTGAATCCCAGGTGCAAAAGTCATTACATTTTAAAGTAAATAAAATCACTCTATAGTTTTAAATACTACCACCTCATTTTCTATCCATCTGTTTTTCTTAGTGTCTTCTCTGCACACATTTAAACAAACACAGAAAATCATTGTCTTTCATATTTTGCCTTTCTGATTTAATGAGATTATTCTTTCCTTTGTAAATTTGGAATCATATGAATATAGTAAGTATAATCATGTTACTTGCTGCTATTTTGAATTATACAAATATAACAAAGAGATCTATCTACTCCAGAGTGTTTGTATTGATTTATACCACGTACTGTATCATACACATCAGCCTGTGCTGAGATAAGATAGGCTAAAGATGGAGCATATATTGTCTCTAACTTAGTTTCAAAGCAGTGTATGACAATTAAGTGCACCATAAAAATCAAGCTACTACACAGCCTACTTCTATGGAAAAGACTATAACTCTGTTTACACAGTAATCTATCTTTTGCTCTTGTTTAAATTACATGGATAATATTATGCTTATAGAAGTTTCCTTTGAATTAAAAAAAAAAATAAAAATGATATGCCACTGTCATCATTTAATATTTGCATTATGTCTCTACTTCAAATTCTATGTCCTGAGATTAAAAAATATAATTGCACAAAAATGTATAACCTATGAAGAGATAAAGAAAAACAAAATAATATTAATTCCTTTTCCTTGGTGAAAATTGAAAGAAAGACGTATGATGGCAAAGATTACTAGTATTCATCTACTCTGATTAGAGTTTAAGCATAAACAGTTCATCCAGATTCCTCATAAAGTGCATCTGGAAATGTAGTTCTGTCCCCCTACCATAAACAACTGAAGAATTATAAAAAGAGAAAATATCATCAACAGCTGTCTACCATCCTAAAAAAAAAAGCTAGTATTGGACATGACTGTAAAATGACTTTGCAAACAGCTCTAGAGACTGAGGAAGAAGTTGGGTACCTTGATTCTTAGTGGATTGGTAGAAAAGAGACAAGCAGCCATTCCTACTTGTGAGTATATATGATCATTGCTTAAATGGCCACCTAGAGAACAAGACAATAAATCTATACACTTAGATCACTAGAGTAATTAAGTACATTGTATGACTGTATGGGACAGATGAGTTTCAGGTGGTTTAAAGGCTAGGTAAGGGTAGATAAAGTAAGGCTGAGTTTAGGTGAAGTGTGTTTAGCACTTAGAAACAAAACAAATAGATGCAATCTTTAAATGGAAACATAAAATGTTTTCAGAACATGTGCTCATCAAAGGGAAAATTTCTCTTGCAACCTAAGCTATGGGCCTGTGACATTCATCAAAACTGTCTCTTTTTCACATACTATATTGCATTTTTAGCATTAATAAAGTAGGAAAAGTGGGTCACGGAGTGAAACATTTGCACTGGAAGAAAATGTCATGTAAGTAACAGGAGATTATTTGCTATAGTCCGAGGTCAGCATGCATCTTGCTGAAACAGCTCAGACTGTTTTATAACTGCTCCATTACCTGGCTTATTTCTATTTTACAGTGGTATCAATGTACTGCATTGATATGGTAATGATTCTTGAACAGCTTTTCTACTTCTAAGCCTCATACACCTGTACAAGGTTTCCACTTACAGGGAATCTTAATTATTCTATGGAATTAACAAAGATCTAAGTTATCTTATCCAGTGAAAGTTCAATAGCACTTGCAAAGCAGATCCTGGCAGCATCAATTTACAAATTTCAAGTAGTGCAAAATCAGCTTCCATCTGCTAGGACAGATAAAGCAACAGTTAACACATTAAAAAGATTAAGTGAGTATATTGCACTCAGTAATTACAGGTACTTGGAAAAAAAGAAGGGGAAAAAAAAAAAACGTGAAAAATCTCACCACAAAAATGAACATTGCATCTTTAGTTAAAGAATATTTTCCTGAGGCAGGGAGTGTTGAAAAAGAAGATATAAACTAAGGACTCATCTATCTATAAGCTTGATAGTGACTATTTTGCCATATGACATTTTTAATCATATAGGTATAGAATAGATAATTTTAATTTTAAATAAATACTAAATAGAAAATAAATGGACTAGAACTGTTGAATGGCTGCACATATAGAAAGCTAACATTCTGACTTACAGCTATGTGTACAAGGAATATGAAGGGGAGGCTTCCACATAGTTTCTAATACAGAACTCTTGGAAGCTGAATTTTAGTCACGTGGAAATCCACCATCATCCATAACAAGGTAAAATAGGTCAGACCTGCATAGTAAAAACTAAAAGGAACCAGTTCTTTAGTAGTTTCCTTAACTATAAGATGGTCTAACAGACCCTGCGACAACAGAAATATTAAATAAGATGTAATAAATAGTGAAAGGCAGAGGAAAAAGTATAGGCAGACTTCTCACAAATAAGAGACTGTCTTCTGGTTTCTGCAGACTGCTACAGCTGTATGTTAACAAGGCCCTTTTGCAGCCTGCATTTCCTTGACAATATTTAGCAGGCATACAGAAGTAAAGGGATTCTCTATTTGAGAGAGGATATTGCTTTACTCTGACACTGACAGGAGCTGTAAACACCCAGTGATATTATTAGTGTTATGATGTGTCAGCAGTATATGCATTTATATGGAGGTGTTAAAATATTTTGCACTCCATTCCTTCAAGAAGAATTTGAAGAACAGTTTTTGAGAATCTAAAGGAAGAGAGAAAAATACATCAAGGAAGTTTGGAATAATACAACTGATTGTTTAGTTGAACCCCTGTGTTATAACAGTTGGACATGATGAAATTATCACACTTGCATAAAAAGGAACTTAAAAACTTGATGACACATTAGGGTAAAGATGTTATAAATATGTCTTTAGCCAATGCAATGTAAGTCATATGTTTTATGAGATACTAATTAAAAAGCAGTATTAGGAGTAGATACCTTGGAGAATCTCTTGCTTGCTAGATTTCATCATTCTGACTTGAAGCTGTTGTTTTGATAGAATTCTTAGCTCACAAATTGGGAGCCGTTGTGAGAAATTTTTGCTCCTAGGTAGTGCTCAAGAGATCTCAACTTGACAGACATCTGCTGGAAATATAACACAGCAGACAGGAAACAGTCCAGGAGGTTCCTGGACTGTGTGGAAGATAACTTCCTGACTCAGCTGGTAAGGGAGCCCACCAGGGGAGGTGCCTTGCTGGACTTGTTGCTCACAAACAGAGAGGGACTGGTGGGTAATGTGGTGGTGGTGGTCAGAGGTCATCTTGGGCTTAGTGATCATGAAATGATAGAGTTTTCAATTCTTGCCCAAGTAAGGAGAGGGAGCAGCGAGACTATTACCATGGACTTCCGAAGGGCAGACTTCAACCTGTTTAGGACACTGATTGAGAAAGTCCCTTGGAGTACAGTCCTAGAGGGCAAGGGGGTCCAGAAAGGCTGGACTGTTTTTAAAAAGGAACTCTTAAAGACCCAGGAGCAAGCTGTCCCCATGTGTCATATGACGAACCGGTATGGAAAACGACCGGCCTGGATAAATGGGGAGCTTCTGGCGGAACTTAGGAGGAAGAGGAGAGTCTACCACCTTTGGAAGCAGGGGCAGGCTACTCAAGAAGAGTACAGGGATTTAGTTAGGTTATGTAGAAAGAACATTTGAGGGGCAAAAGCTCAACTAGAACTCAGCCTGGCCACCGCTGCAAGAGACAATAAAAAGAGTTTTTACCAATATATTAATAACAAAAAAAAGAACTAGGGAGAATCTCCATCCCTACTGGATGTAAGGGGGAACATTGTTATCAAGGATAAGGAAAAGGCTGAGGTATTTAATGCCTTCTTTGCCTCAGTCTTTAATAGCCAGTCTGGTTATCCTCATGTCATTCAATCCCCTGAACTGGAAGATAGGTATGGAGACCAGAACAGTCCCCTTATAATCCAGGAAGTGGTAGTTAATGATCTTCTAAGCCAACTGGAAACCCACAAGTCTATGGGGCCAGATGGGATCCACCCGAGAGTTCTGAGGGAATTGGCAGAGGAACTTGCCAAGCCTCTCTCCATCATTTATCAGCGATCCTGGTCAACTGGGGAGGTCCCAGATGTCTGGATACTTGCCAGTGTGACACCCATCTATAAGAAGGGCAGGAAGGATGATCCAGGGAACCACAGGCCTGTCAGCCTGACCTCAGTCATGGGAAAGATTATGGAACAGTTCATCTTGAGCGTGATCACACAGCAAGTGCAGGACAATGGGGCGATCAGGCCCAGCCAACATGGGTTCATGAAGGGCAAGTCCTGTTTAACCAACCTGATCTCCTTCTGTGATCAGGTGACCCACCTAGTGGATGAGGGCAAGGCAGTGGATGTTGTCTACCTGGACTTCAGGAAGGCATTTGACACCGTTTCCCACAGCATTCTGCTGGAGAAGCTGGCAGGTCATGGCATAGACAGGAGGACTCTTCGCTGAGTTAGAAACTGTCTGGATGGCCGAGCCCAGAGGGTGGTGGTGAATGGAGTAAAATCCAGTTGGCAACCAGTCACAAGCGGTGTCCCTCAGGGCTCAGTTTTGGGACCCATCTTGTTTAATATATTCATCTATGACCTGGACGAGGGAATTGAATGTACCCTCAGTAAATTTGCAGGTGACACAAAATTAAGCACATGTCGATCTGCTTGAGGGTAGGAAGACTCTGCAGTGGGATCTGGACAGTCTGGAGAGACGGGCTGAGCTCAGTTGTATGGAGTTTAACAAAGCCAAGTGCTGGGTCATGCACTTCGGTCACAACAACCCCCAGCAATGCTACAAGCTTGGGGAGGAGTGGCTGGAGAGCTGCCTGTCAGAAAAGGACCTAGGGGTGTTGCTCAATAGCCAGCTGAACATGAGCCAGCAGTGTGCCCAGGTGGCCAAGAAGGCCAATGGCATCCTGGCCTGGATCAGAAACGGTGTGACCAGTAGGAGTAGAGAGGTGATCGTGCCCTTATACTCGGCACTTGTGAGACCGCACCTTGAGTACCGTGTCCAATTTTGGTCACCACAGTACAGGAGGGTCATTGAGGTGCTGGAGCAAGTGTGCAGAGGAGGGCATCAAAGCTGGTGAAAGGTCTGGAAAGCATGCCCTATGAAGAGCGTCTGAGGGAACCGGGTTTGTTTTTTCTAGAGAAGAGGAGGCTGAGAGGATATCTTATTGCCCTCTACAACTACCTTTTAGGTAGTTGTAGGAGGTTGTAGAGAGGCTGGTGTTGGTCTCTTCTCTCAAATTAGTAATGATAGGACAAGGGGGAATGGACTCAAGTTGCGTCAGGGGAGGTTTAGATTAGATATTAGGAGGAAATTCTTCACTGAGAGGGTAGTTAGGCACTGGAACAGGCTGCCCAGGGAGGTGGTGGAGTAACCATCCCTGGAGGTGTTTAAAGAACGATTAGATGTGGAGCTTGAGGATATGGTGTAGTTTGTATGCTAGGACAAAGGTTGGACTTGATGACCCTGGAGTTCCTTTCCAACCATAATGATTCTGTGATTCTATGATTCAATCAGAAGAGATAGACTGTTCCCCTGAATGCTTAAAATCAAAGTCTAAGACAAGAGACACTAACATGCAACATATAGGTAGGAAATGTGGGAAAACCATGGCAATGTTACCATCAGACTCAAGCACTGTTCACAGCTGTTTGAACATTGTCAGGTTTGCCAAGGGTGTCATGAGGAAGAACTAAAAGGAAAAATGGCAAGAATGAAAATTAAGTTTTGTATATGTTAAGAATTAAAAAAAAAAAAAAAAAAAAAAAACAAGTATGGGGGAGAAATTTCAAGGTACTTATTTGAAAGCTGTAATGAAAATAACCTGTAGAAATCCTTGAAAACAAAGTCTAGAATTTTAAGTATTTTATATACAATATGACAGATAAGGGAAAGGCCATGAAAAAGCTTAATTTCACGGTCAAAGGAACAGGACACAAAAATGATCTCTGAAATACCATTCTGGGTATAAGCAGGGAAAGACTGTAATTATCAAGACTAAAGCAAGGGATTTTGTGATGACAAACAGATAATGTGAATCTGAATAACAAACTTGGCCACGTGCATATATGGAAAAAGTCATAAATAAGGCTTTAAATCAAAAGGATCTGCAAAAGGTAGCCTTAGTTTTGCAATGAAGATCTCAGTGGATGTCCCCACAGAGGGATGCAAATTATTTCTTTCAATGGCCAGACTATGTCAACAGAGAATCCCTATTTTCTACTTGATATCCCTTTACCCATATAAGTTAAGGACTATCCTGGATCATATAATCTTCCATCTGGGAAGGTTCTTTTTTAATTAATTTCCCAGACCCTGACATAGTACTAGAGCTTTTGATGTTCGTAGCACAGCAGCACAGATCCTTTCTGTCAACTTCAGTCTGTCAGCTCAAATGAGTAAAATTATGGCATAAGCTTTACTGGCAAGTTATGTTTTCTTGGCCATATAAAAGGAATAGCAAATAGACTGCTAGATAAGTTAATGACCTCTTTTTAATTCCCTTGTTACCTTCATAAATTCTTCATAAAATTGTTCAGGTTTCTGTCTGTTGTGAAAAAAAAAAAAAAAAAGGGACATAAACTTTTGGTTTTAAACCACAACTATTAGTTGCTCCTATTTAAATATTTGCTAAAAAGTAGTAAGTTGAACATTATTGTTAGTCTAAAATAAAACAATTAAAGAACGTAATTTTAGAATTTTAATTTATTTTAGAATTGTAATTGTTAGAGATTCCCTGTCATTTCTGTTTCCTGCAGACCCTAAAGCCCATTTCTTTCCTGTATATTAACCTCCCTGTATTTTTGGACATTTTGTTCTTCTCATTATTCCTGTGATGAGATGAGATGCTAATCTCCCAACCTTCTGCCTCTGATCTTTGTGGTTCACTAAACAGAGTATTTCAGGTGCAGCTACAGCACCAAGAAGTCTCCAAGCTGACTTCACAACATGCAGAAGGACAGCACACAGATGCAGCACCGCAGCACTAATTCCACTTCCTGACTCCTTCACAACCTTGATGTGACACGAGTGTCTCATCTGTGATATACATATTACTGGAGAGGGTGGCATATCTAAAGGAGGAAGAGTGCATTTTAAAAGGCTTCATGTTCAAAAGGAACCTAATAAAGCTAAAGATTGCAACAATTTATCATGGCTTCTTTTCCTTTACATCATAAGATTTACCTTCCCCATCAGATGAGCTGAAGTTCCTAGTATGTAGCATGATGCAAGTTTTAATTTTCAATATGACCTGAAACACCAGAGCAAGAAAGGGTGGAGCAGCAAACTGGATGATAGGAAGCAAGACCTGATGCTTTTCTACCTGTGGTATCTACTGGAGTCACAAAAAACCTTGAGTTCGTTAAAGAAGAAAATGGCCACACATCTCATCAGGGACTGGATGGAATTCTTTAGTTCTTTACCTCATGAAGTTGTCCCTTGTTTTCACCCTTCTTTTCATCTAAGTACTTTCTAAAACAGTATCAACTTAGGAAGGAGTTACAGAATTATGAAAGTAAATAAACTGGGTTGATTTTGCTATGTTGTAGCACAAATTGAGAAAATTTTAGAGAAAGCTGTAGAAAACAGTTAAGGAAAAAGGAAAAAAGACCATGTGAGTACAGTGTAATGAGATACTTTTGTAATTTCTCCTGTCAGCAATAAATTATGTTATTAAAAATATTATAAATCCACATGAATTGTTTCCTTTGAATTTCAGTATATTGTTTAGGTGTTAGAAATACTGATATTGGAATCTCCTTTAAGTATATGAAAACAAGAAAATAGAAATTATTAAAATCTAAGTGACTTATTGGAAATTATCCTTCATACTAAGAGTAATGTAAAATAGTAAGGCAACATAAATTAAGTGAATAATGTAAGTAAATTTAAATTATTTTCTTGGAATTAAATAGTAATAACAGGTATGGATGGTCTAGTATATTTTAATATATGCTTCTTTAAGGCTAAAAGCTATATTATCTTTGTACCATCTCAGCTTTCAAACAGCATTGTCTTCAGTCATTAATGGTATGGATCCAAAGTCGTACAGAAAAATAGATGTTAATCTATTTTCAGTTATTTGAATACTTCTGTCCTTTATTTCCACCACAATCCTTATCCACTAACATTTTAATAGAATTAAGACAATGCATTTTACAAGTGATCTGTGTACTAATTTCTCCTTCATTTTAATGTCTGTTGCAGCAGTTTTAGGACAAGCTATGATTTGCAGAGGATGCTCTGAGGTATACCAAGCTGATGGAAACCTGACTGCAGTTTATAGTTCACAGTGAATCTTGGAAAGCTGAAGAACATGAAAGTCAGATCAAAACCAGCTGTACAGTATATACAGCTACAACAAATGTCACTGTAAGACAATCCAGTCCTTTATGTAAATGTTTAAATACCCTTATTTTAAAATGTCTTCAGCTGTTTAACTCAAAAATTATGAAGATCTTGACATCTATTGGCAAATACTATTTGCATCCTCTCATAGCTTTGCACCACCTTCATGAGTACTCCAGAGACCTAAGAAGTTGATGAAAGTGCTAGAGCAGTCTGAAGAAAAAGCAAAATAAATGACACTACATTCTCCTCAATTCTTGCTGACTTTTTCATCAAGAAAAGGTTCTCTGTCTTGTTCAGCATGGTAGCTCACACTTTCTCTACTGCCTCTTATGCTTAGGAAAGGCTGGCCTTCCTGACCCCTGGCGAAAGTACTAATACACTCAACTGCTGTGAAAACAAACCTATTAACTGTCTCCTCTTCAAGTTTAAGAGTCAGTGAGTTTGGGGGAATATAAGCTAGGGTAGTTGATTCTTTTCTCAAGACCCTTTTATTTTTAAGTTTTTCTTTCCTTTAGTGTCTGAGATTAGGAAGATTTTGTCCTGTGAAATAACTTTAAACTTAACTACTACTATACTGCTAAGAGGACTCTTTATAAACCTGCTCGTGCCAGCAAAATGCTAGTTATTTAAGCTATCCTTGAGTTCAGAGAAGTTTGTAAGGGGACTTGGTTATTTGTTTCGTTGCCCTCTCAGAAGTCAACAGCTGTGTATACTGGTGCAAAAAGTTTTCCTGTCAATGTGACACCATTTCTACTGTCTTTGATCATGTGAGTTTACATATATATTTATTTATATTTTTTACAGAATAGGAATGGCAACACAGTTCTTATCAGTGACAAGAAACCATGGTGTATGCTTTTGACATGTGACTTTACACAACAGTTGTAAACCAGCTCATAGAAAGTTTTGCTCTGCCTCACTTTGAGTGAAGAACTTTGATATAAATCACAGTAAGCTCATCTTTTGATTGGTTCCTGTCTTCATTATCTTTTTAACTTTGTTGAGCTAAGCAACCATGTTCCATGTCAAAACAAAATAAATCAAGTTGTGTGTTAAAATAGCTGTATGTTAAGACAGATGACTATAAGGGTGGTGCTGTCCAGTATTTCTCAAGCTTACTTATGGGCTGCTGCACAGAAATTCTAGGGCTCAGAATCTACTCCTAAAAATGAAGAGCATAAATTAACCTTTAGATTTCTAAAAGCAATACAGAGAAATAATTTTCCAGTTTTTAAGTTCCTAACATTGAGATCCAGAAATCACTTAATAAATATTTATGTATTGCTACTGAATCTCATAAATGTTTTCTCTGTAAAACCAGAAGCAAACCTTTTATTGCAGGTATAAACAGGTATTGAAACAGCATTAAGATGTGTTGTGAAGAGGCAGGAAGAAACTTGGTACCTATGTTCTATAGAATAAAATCTTTTTGTGCAGTGGTAGTTCACTGAGGAAGATGAGAATCATTTCAACAAAAATGACAAAGAGCCAGTATACACATGCATGACTCTGACACTTGCCTCACCTCATGAAAGTTGTGCAGTCTTTCTAAAATGAAATAATTGTAGCAGGCTATCTGTCAGGATGCAGTTTCTTGTCCAAACAGAAGGTGGGTGAACCCTGCTGCCCTGTCATGCATGCAAAGCTGATTTCTACAGTTACTTTGATTTAACATTGTTTGGGAATTATGACAGGAAAAGATGGTGCTCATAATTTGCATCAATATGGAAAAGTTTGCTCTATTGTAGTAATCTTTTACCTACAAGGAATTCTAAATAACCTATCAGCACAGCACAACGTAAGCATTAATGCACTGTTAAAAAAGCTTTCACAAAAGAAATTGCAGATAATAAAAAGGAAAGATTGCAATATAAATGACAAACAAAAGTTAGTGCTGTTTATTTTTCCAACACCCACTCCTGACCTTGACTAGGCAGTATTCACACATTACCTCCAAATGCAGGTAGCATATGTGGCCACACAGCTCTACTGAAAATTAACTGAGCATGGCCCATGAGGTAAATCAATGGAGTTCTTTGGAAGCTTACAGATTCAATATTTGACTTCCTTAATTTCTGTTATTTTTTATGCACTCTTTGCAATTTTCCTCTTTGTTTTATATAAACATGCATAACATGTATATATAAAAATGTATAACACTTGCAGCATTTCAGTGGTGTTTTCTTTACCATTACTATCGCTGAAGTTCTAGAAACAGTCATACCAAAAATACACACATAGTCTACATTAGGAGAAAACAATCCTATGTTAAGAAATTTGGGTTAATTTTGCATAGCATTTTCAAGGTATTATAAACATCAACAGAGAATACAAACAAACAAACAAAAATTAACAAAAACCCAAGAAGCCTGAAAATGAGACATTGACAGAGTCTTTTAAAGTAATAAGTCACAGCAGGGTGTGGGGCTACACTACTGCCTAATAGTTGTTAATCTGAATAAATAATATGTTTTTAATCATCAAGTGGCATTTAATTAACCTGCAATAACTGGCTTATTAATTCTCAATTAAATCATTATTTGAAACACTCAATTTAAATGTGAACGAATATATTTTCTGCTACCTCCTATAAGGTATCTTACTATTTGTGATGGATTGTAGGTTAAAGTTTGGCATTTCCTCTCCCTCTTCCTCAATGAACATCAAGGACAGGTTTGAAAAGCTTCATGCTGTCTGTTAATTAAAGTAAACCAGAAGAGCAAAACACAAGGAATTTGGAAAACAAAATAACCCAATTACTGTATACTCCAACAGTGCAATATGATTTATTTACACTTAATCCCACACTTAACAAATGCTCAGGGCCAGATCCTCAGTTGGAGCAAACTGAGAATATTGACTTCAATTACTTTATTTACTAAGTCATTACATGTTTTGGTTTGGACTTGTGTTTTCTTTGGTGTTGGCTAAATATGGGAAATCTGTTGGGTTTTGCCTAAGAATCAGAAGCAATATGCCATCTTTGTTCCAGGCAGCTTATGGTAAGGGGCACAGAAAAGTAGAGATAATATATTGTTCCTGGGGTGTGATGTTCACCTTAATATAAAAAGAACAATTTTTTTACTAATAATTTGAATAAAAGCAATGAGCTGTAACAAGGAGTAGGAGGTAGAGGAAAATATGCCACTAAGGAGAAAGAAATGGAAATGTAGAGCCCTAAACACTAAAACATGTTTCGCGCCAAGAAATATTTTAATGAAGTGTGATAAGTCTTTGAAGAATTAGTCAAAAAGGCTGACTTTTACCTATGAAGGAGAATCTTCTTAGTCAGCCTCCATAGAGGAGGACACCTTCAGAGATGATTAAGAGCTGCTTGTTATGAAACATCTTTGTGGAACCTGCTCCTCTCATTTGATTAAAGAAGATACCTGCAGAGACTAGTTTTCCTGTTCTAAGATTAGACTTTGCAAATACCTCACTTTAGCTTCCCTCAAATAGCCAAGGGACTACACAAGATGAATGCTGGACTGGTCCAAAATAGCTTTACATGGCATTCCTTGAAAATGCACGGCTTTCTTCCGTAAACTGCTTAAAGACCAGATAACATAAAGAAATAAAACTTTTCAGGCACTTAGCAAAAAATAAGTTCCGATTGTGTTGTGAAAAGATAATAATTATATTGTGTAACTTGTACCATAGATTTCACTGGAACAAATGTATTGAGCATGATAATGTACGCACATAATGGAATCTATTTCTTGTATTCCCAAAATATGAACCCATCACAGGAATTTGTGTTCAATATAAGGTGAAGTTAATATTTGCACACAGATTGGCAAGTTTTATATTTAAATTATATCAATTAATCAATTTTATCAAACCTTTGTTTTCAAATTTCTTTTAATTATCTCTTTGTTGGTTTTTTTAATTTATTTTATTTTTCTGGCCTGATAAATTCTCTTCTTTTGTTTTCCATCCAAGATGTTCTCCCAAATTACTTCCCTTCCTATCAGCATAGCATATTTGCTCCTATAACAATTACTAACATTCCAGAAAAATCTCCTAGTTCTAAATTGAAATGGCTACTTATTCTTTATGCAGGGAGAACAAAATATATTAGAAACATAGAAAAGACTTAAATGTCTATGGATTAAACAAAAATGATTCAGCAGTTTACTTTGTGGTTATTTATTGATACAGGCATGACATTAGACACTGATTAAAAAAAGCTAGTAGAATCTATGCCCTTCTCCCTCCTCACTCAATTTCCTTATATTCTTTCCAGACTGTCTCCCTCCCAGAAGGTGGTGCGGTACTGCAGTATTCAGATTCACTTCAAGACACCACCTTTCTTTCTTTAAAATAGAAGGAGGTAGAGGGGTAAAGGATAACAGGTGTCTCTGTTTGTCAGAAGGTGCACCTTTAGGCCTTCTATTTTCATGTATATTCTTTCAAATTTTATTTCTGCTGCAACAAATACCTTTTAAAGTCTTTTTGGGTTTTTGTTTTTTTTTTTTTTCTTTCTTGTTTCTTTCCATTGGAAGCTTTTCCAAAGTCTCTTGCTTTCAAGCACCAGCTGCAACCTCTGAATACTAAACTCACAATCAGAACTACTCAGTTCTCTGAGGTGATGGGGTTAGAGGAGATACAGAACCTCACCAGAAGAAGCCTGTCTTTTAATTTCCATCAAGGGATGCTTTGAAACAAGTTCAGGTATTTTACTACCAGCATATCTCTGCACTAATGTAGCATTTCACAGAGTTTCTGCAATAACTATCGTTGGGTCTTCTCATAAGAGCTCTATAATAGCCATAAATATTCCTCAGGAGAGCCAGATAGACTCTGAAAGGCATATAATAGCTATCATAAATGAATAATAAAATGTAGAAAGGACAAGCCACCATGAAAATGGCAAATGAATATGATGACGTGTGTGCTGTACATGAGTTAATTGTCTGAGTTTTATATTTACAGAAAATCCCAGCTGTTTTCAGCTGTGTCAGCATTATTTATGGAACAGGAAGCATCCTCTGGAAGGTTAAGACTTCTTGCAGAAAGAATGAAGTAATTACAGAATGGAAAGCTTGCACCACTGTTCCATGTGTACTCCTTATGCATCTTCTTAAATTGTTTGCTGCAATGACAAATTCTAGAAGTTACAGTCCAAACATTGTGTTCATCCTGCCACATGGTGCAGATAAATTTTACTTCAGAATGAAAGCTAAATAAGGGATTTAAAAAATAAGTTAATACATGTGGATAGCATAATAATGCAAGTCTTCTCTTGAGCCTTTTTCAGCCTTCCTTGGACAGGACTTTGGCTGAGTAAGAAAAGTGGTCTCCTCAGATGACAGCTCTCTTAATAAGAGTCAAAATGTGGTTACCTTGGTTTAAAATTCCTTTACTTCCTGCATAACTTCATCAATTTCAGTCCAACAATATATGGTGTAACATACTACTCATTTCAGGAAGTCGTACTACTCTGTAAGTAGTCCCATTAAAATCAAACCCATTGCATTTGCAATGAAGTCTTTAGTTTCAATTACGCTATCATAATCAGGCTTTTAAATTCTTCTTAAGGGGATATTATGGCTTCATAATCTTGAAAAGACAGGCAAAATATGAATGAACATACGGCTATATAAAGCAAATATATACAGGAAAGTAGAAAGGGAAGAAAATTCAAGCGGCATCAGTGTATTCTGTATAGGAGAATCCTTGAAATCTGAGACCTGAAAAAAATTATCTTTCTCTATGTAATGATCAATATCGGATTTTCTGTTTAAAAACAACTGTGTATGTCAGCATAAACACGCTGACAGTAAAACACATTGCAAACACATTAAAACACTATGACTATGTGAGAATACGGAAAAGTTTGGTTAGTATTGGCTCAATATTCTCCATAATACTTTACATCCTGAATGCAGTCCTTTTCCATTTTTGCACAAGATAAAACTTTCTTAAGACAAGTCATAAAGCTCATAAAAGACAGAAATTCATTTTTTCTCAACATTTCAAGAATCCTCTTAATATGTATTAGTAAATACAGAAGACACTGTAACCATTTGCAGTATAGGAAGGCTATAGAGAGCAAGCATTATGATTTATTGAAGACTGTTTCTGATACGTTTCACTTAGACTGTTTTATGAGGATGAGTGTCTTTAAATGGACAATGTCACAAAAAGACTGAATGATACAACCTAGTTCAAAATTTTGAAGAAGGTTGTTTCTGAAAGGAAAGGCCCTGAAATCAGAAAACCTGACCTTTTGATTGTGGGGTAAGGTGTTTTGGATTTTTTTTTTCCTTATTTTGCCTATTTCTGTATATTACTTTCTCTTGAGTATTTTATGTCTTAAAAAATAAGGGCAATTGAAGTCAAATCCGTGTTTAATTATGCGTGTAATTTACTAATATTTAGATATGTTTAACCTCATGCTGTGTCTCTGGCTTGCTTTATGAAATGGAATGCACAGTTGTACAGAGGTGATTTGTGTTGGATGTGAATTATTTTTTTAATGGTACATTAAGCCATGGCACTACACTGATCACAAGTTACATGAACCTGTTTTATACACTGAAGATTGTAGCAGATAGCCATTTTATTTTCTGATCCATAGATTTTGCTTTTCTTCTTCAAAATTCAATTTTGCTTTCTTTGACTGACATAGAAGCTAGCAGAGGAAAATCAGAGATGCTTTACAGGAACCTGTGAGCTGGTGAATTGCCTCAATTCTTATTGAAAAGGATAACTTAACAGTTTACAGAATTGGACTTTAAGACAGACAGGAATGGGTCTCCATGACAATATGCAACACAGAACTACCACAAAAGTGAGTCTGAATGTACAATTACCTTCCTTTTCATATAGTAAACTAACTGCCTGTAAAAGCATGACTAGTGATATCTCAAACCTTACATGGTGATAAAATCTGGCCAGAGAATGAACAAGACCTGCCTAGAGGGAGGAGGTGTCAATGACACTCAATAGTCCTTAATGTCTCTGCCATCTTCCCCTGACTCCTTGCAGATAAATTAAGGACAGAAAGAGATAAGTTCTGCGCAGGTAGGATGGTGCCTTTTCCCAGAGTAAATTTCTTCTGGTAGCCACTGTGACTGCACCAAGGGGAGGTCTATAGCGGACACTGCACCAGAAGGGGCTCATGCAAATTAGGACCCCTCTACACTTCCTATGTAGATAAGGGATGCCATCCATAGCCCAAGTGTTTAAGGAGACAGTAAAATATTGATCTGGCTGCACCCACCACAAAAGAACTCAAGATTCTGTGATGCTGTGAGACATCGCTGGATACAAGGGTGGTGATATCTTTCTATCTTAATCTCTCCCCCACCCCTCTATTTTCATTTCCTCTTCTTTTTACTCACTTTTCCTTTTTTTTCTCCTTGATACTTAGTTGTGCCTTAAAGTACTTGATAAGAAAATAACCTCTATTGCCAAAACACCTTTATCCACACCGTTTATTTATTTTTCTCAGGGAAAACCAATAAATTGTTTTATATAGTTCCTCTGAGTCACTGTCATGACACTACCAACTCTGCAGCACTGCTGTGCAGGGACAGCCTCTTTCAGGGGATCAGAACAATTCAACTCCCTTGTCCACTGAGTGGGATGAGACACTGCTCAGCTCCTAATATCTCTATATCCTCTATAGCATTAACAAAGCAAGAACTACATAGGCTACACGTTTCTTGTGCTACTTCAGATTAAACACACTGGAGAAAAAAACACTAAGACGTTATATTTTGAACTGTGAAAAGAGAAGTCTTACATTAGATGCCTGTAAGGATATCTGATTTTCAAGCATAACAAGAACTTACCTATGTAGGGATTCTAATGCGGTAAAAAAAAAAAAAGATGTAGGAGAAAACTGGAAGACTTCCATATAAGGCATTTTCTGGTAGCTCTTCCGAGCACCTTGTTTATAACCACATGAAACCTCCAGTTGCAGAGTGGAGATTAGCAGAGAGAATATGATGCTGTCTTCTTGCTCTTCATTTTTATGTGCTGGTGAAATCAAGGGCTGCATAATTAAAAGAATTTAACACAGGTATAAAATCTGTAACTTCTACATTGAGTCTCTAAATTATGAACCATTATTCAGTGGGAGAAAAGAAAATTGTTAGCACATTTGACAAACATTAGACAAAAAGATTTGAAACTGGCAGTCAACACTTTACTTATGACAGCCTATCAGAAAGTTTTATTCAAGTATCTAGGGTCAACATTTTTAAAAGTCAAAAGCCTAAGTCTAGGCATCTAAATTCATATTTAGTTTTATGGCTTACTGTGCCTCAAAGAATTCCTATTGAGATAGTTTAGAATCTAGGCAAGAGGATCATAAAACTAAAACATATTTATTATTCTATTAGACAGCCTTCCATTAGAATTTTAAGTATTGTTATCCATCTGCAGACTTCATGCTCTTCTATTTTGGGCATTATGTTTAAATAATATAAAACTATATTATTACTTATGTTCAGAAAGATCAGTAAATGAAATCTGTTCTTTCTATGAACTTTTCAAAAATATCTGTGTAATCTGCAGAGGACAATTTCTGAAGAAACAGACGTCTGGAGATCACAGAGACATCATCCATATGTCTGGACTGGGTTATGATGTAAAGCATAAACATACTTCTACTTAATAAATTCCTGTGTATGTCATTTTCATTTGAGGAGGATAAAGTATGTCACATTTTTATTAAATATTTACAAGATGCTTAGAAATATTATCTCTAAACCAAAATAAGGATATTTGTGTATTTTTCTTTTATGAGCAATAACATAGTAAGGAATTTGTGCGTGTTTGAATGTATGTTGTCCTCTCCTTTTTTTATCTTGGGAAATTCCTGCATTTGTAAAGGAGATAAATTAGTGATGTCTGTACCTAAAAAGTTCCAGACAGATATTATTCCAAGAAATATACATTGGAGGAATAAGCTTAAAGTGACTACATTTGCTTTGATATTTTACGTTTCTCTATGCACTAAGTCACCACACTAATTTTGAACATTTTATTTCTTTTATTTTGTTTCAAGACCTATATGTTTGGTTTAGGAAAGTCATGAGTTACCCAAATATATCAGTGACTAAAAAAGGACTTCACTTTCTTACATTCTGACATTGACTTCACCCTATGTAGTCACTACATGCTCATTAATTCCCTATTGTCAAAGGTTTTACAATCCATGATAAAACATTCTTCCATGCTCCAAATCAGTCTTTGTCAGGAAAGTATGTTGGAATCTGCATTTCCTTGTTTCAAATAGATTCACAGTTAATGACATTAGATTTGTTAGGAAAGAAAGTGTTCTGAAATGCCTGTAGGATGCTCTAGGTAAAAGAAATAAACCACTCATTTCTTCTGTGAAATAATCTGTGAACACTGCATCTATTAGCCACAGATAGAAAAGATGGTAGTTCTTGCTTTTTTTCTGAGAAAAAACATGCTTGTCCATGATGTTAAAAGAGTCAGAATCTCTGACAAGGGGGTTTTACAGTGAAAAAGTTCATAGAAGTTGTGACCATGTAGTACTAGATAACATGTTTTACTTATTTGATAGGCAAGAAAAAGTGAAGCAGTGATAATTATATGTGCAAAACTAGGAACTCACAAACAGACTTCTTCTAAGTACAAATAGTAAGGGATCATAAATAATCAGCATTTTCTTGTGATACAGTTTTCCTTGGCTCTTATTCATCCTGTTGATTTCCCTTTTTAGAGGGTTTCACAGTTATACCTTAGACTGAAGAGTAGCTGTGCTTCTCACTTATTCCTAAACAGACATATTTTGTGTGCAACAGCAGTAAACAGATTCCATTTTTTTTTCCCCAAGTGGTATTTTGCAAGAAGCTCTACCAGCTTATGCATTATTCACATCCTAGATATGTAGATATTTGTAAGACCAGGGAACGGGAATTTATTTCCAAAGGCTAATTTTGGTCTATAAGGCTAATTTCCCTGGAGTCACTTGTAGTCAGTAGAGGAAGATAGTACGATAGTATCCTCCAGAGAAAGTTCAGAGTAGGAGACTAATTAATCTCAGAGGGGAAGCTAACCACACTAGACTATAGTCAGTTTTGGCCCACTCTGGTCATTCATGAAGATTATGCCAACTGTACAGAAATAATCTCTTCTTTTTTCTCATTTATTGTCCCACCAAAGCCTGTCATCTGCAGAACTTCCTAAGAATTTTTACATTATTACATTTCACGTAATTTACATTTTTACACAATAGGCACAGGAATGGACTGTGATTTGGTCCTAAGAGGAATCTCACTGCTACTCTACCAATACCTACTCACTGGCTGCACATGTTGACTGCTTAATATATTTACCTATGCAGTTTCCTTTGTTCTCCAGATCCAGTTTTGTAGGATGGTCCCCATGCATGCTCTTCAAGGTTAGTCTAGGGCAATCTAGCTGCATCCAGACTAAGCAGAGTTTGACATTGACTTGGCTTTTAGTCCCACATGGTGATCCTTAGAACAAAAGACATAATTACTGTTTTTGTCATTTGTTGCTTGTTTGTTTGTTTGTTTTTCTGTTGAAAATGTAACTAATGATATGAAGGCTTTATTGCAGCCTGTCAGAGACATATTCTTATAGATTGAAATGGTTGCATGCCCCTGCATCATGGTACGTTCAGGAACTTGTGGGTCAAGAACACATTCAGAAAGGATTAGAGAATTGTGTAGAGCACACTGTAACAAGCTACTGTTGTCTTAAACCTTCAGCCTTTTGGAAGTTATTTGCCAAAGAAGCTATTCCCAGAACCATTTTCAGGTTGCATTTCAGAAAGAACAATTCTGTTCTCTTCAAAAGGAAGTTTAAATAATATCTATACAGCACAACCAAGAGACTAGTTATGGCAGTGAGGAGGGGAGCTGAATTATATGACAGTGCAAATGTATCCATTAAGAATAACATTTAAGATTATTTGAAAAGGCAGTTTTCAAATTACATGCTGCAGATCTCTTAATTCCAAATAATGGTAAATCTTCAATCAAAATATTGTGTGGCACTATGAAAAATCAATTAAAACATTAGGTTTATAAGTGATATGATATGTGGAGATTCTTGAAGAGCTGGCTAGTGCATGATTTTGATTATTGTCTGACCTCAATTGTTCTATATTAGCAAAGTATGTTAAAAATAAAGACTGTCTCATGCAAAACTTATTTAGGGTTGAAGCATTCATCAGGGGTCTGTTTTTTCAAAGTAAACAGGAAGAAAAGTGTGTCTTACAACCAATCCCAAATGGAATGGAACTGTCCCTGCAGCTGTTTCTGCCCTTAATAATTTGACCCTCATTGCTTTAAAGGAAGGTCTTGTTTTCTCTGAGTATAAGCAACTCTAATTTACATATATACCACCTCTCTCATCTACTTTACATCCCTCTGACAAACACAGCCTCGCTTATGTGGAAAAATACCTTGAAATGGAAGCTTAACAAACATTCAAGCAAGACACATGCACTCTGCAGGAAACAATCCTTCTGTGACAGAGATACAGATAATGGATCTCTTCTCTTTGTTATATCCAGAGTTGACTGAAAACTACAATATTGTTACTTAAATCAGCTCTACATGTTTCATTTTGTTGGCTCAATGAACAACCAAATACATCAAAAAGCAGCATTTCTTAGCCTCATTCTGGACACACAGCTATGTGAAGAAAATCTAAAAAGCATGCCATCTCAAAGAAAATTCTGATATATAGCGTATAAACTGCATCATGATCATGCTGAGAGCAAAAAGTGTAGTTTAGAGAAAAATTTTTTGTACCCTGAAATTTAAGACAGCTGAACCAGAGGAAACTGCTTCTGTAAGGATCTAATGTGACAAAGTTATTGCTCTAGCTGCTTCTGGTTGAAGTACAGATAAAGGCAGAAGTATTATACATAAAGGCTTATATAAAATCATATAATCTCAGCTGCGCTACAGACGTGGAGGTGTGTCACTACAGTAATTCTCTCTTATTTAACAAGAAAGAATACTACTGAAATGTGTGAACTTATAATTTTTGTAGACAGCAGTGATTGTGTCTTACATATTCCAATGACATGAGGAGCATGTATCTCACAAAGGCACCAAGGATTTAATTATTGAGGTATAAAAGCATGTGCAAGAGCCCAATGCCTCTTATTGAGCCAAGGAATAATATGTGTATCAGTGAACAAGCAAAGGCAATTAAGGCTAAAAGAAATAATAAACATCTATAGCACATAATTTCTGTAAGTTTCATGGGGTCAAGTGTTTTGCTTTTTGCGAGTGAATAAAGCTTAAAGAAACTCACGAACTGAAAAATGCAAAGTCCTGCTGTAGGAATTGCATATTAAGTTCAAGATATGTTTCAACCTGCAAAAGATAGTCTATGAGTCATTTTGTTCTATCTTCCAGTACTACTTTCTTAGAATGGGTAAAAGAACAGAATTACATAGTCATTTTAAAAATTAACAAAAAATAAAAGAATTTTAAAACTGTCCTCCCAGGCAAGTTTGGAGTGTAAACAAAAGTATGTAACAAAAGAATTTCTCCCTGACATAATCTTTCAGCTTGGAGCATAAGGCATTGTTTGTGTGAATTTGGAGAGCACATGATGTGTAACCTTCATAGCTCTCTGGGAAAACACAGGTAGCTTTTAACTGATATTTCACTTTTTTTATAGAAAGGAACATGCTCAAAAGTATGACTTTTTTTCTTTGATATAGACCTTTTATGAAATAGCAGCTGAGTGTCTTGTGACTGATGGAATAAACACAGGTTTAGGTGTATGTTTCATACAGGAAGGAAGGAAGGAAGGAAGGAAGGAAGGAAGGAAGGAAGGAAGGAAGGAAGGAAGGAAGGAA
>JANVCC010000021.1:36661037-36721758 GCA_025345505.1 Todiramphus chloris collaris
GAAGGAAGGAAGGAAGGAAGGAAGGAAGGAAGGAAGGAAGGAAGGAAAGAAGGAAAAATGTTTTCAATTCTATTCCCATGTGCTTTTCATAACAGATCTTTAATTTTACTTGAAACATCTATCTGGCCTTCGAAATTTACAGCCTAATTGATTAGGGAAACCTTTTTCCTGCAGTGGTGAGAAACTCTTCTACTTTCCCAGAAAATGTCTGCCCCCTTTAAATATAGCTTGTCTGGCTGTCTTGTACCTATTAAAATGTATGTAGAGTGATCCACTTTCATCTTCAAGTCCAAACACTTGTGGTTTTTTCTGGCTCTTAACAGTGACTTGATCACTGACCTTAATCAAATCCCTTAGAACTCAAAGCAGCAAAACACAAAACCACATTTTTTTATTTAAATAAGACTACATTTAGCAACCACTTGAGCATTTTGCATTCTGTTGGTCTGTGCCTTCCATCTGTGTAAAGGAAAAGAGTATGTTTATACCTTCCTTTCTTCCCTTACAGATGTTGCAAGATTTAATCAGTTTGAAGAAAAATGGTGTTTTAATTGCATTGCAGAGAATTGAATGGCTGTAATTCATGAGAAAAGATGCAGTGTGACCAGCAGCAAGACTTACAGAGAAAAGGTGGAGTTGAAAAACTTGAAGTACAACTCTCAGAAGATTAGTGAACATAAAAGACAAGGCTAAGTTGTTTCCAGTCTCCCTTTTTAAGTATTTTTTCATTTGGTGTAAAGTCGCCTTGTTTTGTTGGGTATTTGTTTTGAAACTGATTTAAGAAAAAGGAAATAGTTAAATATCAAAATTCCCCAAAGAATACCCCTGCTGGTTGTTCCCCCCCCCCCGTCAGAGATGGTGACAGGGGCAGTGTAGTGTATGTATGACCAGTGGGTGACACCCCAACCCCCCTCCCCAGTAAGCCCCATCATTACAGCATGCCAGTAGTAGGCACAGACAAGGGGACTGTAAAGACAAGATATGCATAAAATGGATATAGTTTCTCTCATCAAAGAAAGTTCTCAAGGCTACTTTTATTCACAGAAATCATCTTTCTTTTGTTTCTGAGGAATTCTAAAAAGTCAAAATATTAATAATTAAAGGCAACATCCTACCCACCCCCACCTTCCCTAACTCCAAATTATACAATCCAACAAAACAGCAACAAACAAAGGAAAGAAGCTGTAAAAATCATTAGGGACAGATTTGGAAGTGCTTCCTGATATTTTTAAATGCTAAACCTTCTGTGTATATGTGTACATAACACTGATGCCTTAGGGAACTCAGCTGTTGGGATAAGTTTTTAATATTCTATTTTGGATACTCAGGGAAGAATTCTTCAGTCTTCCTGCTTCCACCCTGCAAGACCTTGTATGCCAAGAGGGGTCATGGGTGTCCTTGCAGATGTGATGTTCTGGTTTTCACCTTCCAGAATAACAATAGAAATAAATATTTGGAGCAGATGACAGGAAATATTAAGTTTCTTCTTTACAATGCAATTAAAATCCCATATTTCTTCAAAATGAATAACACCATTGTTTATGGACTATATGTTGATCTCGTCCACCATTCTTAAAATAAAGCTGAACTCCTGAGGCAAACTATCTGTGAGATTTTAATGAAAGTATTAATGAAACATGATTTTATAAAGTAAAGATATGGGAAAATGGGTTATTGTAAGCAAAGGTTTTATAAATTATGCAGTCCACAGATAAAATAAAAAAGATGAGAAACTGTAACATATACAACTCTACAGTGATTTTAACAGTTTGTTCTTAAGGAAACTATGAAAGCCTTTTAATATTATCAAATTTCAAGTCTGAAAATTGCATTGCTTTTCCAGTAGCAACGCTTTGTACTAAGGAGAACCGGTGAAACCTCCTGCATGTGTTCATACTCCATGATCACAGTTCTGTTAAATTCTAGCTGGCTTCCTAATCTAAGCAGAGAGTAGACCAAAACTGAAGAAATATTCTTTCATTATGAATGTTTAGGTCAGCGTATTAGAGGATTTCACATTAAATCTTGTTTCATGGTTGCTTGGATTATCATGACACTATGGCTCTGTGTGGGTATCTCATATAAAATTTTGGGGTCTGTTTCTGAAAGTAAACAATTATTTTTGTAGACCTGCAGTGTGTGTTCAAGATACTATTGTCTTTTGGAACAATAAAAATAAATTGATTTCATGGGCACATATTTATTATTTTATTTTATTTTGTTTCTTTGTCTACAAGGTGTCATGCAGAATAGAGAAAGACATCCTTTTTCAAACAGGTTTCTTAAATTAAAAATAGTGGTAAAAATGACCCCAAATCACACTCTTAATCTCTTTTTCTGGAGGGTTTTAATCTCATTATCATTTGTTTAAACCCCACTAAGATAGGGGATCTTATTCTCTTTATATTTTGGTTCAGAAATTAAGACATACAGGAGAACTGTATTTAGTAGTTTGCTATATCTTCAGGAGCATGGTCTCGCCTGATCCATCTTACAACTGTATTTAAGCAAATGTGCAAAATGACTGCACAGTGGATGGAAAAGATGTTGAATGCTGGGTGTCAACATCTATTAGAGTGGAGATCTAAAGTGTGTGTGTCAGGGATCAACACCTTAAAAAGGCTACAGAACTGTTATTTTCTGTCTTCTTTATGACAATTGCAACTATGGTCATAGAAACTAAAAAGGAGTGTATGGGAGATAAAATAAATGGAAATAAAGGAATTTTTTTACTCTACACTGTAGAAACATCTTGGGATAATTAAATATTCAGTGATCCAGGTAATCAGTACATTTGGAAGTGCATGTAATAAAAAATCCCATAGATTATTGATTGTGATTTCATTCTCACCAAATATGATAGAGATATCTCAACATCAACTCACTAGTACTCATCACAAACTGGGAGATTCTTGTCAAACACCTACAGACCTAGAAAGATATTCCTTATCTCAGTTATCATTTAGATCTGAATTTAATGATCTATCTATCTACTGTTGTGTAAATTAAGTAAAACCATAAGCATGGTTGTACTGATTCAGAACAAAGGTCCTGACCCCAGATGAGGAAGCCATCATGGCAGTGGACAAAAATAAATGTTGAGGAAGAGTTTAAAATAGGAAAAGCATGTATAATAATTCCTGCTGGTACTTTCCAGGTTCAAGGTTTTTTAAGATCTAGGACTTTTCTGAAAGTACTTGGTAAGCTGTCAAGGCCCTAGTGGCTCTCACAGGTCTGACTGTCCCTGCCTAGCCTCCCCCACCACTCCCTCCACACTGACCATGGCCCAGGAACCTCTGACAGCCTCCCTGGGGCTGTCAGCCCCTGGCCCATCCCTGTCGCAGCAGGGTCAGGCTCCAGCTCCCAACAGCCCTAGCCTGCCTGTCCACGGGCCCCTATCTGGGCCCTGATCCCAGCCCAGACTTGGCCTGTCTCTGTCCCCAGGGAAGTGACTAGTGACTGACGCTGGGGATGCCCCACTGTTCCCTGGCTGCCCTGCTGCTAGATGGGATGGTGGAATGGGCCCATCCTGTAGGGCCCTGCCCTGACCACACCCTGTGGGGAGCCACCATGGCTCCAGCACCCTAGCAGTCAGCTTGCTCGGCCCTCTCACAAATGCTTATGTAAGTTCTGCTTTCAAAACTCAGTTTCATTTGATGCCACAGAAACTTTGAGCATTCACAGCATCCCACAGAAGCAAGTTCTGACTCAAATGTCTGTTATGTGGCTTCTCTTCTGCATCTGGCTTCAATTAGTTTGATTTTTTCACACCTTTGTTATTATACTGGTGGGGAAAGTAAAACTTTCAACACCCAGGATTTTATACATCTTTATTACCCTTCTCTTTCCTATCTTTTATTTTGCAAACTAAAGAGCTTTGCTCTTTTTTTGACAAAAAAAAAAATCGTCTTAATATTTCCTAACAGGTAAGTTTTGATTTGTTTTTTAACAATATTGAGCAATGAGTTCTTATTTTCTTTAAATAGGTCATAATCCCAGCATCCCAAATGACAACAATCAGCTTGCCCTCACTATTTTCCTAAAACACTCTGCCATCCAAATAGCTTGTTTGGAGGACACTTCAGAGTTGTGAGCATCAAATGCCTTATGAATGAGGTGAAATATTAAAACTGAAGTACACTGGATGCCAAACAATATATAGGTGCAGAAAATTACCTTTTTGTTATGGCTGCTAATTTGAATAAAGAACAAATTTAATCTATTCAGAAAATTTTCAGCATAATGAAGCTTTATCAGAAAATACCTCTTCAATGTACTTAAAATATTTCTCTTTAAAGTTCTTGAATTCAAGGAATTTCTACCAAATCAAAGAGAGGACCGTATGAGGAAAACCTGACAGAACCGTTATCTAATGTTAGCAATTTAGAATCCAAGGCTCTAAAAAGAATAGTATTTTAGATGTGATGTGTTTTTCCCCTGTGTATGAAATCTCATTATCTGTGGTGCCAGACCAGTTTGCTGTGGCAAGGTTTACAGACTCTTTGATACCAATTGATGACCCCCACCTCTAAAGAGGGGTCAGCTTTTGGCTCTGCAAGACAACCCTAGCAGCCTTGAGATCTTTATACCAAGTCTGGGGTCTTGGATTTTCCGGTTTTCTTGCATGGAAATGTTGGAATGGACAGTTGTGGCAATTTCACATGGCTAGCAGCAGCAGTCAGCCTGACAAGAATGTTAATTTCTGTGCAGCAGCTGCTGGAGATCAATGGAGTGTGACCATAGGAAGGCCCCCTGAGCAGATTGTCCTTTGGCCAAAGATTCTAAGATGTCCCGACTCCTGAGCCAACTTGTTCCCCAGCCTCTTGATCCTCTTAAGAATGTGATTTTCGCTTAGCAGCTGCAGGTCCCAGTTCATTTATTTTACTTGATGGGAACAGAGGATGATAGGGGAAAATGCTTTTTTTATCTTCTTCAGAATTTCTGTTCATGGGAAATTTAGCAAATTTGGTTTCTGCATGATTTGGTTCAAAACCAAATATAGAAATATCATTATGTAGGTTTTATTACACAAAATAGAGTATCTGAATTTTGGCCAGTTGCTGTGCCAACTATTCCCATCTGCCCTGAAACAGGCATGTTACAGAAGTAGGCTCTAAGGGCAAAAGTAAAAGAGTGGCTGAGTGTTCCGGATGAACTGAGCTGCTATGGAAAGTTTAAAAAAAAACAAAAAAAACCCAAAAAAAAACAATCAAAAAAGAAAAAAAAAACAAAAACCTTTTTTGAAACAGACTTTGAAACAAATTATTTTTGTACTCTTTTTATTAAAAATAAAGATAAAAGATCATTGATTGAAACACTATCCCTAGAACAATAGCAAGAAAGTAATATAGTTACTTCATTCAGCCATCTGGTCTTCCCAGGGCTCCAGCAGTTAGACCCTGTTAACCCTGATCTAGGGTGGGTTTTTTGTTTTTTTTTTTTTTTTTTATTTAACTTTATGATGTCGTCAGAAAGTGCTTACACATGCAGTATCAAGCCATTTTGTATAAATCTGTTCTAATACTCTTAAAACCACACAGCACTCAGAATCCAGGATTAAGGCTTTAAACCAGATGAAATATATATTGGGATTCCCAACAAGTTTTCTTTCTTTTTATAATGCAAATGTGTTAATGCTCTGACCTCAAAACTGAAAGACCAAAGTCCAGATAGCTATAAAGAATCTGGCAAAACACTGTTCATCCAGAACAGGCACTCAGTAAAATAGGACTCCCCCATCCTAAATAACAACAAAAAGAGTTATCAAAGATTTCTTTCTCAATAACATTGTTTTGTTTCCATTCTAATCACAATTTCAGACATGATTATTGCAATATTTACATGTCTCTGCCGGTTAAAAAAAAAAAAAAATCCAAAAAAAACAAAAAAAAAGAGTAATTCCACAAAGCACAGTATTTTTGAAATCTGTAGCTTCTTGAAAGAAAATATATTAATAATAAAACACAAATTACTGAAAAAATGCTGAGGCACTTTTCTGACCTGCAAGAAGTTTCTATTAAATAAATAATAAATAGTAACAACAATAAATAGTTAAATAGTGTCTTCTATTTTTTTGATTTTAAAGAATATATCTTGTGTCTTTCACAAAAAAATAAGTTCTAGTATTTCTTTCATTAAGTTAATAATCCAAAATGAAGGGAAAAATAAAAGTTACATACTAAAACCCAGCACTAGAATGTTATTGACAGTTCTATGTTCAGCCCAATAAATCCCAATGTGTTGTGTATTAGACATTCCAGATGCTTAGAATCAACTGGTCTTCAAATAACAAAGAATATTAGTTCTGTTAATCTTTCTTTCATGTGTTCTGTTGTTTTCACCACCACAAAAATAAATAAATAAATAAATAAATGGCCCTAAGTGAAGGAAAGAAAAAAAAATAATTCTGTATGTATAAGAAAGAAACAAGATAATACAGAAGTTGTGAAAGGTGCCCTAATTGGTTAACTTACTGTTTCTTAAGCATAAAGTACACAGCAAACAATTTATCAGCAGTACAGTATAGCATTGTAGTATAAACAATGAATCTCACCCAGTTTTCCTTTTTGAAGGTTTCCCAAATGTTTGATCATCAAAAGGCACAGCAAGCCTGTAGAATTGGTATCTTCAGTATATGCATGCAGCCTTTCCTCATTCTGGTTAATTTGCTATACTCTACCTGGAGGCTGGTAACAAGCAGAGTACTGCATAGGTCTGTTCTCCAGCTTGTACTGTTTATCATCCTTATCAGTGGCCTGCAGGAGATGAAGGAGTGAGTTCTCACAGAGTTTGCAGATGTCACTAAATTGTGGAGGACCAATCAATATGCTTGAGGGCAGGGCTGCTGTACAGAGGGACTAGGTGCAAGCTGAAGGAATGGGTCAACCTTGAGAAAATCAACAAGGAAAATGAGAAGTCCTGCACTTAGGAAGGAAGAACTTGTTGTAGGTCAGGGACTGACTGTCTGGAGAGTAGCTCTGCTGAAAAGGACATGGGGCCCTCAGTGGACCACTGCATAATGTGAGCCAGCAGTGTGCTCTGGCAGCAAGATGGTCAACACAAACCTAAGCTCTATGAATAGCAGTATGACCAGTAGGTCAAGAGAAATGATTGTTTCCCTCTACTTGTTACTCATTAAACATCATGTAGAATACTGTGGTCAGTTTGTCCCTGTCACCTCTCAAGGTCAATGAAAATATCAATCATCTGGAGTGAGTTCAGCTGCTTTATCAGGACTTTCTAGCTGTTAAAACATAGTGGCTGCTGAATCTTCTTGCACTCTTCCATTTCTTGCTGTTATTCTCAAGCCCATATTTTCACACCTTTATGGTGACTGGGGCCCTCACCAAGTAAGAGTTGACATGACCATACATGACCACAGATCAGACTCAAATAGGGTATAAATAGACCAACACCAGAGAGCTGATTTGAATCAGTTCTCCTTGGAGCAACAGGTCTGCATTTTGGGTAGCTACTCTGTTTTGTGGATGCCTCTGCAACAGGTCTCATAGCTGAAGTTGATTTGTTGTTGAACTGAAGACTGCCTGAAGTACCTTCAGACTGCAATTTTCTATGATTCTGATTATTTTATTCTATATTTTTAAAAACCTCCTTACCAGTTGGATTAACTGTCCACTTTGTCTAATATCCTTTTTCTGACAGGAATCAATGGTGGCTGCCTATATGGAAGTGTAAGAACATGTCAAGTGTAGTACTATGGTAGTTCCAAACAAGAATTCATGATCAGACTGTGTTAGAACTCTCTCTTGATTAACACCTTACCCAGATGATTCACACTATCATCCTAATACTTTTCCCTTCCTTCTGCAGTATCAGATGGTTAAAGAAGGTCTCAAGTTAAAGACAGGACATCATATAAGGACAGAACAATACTACGTTTGCTCAGTTTTCTATTCTTTCCCTTTCTATCCACCAGAAAGCATTTACAACAAAGAGATACTGGTCTAAAATGGGCACTCAGTCTGACCTTCTATGAGCATTCATACAGAGAGGATCTGGCTTTTCAGGTAGCTATCAGCTTTCATATTTGTACAAATTTTAGATTCTTAATACAACCAAAGCAGTCTAAAGCTAATTGAGACAATGTCTGAAAACCATGAGCATGTGCATTCATCTCTTAGGTAGAGAAAAAAAGTGATTTTCTTAAGGCAACAATGGGACTCAAAGTTTTATGTCTGCTAAGTAAAGTGCAAAGACCAGGAAATAATAAATTAATAGTGGTAAAATTGATAGCCAGGCTTTGCCTTTCATCCAGATGCACATCTATAAAGATCCAGCCAATTTTTTTCTTGTAATCTTGCCAGGGAAGGGAAAAAAAAATCATTACCAGAATTTAGCATGCTGTATGATTTTGAGAATAACCCTTCAAGCTGTCAGTCTTGTTGCCAAAACTACTGTGCAACAGTATTAAGCAACAGGAGCATGGACTCATTTCAAACCCAGGTGCTGAGCGATTTGAAATGCATGAGATCCTTGTTGTGAAACAATCATTCCTTCTGAGGCTCTTTGTGTCCTCATCACTCCATGAACTGTGCTCATGGTGAATGCGCATTTACTTGCCTTGTAGCAAAGTGTTCACATGCAAATTTTCAAGAAGAGTGAACTGCCTCCTCCTTTCCTTCCAGGATGCTGTCCTTATAAGAAATAGAGCACCATAAAGTAGATTAACTGGGGGGTTTGCAAGAGTAGTAAAGGAAAGTCAGGGAGCAGATAACCTCTGATTCATGGACAGCCATGTACCAGCTTCAGGTAACAGGAAAAAACCCTTCACATTCAAAAAGAAAGTAAGAACACTGTCAGTCAAATAGGGCTTAGGAATTTGTAATAATTTATGACTCATGGAATTAGGGTTTTCCAATACTTACAATTTTTACTATTGTATGCTAACTGTTTCTGTAGCAAAGCTCAGACTTATTTTCAATACTTAAAGCTATGTTCATGCAGCATGTGATTCATCTCATGCAGCTTCAGTTTTCTAAAAGTTACTTGTCTAAGTCAAAGCTGGATCCCTTTATATCACTGAGGAAAAAATATGAACCACCTCAAGATGAGATAAATCACCTTTCAGGGATGCTTTTTTCTTTCTTTTGACTACAAAGTAAACCTAAAGCAATGAGATGAAATTCAGATACTTTGCCTGTGATTTCAGAAGTATGTAGTTCAAAATTTGTTGATTTGGACAGTTTCTCGATCCAATTGCTTTTATGTTACTGTAAACCAGAGGGCTAAAGAGTGCTATACAGATTGGGACAGAAAAAATATCAGTCTGCAGGTGTGAAGAATAATTTAAGGCATTATTGCCAGCAAAAAAGGAATCTTATTCTAACTTTTAGATATACACATTAGGTGAGATAAATCCATTCACAGTACCTCCCTTCAATGAAGCTGAAAAATATTGCACTTATTTACTTCAGAATTGTAATTTCATTATCTATTCAAAACATCAGTTTTCTATTATTATGTGAAAATTACCATTTAGTGAACAGTGAGAATACTTTAAGAAGCTCAGACAGCAGATATGTGCCAGAGTCAGATGCTAATTAGTGAGTTATGCTTGCACTGGGCAGTGCAGGGCAGTGCTAGAGCTAGTCCATCCTAAAGGCATAATTCTGTGTGGTGCTGAAAAAAGCCAGAAAGGGGTTTTCTGCATCCTGTATCCTGTACAGAAATAGGGCAAGAAAATAAAGCAGAATGAATTAGGATGTCATGTGTACCATGGTCTAAAAACAGAAATCAGGCGTATTTGTAAGAGAGAGGTAATGATTTTATTAGACCAACTGATACAACTGGTAGAAAAATGGCAAGCTTTTGGGCATGTAAGCACTCTGTACGAGTTTCCTGGTTTTCTGACTGTATGAATTTGGACAAGCTATAAACAGCTGAAGACAGATTTTATAATGGAAAAATGTAATGAAAATTTAACTATGCAGCTCTACTATCACTATCTATTATTTACTATAATGAATTTTTACATATATACAATATATATTCATTATTCTTATCTTTGCTAAGATAACTTCAGAGGAAAAGAAAATATTAGTGTTGTAAAAACTGAAGTCTTCCCATCACTTACAAGAAATAGTATCTTGTGACCTAAAAACATGCATCTCTTATAAATAACAACACAGCCCTAGCTCAAGGAAAGAAAGTTGTGACATTAAATTAATCATAGAATAGAATCATAGAATAGCTTGGGTTGGTAGGGACCTTAAAGACCATCTAGTTCCAACCACTCTGCCATATACAGGGCCACCTACCACCAGACCAGATTGTTCAAAGCCCTATTCAACCTGGCCTTGAACACTTCCAGGGAGGAAGTGTCCTCAAATTCTCTGGGCAATCTGTTCCAGTGTCTCTCCATCCTCACAGAAAAGAAATTCTTCCTAATATCTGATCTAAAACTACCCTCTTTCAGTTTTAAATCATTACTCCTCATCCTACCCCTACACCCACTGATAAAGGGTCCCTTCTCATCTTTCCTGTAGGCCCTCTGTAGGTACTGTAAGGCTTCTATAAGAAGAGGCTTCTCTTCTCCAGGTTAAACAACCCCAAGACTCTCAGGTTGTCCTCACAGAGGAGGTGCTTCAGCCCCCTGGTCACGTTTGTGGCTGTCCTCTGGGTCTATGTCTTATGCTGGATGCCCCAGAGCTGAACCCAGTATTCCAGATGGGGTCTCACAAGAGTGAAGTAGAAAGGAAGAATCACCTCCCTTGACCTGCTGGTCATACTTGATGCAGCCCAGGATGCAATTTGCTTTCTGGGCTGCAAGCACATGTTGATGGTTCATATTCAATATTTTATCTACCAACACCCCCCAAGTCCTTCTCTGCAGGGCTTCTCTCAACCCATTCTTCTCACAGAAGTGATAATGACTGTCCTATAGTTCCCTGGGTTTTTCTTTGATCCCTCTTTGAAAATGGGCATTATGTTTTCCCTTGGCTAATCAATTGGAAAATGTCTTACCAGAAACTAGACATCGGGAATGTCAAACCACAGATGAGTGAAAACTTCAGCCTCTTACTTGTTACTAATTCGTGAAATGAATAAAAGCTTTTAAAACAAACAAAGAAACGCCACCCTACTTTGAGTTCATTTTATTATTGATAGTAAATTATCTGAGCAATTTCTCTGGATAACTGTGTTGGAAATAAATGACAACATTTTGGTAGGGAGGGGCTGCAGGTTTGGCTTCTGTGAGGAGAGACTGGTTCCAGCCAGCTCCAGAAAACCCATTGCAGAATGCAGCTTAGACCCTCAGTCAAGATGGTGGCACTTCTGCGAACATGTATTTAAGAAAGGGCAAAATGTTACACAAATAGTGAGGAGAGAAGAAGAAAATGTGAGAGAACAGCCCTACAGATTGCAAGGTGAGATAAGGTGAAGGGGAAGGAGGTACTCTGAATTCTGGAGCAGCTTTTCCCCTGTGACTCGGGGTGAAGACCTTAGTGATGTGTGTTGTTTCCCTGCAGCCAATGGAGGACACCATGTCAGAGGGGATACTTATTACCTGAATGAAGCTGCAGCCCATGGAGAGCCCAGTCTGGAGCAGAGGAAAATTGTGAGGAGGAAGGAGCAGCATAGAGGAACAGTTAACCTGATGACAGCTGGCATTTCCCATCCTGCTATGATGCTTGTGGAGCCTCAGGTGGAATGGGAAAGGGGGAGACAAAACTTGGGAGTGATGTTGAGACTCAAAAGGGAAGAGTGGGAAGTGTTGTTTGAATTTTTGTCTTTATTTCTTACCATGCAACTCTATTTTTAATTGACAATAAATTAATTTTCACCAAGTTGAATCTATTCTGACCATGACAGTAATTAAGTGAGTGATCTCCCTTTCTGTTTTGACCCATAAACTTTGTGATTCCCCCCTCTCCTGTTGAGAAGGGGGATCAAATGAGTTCTTGGCTGGTATTACTGGTCAAGGCTAACCCACCATGACAACAGATAAAGACAACATTGAAAAGCTTCATCCAAATTTCCAGATACTGACATATATTATTAGTCTTGGCACAGAGTAACAGATGAGATTAATTTACCACTACTAAGACACTTTACAACACAATTTGTCCTGAAATTAGCTGCACAGAAAATTTAAAAATTGCCATTATAATAGAATGAATTATTCATCTTTCTATAAGGAGACACAAGAGAAGGTGCAAGTAGATTAGATGAGATATATTAGGCGCTAAGAGGTTATTTTGTATAGAATGTGATTGTGCTCCACTTCCTTTATCTAGCTGCTTTTTCCAATTGCAATGATCAGAATTCTTGATCCTAGGAGGAGCAAGATTTGTCTTTCATGTTATTTATTATAAATTCTGGAATCTCATACAGGAAAAACACTGTGTGTATTCCTCAGTAGCTTTAAGAAAGGACCATATTAGATACTTTAACTTGCACCTAGCATTGTGCTAACTCAAATCCATTTCCTGGTTCTCAGTAAATCCTCAATCAATCTCTTTCCAAGGCCTTCTGTATTGCTCTTCAGAAATCTCTTCAAAAGAGTTCTCTGTTGCCTTTCACTAGGCAAAAGAATTTAAGGTGAGTTTAGTCTCTAAAAGCTTTAAAAAGCCTGGTCACAGGTATATTAGAGTTATCAGCATGCAGGGTAAAAGGAATTATGTCCTACACTGAGAAGTCTCAGTGTAGTACAGTGGAAATCAAGAGGGGGAGTCACTCATCCCATTAAGGATGTTCTCAAGGTGCATTATGTTTCAGAGGCACCGTAAAACTACAGTCTCTGATACTGTTCTACATGGTATTTGGTACAACTACTGACATTTCTAAGCTACTATTTATACTTTTTTACAGTGTATGTAAATTATTTGCCAAAGTTATCGTTGCTTTACAAATATATATAGTTTTTTAAAGTTGTATTCATTTTTAAAAGTTTCTTCATTAAGAGAAGAAAAATTTTGTATGTTTTAAATATTAGCATTTCAGTGTCAGTGAGCTACACCAGAAAACTCTGAAAGAAGATCTATATGCGAGTTGTGCTGGTGTAACATGTTGTTATAGCAGAGCATTTTATCTTCATTCCAGCACCTCCATTCCTCAGAACACTTATTTTATATTAAGAAATGTTAGGTCTGAAAGATTAAGTATTGATAATAAAACTTGATTTTGTTTTCAAAGGATGGACTGGTGATTGGTGCATTGATTAGATAAGGCATAATATTCATGTGATAGATCTATAAAATGCATGTGAAAAGGAGAATTCCAATTTTGATTTGTTTTGTTTTTGTGTGAGTAATTTCCCAGGTCTGAAAGTATTTCCATTCATTTTACTAGTTCTAGAACACTGTAGTATGTATGCAAAGGCTTCCATGACCCTGAAAGAAGCAAAACGATTACTATAAAATATACTGAGAAACTACACCTACATATGATCTTCACTGCATACCCATAAGAAAATATGATCAAACACAAATATTCATGTAGTGTCAGAAGACATAGAAGGAAATTGTGAAAGGGATTGCCATGACTGTAGCTTGAAGCATTCCAAATACAAATGTAAACTATTAATCATAATAGAAAGGAACACATAAAAAACAGGCTGCTAGTAAGAGACTGACAAAAGACTAAATAAAGACTTTCAAGCTGAATGTTCCTTCCAGGCAGTATAGTGGAAACTATATATAATACCAAACATAAGATGACAAAAAGCATCTTTCATTACAAAAAGCCAAGATCTAATCTTGGAAATGTAAAAGTGGATGAAGAACAGTTGAAATATTTTAAAATCTAAATAAAAATCACCCTTTCATTCTTGATTAAAAAAAAAAAAAAAAAGTTTCTTAGTGCTTCCAGATACTATTGTGTTTCCTGTTTAACTTCACTTAGAGCTGTAGGTATTGACCAACTCTAAAATTAAAACACAAGTGTTTCAGCTTTGTCACATCAAGATGGGAGTGTATAAAATTACTATACATCACTTTCATCATCTGTAAAATGTAGACTAGAAACACTTTTCACCTCACAAGAAGACTGTGGTAGTTAAACCACTACTGGTCTAATAATATGTACACTATCTGGAAATTTCTACTTCTATTCTGTTCTCAAGCTACTCAGTAAACATTGTTTTGTACCTGAGTCATCCTTTCACTGGAAGTGTCATTTTACCATTTCATTCATCTGTGGTTTTCCTATCGACAGTTTCATTGTCATGAAGATGCTGTTTTATAACAGGGACTGTTTTCTGTGATATCTGTTTGATTGACCAGGTATTTACAAAGGTAATAAAAATTAATAAAACATCAAGAATCAATGACTATAATAACACATGAAAATTAATGGCAATGAAAGCTATGTGCAAATACTGAATTAAGCATTTAGACTGAACTAGTCTACAGTATTTATATTGTTTTTAGAAAATACCAGGGGTTACATAATATGTCTTTGCTACAAATAAACATGATGCCTATGATTTTGACCCTCTTATTACTTAAAAACTTCTATATAGAGCTTAGTGTCATCACTTTTTATACCCATTACTCTGTGTTAGATCCAAAAGCCACAGACAACTCTAATCTTACCAATCAATCCTCCTAGCAGAGCTTAGCCTCTTAAGTCTTATAAATTTAGCAGTGCAGGAGTTAGTTAGCTATACATGGATGCCATAGATTTAATTTATAAAAATCTGTTTGTAAACTAAAAATGGACAACATATCACCTTTACAGTCTCTATTGATGATTTCCTAGAAATAAAATTACATAGTTTTGGTGTTATCAAACCTAACAGAATAGACTGTTAGTCACCTCTTTGTAAAACCTCGGTTTTGAGAGATTCAAACTTTGATTAGTCCATCTTTGATTTCAGAGATGGCCATTAAAATTTTCAATGCCAGCTTAGTTGTGATTTCTATATAGCTATAATGTCTCTATCAGTGCCTAATGTATTTGTAAGCATCTAATATTCATATCCCTACACAAGCACTTATGCAGTAGAAAATACTGTTTCTGTATGAGTGTGTTTGTGCATGTTCATGCATGCGTGTAACTGAATAGGACACATTCTTGGTGTTTTGGAGCCTATTGCTTTGAAATGATATTTAGATTTGTGTAAGAAAGTAATTACATGTAAATGTAAATAAAGTATACAGGACTAGCAGGCAGTTCTTTCTCAGGAGTTAAGAAGTTAAGATTTCTAAGAAGTTAAGATTATCCTGCTCCTGCAGGGAGATTGGACTAAATGATGTTTCAAGGTGCCTTCCAATCCCTAACATTCTGTGAATCTGTGAGTCCCAGACCATTTTTCCAGAGATTTTCAGACATTACAAAACACTGCTATGATGCTTCCTGTAAATATTGTTCATCAGTCTTTCCCTGGAAGAAGGAAAAGAAATCAAGGCCCTCAATTAATAATATGATAACATATTGTAGCCTATTGACACATTTCCCTTTCAGAGGTTGGTAAGGTGCTCAGGCTGGTTCATCTCTCTATTTGTCAGTTACTGTTTCAGAGACCACTTACAGCATGATAAGAAAATAAAGTTTGCCACCAGAAAGATTCTGTTCCTTCATATATTTTTTCCTTGTGTGATAAGTCCTAACAAAGAAATATGAACTATTATTAGAGGTGGCTGTATTTCCCAGCTCTCTATCACTTACCTCCAGAGGGAACTCAGAGAACTGTGTCACATAAGCAGTGATTCTACTAATAACAGCTCACACATAAGGTGCAGAATATTTAAATCTCATAAAGTTTCATGTTTAAAATATGAACAGAAATTTAGAAAAAAAAAAAAAAAAATTGATACGTACATCTTGGTGTGCTTTTCCAGAGCCTTTTTTCAGAGGCTAAAATATACACTTATTATGGTCTAAGAGAATCATAATCATTGTATGTTTCACTTGATTTTGAAAGGAAGACCAGAAGCTACCTTTCCAGTTCCTTTTTGGTTCTAAATGATTGCTCAGCGTTGAACTTCTCTCAAGTTTCACCATTTTTTTTTCATGTGGAAAACCCTCCTAATGAAATCATACCTAGACTGATGTATATTACTGGGGAAAGGATCAGAAATGGCTGTCAAGTAAATCACAACTGCCTTTCCCAATGAGTATCTGTGCACAGCTTTGAGGTAAATCATAGGAGACTGGGCATTACATATACCATCAGCTTTCTTGAGGTCATTCAGGGTCCATGTTTGCCTCTTCATTATACTTCTATCTCACCATTTCTGTACATTCACAATATATGAATCAGCATGATCAGAGTCAAAGCAAACAAAATGTGATTCATTCACAAAATACTTGTGAAGTAAGAAACCTGTTGCCTGAAGCTGTGTTGTCATACATGTATCTTTGAAAAGTGTGTGTTCACCTTTAGCTCGTTGGCTACAGAGGTCTTACTGCTACACTTGACAGCCTTGGATAAGAGATAGGGTTCATAATGCTTCTTATCATTTTTAAGACAGAAGATGTTACAGTTTCTGCTCCTCAGGCTATATGTGAAAGCTGAAAATTTCGACATGAGCAGCTATGGATTTCCTCAGTGCAAAGAATAGTTATGTTCAAATAATTCTGATGCATAAATGTTTTCACTGTCTCTATGTCCCTATTATTTGCAGATCAGTTTAGTCCTGAATATCTTTAAAGTATCAAGCAAGTTCAAAGCATAACAGGCCTATACAAGAAGATTGGAAAGTGACTGAAAACATTTTCAGGTAGAACAAGACAAAAAGTAAGAAGTTCTTTGGATCACTTATACTACTGTTAGTACTCTAGACTGAACATATCCAAACTAACTTTTAACTATTTTAGGACCTGTAACAAATAAATGAATTGGCATAGAGCTGAGTCTCAGGGAATGAATTCTACTCTCAGGGAATGAATTCTAGCTTCCAGATAATGCCTTTGATTTTTACTCTCCAGAATTTGTCTGATAAAGTCTGGTCAACCTCTGTTTCACTTCAGTGTGCTGTATACAGCATTCATGTGGTTAGGCTTTTGTTCAGTCTTTTTGTTTGATGTTTTGGTTAAATTTACTGAAGATTTGCTTGTTTTATGGAAAAAGATTACTATACTGGGTAAATAGAAGGGGCTTAACCCTTGTTCAGGTATTATTATCTCCAGTATGTTCATTTCATCACTTAGAAATTGTGACTAGTGTTTTGCACATTCCAAAACAAAAACACTGCTTATGCTATCAGTTAACTGACATTTACAAAGAAAATTTATCTTTTATATGTTATGAAATAAATATAATAGATATAAAGTATAATAATGTTATTAAATTATTGTCATATTATTACATGCAATATGCAAAATTTATTATAAATTATGAGTTATGATAGATATATTACATATTTGTATTACATATTTTTAAATAGTTCTTATTTTCATTTTGATTCATTTGACAACAAAAAGCATTTCCAAAATTATATTCCCATTTTAAACTTTAGTTTGACTAGGTAGAACTTTTTTTTTCCAGACTTTGAACTTATCTAGGTCTTCTGTATGCTGTGCATTTATATACTGATTGCTATACATTTTACTGGATCTGAAATAATATACTGTATGTGAAGACAATTCATATATGTAACATTGCACAGAAGCTGGAATATTGACTCAAGTAAACAACTATCACTACCGCCTGCTAGTAAGATTACTGAGCCAAATGGCTTGTTTAGAGCACTGTCTTTATAGGGCAGATGGTTAAGAAAATAACACTGTCAAAAGGCTTGTCTACATTATTTTTTTCTACAGACAGTGGTTTCTTGCACCACTTTACAGTATATTTTACGTGGTTTAAAACATGATTTGTACCTGTATAACTTTCGCTTGGTTTATAACTGCACTGAACACAACCACAGTCAAAATTCTATTTCTCTAAAGACTTCACTTAGAGACTGAAACTTCACTGATACCAAGAAGAGATTAGCACCTCCTTCTCCAGTTCCCCTCCTCTGAATGCTGTAATGAGGGTGCCACACTGCCTCCTTTTCTCCAGACTATACAAGATCAAATTCCTCAGCTGCTCCTCATAGTACATTACTTCAAGCCCTTTCACCAGCTTTCTTGCCTTTCTCTAGATGCATTCAAGGACATCCACATCTTTCTTAAATTTTGGGACTCAGAACTGCACATAGTACTCAAGCTGAGGATGTATCAGCGCTAAAAACAGTGGGATAATCACCCCAATGCTCCAATCTATCTAGATCCCTCTGCAAGGCATTTTATCTCTCAAGAGAGTCAATAGCACCTCCTAGTTTGACATCACCAGCAAACCTGCCAAGGGTGCATTAAGTTCTGCATAGAGATCATTGACCAGTATATTGAACAGGACTTGCCCTAGAACTGAGCCCAGAGGAACACCACTGGTGATCAGTTACCTGTCAGATGTATTGGTATTCACTGCAACCCTTTGAACTCTGCCCTTCAGCCAGTTATTCTCCCAGCACATTGTGAACCTGTTCATCCCACAGCTGGACAACTTGTCCAGAAGGATGCTGTGACAGACAATATCAAAAGCTTTACTAAAATACAGAACAACAACATTCAGTGCCTTCCCTTCATTCACCAGGTAAATGACCTTACCGTAGAAAGAAAAGTTTGTGAAGGACTGTGTCATGTGGAAGGGACCACATGGTGGACCAGAGGAAGAGCATGATGAGGAAGGAGAACCAGAGACAAAACATTAGGGACTGACCACAAACCTCATCCTGCAAACATCCATCTGGACTGATCTGAGGGAGGAAGTAGAAGACTCAGGAGTGAAGTTGAGCCTGGGAAAGAAGGGAGAGATGAAGGTAAAGGTGTTTATACTTATTCTTATTTATTATTATCCTACTCTGTTTAATTGGCGACAAAATAAATTTATTTCCCCAAACTGAGTCTGTTTTGCTTTTGAGAATAAAAGCTGAATGATCTCTCGGTCCTTATGTTAAGCTATGAACTTTCCATTGTATTTTCTTCCTCTGCCCTATTGATGGAGAAGAAATGATAAAGTGGTTTGGTGAATGCCTAGCAACTAGCCAAAGCCAACACACCACAATATTCTATAAAAAAAGATGATAAAAAGAGTCTGATGGTGATCTAGTGCATACTCTAGTACATCTCTGGCAGTGGTTAAGCTTTCCTTACAGCCATGTGGCAAAATAAGTGTATCGGTGACAGCTGCATTGTTTCTTGAACTTCTTGTTGAGTTCTTGATACTCATGTCAGAAAGTGGTAGACATTCAGCACTGCATCCTATGTGGTATGGCAGGTCCTTTCTGTTGTCCTATACTAGTCCCTTTTCATCTAGACTAGTTGAAATTATGAAAATAGTGTCTGTATTTTTAACATAAGTAATGACATATATTTCCTATGGCATGTATTTGCTAGGAAGCCAGACTAAATTTTTCAGTGAGTCATTCGTCCCACTCATTTTAGGTACATGGTTTATAAATGTTTCTCCAAATTGTTATTTGGAGGTGCTTGTCTCTGTCCATTTTATATAGAGAAAATGTGGACAAGAGTTTCAGATTAGAAGCATAGCTTTCAGATAGGAAGATGAGGTAACTATAACCTTTTGTTACAAAACGAGAGAGAAGCATGAGATCATTAAGTGAGAGTTGTTTTGCCTTTGTGTTTTTTTGCAGTTTGACATTAGGAAAAATGAAAGACAACACCAAAGAATACTTTCTTGAAGGTTCTTGAAGCCTGTGAAAGTGAAGTTAGTTCAATCTTTAAGTGAAAATTCTAATCTATCCCTTGTGTATGCTAATGTTTTTGGTACTTATACATAAAATGAACAGTACAGTGCTGAATAATTGCTTATTTCCAAAAACTTCATAAAGAGTTTTATTATGTATAGTTACCCTATGTACTTGGATGAGTGCTTTAAAGTCTCCCTCAGTAGGCATTGATACAGTAGACCATAGCAGCACTAAAAAAAACATTATAGTCTATTATGTCAATGAGCTGTGCATGAAGAATTTCCTTAGTAGTATTTATTGGCACAATACACCATAACAACCATAGAATGTATGATTATGCTTTTGATGGAGGAATTGTAACAGATTAAGATCTCATGGAAATTATGTAGCAGTGTCCCATGCACTTTAACCAAAATCATAATAGCTCTAAAGAGTCTCCTATGATCACCATGGATGAAATGGAGAGTAATTATCACTGTAATCAGAGCAGGTCTTTTAATGTGAGGTCTTCTTTATTCTCTCGTATGATTTTTTTTTTTTTTTTCTTTTTTTTTGGTTACTATTAAAAATATGGAAAGATCCTTGTTAACACGCGCAACAAGTTTTCATTTAAAACTTCAAAAGCCATGAGACTCAGACTGTCTTTTCTTTCCATATTTAACTCATTTCATTGCACCTTGAAGTATTATAGGGGTCTAAAAAGACTGTGTGATCTTATTGACCATGTGTGCCATAATCCTCCTTAAATACAAAAGCTGTGTAAAAATAATCCAACAAAAGCCAGGAACTACACAGTTAAGGCTTCTTATTCCATCTGTAATACAATCCACGTGTCTGGGGATTACATTTGATGTTCCTTGGTTCTGGGCAGATCGGCTAGTAAAAAACTGAGCACTGTTATGCCTCTCTTTTCCTCCTCCTTCATGGGAAGGTGGGGGATTCTGCAGACATTTTTCACTGAGGTATTGCTAATTAGCATGTGTAAGCACATTACAGGTAGCCAACACAAACCTCTTCAAAAAATATATGATTTTAAAAGAATTGTTGAAGCCTCAGTGTCCAGTCTCTCCACAGATATCTTTCACCTTACATGGACAAAAACTTAGCATTTGCAAGTTTCTAGTCACTTCTGAGTCTTTCTGAAATCTGTACTGCTGTAGGCAAAAGTCAGCAAATATAAAATGGTTATATAGTTCTTCCTCAGAGCCAGAGTAAGAGCTATTACAGATGTTATTCTTTATAACAACTTTTACAGAAGACTGCTGTAAAGGAGAAATCCCACAGGTTTATGTCAATATGGAATTATATTCAATGAGACTGAAGTCTCACGTGGTTGTTTACCTGACAGACTGAAGTTCCTCAAGTGTATGAAAATAGCACATTTAAAAAAAGTTATGTTGGAGTAAACACCTGTGATTTTGTCAAAGTATTTCTTTTCAGAGTATGGAAAAAGAAATCTGCATCAGTTAACATTTTCATTCTACTCATACAAGGCTTTGTGTGAAACAATGAATGATTATTTTTTATTGAATTATTTTTTATTTGGGAGGTTTTTTTTTTTTTTTTTTTTACATGTCCAGCTGTTTGTTTTGTTTTTTTCCTTCTCAAAGGAAATGATATTTCACAGTGAGATTTCACTTCCTTTTGCCTTTTTTTATCTAAGGTCATTTACATATCCGAAAAGTGGGTGAAAAATAATTGCATAGTTTGATTAGAATTTGTGAGAAGGGTGTGCATGAGCAATCAAAATCTAATACAGTGGATACTCAGAGTGAAAATGTATTTTAAAGAGTAACAATTCCCTAACTTTTTTCACTGGAAAAGGCTATGAAGCAGAGAAAGGTGTACAAAATAGTCTACAAAATTCACTTCTCCATTCACATTACCAAAGTTAATCTGGCAATAAATTTAGTCCCTAAATTGATACAAGTGACATTTTCCTTTGCTACAACAAAAGGTCTCTGTATGAAAACCATTGCTGAAAGCCTTTGTTTATTAAGTACTAGACAGTGCCTTGTTAATACAGTGATATGTTTTTCAAGTTGGAAGTTGAGAGCACTCTATAACCAGGTCCAGAGAAGAAGTTCAGCCTTATTTTAACAGTGGAGTATAGACAAGAAGGAGTGGAGGAACAGAACCTTTCTGTAATAAGGTCTTTTTATAAAACATGTTTTTCCAGAAGTAGTCCAAAATTAATTGAAGCTACCTGTCATTTCATAAAAAAAATAATTTGTCATTAACATCTCTTTTGATAACAAAACAAATCTAAACTTTTTAATTAATTCCTTATGAGCATAATCAAGCTGTATATAATTTATAGTGTTAGTCAAAGTAGCATCCAGCATTTGAAAAGGTTAAATACAATCCAAAAACTAAAATAAAAAGAAAATAATTCTTTCAGTGGTGGTCTCCCCTACATCTCCTTAATTATAGGTTCTAAATGGACTTTTCAAAGGCTGACAATAATCTTATATAACCCCTTTTGTAGAACATTAAATAGAATCAAAATATTATATTAAAGAATGAAAAAGAGAAAAGTAGCAATTACAGTTTAATCTCCCCAGTTGCAGAGCTTCTACCTGCATATTTCCACATACCGCACTATTGCTCACCACACCACTGTTCCCTGCACCATCACAGTAAAAATAAATGAAAATTTTATACAGTTGCTATATGGACATGGTTGTGAAAGACTTACAGCTTTCATGGTGTTCACAAAAGATGTAGGGGAGAAAATGGTTCTGCACTGTTTGTGACTTTTTAAAGAGTCCTTGAAGTAAATGTAATGCAAAAGTTATTCTAGTTTTATGTCACATACTGTGCTCATAATAAGTGAACAAATTATTGATTTTCAATAGAGAGATTATTTAAATATTTTTTATGCTTTCTGGATCAATATTAACCATAAACATGTAGACTACACTTATTTTAAAATTGTAACTTGTTATGTCATTTACAGTTACTGCTGTTTGCTGTACCATTTGATATCACTGCTCTTATACTTAGTCCTTATACTTAAAACAATTGATTTATAATATTTCTAAGTAAAATTTTTACAATAATGCAGTTTAAAATGACTATATTTTCAGGTCATTATGTAAACATTGTTTCACATTTAGTTGTTCTGCCTTGTTAAGAACAATCTTGGATCACTGCTTATAATATTGCTGTAATTTTATTGACTTGGTTTGCTGTGACAGACACATTCCTATGGAAAACAGAATGTTAGCCTCCTGTGTTAGCCAAAGGAGGATGGTTCATGAGTACAGCACAACTAACTGTCTAATTATTGTGCCTCAGCTGTGGGACTCACTGCTGCAAGAGTTAAAGTCACACTACCTTCAGAAATTTCAACAATTTATTCCACCAAAGCAAAAAAAGAAAAAAAAAAGGAAAAAAAAAAAAAAAAAAGGCTGAGCTATCAAGTTGAAAAAGATAATGTGAAGATCAATCTGTAGTTTCTAGGCTGGGTAAGTTACTTAAAATATTACTAATGAATACAATATCCATTAGATATAACTTCACTGACCTGAGTTTGTGCTATGCATGTGGATTCAGAAACATTAATATCTCTGAAAATAAGGAAGGGACACCTGAATTCTGCTAGTCATCTGAATACTAACAAATAGGGATTAATAGTGTATACTCAGACCACCTTACCTCTGCCCCCTGGAGTAGTAAATTAACTGTAAATAAACAAACTATATTCAAGAATTAAATGGCAGAGGGAGTCACTGGAGTGCTTTGGAAGAGCTGTGATGGAGTCCCAGAGCAGAAAAAATATTTCCATTTGAAATCTTTGTCCTTGGAATGATATGCAATTCAGTTAGGAAAGAATAGAGAAAGAAATTTTAGATGTTGCTGTGGAGAAGCATAACTATTTTGGGAAACATGAATATGGCTGTAGGATTAGTGATGGGTGAGAGCATTGTTCCTGTGAAACTGCATGAAGTGATTGTCAAAGCAGGTCTGAGCTTGCAAACATTATCAAATCATTATCATTAACGTTGTTCATAAGTGCTAGGAATCCTTATTCAGTACAAGAGCTGAATATACATACGAGTGAGCATGTTGAGACATAGTTTAAGGAAAGCAGAGCTAGAGGTATGCCATTTTTTCACCATGTTTAGTTTTATTTTTCAAAATAATTCTGCTAATATTCTAAGAGGTGACAAGATACTACAGGGAAGTTTAACTTAACTTCAAAGAAATATATCCAGTTAGTAATCCTGACATATGCCACTTAAGAATATTCAAGGCTTATTGTTTATCCTCTGAGTGTTTCTCCAGAAGGCCCTAAATATCCAGTATATCATCTCAGATGTTACTTGTTATGTAGTTCGGGCTACTAATCCAAGAATTTGAAGGTGTCACTCATTTCAAGGTTAAGACACTTTGTCTTGCTCAGTATAATGAATGAAGTCAAGATAATGAGTCATGTGAAGTCACAAGGGTGAGTTTCAAAAGCACAAGTGTCTACTACCAGGTAAGTATGGAAGGATGTATCTTCCTTAGGTCACATGCCCTCCCTAGATCCAAGATTGACATGACTGGAGTGTTAAGATGTCTCAGATAACCCTAGTGTATCCCAGAAGAACTAAGTGTTTACGCTTGGACAAACAAGTCCCATTCTAGACCTTCAACTACCATAATGATGGCTTAGACACCTAGTTTAGACATCTGTGTGTACACTTAAACATAGAAGGAGAAGGCTGTGTGAGGAGATTAATTTTGTGTTAGCACTAGACTAAGCAGTGTATGTATTTATACCAGAACTTGCATTCAGGCAGACAAAAAAGCAAAAAAACCTGTTTCTCCCCTGAACATTACAAATCCTGCAGTTCTCAAGCTTTGGGAAACTAGGTATGTGTAATTATTTTTTCTTATTCCCACACTCTGTACCTCAAAAAACGTTAAAACATTAGTTTCTGTTTGCCAAATGAAATGTATTTTATTTTGTAGCATTTCAAGAATGATGCAAAGAAAAAGCAGACTGGACTTACATCTTTAAAAACCTAGAATTCTTTAAGTCAGATGTGGATCACTGAATGGACCCAAATCCTTGTGAAGAGGATAGTAATACTAAATTTTAGTAAATACTAAATCAGGACAGTCCAAGCAAGAAATGAGGTCTGAATGGAAACAACCCAGTACTGAAGGCAGAACATACGAAAACTCTTTCATCCATATCTCCCTCTCCATAGCTAAACCTGAAGAACCTGTCATGTGGACTGAAGTTATCTTCCTGGTCTCATCAAGTAGTCTAGAGACTTACCTTTATATTGTTCCACATTGAAAGCAAGAGAAATGATTCAGACACTTAAAGAGAAAGAGGTGTAAAGAGGTACTAGCCTACACTGTTTCTTCCATCGATCATTTCCCAGTAAAGGAACCTGATCACCACTACTTCTTCACAAATGATAACTTCCCTCAAGTCCTGCTTTCTGACACATGATTATTTCAATTTATGTAAGGAGAACAGGGTGCCTCATAAAACACACATGATACCCTGGTCACATATGAGACAAGGAGGATGCAACAAACTCTCTGGATATTATTTTGAATGGAAGAGTAGAATGAAGGACCTATTTCTCAAGACAGAGAGGCTCTGAAATCCCAGTGCACATGGGATGGTGAAGCTTACAGATGCCTTTCCCTCCAGCATTTCATCTACCTTACTACCCAGTATTTCAGTCACCTTCACAGACATGCATCTTCCCTTCTTCTATTCCTATACTCTCAGCTCCACCTCACCCACACTTCTGTCTCTAAATCTTCTCTATGAAGAAAATTCTCATGACTTGGCCACCAACTCAACATTTTAACTATATTTACTGCTGATTCACAGTATGCATCAGTTAAATAAATGCTATGCTAGGTCAGCATGTTGGACAACTATTGCAAAGCTAAGGACACTCATCAGAATATTTTAGTTGGTGTATAATAGTCACACTCTAAGTGCTGTGTCTGCGAAATTAAGATAGAACAGTTTGGGACTGGAAGAACAAATCCATTTTTTAGACACATTGCAGCAGGAAGGTGTAATGGTTCATGAGTGCCACAATTACCAGTACATGGAGGAGGTATCTGTCAGATGAGTGAGGTTTTGCTTGTGACCTTTCATGAAATTCAATATAAACACATATTACTGTGCATCTAAATATTACAGGGAATTTTCTATTACAAGGAAGTCTGTCTCTGCTTCTGGATAATTAAAAAAGAAATGCTATCAAAGGCAATCTTATCTTCCATTCACTCTGCAATAGGTGGGATCTGTTTTATTTTTAGTGACACTCTCTCCCCACCAAACAGATAGTTATGTATAAATAAGTGTATAAAAGTATTTTGAAACTATGAATTATGTCCCTCAAATTACATTTTCACTCAATAAGACATTGAAGTGTAATATCACACAATAGAGTTGCTCATTCTCCACTTTTTCTTTCCTCCTGTTTCTATGAAAGTATAGATTCAAATTAACACAGATGAAGGTCATGAGTCACCTATTCCATGTAGTGATATGTGTCAGAAGAGAAGCCTTTCAGATAATTCAGTCTATGTTTGTGCAATATAATCTGTGTAGTTTGTGACCATTGAGGTTGCACTTGTGATTAGAGTTGGTTGGTTTTGGATTTTTTTTGTAAATACAGATCTTGATATTGCTTCCTATTAGTTCATTTAGAAGCAGTCCAAAGGCCTGCTTTGAATCTTTATGTAATCAACACAAAATTGTCAGTAGAATATTTCAGCTTTATATCTTATAACTCTATTGTTCAAATGTCACCTAACTGCAAATATTAAGGTCACATCTAATCTTACCTGTTGGAATATGCTATTGTGTAATCTTATGGGTCTCTACATTGCTCTCATAAATCCAAATTGTCTGTCCTCAGACTTCCAGTTGACTAAAACCTGCAGATACTTTTTTCCCAATAATTGTCACCAAGTGTGATTGCATTTATACAAATTTGTATTTGAAGAATGTGAAAAGCCAGAATCTCCAAGCTTTTGTTAATTGTAACTCATGGTTTTAACCTACTTTCTTTCAATATGGTGTCATCTTTACTAAAAGGAAGTAGTGGATTATTAAAATAGATATAAATAAATATTTTGTTTTATTCCCACTGAAAATTTCCCATTTCTTCCTGAGGCAGGGGCTTTTTATAATTATTAGTAATAAAATACAAGGAAGGATGGAAGTTTACATCTACATTTTTAAGTATGTTGGTTTTTATCAGTAGTCAAACAAGAAACCAAAATCAAAATCAAACATAACATTTGCACATCACTACAACAGTGAGTAGTTCACGATCTCTAATGAAGAAGGCATAATAGAATTTTCCTGAATGCAGTAGATTTTTTTCCTAATGATTGAATTATCATTTGTATTGCATATTAAAAAAAAAAAAAAAAAAAATTGTTCTTTGTTGAGTGTTCAATGTCATCCTTTCTTTTGTCAGAAAGTAAATTAAATAGCTCAAAGGAGCTTTGTGCAGAAGTGTTTGCTCCTTTATTCTGTCCCAGAATGTTGGGAATACAGATAGCCTCCTTTCTTTGCAAAAGCAAGTGTAATAGCTTTGACAAGAACATAAGAAGGACAGTTGTGAGCAAAGACGAAATACAAATAATATGGCTAAGGGCCCAGTTAGGGAATAACTACCACAAGTGTGAGCCATTATTACCATGTTAAGGCTTGCTGGAATAATTTCAAACTCCAGAATATTTATTTTGGCATTGATTTGGAGAAGTCTGAAAAATAAAATAAAGTCAGGTTATTTTTTACTTCTTTGCTGATAATGCGATACACAAACCATCTCTTTCCTGCATTTATCAGAGGTGGGTTCAAGCTGCTTATCTGTAGATACTACAAAAGGAGTGCTTTTACTAATTGGGCAAGACACTAATATAAGATACAAATAGCAAATTCTTTATGAAGCTATTGATGTTTCTGCTTGTTCTTCTTTGAAATGACATGTCAAAAGTTAAACACAAAACTCTATGGGAGTCAGGCATATAAAATATAAACTGTAAGGATCTGAGAGATTTTCATTCAGATTATTCACAATTTACTAACCTCTTATCAGCTACAACCTCATTTTGGAGGTGCCTAAACTGTCCAGATATTTTTTAGTCAGTAAGAACCATTATTGCCAGGCTTCTAATGTCATGAAGAACATTGAGTGCTAAGACCACAGTGGGACTAACACAATTTACTGGTCTGATTGAATGGATATAGTCTTAAAATTCATGTTGCACTAAGAACAGCACTAGTTCCACAGCCATTTACCCAGCATTTAGAGATGCTTAGAACATTCCTCAAATGCATTATATAAGGTTTTGATTTCAACACAGCTTCCCTGAAACCCTCAGTCAGTGAGGGTATCAGGCTCTTAAGTCAATGTTATCTTTTCTTTTATCTGAATGAGAGATTTAATCATGGGACGTGTATCACAAATGAATGCTCAGCATCCCTCCTTGTGAGCTTTTGTGTGAAGCTTAATAGGGCAGGCAGTCCTTTATTTCAGTGTATAATCACAGCAGGCTTTGGTGGAAGCAACATAATTAGCATGAAACTTCCTCAGAACTGCAGTATGAACTTCAGCTCAGAATGACTCATTAATGTCAGGACTTGGCTAGTTGATTCCCAACAGTTTTAGCACAAATTTGGTTCTGAAGTGAGTGTTACCACTAGAAATCTAGAAATGTCAATAAGATATTTCATCTTGCCTACAGTCATAGGTGAACAGGAATTTTGTGGAAAAAGGTTTGAAAGCACTCAAGTGACAGTGAAATGACTTAGCCATACCTGAAAATGTTACATAAGAGTTGTATAAAGTTTTGTATTACTATTCTTTATGTCCTACTTAAAAAAATACAACAGCATGATACTACTCTAAAGATCTGTTATACCTATAGGGCTTCTCTCCACACTAAGTCTTGGCCCTTTGTCCAGCCAGGAAAGTTTAGAACAACTTCCTCAAGAATGTATCTGAACCATTATTAAATTTCCGTGACAAATTTCCACTGACTTCACCGAGCAATGGAAGAGGACTAATAGGTCCAGAACCTTCTCATTATTTAGGCATCACTATGTCATTGATCTCAGTGGGAGTCGTGTTAGATGTGCTGGAGGATCTACAATCTGGCAAAACTGCCTTTGAACAATGACAACGATGCCTGAAACCTTCACCTAGGGAATCTGAGTACCAGGGTTACATAAATGTGGCTTTACTCCTTATCTTTTTTTTTTTTCCTAAGTTGTTCAAAAGTCAAGTAGGAAGGTCAAAAGAAATCAAATTTCATACAGTGTTTCTGATTCAAGCATTCAGTCCTGTTCAGAAAAAAAAAAAAACCCACAGCACAACAACCAAGATCTGTTTACCTTTCTTCTTGTATTATCTTGAGGCAGAGATGCTCTGTGATGGTTGGCCTGGAACCTATCACAATGAATAAGTGCAATGTCTAAGAGGTTTTTTCACCTGAACCTAACTTACAGTTCATCTTCCAGTCCCTCTAGCCAGTCACAGGGCTTTATGGACCTGCAAGATTTTCATAAACAGCAATTTCACTAGGAGGAAATTAAAAAAAAAAAAAAGAAAGGGAAAAGAAAAAAGGCAACAGTGTTTTGTTTAAAATAGGAGAACAGATCATATTCTAGCAACATCAAATCTACATTGTTGATAACATTGTCAGCACAGAGAAAAATTATCATTTTCATAGATATGATTTAATTTTCCTTTCCTAACCAGCTCTAAAGGAATAAGCAGGGAGAATAGCTTAGCTAGCTTCTCCCTCCTTATCTCTTGTGACAGAAAGCTTTATGGGCATCTATGCTGTTCCTCCTGTCCCCCGGACTTTGTCAGTATTGGTGAGACAGTAGAGGTGGAAGGTACACAGCAGAGTGTTGACAGGTCTGCTTGGCTGTATTATTCTTCCCCATGTGTAATACCTGAGATGTCTCATTGATAAAACTTTCTTTTCACAGCACTCCTTTATTTCCTGAATTATACTGACTGCCCTTAAAAATCATGTCCTGGAGGTAAATTATCAGTGTCTACTGGGCCTACTTTAAACAAAACTACCAGAAAGATGCCTCATGAAAGCATCCTGTATGGTATCATACTGCCAAAAAATGGGCCATCCTGCTCAAGATACAAGCTCAGTCAAGCCTGGCTATATTTCAAGACTATAGAATTATGATATTGCCCACCTTCATGCTAAATCCTACTTATTGCAATCATTGCTTAGTGAGGTGTTCCACATTTTGTAGTCCAAATGCTCAGAACTAATACTGTTGTATATTAAACTGTAATCTAAATTATAACTGCTTCAGGGATTGCTTCAGACTCTGATTACAGGTTGCACTACCAAAAATCAATGATACAGGTGTTAAATTATCATGATAATGGTCTCCTGGTACAGAGAAACAGCCCAGAATATATTTCAGTTACTGCTACAGTTTCATAACACCCTAGAAGATCCTTTAGCATGGAAGTGAGTGAATTCTTCATGTTTTCTGAAGCATAGACAGCTGGTGACCTCCTCTCTCTCTTTCTGCATTATTATACAATGTTCTAACTTGAGTGGAGATTGCAAATAATTATCATAATAATGATATTTATTACAGCAATGCATATCTGCTTTGGAACTCATCAGGTAATATGAGTTACATTTTAAAATAAAGACTTAGGAATGGGCTAACATAAAAAAAATATCAAGGGTGAAAGCGATCTAATCGAAGTTAAGGTAGTTCCATTGTACATCTGGTTCTGAACTAGTCACACTTGGGTCTGTTATATATATCAAGAGGGGAAAAAAGAATTTACTGAGCGCTGTTCTCCTGACCTATTTTAGAGAATCACTTTACTGTGAGATTAATTGCATCCAGGAGTTTCTATTGCCTTCTAGTGACTACAAATAAAGCTGAAGCTGAGTGCTCTGGATGCAGACGTATTCATCAGGTTGCTGATCTCATCCATGCTGTCGACCTATCAGTACTTTTTAAATGGTAGGTTCCACCTCAGAGTCAAGACAGTCCAACAGTGGAGAAAGGTGTTCTGTTTTGAGTCTACTGAAACACTACAAAATCAGAAGTATTTACTCTGCACTGGATGGTTTTAGTAGGAAGGGGAGACATAAAGGTTTTAAGTCTGGTAAATCCAAGTTAAGAGTTAGCTTGCTCCACAATGTTACAGCTGAACTGCTTTCAACACGTGAACAAGCACCACTGCTTGTACAGAGCACAGCCATCACCAATTCAGATGTGTTCTAACACAGTTGTACTTTTCCTACACTGGTAAGTTACATGTCTTAGAATATGTTCTCCAGAGGTGATTGGTATGGGACAACTCTAATTTTTACACCATTATCCATATAACTGTAGTATTGTTTTCTAAATAGCCTGGACGACTGCAAACAACCCACAACCCTTGGCAAACTGTAATTCCCTAGGGAAAAATGTACAGGACAGTGTCAACTGTCCAGAATAATTCCTTTCACTTTCTGTCAATTTGATAGCACAGAGAGTGTCAGGGCATTGAGGGCACTCACAGGTCTTACTGTCCATGCCCAAAACTGCTCAGGGTTTCCCCCTACCCTGTCTGTGGCCCAGTAGCCCCATTTCAGCCTCAGCTGTTCCAGTGGAGCAGGACTATTCTTACAGTTGCAGCTGCAGAACAAGAACCTGAAAATAGATTTTCTGCACCAAAATCTCTTATGAGAAGGGAGGCTGTCATACCTTGGTAATGAATCAATAATGGAAAGTAATCCTGTCCCCTGTTTTCATTCAAGAATGATTTCAAGAATTTTTAAATGTTAAGTGCACAGGAGGATCAGAGATAATTTGATCCGTTATTGATGAGGTCAGTCACCTCACAAATAGGGAAATAGACAAAGCAGAGATGTTTAATGTCTTGAATGGTAATAATGGGCCCTGGGACCCCCCAAGACCTGTGTTGGAAGTCTGTAACTGGGGATATAATAAATTCCCAGCTAACTCTGAACTTGTTTGAGACTTGTTGTTTCAGATGGATGCACACAAGCCTATGGGACCTGATGGAATTCATCTCAGGGTACTGAAAGATGTTATTGTGGGAACTCTTTTAATTATTTTTCAATGGTCTTGAGAATCTGGAGAGATCCCAGTCAACTGGAATCTGTCAAATGTTGTTTGAAATTTCAAGAAGAATAAGAAGAAAAACCTGGTGGTTATTGGCCTGTCAGTCTCACTTCAGTGCCTAGTAAAATGATGGAAAAGTTTATCCTTGAAATTACTAAAAACACTTGAGAGACAATGTAGTCATTGGTTATAGCCAACACAGGTTCACAAGGGGAAAGTCCCACTCAACAAATTTATTTTCCTCTTATGACAACATCACCCATCTAGTTGATCAAGGGAAGCCAGTAGATGTAGGGTTTCTTAGGATTTTAGCAAAGCTTTTTATGCTGTTTCTCACAGTAGCCTTCTGGACAAAATGTCCAGCATACATCTAGACAAGTCTATAATATGTTGAGTGAACAGTTGACTGACAGGTATAGGGTTAAATCAGTCACCAGCGGGGTTCCCCAGAGCTTAATTTTAGGGTCAGGAGAAGTTCAGATTGGACATTAGGAAAGGGTTTGTCACTGAGAAGCTGGTCAGTCACTGGACCAGACTCCTCAGGGAAGAGGAGATAGTACCAAGCCTGTCAGAGTTCAAAGAGTGTCTGGAAAGCACTTTTAGCATCTAAATCTAAATCTGATTTATTTTTAGGTAGTCCTGTGGGGAGCAGGGAGTTGGACCTGTTGATTCTTATGGATCCTTTCCAACTTGAGATATTCCATGATTCTGTGAATTAAAAACCAATATGGAAACTACAATGATGCTCTAAGACTTAGGTGTTAATAAGCCCCAAATAGTTTTCATGCTCACCATGAATTAATAAAAGCTATTTCCTCCTAGCTTTTTTGACAATACAAATTTTCAGCAATATAATACCCTTTTGTAATTCTAATACATTTGCATACTTGTAATGAAGGTGTTCTCCTTGATAGTTTTTGGCATCAAAATTTTGACTCCCTGTTATCATCCATAAACAAGGTGGTGCAACAGTATCAATTTCATTCTTCAGAAGATGGACACAAAATTGAATGTGTTGCTGTCTGTGGAAGTGTTTATCCAATTTAAGCTTATTCTTGCTGAGGTCATTTCAGTCTATTAAAATATCTTATACTGCACAAAGCAAGAGAGGCTTAACAAGGGAAAGAAAGAATATTAAGCAGAACAAGAAAAGGATTACTTAAAGAAGATGTTCTGTGGTGAAGAAGCTTTGAGCCTTGTAAACTGTGAGGTGTGACTTACAACACAGCATGTGACACTCATGTATGACATGTGTGTCATACAAATATTGGTAGCACTGTTCTAGTGGCCATCAATACTTTCTGACTTCACAGGGCACTCAATAGTAGAATTTCTAATTCAGTTCTTTAATAGTAACTAAAGAAACTGAAACTTTAATTAAAGAAATCAAAATACATCTTTTCTTCTAATAGAGAGAACCTGCAATACATGAAAATGATTTTTAGGATTGCTAGTTTTTTTCTAATGTTACAGAGGCAACTGACTGCACTCATAAGCTCATTTAATGTGTCTCCTGACAAACAAGCACATAGGCTTCAGAAGATGATTCATTCATGAAAAAGGAGAGAAAATGAGTCATCCTTTGAAAAAGAAAACTGTTTATAATATTCAATAGTGCATCATAAACATTATTAAATGATCTCAGAAGAGAGCTACACCAGTGCTGGACAAGATAATTAAGATTGCAGATATAATGGCTTTGGCCTTCAGAATATTTATCATAAAACCATTTTGTAAAAATTACCTCAATGACAAACCTAGATGATACTTTATCTTGAGCTGAATACCATAAATTACATTCTTCCATTTCTATGAGTATATGGCTATGCCACAGAATGCTAAATTATTACATCCAGTTTCTCACACCTGCAGAAATAAAATACGGTATTCACCATTCTTATTCTGTTACAAAGAAAATTTCTGGGTTTATTCCAGGTTTCTCGATCTAAATCTATCCAGTGACATAAAATATAGCTCTTGGAAACAACTGTTACAGTATTATTTTTTTCCAGATTGTATCCAATGTAAGGGCCTGGTTACTGTTAAAGATAATTCATTTGTAAGACTTTGAAAGCAGAGAAACTCCCATGACAGAGAAGACAAATGGGAACAATAGTGTGTTGCAACTTACACAGCATCTACCATCCAATGCACCTAAGGACCATTAAAACTCATAATTAAACCTTCCAAAAAGTTCCTATGAAGTAAATAGTTGTATTATTTCTGTTTTACAAGTGAGCAAACTGAGGCACAAAAATAATTAATTTGCTCAATGTCACAGACAAATTAGTGCAGCAAATCAATGCTGACCTATAGTTTAAGTTCATAAGTTGGAATCCTATTTCAATACTTGGAGCAATAAATCTCATATGCTTCTTTTTATTAAATTACACATTTTATTATTATTGTTGTTATTAGCGGGAAAGGAAAGTTTTCTTAATTATATATGAAACATTCTCCAGAGAACCAGTAGTGATAAAACTGAAGTTTGGACACAGAACTGAAAACCCTTAAGCTATTTCCAAAGAGAAATTCTAGCATACTGCTTGTTCCATACTGTAATAAATTACCAGCCTGATACACTGTGATAAGAGACAGAGTTTATAACCTAATTTCCATTTTTCAAAATATTTTTGTAGGTCATCCAGCAAATGGTTGAAAGCTAAGTTAACAATTCCTCTAGGTCAGTACAGTTTAGCAAGGAAAGAAAAAGATAGAAGTAGAACAAAAAAAAACCACAGACTCTAATTTCTCACCTTCAGGGAAGGATGCTGGTGACCAGAAGCACTGCTCAGAGAAGAGGTGATCTGCTACACAATATTCTGAGTCCTGGTTGACACTTTGTTAAGAGTGAGTAGGAAAGATTAATTACTGATCTTATAGAGCAAAAACTGTGACTCAGAAGCTGCAATAACCCTGCAGTCTACTGCTTTCTGGAATCAGTTAACTCACTTTTCCAAGGACAGACACTGCATTTTGTATGAAAAGTCAGATAAAGTCCTGCTTGAAAACTCTGTAGAAAGAGAAGCACAGGCTAAAGACAGACACAACGCAAATGGGTACTGTGCAAGTTCCAATGCAAGCCTGTCAATATGGCTTATTCCTGATTTTTAAAAGACTTTGTATTCTAGCTTTTCTCCTCAATGTAGATTACCAGACAACCTCTATCACGCCAAAGAAAAATGAAATATGAAGTAAAAAATCTGTATCTGGTTTCTTTCTGGAGATCTTCAGATGCTCCTTTACAGTTTCAGTAGTGTTGTTGATCAAATCCACATGTGGAATCCCGTGGAGATCTGTTGTTTATAACAAATGTTCTAATTTTGGTTGTATTTGAAAGATAAATTATAGTGCAACTTTTCTTTGGAAGACCTTCTGCTACCTCTGAATGTAACAGCACATACTAAAGAGAATGTTCTTCACTTAAGAAATTAAAATAATTATTTGATTATGTAATATGTTTTAGATTAAGAGAATACCAGTCATCTAAATTGTCTGAACAAGAACTTCCAACTTTTTTCAAGGTTTAGGGTCAAAGCTGTCCCCTGGACCTATTTCCCAAAGGGAGAGAGAAAGGGAATAAGGGAGAGAGACTTATTGATTAGAAGAGAAAGTTAAAAGAGCTTTAATTAAAATAATAATAATACTAATAATAATATGGAATATATACAAATATATACAAATGCAGTACTGAACCCAATGCTGCTGATGGCAATTATATCACTGTCATCATTGATGCTGTGGAGCAGGCACTTGAGGACATCCCAGGCTGGACTCAGAGGCAGATGGGAACCAGATTCATAGAGTGGATTCTGGAACTGGATTCAGGAACACATGGATGAGGACTGAAGGCAGAACGGGCAGGACAGAGTACTCCTCAGATGATGGCCATTGAAGAAGAGAGATTGATCCTCATGATCCCTCAGCTTTATACTGACTATGATGCATATGGGATGGAATAGCTTATTGGTCATTTTAGGATTACCTGTCCTGTCTGCTCCTCCCCACAGGTACAGCCTTTTACTTTGTGCATCCCCCAATGTAGTACACAAGATCCAACAGTGAACTTGGTCTGCATATCAGTTCCTGGGAGCAACTCTAAACATCAGGCGTTATCACTGCTGGAAGCAGACTTGTTTCACAAACAACATGTTTGTGAAAACATGCTGTTAACTTCAGAAAGTGCAGTAACTTCGAAGTGACTGAGCTGAGAAGTAAAATCACTGAACAGAATTAGTTCTGGTCTCAGTCAAACCACAACAACTTTACAAAAAGAGAATATGTCAACTTTCCTCTTTTTCTGATGAAAAATGTGGTGACATTATTGAGCTATTTTTTTACATGACCTGTCATACAAATTCCAGATGACTTTAATTGCTTTATCTACATGTAATCAAAACTAGTATTTATCTAAATATAAGCATTTCAGTCATTCAATACCAAAGTTAGTGTGAATTTTTTATCTAATGAATTATAATTCTGTCTGCTCTTGTAAAATAAAGATGATTCTTACTCTTTTTTTCACTGACTCGTACTTGCTAAGTGCTCTACTTTGAACCTTGACAGGTATCTATGTGCAGTTATTTATTGTTTTTTATTACTTCATTGATGTACTTAGCTGAAAGGCAATTAGATACTTATTGTAATTGACCCATTCTCCTCTGACATTCATCTAGGTTTATTTACCCCAACTTTCCATTCTTTTCCTAAAAAATATTTTTAGAACAGCCACTGTTGACCTAAATGCTTATTGCTTTTGTTCTGCCCTATTTCTTTTATTAATGTTTCCCCTCCATCCATTTAGGGTGCTTTATAAGAGTGGTTTTTTATAATAGTTTTTTATAATTTATTATATTTTTTTAAAAATTCTTTTTCTTCCCTTCTGAGGATGTATAGGTCATGCTTTATGAAAACTATTGGTACTGCTAATGATTATTGACACTATCATCACTGTTCTATACATATAATTTACTACAGATGTTTATTGAAAAGGGACTGATATTTTCTGGCATATTCAGGAAGATTCTTTTTTTATACATATGTAAATATGTTTAAAAATAAGTTCTGGGTTATGTGCTTCTGTGTCTGGTAATCTCAACTAGTTTGCATAGTTTTCCTGTATGTGAAATATTAATATTGCATGATATCTGGCTTACCATCTTCAAGAAAAATACATTACAGATCAAATAGTCTGCAACAATAATATAGTAGCTTACAAGCCATGTCAACAAATAGTGCCTATATCCAGCTCTAATGTATTCCTAGGGGCATGAATGTCAGAGCTAGAACACAGGCAGTCTTCTATTCTATAAAGCAAATGCTTTTAAGCATATCTTGCATTCTTTTTTACATAATTAAGAGAAACAAAGCAACACAAAATCCTGAACATTCTGTAATGATAATTAAAAGTAATAAACACAAGATAACAAATCAGCAATTCAAGACCATTTCTGTGCTTTCAACTAGTTGGTGTTGTCCCTCTAATTAATACCATGTCATGTTTTCATGCTTCATGTATCCAATTGCTGTGCCAAGTAGTCTTCATCCATTTAACCACTTCCCTCAGGGGTTAATGGTTTTAGTTTCAGTGTGTTTTGAATGCTAGTGTTCATATTCTGAATTAAAATGTAATTTTCTTCTTGCTCTGAATATTCTAGGAGACTTCTTTTTTTTTTTTTTTTTCTTTAATAAAGCAAAAAAGTACCTGTGATTTTACTGAAATTATATAGATTTGGGAAATCTCTTTTTGCTAAATCACTGGGCTAATTTGATTTGAATACTAGACAAGTGCTACGTTCAGAGGCACAAATATTTGAAGCTATACATGGAAAACTGTTCTAAGAACAGTGTTTCATCAGCTAGTAAAGTATTATCTTTCTTGCATATAAAACATTCTAGTTTCAAATAAAGTGGTGGAATCTTTGTCTGTCCATGAAGCTGCATAAGACAGTAAGTGTTCAAGGACACAAACACTCAATGCGATAAAAATGCAACAGAATGCAGATATCTCAGAATCATCACAAGATGGAAGAAATAGGAATTTGAGCAGAGAGGTTGCAGAGGGCAATGTGGAAATAAGATCATATCATTATACTAACAAATTGAATGTAATCTCAATATGAAGGCTTATGAATATAATTCCCAGCAGAAGAGGAAATTCTAACTCTCAGACTTTCAGGGAAGGAAAAGTACGTTCAGCATAATTTTTCAGTGGGACAATGCAAAATCCTACCCATTATGAATGGAGAAACCTCTGTTTAGTAATTTCAAACAGTATATACAATTTTAGTCAAGCTTCTAAGATTGAATTCAACCTATGAATAACACTTTATTCATATTTGTATATCTACTTACCACAGACTACAGTATTAACTGCAAAGACATTCTCAGGCTGTTACAGAATAACAAAAACCATTTTCATTTGTGTTGGTTCAACACATATGTAAGCCCTCATACATACTCATTGTACTCCTTTCTGCAGCATTGTCAAGTCTTGAATTTTTTTTTTTAAATACGTCAGTGGTTGTGCTTCCAGAAGATATTATGGTATGATGAGCCTGATTCATGAATTCTGGGAGCTGTTAACACCAGACTGATATGGTTCCAGTCTACATCATTAGTGCTGTGCAGCCCTCACCAAGTTATGCAGCCTGTGAATCAGCACTGTTCTGCCTAGCTTGAATCGGCTGAGGGATGTATTTTCATGGGGGATGAAAAACCTTTAAACATGTCCATTAGCTCTGCAAATGGGTAATACACTGTCAGCTTCTCATAACTTCAGTGCTGCAGTTCTATCACCCAAAAATTTTATACCATGTTGTTGATTCAACAGTGAAAAGGGAGTTCATGATGTAGCGAACAATATCCAACCAAGTAACAACACAGTTTGTCTTGTGCTTCAGAAAGTTCATAATAAAAGAAAAAGACACCTGGAGGAAGGGGACAGGTAGCTGTACAAGAGGAAAGACAGCTGAGGGGAAAGAAAAAGTAGAACAAGGACACCTGGAGGGAGAGTCTGGTCCACACAATTCTAGACATCACACCAATGTGAAATATCAAAGTAGACTTCCATTTATATGCTACTGCAGCAAGTCTCTCGGTATTCCCGGCTTTTAAGGGGGCACTGTCAGATTGTAAAGAGTGTAAAGGTGTATACACCAATTTATAGTGTAGTCTGTGAGTGCATGTGAGTGCGTGTATGCATAAAAATCTCTCTTTCTCTTTGTCTAAATACATATATGTATATATCTGTGAATGCATAATCAGTTTTCTCAAAGCTTTTGCAGAGAACAATTCACAATGCCTCTAAGAGATTAGAAAGGCATCTCTCTTTTCAGTGACTGTGGCAAAGCTAGATGACTAGTTTTAACTAAATACATAACAATTTCATAGTTCAAATTAGTTGTGAGCACATAAGCTGAGATCAGACTCCTAACTAGACAGAGTTGTATGTCTGTATATGTATTTAAACAGTTATGAAAGAAAGGTTCAGACTTTCTGCCTAGAAGCTAGGAATAATTTCTTTGGATTAATGTATTTGTACTGGTGTAAGAAATAAAACAGAATTCAGAAACAGAAATTAGTTTTTCCATTCTTATAATATTCACAAATAGTTTTCTTTTTGTTGCATTAAGGTTATTTTTCTTTTTAAAAACTCAGAAGACCAATGACAGTGTTTTTTAGAATTAGTGAAAATGAGATTTATTTCTAGGATAGCTGTGTTTTACGTATATGTCTTTATAATAAAGCTTCTTTTTTTTTTTTTTTTTCTTTCTTCTATTTCAGAATATAATACAAACATCTATGTGCATATATTCTAAAACACATATGAAAAATGAACCTACAAAGAAGTGACTGTATCATAGGAAGAAGTACAGGCTATAACCGAAACTGGACTGTCATAATACTGCTATCAGTTCTTATATATGACATGTTATTTTGTGATGATGACAATATTAGATATAAATTGTCAACTATTATAGATGTTCTAATGTAGACATGTATAAATTATAGTTTAAAATAACAACTAGAAAAAGAAAACTGAGCAAAAAGAACAAAGTAAAACTTCATGCTTGTACTGAGCATTCCTACTATCATCTTAAAAAAAAAAAAAGTTATGTCTGATAGCGGGGATTCTGCCTTTTGTTCTTTTTGTCAACTCTATTCTAGACAACTTTATATGGGAGCTCTACAGAGAGCTGTGCCCTTTTCTAAGCACCAAGAGGGATGAAAGGAAGTGATAGGTTTTTACTGGCTTGACACAGACAACCTCAAAGAACACAAAAGAACAAACCCCCCAAACTAAATAATGTACATACTGTACATTAAGAGTCTTCCTGAAGGCATTGGAAAAACTGAAAATTCACAGATATTTTGACCTGATGCTTACCAGACAATACTGCCCCCCTGTTGACAGAATAATGCAATAGGGAGGACAGTTGTCACGGTTTAGGGTCAGGGCAGCCCCTTAAACCTATAACAGATGCTCTCTGTTAACCCCCCTCCCTCCCCAAAGGGGAAGAGAAAGGGAATAAGGGAGAGAGACTTAGCGATTAGAAAAGGAAACTAGAACAGCTTTAATGAAAAGGAAATTAATAATTATAAAAATGCAATATATACAAATAAATACAAAACCAGTATCAAACCCAACCCCCCTGATGGTAATTACATCACCGTCACCACTGATGTTGTGCAGGCACCGGGGGAGTCCGAGACTGGGCCCCGCAGCAGATGGGAGCTGTGTTCAGGAGCTGGATTCTGGTAGTGGATTCAGGAACATGCAGATCGGATCGAAGGCAGAATGGACAGGGTCCTCCTTGGGTGCTCCAAGGAAGGAACCGAAAGAGGACCCTAGTCAAGCCAAGCAAAAGCTGGCAAAGCAGTCCAAAAGGGGAGAGAAGAGCCCAGAGACCCTTCGGGTCCCTCAGCTCTAGACCAAATATGGCGTATATGGGATGGAATACCTTGCTGGTCAGTTTAGAGTCACCCGTCTTGTCCGCTCCTCCCTGAAGGTGCAGCCCTTCACCTTCTGCACCCCCCAGTGTGGTACACAGGACCCAGCAGTGGCCTTGGTCTGCATACCAATCCTTGGTAGTAACTCTAAACATAAGGTGTTATCACTGCTAGAAGCAGACACTGTCTGTGAAAACAGGCTGCTAACTTCAGAAAGTGCAGTTAATTAAAAGAACCGAGCTGAAAAGTAAAATTACTGAACAGAATTAGTTCTGTTTTCACTCAAACTAGGACAACAGTGTATTTCTAAAATTCACACATCTGCATTATAAGTAAAGCTTTGTAATACTTTTGTATCAAAATCCAGCAGAAGATAACACACAACTTGGCTATAGAATGCAACAGAGTGCAATGCATATAGTTCCAAATGTGCTTCCAGAGTGTCTAAAAGTCCACATAGTGCAGAGCTGCAACAGACAGCAATGCCAGACTGGGTCCCCAAAGCAGAATAGTGCTGTACCTGCAGTAAGTAGCCTGACCTCCTACAGATTAGATAGAATACCAGGAATGTGCTAGATGAAATATAGAGCTGAAAACTTTAACTTTTACAATTAAAAAACCCAGATATTTTATCTGAAAAATGAAAATGATTGTCATAGCAATGTATTTCATTCAAAGATTGTTTAACACTGAACTAGAGTTTTGAGACACTGAAATAATTCATATATCTCAAATCTGCATTTCTCCATTTTGGCTTGGTTCTACTGCCCCATTGCATTCTCATGGCCACTTTGTTGTACAAAGCTTTGGTAGAAAATGACAAAGATGTGATGAAGCAAAACTGAAGATGCAATAAAAACAGGAGTGGATCCTGGCTTGAGACACCTGTATTTCAACTGGCAGTAGCTGGTCAGAAAAGTGGATGCCACACTGTCGCAGAAAAAATGCATTTTCTTTAGATTTTAGTATAATGCTTTTATGTCTATTTTTAATAGCTCACTGTAGAAACCTAAGTTAAAATAAATGTGTTATGCAATGCCACAGAGAGATCAAAACAAAATGGAAGACGTTTATATAACAACAGTAACAAAATTGAGAATACATGTTGAGCCAAATGTACCAGAGGAGACAATTCTTTTACGTGTGCAGAGAGCCTTGAAAATTTTTTTGAGTTAAATGTTCAAACATTTACAAAACAACAAATTATTCTAGATTTTAGAAATATCTGAAGCTATTATTCTCAGTTCTGCCCCTCAAATTACCCCAAATCTTCTCTGTTCCATGTATGTGCATCAGTGCCCTGCACATTGATAAGGACAAAAAGAGTTTATTTTCCTACTTTTTTTTTGTTTTAGTCTTTATTCTTTCCAGCCTCACTGCACCTAGTTGGGGGACACTTAAACCCAAAGAAATTTGAGAACAGAAATTTCTGCAGAAACTTTAACTGTGACATTTCAAGATTTTTAACTGTGTTTTCTCTCACCTAGTTACAAACTCTTAAGACAAGTAGAAATCATCTTTGTAGATTTGGGTGTATGCTTATCTTCACAGTCTGTCAGACTCACCTCTAGCTTCTGTGAAATCTCAATATCTTAGTTTTTTACAGGATGAGAAATACAATCTAGAAGAGTGACTGTTGTATTCAGAGTCACAATGACTTAGATAGAGGATCACTACTAGAACTTACAAATACTTATTTTACAAATGGGGATTCACTATATAATAGTACAGAAATGTGTCCAGTGGCAAATTTCTCTGCATATACTTACCTTAAATAGGCAAATTATCAGGAGAGCTCCCCCCCGTCAAAAAAAAAAAACAAAACAAAAAACAACAAAACAGCTATAAAGCAAGAAATAGAACTGAAAATAATTAACAAAACCAACTAAACAACACCACAATGAACCAAAAAAAACCCAAAACAAACAAAACAAAACAACCAACCAAACATAAAACCACACACTAAACCCAACCAAACAACCAACCAACAACACAAAAAAACCCCAAAGTCAAATCAATCAACCAAACAAAAACATACCATAAAAAACCAACAGCCAGACAATAAACCATTGTTCATTTAAAGATATTCTTGCCTAGAGTTTTATTTGTATTCTACAGTTTAATATTTCCAGGAAAGATATTTTATCTTATCCCTTCAGCACTACTTTCATATTGAAGATATAAACATACCAGTAATTTCACAAGCAATAAAAAAAAAAATCCATTGATCTAGTCACACCAGTAAATGATAGAAAAGCAAAGCATAAATAATTGTGAGAAAGAAAGAGAAAAATATGAGGTCTTCAATGTAAATAAAATTATGAAACAAAAAATCAACATGTGGCATCAGGTTGTCTTTGTCTTCTACCAGACTATTCCAGAGTCAAATACAGTTTATCAGTTTTACCTTTCTTTTTGATGGTGGACTTTGAGCAAATTGTGTTTAAAGTTCCCAAAGGACTGCTATTCACTCTCTCCCTATCTATTGCCTGGCAATTCATGGTGCTGATATGAACTCTTTCTCAATGTTATGGGGTAGAAAGAGATACAGTAACTGACTTCTAATGTCAAAGGGACCCCCACACTCAAAGAGAGAATCCCCCAACTCATTCTGACAGCTTCTTTTTCCTTCATGTAACAAGAGCCACAGGGACTAAGAGAATCTCTATTTGTAATAAGAATTCAAGCATTGTAAACACCACTGTATTATTTAATCTTAATTTACTTTTCAAACAGTTTCTAAATTCTTTACATCAATATATTTGGGCTTGAACCTAAGCCTACAGAAGTCTTGCATATACGTACTGTTCCTGATAGTGTTCCTTCTCACCACTTCAAGAAAAGATTCTAGCAAAAGTACATCCTAACTAACTCCACCAAATTCTTTACCATTAAGATAAAGGCATTCACAATGAACCACCTGAGTACAAAAAAAATGTATAACTTCTGACAGACATGCTAAATCTGTAGATTTATTGATCAAAAGCTTGGTCATTTATTTCTGCAAAAGGATGGAGATGTTGAGAAAAGTATGATAGAAAAAAACTGTAACTTACCCATCCTCATGACTAGCGATTCAGAGAAAACCCTGTGAAGCGAATATTGCAGAAATCCCTATCCCTAGCACCACAATCTGTGCTTCTTTATATTTACAGATATTTCTGGTTTGCTCACTGAAGTATGGTTTCTGAACCCATTATTTTATTTATAGCAAGGATCTTCGAACTTTCCCAACACGTGCACCATATTTTCAGAATGGACACTTTCCGTAGCTGTTATCAATAACAACCCTAGGACAACTGTAGAAATTACTTTCAGGGATAAAGCATGTTAATCCAGCTCATATGCTATTGAGCTATAAGGGTTTTGTCCTTCTGGAATAAATTACTCATACCGTCTAATTCTGTTCATTGTTTAATGTCTCATTGCTGTCTGCTCTATTCCCTTCTCTTTCCTTACTCCCCCTCCTCACCATCCAACCTCTGTTCCCCCCTTCACTAGTTCATTATAGTTTGTATTTTTCTGTTTAGTTACAGCAGTGGAATAAAAATATTTTCTGGTTTGGGTTGGGTTGGGTTTTTGTGTGGTTTGTTTTTCTTTTTCCTCCTGTTAGTTCTTCTGTGTTATTCCAGAGTTTCTGAGAAATAAATTAGCTAAATACATGGGGAAAAAAATCTTAAAGGAGGTCTTCTGGCATGAATCTCTCTGGATAAATATGTTTTAGAACACAGTTTCTCTGTTTATTTAAAGATATTTTAGCATGTTATTAGGGAAATAAAGCCATCAAACCTGCATTTTCATTGCTCTCTTAGTGATTTTACATCTTCAGGGATTGAGTATGTTCTGATTATAGGTAAGTACTATGGTAACTCTAAGTGTATAACAAAGTAACTCGAAGTAAATAAAGTAATGATTCTCTTGCTGTTGAAAATGAGTTTCTCCTGAGGAAAAATCAGAGCAGTAGTCTAGCTCAGTTGCTCTAGAGGAACTAATCTCTCTTCATTGGTACTGTAGGGAGCCTTGTCACATTAGCTCTCTAAATTAGATGCTAGGTTCATGGAACTGGTTGTGCCCAAGGCATGAATGATCTCATTGGATCAGGCCCTGGAGCTACAGGTCATGCACTGTATAAAATCAGAAGTATGAAAACAGGGGGACACATGACATGTCCTTCCATAGTAAAGAAAGGGTTATAATTAAAAGTCACAGACTATTGAAATAAGGTGAGTACAAAGGATTTAATGAAGCAGTACAGAGATGTGTTTCAGGAAAACTCCTCAGTGGATTTGCTATGGATTTGTCAGAGGTCAATCATGGTAAAAGAAATTTAAACTAAGCAGGAAAGATGCCATGAAAGCCCATTGCAGGGGACTACTCAGCAACAGACAGAACACCAAAACAGCTGTGGTGAGAATGATGATGAATTTCTTGATACACACTCAGCCCAGCTGTGTCATCAATGTAGAGTAGGCCTGATCTGTTTTCATCATCTCACCTTCTTCATACTGGCTCTGAGGACTGTAGCCTTAGGGCCTATCCCTGTAGCTCAAGCCTTAAGCAGCACACCTCCTGTGAACACAAAGATTTAAAAAGTGATGAAGAAAGTATCAAATATAGAAAAAACCAAACATGTTAAAGCAGCTGTTATGTATAGAGTAATATGTGCCGAATCCTTCTGTTGAACAGATTAAAAAGCTGCATTTATGACCACAGATACGTTCATAACAACAAACCTCTATTCAAATATTATAATTGAACTTAAAATATTGCTGTTTAATTTTATGTGAGAAGCTCAGGAACAATAAATTTTTGATCAGTTTCATTCAAAGGAAAGTATTTATCCATAGCCACTGTATACCAGGTCATTTAGAACCATTCCCACTCATTTGTAAAATAGCATACTATCCATGTTCTGGGAATTATTTATACATGACTATATTGAATGGTAGTATGTAACCTATAGGAGTTATTGGACAAAAATTTGTCCTCAGTTAAATTTATGCCACTTCAGTCAAAGAAACTTCACCTGGATAAATAAGAGAAGAATCTCATTTAGCTTGTCATTTTGGTCAATGTTGTTATTAATCATCTAGAACATTATATTTAATTTTACGTCTACATTAAAGGCTTTCTTGAGAGACTCTTTCATTTCTTTTTTCCTTTGGGTAGTTCTGTGGTTGTTAGTCACAAAGTATTCCTACTTTTCTTCTTGTCTTGACTTGAAGTCTGGTTGATTTGCATTGCAGGCATCTATACCCATAGCAAAGTCAGTAAGGACAAGTATCTCATTAGAGGCCATATATAGACACATGTACATCTGAAGTAGCTCTGAAAAATTCTATATGCATTGCTTTGTGTCCCACAGAGGTGCAAATCCACACATGTCCATCAAGCATGTGCAGGAGTATATAGTAGGCCATACTTCTTTAAAACCAAGTGCACTTCATAAACTTATTTCAGACAAATATAGGAATGGCATCACTGTATCTTGCAGTGGAGCAGTTACAAGAGCTAGTGTTGAAAAATATGAGATGGTTATGTGAGCAAGAGTAAATACAGCATGGAAGCAGTTATGACAATGAAAACTTTAGAGAAAACAATAAAAAACTGGAGCCTAGATCAGGCCCTATATCAACAGCATCCATATAGAACACCAGCTTTCTTCGTATCTTCATAGACATTTCCTTTCCTAGAAAAGAGACCCAAACCTCTGGGAGATGCTGTCATAGAAAGAATAGATGAGATCACCCAACAGTTGAACTATGTCTTCATGACCTGGATACTCAACAGAGAAAGAGACCTCACTGTCAGGAAAAATCAGCAGCTGAGTATCTTGTGTCCATCCCTGGAAGTGTTCAAAAAATGGGTGGATGTGGTGCTTCAGGACATGGTCTAGTGGTCATGGAGGTGTTCGGTACAAGATTGGACTTGGTGATCTGGGAGGTCGTTTCCAACCTTAATGATTCTACAATTCTATGATTGTTCTCACCACACATATTATTGTCAAGATAGACCACTGCTGCTATTTTACCCTATGCCTTTTCTTCCCAGGAAACTTTGGTTTTCTGAATGCAGGATTGTCATTTCTTGTGGATAAAGAAATAGGTTTTCTCTTGAAAACAAAACAAAACAAAGCAAAACAAAACAAACAAACAAAAAACTGAAAAGATACTCTATCTTCCTACTTTTCTTCATGAGGACTGGGGCTGTTATTACTAAAATTTTTCTAATATAGATGCCCAGAAACAAGCTTTTTAGTTTTGAACAACATCTGGATGAACTGTTGAAATGTTTAAATTCTCTTCTTTTTTTTCATTAATTTGTCTAGTGTTACCTTCAGGCTTTGGTTCTTGTTAAGAATTTCTCTGCTAGTTTAAAGAACCTCTTGACACTTTATACTGTCTACTTGTGTAGAAATTTATACAGAAGGGTGCTACTGCTTTTCAACTGCTAATAAATGCATTTCACAACCAGAATGATCTTCCAGGTTGAAGGGCTGAGGGCAAATTTCACAGTCATTTGCAATTTAAATTACAAAGACTACTGTTACAGAAAGTCAACCTACAATAATTAGATGAGGGAGCTCAAGGTTACCACAGAGATCCAGGTTCTGTTCCACATATATTTGCTGTTGTGGTAATGGTGAGATTAAGTTTTCCCCATTTTCCAACAGCTTGTTCCTGTTTACTCACTACTATTTACCATTCTTTTAGTCATGCCAGTACCACTTTTTGTCATGCTGAAATAAAATAGGAATCAATTTAATAACCTTGATTAATAAATAACAGATTAACACAGATATAAAATGAGTAAATGGGAGGAGGCAAATCTCTTAAGTTAAATTTCCAAAGTAATATTATGCTGCATAGCACTCGAAGATGTAGATTCATGTTCTAGTGGCACTGAAGATTCCAGGGTCACATCACCACCTAAACACTTCAGATTTTCCATCAAGACATAGTTAGCAATGAAGGTGCAAAAAAGAACAAAGTACATTATTACAGATTGTATAATATGTTATTGTGGTGGCTTGACATGAGTTGGCTTCCAGATGCCCACCCAGCTGCCTTTCCACTTCCCTCCTTCAAGAGAAGAAAATAAGATTTAAAAGTTCGTGAGTCAAGATGAGGACAGGGAGATCACTCACCAGTTACCATCACAGGCAAACCAGATTTGACTTGGGGAAAGTTAATTTAATTTATTGCTAATTAAACCCAGAGTTGGATTCTAAGAAATAAAGACAGAAATTAAAACACCTCTCTCTCACCTCCCACTCTCTTTTCCCAGACTCATCCTCAGTCCATCCTTTCTGACTCCTTTATCTTCTTCCCCTATGGACAGTGGAAGGGAATGGGAAATAAGTCAGCCCATTACAGTTCCTCTCTGCTGCTCCTCACACTTTTCTCCTACTCCTATGTGAGCTCTCTGTGACCAGTAGTTCCTTCAGGAAATACCCATCTGCTCTGGTATGGGGTCATCCACAGGCTGTAGTGTGGATATCTGCTCCAGTGTGGTTATCCCAGTTTAGAGTCAGGGCAGCCCCTTAGACCTGCAACAGACACTCTCTGTTAACCCCCCTCCCTCCTCAGAGGGGAAGAAAAAGGGAATAAGGGACTTATCAATTAGAAAAGGAAATTGCAATAGCTTTAATGAAAATTTAAAAAATAATTAAAAAAAAAAAAATATATATATATATATACACAAAACCAGTATTGAACCCAACCCTCCCTGATGGTAATTACATTACCATCACCACTGATGCTGTGGAGTAGGCACTGGGAGAGTCCCAGACTGGGCCCCACAGCAGATGGGAGCTGTGTTCAGGGGATGGATTCTGGTACTGGATTCAGGAACACACAGACCAGGATCGAAGGCAAAAGGGACAGGGTCCTCCTGGGATACTCCAAGGAAGAAACCAGAAAAGGACCCGATCCAAGCTGAGCAAAGACGTCAATGTGGTTGAAGAGGACAAAGAGAGGGGCAAGACCCTCCTGATCCCTCAGCTTTATACTGAATATGATGTCTATGGAATGGAATACTTCATTGATCAGTTTAGGGTCACCTGTCCTGTCCACTCCTCCCTGCAGGTATGGCCTTTTACTTTCTGCACCCCACAATGTAGTGCACAAGATCCAGCAGTGGCCTTAGTCTGCACACCAATTCGTGGTAGTAACTCTAAACATGGGGTGTTATTACTGCTAGAAGCAGACACTGCCTGCAGAAACCTGCTGCTACCTTCAGACAGTGCAGCTAGTTAGAAGAACTGCACTGAAAAGTAAAATCACTGAACAGAATTAGTTCTGTTTTCACTCAAACCAGGACAGTGGTCCTATCCTCGGGCTGCAGGGAAACAACCTGGGTCATCATGGTCTTCTCCAGGGTCTGTAGGAGAATCTCTGCTTTGGTGCCTTGAAGCATCTTCTCGCCTTTCTTCTTCTCTCAATTCCGTATCTGCAGGATAGGATTTCTCACTCTTTTTTACTCACTCCTCAAAGTGCTGTGTAGAGATTTGCCCAATGGTGGATCCATTGGAGTTGTCTGGGCCCAGCTGAGTCAGGCACAGGGCAGGCCCTCCACTGCTAACACTTTGTCATCAAAACACAATACAGCTATCCATAAGCTAGTAGGAAAAAAAGGGGGAAAAATTAAAAAATGATTAAAATTTGGTTTTGGGGGATTTTTGCTGTTATTGCAAATTGATGCTTACCACTATACTGTCAAAAATCCTTAAAATGGTGAACTGAAAGTAAAGATCTGCCAAGTCCAGAGGTCTGGACTTGCTTCACGTTATTTTTTCACTCCATCTTGTCAGTAATACCATCCATTTTTTTCTCTCGTGCAGTGTTAATACACCATTGATTCCTCATAAAAAGGATTCCTTAACTCATTACAAGATTTAACGGGTTTTATGCACAATTGTAGTCCCTGTCCTACGTAATTCTGTCTTGTGCTAATTGGTGGGTATAGGTCCCAGAGAGCCACAGCATGATCTGCTCTCTAACAGTCATCAGTAACTCATCAGTAGGATTAATAAATTTGGCTTTTGCAAATGCTGCCTCTTGATTGCAATACACACAGTTATTTTAATGCAATCACAAGTCTGGAGGAATAAGGATTATGGCAGTTCCTCTGGACTTTGTAAGACAAGTTGTATATTAATTATTTACAGTAGTATACATTTAACCTCTTTTCATTATTAAGCTCCAGACATTGTAACTCTTCAAATAAGCTGGGGTAAGTTGAAGACTTCAAGGGACAGCAGAAAAGTGGCTACCATCCATCATTTTGATTTTACTAATTTTGCAGATTTTAAATATCAGCTTTAGCTTTGAAAAATCATATTCTTCCTTCTTCCAGCTCTTAATGTGCTTTGTATTTCCAATTCCATCTACCATAAAAAATATATTTTGCATTACACAGTTCTTATTTTCACCTTTATGGATCAATTAGGTTGTCTCTTCTGTGTTCCCAGACAAGCGCCAGTGAAGTAATTTCCAATTGAACACAGTAGTTAAGAGTGCTTGGCGTTTTCCCCAAGTGTAGCTAAAAAGGAAAAGACATTGAGAACCTTAATAAAGATGAAGGTGGGTTAAATCTGGTCTGCCTACAATGAAGTATTCTGAAGATAATGAACAGACAAAACCGGTGTTAGGAACTTACTATTGGTTATCCCAGTGATGAATTAAGAAAACAGCATAAAAATAAGAAGACTTCCTGTACTGTAAAATGAATCAAATTATAAGGAAAATCCCAGGGATGAAACAAAGATTATAAAATGTAAGAAATTTACTCCAATCTACTCCATTATTCACTGAGACCAAAACAAAAGATGTCCAGCCTGGTCCACATTTGCACTTGAGCTGTAGGGGTTGGCCAATTTAATATTGGAGGAGTATTTATTAAAGGTGGCTGGAATTTGTCAGTGAATTTTCCAAAAGCTCTGTGTCACCAAAAATATAGTTCCATTCCAATGATTAGTTAATTATCCATACAGAAAGAAACAAGCTAGTATAAATGAACAGAGGGTAGTTGTCGCTGTTCATACTGGTAGTGGAGAGATGCAGCAACACACAAATTCAGCAAAAGCAGGCAAAAGAAGCAACTTTATTAATTTATAACCCCGTTTTATATACCCTAGCTCCACAGGGCAATTGGTCAATGATCACTCATCTCCTAGGGTGATTGGATAAAGTCTTACAATACCTATTTCAAAATATTTTTCCGATGTACCATAAACGGAACTTAGCAAAACACCATTTGTTAGTCTAGGTTACAAAAAAAAAAAATCCTGTTTTTCATAACATGCATGAGAAAGGCAGGATTCTCAATGAATATTGTGAGAACCTGAGAAAATCCCTCTGCTAGCAGCTTTTCAGCATCCACAGGTAGTGACCCCAGAATAGCTAATAAAAATCTGGCTAAGGTGTTCACAGGGCTGTAGAAAAAGTGCAGGAAAAAAATGGCTTTAACTTGAATTTCTAACATTGTAGATAAATGTCCAGATATTCTGATTATTGAACATTTTCTCTGTTTCATCATAAAATCCAGCCTGCACTGTAAGAATTTAATGAATTGATATTTTCTAGTGAAAGCCTTTTTCACTGTGAAACTCCTAGTGTATTTTTCTTCAGAGCATTAAGCAAGAACATGTGATTTGCAACATCAAGGACTATTCATGAAGAATAATCAGTTGTTTGTGGAATACCTCAGCATTTACAGTACTAGCTTCAGTTTCAAATTCCTACTCTACTTCATATATTATCAGCAGCGAGTTTCTCAGAAAAGCTCTTAAGAAGAATTTACATGCCTGACTCCTAAATCCAACCTTTCTAGATCCATTTACTATATTATTCAGAGTTTCTCAGGGCAGCTTCAAGACCAAAATAACCTCATGTTTTTACTGTCAGTGCCAGAATGCCCTCCAGGCTGCTTTGAGTTAATTCCCTGTGCAAGTTCTCACTTAGCTGCTACCTCTGAAAGTATGTCCCCTATTACTGAATCCCTCTGTATTTAACAGCAATTGACAATATTTCCTCTGAATTCAGAAACGATGTAGTAATAAATGTTTTAAACTTCTTCATTCCTTAGTGGGAACTAGTGGTCTATACCTCCTATACTCAGCAGGTGGGTTTATCTTCAACACAGCAAAGAGAAGAACCTATGTAAAGAGTTTGTTTCAGAGTAGCTTCAGAGGGCCAAGGGTGTGCAAACAGCCTGAAAGCAGTCACAGGGAGGGCAGGGAAGCAGGCTGTGTTTGTCAAGAGTTCTACTGGCTGTTGCAAGTCAGAGTCTTGGAAGTATTGCATCAGGTGGATTGTCCTCAATTTTGGGGGTATTGTAAGACTGCTCGGGGGAAAGTGTGGCCTGGAATGATTATGCCTAATGCTAAGCCAGAGAAATCCTTTCTTCATGCCACTGCACTGGAGTGTCCTTAGGGGCTGCATTAAGAACTGACTGTGCCTGGGTAATTTATAGATGTAGTTTGGTGTGACCTTAATACCAACAGAGAACTAGAATATGCAATCTAATTTCATTTTGAATCTTGTACAGACTTCACTGTGGACAAAGAACTGTAGTATTTAGCTGGCAAATGAAGCCTAAACCTGTGGAAAATCAAGTCAGTGAATTTCTTAATGACATTTTCCACTTCCCCAGTGACCTTTATCTGATGGTCTAAAAGCACTTTACAAAAACATACATTTGTTACAACCAAAACTAGTTGGAAGATTATGTTATTTTGTTTTGTTCCCTGTGGAAAATGTTGACTTCTCTCTGAAAAATTAAAAACTGAAAAAACTACCGATTAAAAACTTATGACTTAAACAAAATCACTCCATTCAAAAACACTGGTGTAGATTTTGGTTTGAGTCACAGAATCACAGGATGTCAAGGGTTGGAAGGGACCTCGAAAGATCATCGAGTCCAACCCCCCTGCCAGAGCAGGATCACCTAGAACAGGTCACACAGGAACATGTCCAGGCAGGTATATATGCGTATGTGTGGTCATATGTGTAATCCCTCATTCTCTAGTTCTCTTCTGTGAACTGTGCTTGGTGTTCAAACTGCATTTTCCATTGTGCTCCAAGTTCTCCTCTTTCACAGAATGAAGCTCTAGAAGGCTCTTGAATCACAAACTATTCTGTGTAAGAACAGAAGTAATAAACCATGTGTGGAACCACTATTTCACGCTTAGAATAATTTTTCACTTTCTCATAAGCACAACTTTCAGACAGTTATTTACTAGAAAAAAAATTCTTAAAGTTTTCTAGTTGGAAACCATTGGTGGTAGTCAATAGGATTATAGTGACTCACCTTAAATACCTCCAGAGCATCTGGGAAGCATCCTTCAGAAAAGAGTTTTATAAAACATGTTATGTATGTTTCTCTGTTGAGGATTATAATACCTCATTCCATGTCTCTGAGAGAAAGAGGTACAATGACTGCCATGAACTACCTTTTTATGCAATCAAGGTCTAACAGCACAGTTTCTCACTTTTAACACTTTGCACTCATAGGTGTATAGTCTGGCTTATGTCTAACCCGCAGGATATTTTTCCAATAGCACAGCACCTGTAGAAATAGCCTTCTGTATGCTTAAACATCAGATACAGATATCTTGTTATTTTTACCATGTACATTTTAAGATTGCTAGTGTGTTTTATATAACCAAATGCAATAAAACAATAATAAATAAAAAAATGCAGAGGTGGAAAGCACTGATGACTAAGATATAGAAAAGAATAGACTACTTCAATTGGAAGGGACCTACAAAAATCATCTAGTCCAACCAATGGACCAGTTCAGGGCTGACTAAAAGCTAAAGCATGTTATTAAGTGCATTGTCCAAATGCCTCTTACACACTGAAAGGCTTGGGGCATCAACCACCTCTCTAGTAAACCTATTCCAGTGTTTGACCACTCTCTTGATAAAGAAATGCTTCCTAATGCCCAGTCTAAACCTTCCCTGACAGAGTTTTGAGCCACTGTTCCCTTATGTCCTATCACTGGACACCAGGGAGGAGAGATCAGCACCTCCCTCTCCTCTTCCCCTCCTCAGGAAGCTGTAAAGAACAATAAGGTCACCCCTCACCCTCCTTTTCTCCAAAGTAGACAAGCCCAAAGTCCTTAGCTCCTCAAAGGACATTCCTTCCAGCCCTTTCACCAGCTTTGTTGCCTTCCTCTGAAGGAACCTTTGCATACTTCTTGTATTTTGAGGCACAGATCTGCACACAGTATTCAAACTGTGTGCTCTGTCTTTGCCAGAGTTATGCAACCAATAAACCAGCCTCTGAAAAGAAAACTTGAAGGACACAGCACAAAATTTATTCAAAGACCACAAGAAGGCTGATGCGAGATATTAGAAGAATGAGGATAACTGAAAAGATGCCATAACACAGTAAAAAACACAGCAATCTTCTAGGAATATTAAAGATGTGAAATGAAAGGAAAATTGCAGAAGAGGTTAAGATAAATGACAAGGATTTCCTTTTTTTTTTAAGAACATATTGAACAAGAGGTCATTGGAAGAGACAGTGGAAATTCTAAGAGCCAGCCTGGGTAATTTACTGACTGAAGAGACAAAGATAACTAAACCAAAATCAAATGAATTCTTTGCCTCTGTGTTCACACAGAAGGTTTGGGGACAGATGTCAGAAACAGACATAAATTTCCCAGGAGAACAAGAAAAAATATCGAAGGAGGTAAGATTCAGCCAGCACAGGTGATCAAGGAATTAGAACATCTGAAGCTTATCAGAGCTCCAAGACCTGGAAGTATCCCCTTGAGATTTCTAAAAAGAGTTGCAAAAAAAGGATGGGAGAAACATTTCCAGATGGAGGTGAAACCTTTTTGAAAACAAGGATAACATGACTAGACTATATGAACCAATATAATTTGGAGTAGATAAGGAAAAAACCTGCTTCCTTCTGCTCCAGTGAGTGTGGAAAGTGCAATCACAGCTGAATCAGCATGGCAATCCCACAGCATAAACTCTGCAAAACCACTATGGAAAGGAATTTACCTACTAAAAGTATAAAAAAAAATTGAATTTTCTTTAGGGTTTTTGATTTATTTGTTTTAAGAAAGAATCATACATTCCAAGTCAGCAAGTCTTACTGAACATAGGATTCATCTGACCAAAGGCTGATTTCTTCACCTGCACTAGTGTCTTAGTTCTCAGAAAGCCTTTCGTTCAAACATGAAGGCAGAGAGAGTTAATCAGACTGTGCTTTAACTGTACCAGTCCCTTCAATCAGCAAATTGCAACTTAGCTTGCTGCTGTGTCTGGAAATAGTCCACTCTTATAGTCTGTGAAAAAAAACCCAGGCACTTTTAGGGTTTGAATCCAGTCAGCCTGAAGCAGACATCTAAAATTGGTCAGTTAAAGCACACCTGAAGAGTCTGCTTGTTTTTCTCCTTTGTTAATGAAGAAATGTACAAATTGTAGCTCACATGCACATGTTTGCATTGTAGATATCCAAAAGTGGATAATGTGACTCCTACAGAAAATATTTTAAAGCTATACAGTGCTTCAAGACCAAAAGAGAATTCAGCCAAAAGCTATTCCTTTCTTCTTAGATTTTGCTGATATGTTGCCTCGCCCTATTCTATCTGGGATGGGAAAAAGATCAGAAATTACTTAGAAGTGATACTAACATGTAAGAAAAGATTTTTCTAGGAAAGTAACTTCTCATCACAGATCAGAAGAGTTAAAAGGGGAAGCAGTGACTACATCTATCACAGCCACTTTGTGTCTCTCTGGTAATATGTCTGGATGATGATCATATATGGTATTAATTTTTAAAGCATTCTCTGGCATGAGTCTGGTATTCTCCATCTAGGACTTTTCCTGAACAATTCACAATTGTTTTGCCTGCAATGTCTACAAATGCACCTGAACAGATAGCCAGAGAAATCAGGGATAGGGCTACACCATGGAAAATTACACTCAAACAGACATTGACAAAATTATTTCATTTTGATGGAGGTATGGGTGAAGATTATGTGTGGTTGTCATTTTATTTGAACCAGCAAAAGCAGTCTCTCTGGAATGCAACAATGAGAATGTTCCCTTCTATTATGCAGTGCAAGCTGGTGTCTGCTGTGCTTGCAAACTCCAAAAAGGTCACTGTTGTTGGGTCACTCTAAAGGGCATATTCAATGACAAGAATAAAGGCAAAATCCAGATTATAGTGGACAAAGTTGAGAGAGTGAAGACAAAGCAGTGGGAGTTAGCAGCCAATGTCCCTTTCCCCTTCTGCCCCTGCAGTTTTCTTTCTTGCATTCTCTGTGCTGTTTATTCACCCTGCTGACTCTTCACTTCAGCCACTCTATAAAAGGCTCTTCATTGTCCATCTTCTATATAGAAGTGAGTGCAGAAGGATTTCCACGCTTCACAGCTCACACTGCATCTCTTCTGTGCGTACCCCAAACAAAGATCAGTGTATTACAAAATCTGCATAAAGATGTCCTATTTGATGGTAGGTTAGGGAGACAACACAAGTTTTCCTGTCTCAGAGGAACAGCTCAAGTGCAGTGCATTACAAGTATGGAAACAGGTTGTGTATGTATTTTTTATGTACACACACACTAAACTATGCAAATTAGATTTTACCTGATGTGCCACCAAAAGAAAGAGAAAAAACTTCAGAGACAAGCAAACAAAAAAATCACGATCATACTTTTCATCAAATCATGCACTTCCATTCTCTGTTGCTTCAAAATTTTAAGAAAAACAACCTGCTGGTTTAAGTTCTGTGAAAGATGATCCCTTTCTTTTCTGTATTTTATTATTTTTCTCTGGCAGATACACAATTAGAAGAGAAAAGAAACAGATATATAGAGAAAACTATTGTTCTTCCTCAATACCCTTTTTTAAAAAATACAGATAAAGATTTTACTCTATGTTGTCACAATAAAATACTATAAAATCTCAGAAACAAGATCTTCGTATTGATAGGAAGTGTGCTAGGGACGGGAAGTGCATCTCCATACAATCTTGAAAACACCATTTCCCTGTAGTTGCTACTGTTTACCTATCAAAAAGTAGGTTTGTTGAATTGCCTTTAAACATAAACTGAAAGGTAAATACTTGACGGTAGTCAGGCTTGTAAGGCAGAAAAGTAATGGAATAAACGAGAGTTTAAAATACTCAGATTCTCTCAAAATCATTGTTCTAGTACTTGCAGTGTCAATTCATCCATCATCCCTCTCAAGTACAGCTGAGTTACATGTAGAATGGGGTTACAGGACTATGACATGAAAACTAACAGCTCCTGGCTTCTCTGCATGAACAGTGGGGATGCAAAAGGATTTTTCATAAGTGGAAAGTTTTCATTTAGCTAAAATTTGCCATCCTACCCATCTGCTCTGATAGACTGGATGTCATTTCCTGTTTATTAAGGAACCAGACTTCATCCTTTGTATGGGTAGGGAAGTGTTATGGATTCTATGACTGCAGAGAGTTCAAATAAAATCTAATTGAAAGCATTCCTCCTCATTCTTTTCCCTCCATCTCTCCTTATGAAGCAGACACATTCCGAGTGAAATCTTGTTGTCACCAAAATCAATAATGAAAGTCCTTGTTGACATCACAGGGGGATGTTTTTGTCCTTTGACAATAGGAAACTATCTGAAAAATCACTTGACATTTCTACCATTCATCTCTCTTTATATAATGATGGATACTAATAAACATTTCTTTGCAGTAACTTAAAGAATAATTTCATGTCACCTATTGCAAGCTTTAGTTGGTAACACTAGAGCATTGATCTTCTTCCAGCTGTTGCAGCTATTCAGAATTTTGGGTGCCAGACATCAAAGAGGAAAATTTTCTGGTAAATGTAATAAAAAAAAAAAAAAAGGTGCAAAGCTGTGAGAGGGTCCTAACATTAGTCTTGAGGAAGGCACACCAGCAAGAAACAGTTGAAACAAAAAATCAATGGAAAGGTCTTGTCTTTCTTCAGACATCTAAGCAAGCAATACTTTGTGGAGGAAGTATACAATTAGGAAAAGTCACTCTGACAGTCCTGTAGCTCTTTCAAGTTGGAGAATAAAATACCTTATTTTGCAGCAGATTTTTCAAAATCCAAAGGACTTTTCTTGTTCTCTGCTGCTCACAGAAACATGTTTAAACACTTAAAGTAAATGCTTGATGGCTTTTGTAGTCAGAGTCCAGCATCAGTTCATATAGTTTCAGTTAAGTACACTGATGATAGCAAACTGTGCATAAACTATTACAAACAAATTTGTTGCTGTCTCCCAGTGACTTTTTTTCTTTTGCCTCACAATATTAATTTTGAGGGTTTTTTTCTGGATTAAATTGTTACACTAATGCAAGGAGTTTACATTGCAAGTTAGGCTAGCATAATAAAAAGCATTTATTTATTTTATCATTCTGGTTGTAACTGATTTTTCTTTTTCCCCATGAATTACACATTTGTTAGAATATGAATGCTTATAATGATACTGAGATTGATGTTACACTTCTGAGCAATCAGATGAAGTGAGATAACTTACACTGTGTACTGGCTTCAGTGGGAAAATGTCATGCAAAGAATTTTACAAAAGCAAGTTCAGAATCTTTCAGTGATGAATATTTAGCCACTTATTTAGGCATCTAATATCTTAAGACATAAAGTAAAATGGAAAGATGATTAGTGCTGAGCTACCTTTAAGTCTTTGTGTAGAAGCTTTTAAGAAAATCAGTGAACAAGAGGACCATAAAAAGTCACGAAAAAATGTTTTCATGATGCCTTTATCGCCCTGTTCATTTATCTTGTTAGTTCCATTTGGGTTTTTTTTTCCATTTCTTTCATAGTATATCTGAATATCTTAAACATTATATTACCTAAAAGTTGAAAAATTTATCAGAGATGCTACTAACTTGGCTCTTATAGGAAATACAGGTATACAATCATTAAAGAATTTTATTTCACAGCTCTGTGTTATGGAAGATATATATTACATTTCACACATGGTTAACTAAAGCACTGAGGAGCTAATAAGTAGACCAAAAATATAATTCAGGCATTTAATTTTGAATAAACTAGTAATTTAGAAATGAAAATCCCCAGAAAGCCTTAAGACTCTCATTCAGCTGTTCTTAGAAACCCCGAATTCCAATGATATTTTACTTTGTGGCCTTAAAAAAAAAAAATCTCCCTAGGTAAAGACAGCTGAACTGTAACACATGTATTTAGGCACCTAAACTTTAACACGTTTCAGAAATACAATTAACCTAGTTGTTAAGTAAAGCTATTTAGAGGCACCATCCATTCCTTTGCTTAAATTCCCTGGGGACTTTGATCTTACAGAGACTCTCGGAGCATAACAAATGCCCGTATTAAAATTCTGGCATAGAGGACAGGATTTGAAAACTGACATAGCTGAAAGACATTTAAACACTGGGAATTTGGGTGCCTTAAATTTTAGATACCTAATTCACAAAAAGGTATGTAAACCCTACCAAAGTAACAACAGTAAGATGGAGCACAATCTTTCCAGCATCTTGTTTGTTTAATATGATTCCGTTAATATGGACAGCTCTCCTTTTATAGGGAGCATGACTCAGTATGGTATCAAACATCTCATTGGCTGGCTTAATTGTTTACCCCAGATGTGGCCCCTCCCAGATGATTGTGCCAGCAGCTGCTGGTGATAATTATCCAGAACCAAATGCAGGACAGGACTGAAGGAGAGGTACTTAACAGGGGAAGATCAGTAATACACATGAGATTTCAGAGGGTATTTTTTCCTCAGTGAGGTATTATCAATATATTCTTTTTTCCTACATTTTTTTCTTTCTCTAACATTGTCCTAAAGTCTTACATGCTATAGTACAGTAGTTCCTGCTTTTGCAATTATGTCTTCAAAATGCTCACATACTGTTCTGAAAAGTTCATTGTTTTTTTCAGGTACTATTAATTTATAATTACATAGGCAACAATAATGCTTCTTAATCTTTTCTTCCATATTTTACACATTTCAACAGCCTTTCTAAGTTAATAAGGCTATCATTATGTATCATTATTATTGGTTAATAACTTATACTTCATGAAACCTGAATTAGTGCTAGATTGTGTGCCTGCTTTTGTTTTGCTGAATTTTGTAGTTTTGCTGCAGATTTCCCTAGAAAAGCAGTCTGATGCCTAGCTGCAGATAAAACAGATCATTCTTCAGACAGTATATCTCAGCCAGTCCATAATAACCTGTTGGGGTGGGAAAAGTTCAAGCCAAAAGCTGTTGATTTCCCTAGAGCCAATCAAAATGATAGACACAGTGGTGGAAGATCACAGCTGACTGGGTTTAGTCCTCTCATCACTAGCTGCAGATGGCATATAATTTAGGGATGCCCATTTGGTAAAATTTACCAGTTTCTCTTGAGATCACACATACGGGTTTGCATTTAAAAAACAATTGTACCAGGAATAGAATTTTAAGCAACAGATGTAAGTATTGATAGTGAAAGGATGCCCAAAAAGCAAAATATATATCCACATCAGGGAATGTAAAGAACTTGTGTTATGCTTTACAGCACTCTATGACATTTTAACTTAAAAAAAAGGACAGAAAATAGCGATAAAAATCAATGAATACAACACTTGCCAAAACTCTTAAATTAGATATGAGCTTCTGTCTTTACAGTTTATGACTTTCAAGCATTTAACATGTTTTTTTTTTTTTTTCCCAACTTCATATTTCAAAGCCACAATCTCAAATCTCCATATAGCAAAGAACTGTCTCTAAAAGAATTAATAGTTTGTCTAATCTCTCTTGAATTGAAATCTAGCTAAAACACATGCCCAAATTATTTACTGTATTTGTCCTTAATAAAGAGTAGGTATTTTTTGCAGTTTTTAGAATGTGACCAAACAACAGGTGAAGACTTTCAGGCAGTTGCATGAGTAAAATAAATTAAAAAAAAACCAAAACAAAAAGAAACAACAACAAAACAAACAAACCACCCCAACCAACCAAAAAAAAAAAAAAA
>JANVCC010000021.1:36721858-36777276 GCA_025345505.1 Todiramphus chloris collaris
AAAAAAAAAAAAAAAACCAAAAAACAGCAAAACCAAAAAACAAACAAACAAAAAGAAAATCAACAAAACAACCAAAATTGTTCTAATTCTACAAGGTTATCATATCAGTAAAACAGCTATAAGGGTAAGTCAAATACTGAACTAAGGCAGTAAAAGGAAAAACAATGTCCACAGTAAAAATACACCTAAAAAATTGACAATTTATGTAACACAACACCAAAATTGTTTTCAGAAATCATATAACCTGATTTCAGTTTTTCTGTTTAGAGGTAGTTTTGAACATTTCTTGATGAGAGGAAGCCATCTCTTTGACAATGTATGCTGTTAAGTCTCTCCACTCTAACATTACATATAAAAAGATAACATAACTAAAAGGCTACATTTGAATGTGTACATTTCTCAGTGATTAGTTCTTCACTGAACACAACTGTATGTTATCTTTTTCTCAGTCTTCTGATTTAAATAAACTGTGATACAATGAGTCATGTAAATTATGACATCAATAAGCAATATTCTGGGTTTTTTTCTGTTCATAAGTCACATAGCTTACAAAAAAAAATGTTAGAATTTGATTTGTGAGGTAGAAAGATGAGGAATGATTGCTCTGCTATAGCTTTAGTGGATGTGAAATTGTTACTACAAAAGAGAAGGCAACTGATCTCAGTGCCAAACTATTTATAACATCATTATGAAAAGAAGAACCAGCAATAGGGCCTTCAATATTCTATAATATGTAGATTGGTGTCTGATATGTTCTTTTATATATTCTTTCCTGTAATATTTTTACCTGAAGCTATTACATTGACAAACTGATAATGACTTTTGAGTGTTTTACTATACAAGTTCAGGAGAGCTCTATAAGTAGTCATCATGAGCCCAGGTAAAAGGGGCAGTTCCTATGTGGTAAAAAAGAATTGTATATGAACCTAGGGACAACAGGAAATAATGACTTTTACTTTTCTTTTGTTGGAATAAAGCAAAAACATATGGTCATCCTAGTCTCATACAAAACTGCTTCTGAGGACCATTACAGATACTACAATATAATCTGTACAACCAACTTAAAAAAAGCAAATGTTCTGAAAGAACAATAAAATTAGTTGTATCTTTGGTTGCAGTTAACTTCTTCTGTTGACATTAATTCACTAACTAACTAACTAAGATTATATCATGCTAGAACAGCAACACAGCATGATATAATCTTATTTATTTAGTGACAGTTGCTCATTTTCTGTTTTGTTTTTGTGCGTTTTTTTTTTAAATGTTTGTTGTTATTTTCCTAGCTACATTTGGCTGGATCTGCAGCTGGCAAGAACTGGAGGAGACAACCAAACCTATCTACAGAGCCTGAGGCTGAGTCACTTAACATTAAGTGACTGTTAGGTTGAAATAAACCAGATTTTTTAAGGCTGTTCCTAAGCCAGGTGTGAGAAAGACAAATACTGACACACATTACAGTCAGTCAAAACTGTTCATAAATATAGACTGCAGGTTTGAATTTAGACATAAAATAGCATATAACAAATTCTATAACTTTGCAATATAGATTCCCTCATAGTTGTTTGCCTATACTATTAGTGCTTTTTAATACACTCTGTAGGAACTTTTGCAAAATATCAAAAGAACTGATGTCCAATGAACTTCTGAGCTTTGTTAATAAAGAATGATACAATCAAAGAAAACAGAGTTATGGTCTTGAAGGAGCCAAGAAGTCTGTGGGTCCCTCATAGGTCATATCAAAAGAGGCATACCACAGACAAGGAGGAATTATTTAGAATCTTCCTGAAAAATACGTTTTAAGATCTGTTAGAAATGTATTCAGTTCTGTTTTGAAACATGTAATTTCCATGTCAGAAAGAGAAGTAGTTTGCAAAGTAATATTGGAGGAAGACCTTGCAGGATAATTGAAGAAACTGAACAGAAAGGAAGCAGAACAGTGAGAGCCTCTGTAAACCTCCCTCACAGCATTGAGGTCAGATTTGCCTGTCTATATTCAGAGTACATTTGGTACACTTCTGCTTATGAAGGAATAGATTGAGCTTTTAGTTGCTAGAACTGTCGGTTTTATCCCATACTCTTGATTGGCCATATCCAAACCAGAACCTAAATGCCTAAAGTGGCATGCTGATGAAAGTGTAGATACTAAAAACGCAATCACAGTTCAGTTAGCATCTGATTTTAGAGATAATACAACATCCACAGATGTTCCACTGTTAGATTATAAACTCTTCTTTTTGTCTAGGGACAGGTTCATCTTGCATACCTCGACACCAAAATTAGGCACCTACTCATCCCTTAGGTATCCTTTTTGTAAGGTAGGGACATATAGGTACCTGCAGAAAATGAGTCAGACACCTAAGCTTTAGATTCTCTGCGTTAAAACAGACCACTTTAAAAGTGTCTGAAAAAATCATCACACATCAGAGATGGGATTCAGATGTTAGACGTATTTCCTATTATGTTCCAAAAAAGGTTCAATTCAGAAGCTTTTTACAGAGCACATGTAACACATCCCATCAGGACCAGCTTCATCCCAAAAGGTAGAGCTCCAGTCTTAGTTTATAATGGGATATATAGAAGTACCTGTCTTTTCCCTAACAAGCAAGACATGTGGGCTCAAATTCTTTCAAGTCTGGTAGCTTTCTAACACAATTCTGTCATAATCCACCCTGAAGTCCTTAACTAATGGGATATAGTCTATCTGAAATATTGGTACAGACATTCTTACTGTTGACACTGATCAGGAAGAAATTCAAGATTCATTGGCACAGACAGTATTTATTATATGTCACTTACACTTAAACCACCTCTTTTCATACAATTTTCTGCAACATGAGGCAGCAGTAATATGAGGCTGCTTAGCATCTTTTCATTGATTAGATCAATATCAACATCTAGACTATTGTAGCTGTCTCTGCTAAACCAGGTGAAAGATGTTTTAAAGAGAAAAAAAAGAAAAATTTGGAAAATTATAGGTGATAGGTGTAGCACAAATTATTTTTAATATCAAAGATAGACTAAGGGAGATAAAACTGACAAAACTCACTAAGAAACAGAAAATGGGAGGATTAAAAAAAATACCAGCACATTAACAAAGAGGTGTTCCAAGGTTTCACATCAAACTTCATGCTTTTTAATGCATTTTATTAACAATCTGGAAGAGAGGATTATGCAGTGAGGTGGAAAGATGACACAAAGCTGTCAATTAAGACCAGAAGGTACTGTGAAAAACATTATCAAAAGGAAAACTACCTAGTAACCACTTTTACAGTTTCTGAATTCACAGATGATAATTGCTTCAAAACTACCTAAACCAACTGTCAAATTGTTTTGAAGTCCATGCACTCCAAGAGGGCTCAAATAACATCATGGAAAGGGGCAGGAAGACAGAGACTATACTGGCGGAAATAGGAAAGAACACGCTGCATCACATTCTCTGGGGGATGTGTTTAGACCCCAGCTGGAACTCAGGAACTCCTGAGACCTGGGCATCTCTGTAAACAGGTCAATGAAAGACTTGTATCAAAAACATTACCAAGGTGTTTGGGGTAATAGTGTAAGAAATAGTTAATATGGTAAAAGCTATGAAGCCTTTCCATAAATCAGTAGTGTGGCCTTACCTAGTGAGTACTGTGTAAATTACCACCCCTCATAAAGATTATTCCAGAATGAAAGCATGTAGAAGAAAGGCAGCAATAAACAGAACTCAGACAAAAATGTCTTATAAAGCACAGTAGAAAAATATAAGCTTGCTACTGTGAGGACAAGATCCAAAACCAGCGCAGAAATTTTCTTAAATATTGAATTTATGTGCACTAATACACTTTAATGGCCTGAAACTCTGACCACAGTCCCAGGAGACAGATTCAGTCTCAGCCTTAGGCCTTCAGACACTCTCTGAGATATCTTGTAGAGGTATCTGCCTTCAACCCTGCCTTTTGTATGAACCTCATCCCTACACTATCAGTAGCTTTCCTCATAGATGGATCCCTTGGACATGCTCTGAAGTTTGTCTCAGGCCCTGTCTCTCTGTCTTCTTATGATGATGGGATCCTGTGGATGTATTCTGGACCTGATGTATTGCTTGCCATGTTGGGAGCTGTTGATGGAGTTTGCTACCATCTTCCAGCTCTGCCTACTGTGCTCAGACTCTAGGACTGCATCACATCAGTGAGAGCAGTGTCCGCTCTAGGGTCACCCCTGGATCTCCGCCATTATCTCCTTGGGGAGCAGCCTGTTGCTGCCATTCCTTGTTCAGCTCTGTATTTGGTTTATTGGGGCAGGGCTACAGGGTAGTTTTCTGTTAAAAGCTGATAGAAGCTTCCACTATGTCAGATAGACACAATGCCAGCTGGCTGCAAGATGGACCCACTGTTGGGCAAGGCTGAGCCCATCAGTGACAGTGGTAGCACATCTGTGATAACATATTCAAGAAGGAGGAAAAAAACTGTGGTGAAATAAGAGCAATGGAGAGAGGAGTGAGAATTTGTGAGATAAACCACTCTGCAGACAAAAAGGTCAGTGAAAAAGGAGGAGAAGGAGGTGCTCTAGGCACCAGAGCAGAGATTCCTCTGTAGCTGTGGTGAAGACTATGGTCCATGGAGGACCATGGGAAGACAGTCCATCTGAAGTCCATTGAGCTTAACAGTGGAGCAGATATCCACCTACAGCCCTTGGATGACTCCACACCAGAGCAGGTGGATGTGTCTGAAGAAGGCTGTGACCCCATATGACACCAGCACTGGAGTAAGCTCCTGGCAGGACTGGTGAAGAAAGGAGCCCATGCTGGAGCAAGTTTTTTGGCAGGACTTGTGACCCCATGGGGGATCAACACTAGAGCAGTTAGTTCCTGAAGGACTGCAAGCCAGTGGAAAGAACCCATGCTGGAGAAGTTAGTGAAGAACTGTAGCCTGTGGAAGAACTCACATTCAAGATGTTTGTGGAGGACTGTCTTCCATGGGAGAGATCCCACATTGGAGCAGGGAAATAGTATGAGGACTCTTTTCTTGAACTTCTGTTGAAGGTGGATACTCTGGCAACCAATGAATGAAAAGTAGAGATTTTAACTTCTCATTAAACCAACATTTTGACTAAAAGATGTAGATTGTGATGGAAGCTTATTTCTGCATTGTATATTATAGACACTGAATAAAGGCCTGAAATTATCCTGGGAAAACTCATTCATCCTAGACTGGAGCACTTCTTGCTTCTCTTCCGCATATCTGATTCAAGATCTGTGCATCTGATTTGCAGAAGTGCTGGAACCTGTGCTCTGAACACATAAAACGGGAGTTTAATGCCAAGTACTTTAGATGAACAGATACTAGCTTTCTCAAACTGGTCATATGACTATAACATTCTTGTTCTGATGGACTACATCTGTAAAATAGTATTCCATTAACACAGCCTGATAGGGGTGAAGACATTTCCGTTGTTTAGTGATTGAGACTTTAGAGAAGAAACAGTCCCTGATAAAATAACTTAGTGTCCAGAGTAGGATCTGAAAAGTGTGCACTAAACAAGGCTTGACATCACACATTTTGAATAATGAGAATAGTAAGTGAGCATCCTCCTGGACTAGATATGAGGTGAATGACACAGTTGATTATGTCAATGAAAACAGTGTCACAGGATGAGTTCCAGTTGCTGTAAATGACAAATACAGCTTGTGCCTTTACTTTGGGTGTTTAGTAATTCAGTTCTTCTGAAAAGAGTGTTTTATAAATGGATAAATTGAGTGGCCTTGAGAACATCCAGAGAAAGATTCTTTCCACTTATGTTTAGACATCTAAATATAAAACCGAATTAACCTCATTACTAGCATTTTGTAACTTTGTATTTATTTATTTATTTAATTATACATTTATCTCTTGACAAAATGTAACACTTCTTGTAAATATGATTCTCCATGGTTGCTTTTTCTGAACTGCTTACTTTTAGAGTAAAACATTAAGGTCATGTGAGGAGTTACAATACAGAAAACAATTCATACCTTGTTTGCTCCTTTATTTTTCTTTTACTTTTAGGTTGGTTTATGTGTCTGACACTCTACAACTTGTTTATCTTGCAACTCCTTTGCAACTTTCACAGCTATCTCTGTGGAAACCATACTCTTAATTGCATATTTGAAGGTTAAATTGCTTCTGTTAAAAGCTGCATCTTTGAGTTCTCATTACTGTGCAGGGTGGGCAATGAATCTCTTTGGGTATCACTCTAGATGATCACCATCATCACCAGACTGGCAGGATTCAACTAGTCACCTTGGCTTTACTGTGCTGACTACAATACATTCATTTTTTGACTGAAATTAGTTAAGAAAAACATCAACAAGACATTATAAAGGTTGCAGATACAGGAAAAAAAAAAGAGACATTTTCCTCACAAAAGTGATGTATTAAGCTTATGATTATGTACTCACAGAGAAAGACTGACCATTTCTTTCTTATTCCTGTAAATATATCTCATTTATTTTCAACTCTTTCTGAGTGTGTGAACTAGTTTATCTTAGCCAAAAACTCAAACATAGTTTGGGCAAAGACAATTCTACAAATACAGTGTAGATAATACTGAACCAGTCTGAGTTCCCGTCCTAATCCTCCAAAATTGCAACAATTGAAACTTCTCAAAATTAACCTACCAATCAGAAGTATATCCTCACATTCAGACTATGGTAACACCAGTCTAGTAGGCTGAAATACAGACTTCACCATATTTCAGACATTTTCAACTTAAAAAAAAAAATTATATATATATATGTGTGTGTGCAAAAGGAAACCAGTGCTTATATCTTGACACAGACCTTGGTGGAGACTGTAAGGATATGTAAAGCATATGTAGAAGAGAACAGTTCTAACCAGTTTGGACACAAGTAACATCACTTGTCCCTGGAGACCAGAGATCCCTCCCTTGCAGTGTGTAGCTACTGCTGTATTTTAAAACCATCTGCATAAGGTTAAGAGAAACTACTTGAAGTACAATTTAGTGCATTATGCTAAGTTAAAAAAAAAAAAGATACATTTGTTGTGTTTGACTTAGGACAGCACATCTGGACAGAACACCTTTGAAGATATCTTTCATGGGATATCTCACTCAGATTTTGAAAGTTAAGTTTTATAAATGCAAAAAAGAAGTGATGTGAAGTTGCTGACACACCAGAAGGCTGTGCTGTTATTCAACAAGACTTGGGCAGACTGGAGAGCTGGGTGGAGGGGAACCTCATGAAATTCAACACTGGCAAGCGTAGAGTCCTGGACTGCACCTGTGAAGGAATAATCCCATGTGCCAGTACAAGTTAGGGGTTAACCTGTTGGAAAGCAGTTCCATGGAGAAGAACCTGAGAGTCCTGGTGGACAACAGGTTACCCATGAGCCAGCAGTGTGCTGTTGTGGCTGAGACGGCAAGTGATATCTTAAGGTGCATTAAGAAAAGTGTGACCAGCAAGTCAAGAGTGGTTCTTCTCCCTCTCTACTCTGCCCCAGTGAGGCCACATACTGTGTCCAGTTCTGGGCTCCCAGTTCAAGAGAAACAGGGAACTAACTACTGGAGAGAGGCCAACAGAGGGCTACAAAGATCATCAGGGGACAGGAACATCTCTCTTACAAGGAAAGACTGAGTGACCTGGGTCTGTTTATCCTGGAGAAGACTGAGAACCGATCTTATCAATGGTTATCAGCATCTAAAGGGCAGGTGTCAAGAGGATGGGGCCCATTTCTTTTCAGTGGTACCCAGTAACAAGGCACAGTGGTCACAAACTAGAACACAGGAAGTTCCACCTAAACATCAGGGAAAAATCTTCTTTACTGTGAGGGTGGTGGAACATTGGAACAGTCTGCCCAGAGATGTTGTGGAGTCCCCTTCTCTAGACGCTTTCAAAACCTGCTTGGATTTAGTTCCTGTGCAACCTGATCTAGGCAAACCTGCTTTAGCAGGAGGGTTGTACTAGATGATATGCAAAGACCTGTTCCAACCCCCATCATTCTGTGATTCGGTGAACATGATTGAATTTTATATAGACAGATGCATGCATCATAAAAGTACATATATGCATTTATTTAAATAGTGCCAGTATCTCACATAAAACATCATAAAATTTGAGGTAGTTTTCATTCAAGCAATTTACAGGGGCACTGTGTAAGGGCACATTGTTTTTTAGATTGTATTTCTTTAAAGAAATTCAAGGTTCAAAACAAATATAGCTCAAGTGAGAGATGATTAAGTTCAGTACTGAATTCAGTCTGGTGGCATTTGTGAAAATCCTACATGTCTCCCAAGAATATTAGATTGTCCATAGCAGAAAACAACAGATGACTCATTCAGCCCAACACCCTGGAGGCTACAACACATAATTTGGTAATGATGACTAGTAGGGCAAGGATGAGGTGAAATTCCTCTGGCCTTGCTTTCCTGTTCCAGGCATCAACTGACTGTGACTTTCTGAACTGGAAGTTTCATCCAGGTCACTGTCTTTAGGAACTACAGAAGGACATGTGCTCTCTGAACATTTTTTTTCTTTTGTTGTACTTTCTGAGATTTATCAACTTCCTATGAAAATAAAATTCATCTTTTAATTGCACACTGTGTTAAAAAGGTGTTTATTTTTGATCATTATAAAGCTACTGCCTGTTCATCTCCTGAGGTGCTCTTTAGATCTTGAGTTATGAAAAATAGTGAATAAAAGTTCCCATTTACTCTATATATTTTATGATGTTAACATATTGTTCCTTTGGTTTGTTTTTGGTTTTTGGTTTTTGTTTTTTTTTTCTTTTTATGGTTGTCTTCATTTCCTAAATCAGCTTTTCTTGGCACACATCAGTTCACAGTATACTGTGGATGAAGTTTTTCCTATGTTCTTTTAGAGGGGCATTTATAAAACTTAACTTTTAAAATCTGAGTGAGTTATGAGGCTGAACTTTTCTCTGATCTGAATTATCTTTTTCATGTTGCTTGCTATCTCAAGATAACATAACAATCCATAAGCTTGCCTCTCCCACAGATTTTTCAGTTTCAGAATTTCCCAGTCTTGTGGGTATCCTGGAATATAATGTTTCACAGGAATGTACTTTTTAAAACAAGAATAGTTATCTGCACTTCCTACATAATCAAAGGAGAGATATGATGGTCAGGTTTCTTCTGAACCCATGTCCATCATCACTAATGAGCACTTTTAGCAGAGAGATCAAAGACTTCCATGATGTAGGGATGGAGAATGCATTCCCTCAAATCTTCAGAACAGAATCCCTTTGATAAGTTTTGTCATAGCTGGCCAAGGCAGGGAGAAACATATGCTGTCAACATTGCTTAAGAAGAGTAACCTGACAGCATGACTACTGCAGGTGGTACCAGACATAAGACTAAATACTCACAAGGTGAAATAGAGCATAGTAGCTTTAAAGAATACAATGTAACCTATAACAAATATGCCTTTCAAATGCAAAAGCTGTTTATTCTGCAAATTGTGTGTCTTCTGGTTTTTGTGAAGCATCTTGTCCCCACAATCCTCTTCTTATCAGCCTGGATTCAAGAATGTTAGGTTCTTGAACTTCCAGGATGGACTATCCCCTAACACTTCAGGCATTTTGAATTAATACACACATGCACACACCATTCATAGACACATATTAATTATATTGTGGGTTCCAAAGGGCATAACAGATTCTAGAGGAGACCCAGGGCTGAGTGTTTTTTCTCCTTATCTGGAAGGAGATAGCTAGCTCTGAAAAATGTGTATGTGAGCCAATCTATGCCTCAGTGTGCAGGACTGGCCTCAATCTTTTTTATTTAGCAATATAGACGTAGTCTGCATGATCTGGGTTAGGGAAATACACACAAGTGCATTTAAAGAGGAAAAAAATTCTCTAGTATTAGATAGCAATAGCTTCAAATGGCATCCTTTAACCACTGTATGATGCTATGCTCTAGCACATCATGAGACAATATTACATTTTAAGGTGATTTTTAAGGCACTGAAAAAAAAAAATCAAAACAAACAAACCCCCTCAAAAACTAAAAAAGCACCAAAAGGAAACCTCACAAAATGCCTAAAGATTGTCTTTGACATCTGTGTGTTTATACACAATTTGTACAGCCCTAAACTGTTGGTGATAACAGACTTCCAAAACCAAAATTATACAAAGAGCATGGCAGTATAAAAAGCATAACAACTGCAAAAATGATCCCTAAGGATTAGTTTAAACAATGATGCATTTGTCAAATATTTATAAGCAGAGTAAATGAACCCATCAGGAATCTTTGTTAAAACAAAGCATCATCAAGAAGCTTTCCATGTGGCAATCTAATTATATGAAACTGTGAACCTGCTGACATTCAGGATCAGAGAAGGAGTCTGTTCAGTACGATGTTCTGACATGCCTAGAGCCAAATATTTTAGTGAAAGTTGCAGTAATTCCCTGGAGTGAAAAGTTACAGAATAAGCTGCTCATTACAGACTTTTCCTCTTGTCTGTCATAATTTGGAAATTGTAGCATGTTCTCAGGTATGAGGATTTCATAGGTTCATCGATGCTGAATCATAGAATCACAGAATTGTCAGGGTTGGAAGTGACCTTAAAGATCATCTAGTCCCAACCCCCCTGCCATGGGCAGGGACATCTCCCACTAGAGCAGGTTGCTCAGAGCCCCATCGAGCCTAGTCTTAAAAACTTCCAAGGATGGGGCTTCCACCACCTCTCTGGGCAACCTGTTCCAGTGTCTCATCACCCTCATGGTGAAGAAATTCTTCCTAATGTCCAACCGGAATCAACCTGTCTCTAGTTTTAATCCATTCCCTCTAGTCCTATCACTGCCCGACAGCCTAAAAAGTCCCTCACCAGCTTTCTTGTAGGCCCCCTTCAGATACTGGAAGGCCAGAATAAGGTCTCCCTGGAGCCTTCTTTTTTCTAGACTGAACAACCCCAACTCTCTCAGTCTGTCCTCATAGGAGAGGTGCTCCAGCCCTCTGATCATCCTTGTGACCCTTCTCTGGACATGCTCCAGCACGTCCATATCCCTCCTGTGATAGGGACTCCAAAACTGGACACAGTACTCCAGGTGAGGCCTCACGAGAGTGGAGTAGAGGGGGAGAATCACCTTCCTCGACTTGCTGGCCATGCTTCTCTTGATGCAGCCCAGGATAAAATTGTCCCTCTGGGCTGCGAGAGCACACTGATGACTCACGTTGAGCTTCTCATCCACCAGCATTCCTAAGTCCTTTCCTTCAGGGCTGCTCTCAAGCCAGTCACTGCCCAGCCTATATTGGTGCTTGGGATTGCTCCGACCCAGATGCAGGACCTGGCATTTGGCCTTGTTGAACTTCATGAGGTTGTCATGGGCCCACCTCTCCAGCCTGTCAAGGTCCCTCTGGATGGCATCCCTTCCCTTCAGTGTGTCAGCTGTCCCACACATCTTGGTGTCGTCAGCAAACTTGCTGAGGGTTCACTCAATGCCATTGTCCATGTCACTGACAAAGATGAAGCTGGAAATGTTAATGAAGCTTAAATGAGTTAAACTGTTTTATTGGAGTTGACTACAGAGTTGGTGTGGTTTGGTTTTTTTGTTTGTTTGTTTGGGTTTTTTTTTTTTTATTATTTTTTTTATTTATTTTTGAAGAGCAATGATTAGTATGGTTGACTAATCCTGTCATTATTATTCTAAATTACAATTTTAATATTTTCTGCTTAATATTCACAGAATGCTCCAACAGAATGCACATTATGAACACAAATTTTCAAAAGTGATTGATTGTTTTGCAAGCCTAGAAGGTATTTGTTTAGGGAAATCTGTGTAATTCACAGAAAATTTCTAGAAGCTAATCCATCTCCCCAAAATTACTTTTAAAATGCCATATTCCTGCAGTCTGCAATACCATCTGTCAGAATGAAAGATTCCTTCCTGAAAGAAGGTGAAAACATCCTATATGGATTTAAGACTTGGGTCAAAAGTCTGAAAGGAAGGACCAAAAGGCACAGTCTGTTTCTGATAAAGTCTGTGCTGAAAAATTGCTCTTCATTTGCTGACAAGATACAGTCTGAAAGCATTAGACAAAATGAAAATGCACTTTGTATTGTTGGATATTAAATTTATTTTGCTCACAATCCATTTCTGTTGGTAGTAAAATGTTAAAGGAAATACAGTTCATCCCATGTCGCATATGAGGCCCCATATAGTGACATACAAAGGAGTTACTATGATTTTTTTCAGATTTACATCAGACCAAATATCACCCTGTAGAAACCTACGAAGTGCATATTTAGCCACAATCTAGATATAGGACTGGCCTGGAAGTGATTTAATACACAAGAAAGAATACACTAAAGAAAGGGAAAAGTGAACTCTTTAATAGCTGCTTCCCTTTGTGGCCAAAGAGCAAAACACAAAAGGAGGATGGCAGAAACAGAAGGAAAAAGTATCTGAAACATCTGAAAGTTTGGCAAAAACTTGCTGAAGATTTTTCATAATTTTTGCCTACAGAAGAAAGAAATTTGCTAATGAGTGAGTAAGGCAGACAGCAGTTGTCAAATTCCTAATCACTTGATCCTCTTCCTTGGGTGCTACATGGAAAAGTAATTGCACAACTAAAGAGGATCTTCTACATAATTAATACAGATAGCACATTTGCAAAATATGCCACTTTCTTGTTCTCTCTTTTTTTTTTTTTTTTTTTTTTTTTTTAAAGAAATAACTTGTTCCCTGGAAAAAAGTCTGTCATTCTGAAGCAACTTTTTCACCATAATGTTAGCACATCTTTTTGACAGTTTATTAAAGTTTTAAGAAGTAGTCATGCAGATTAGCCTAAATATCTTATTTTGCCTCACCAACAGATTTCTGTTAAAACAGAACAAATCATTACATTCATTCATCAACATTCAGCTGTGAGGTTACAGGATACCAAAAATAGTAAACACTTGTGGAATCTACAATAATTGAGAGCAAGAGTAAATTACATTTTAAGTGCTCATCAAGGTGAGAAGAAGGCACTTCAAGACTCTTCGTACATCCTTGTTAGGAATTTTGCCAAACCAGAAGAATGCAGAGATTCATACAGAAGTTGCTAACTCTAACCTTGTGATGAGTTCATTTGTACTGTACAAATTCAGTATTTTTTTTTTTTTTTTTTTATAAAAAAAAAATAAAAAAAAAAAAAAAAAAAAAAAAGAGAGAAAAAGGTAGCTTGCCTTGAATGGGGAATTGTGCTAAAACCTCTACTATATGTTTCTCTACTCCAGTTTGATAATTTAAAATGCAGTGTGTCTACCTGCTTTATTTCCTTTAGGGTTCAGGCATGATGAGATGTTGCATTTAGTTGTAGTTTTCTACAAGAATAGTTCCCTCTGTAAGGTGCAGTATCAATGTCTTCAGATTGAATATTGCCAATAAAGCAGCTGCTGCCTAGTTTGTCAACATGTGCATATGCTGTACAACCAGTAGAAGCAACATCATAGAACAACTGTCTGCTTTAGAAGTTTCACTTTCTTCCCAGTTCTGCTCTTATGCAATGTAATTCAAGGACATAAAGAAGTTTGCCTTTAACACTAACAAGACACATTAGCAAGGTACCACTTTTGGATTATACTTTAACTGGAAGACCATCACTTGGTCTTGCAAAATTTAGTTACCATTCTAGTTATAAAACCAAAACCTACCTGATCTCCTCTTGCTGTAATAAAGATACCAACGTATCCACATAGTAAATGAATTGTATGTTTTTCCTTTGTGTATTCCATTGTAAGTTTTGCAAGTATTCCACAATACCCTGAACCAGATAAATTTGTCTATTGAAGTCCTAAGGGGTCAAATGTGGATATTACCTGTCCACTTTTATAGTAAACAAGGTAGGAAGGGCTTGATCACTCATGCCCACTAAAGAGTTTCCTTCTTTAGTGTTGATGGAACATAGAGAATGAAAGGGAAATATTCTGTTTCTAAAAATTCTTGTTCTTATAAAAAGATTTTCTTCTTACTATTGTCTTCTGATTGCTCATCTTACTGTATGTTCTGCTGCAGGTGGCTCCAAAGCCGTACAGCTGAGTGGGGCTAAGAAGCAGATGGTAATAATTACTGAAAGACTTTATACAGGAGGCATCCAGGGAAAGCACATGCATTAGAATACAATGATTTGTAAAAATGTGTATGGAACTCTGTGCTACACTGAATGCAAATTGCATTTCTAAGCTACACAGGTCCTTGTTGAATGTGGTCATATATTATCAGGTGACTTAGATAAATCTTGGGAAAACATAATAGACACAGAGATCCACTTTGAGATACTCTGAGTGGAAATTGCTTTGCCTTTCATTTTCTCAGCAAAGGAGACAAACGGCTTTAGAAAAAATTTTGAAAGGTTTTGTCCTATACAGATAAAAATCCAAGGCCTCCCACATATCTTGTTTCTTCTCTCTGCAGTTGGCATGGTTTGGTAAATTATTAAGTTGGCTGAGTTCTTAAGCTATTGAAACTAGAAATATCAGGCAGATATCTTGTAGTACTATATAATGGAATTCCAGCCAGTAGGTCAGCTTCAATGTGGGCCCAAATTAAATGCCTCTATGCAATGTCACAGAGCATGGTAATGAACAAGAAGAGTTACAGACATGCACACTCCTACAGGACAATGATGCCTTTAGCATCACTGAAATGTGGTGAGATGGCTCCTATGAGTGGAGCACGCGATAGATGGGTACAAGCTTTTTAGGAAAGACAGGAAAGGCAGAAGAGGAGGGGGTTGTGCCTGGAGTCCACAGAGCTTGACCTGAGGGTGGATGAGGAGCTGACCAAAAACTTATGGGTCAGGGTTAAAGGGAATTCAGGTGAACATAAGGGTCTGCTACAGGCCAACTGACCAGGAAGACCAAGCAGATGAGGCCCTCTACAGACAGATAGCAGTGGCTTCATTTTCACATGCTCTAGTCACAGAATCACAGAATTACTGAGTCTAGAAAAGACCTCTGAGATCATCAAGTCCAGCCTATGACAAAACACCACCACATTGGCTAGACCACGGCACTAAGTCCTCATGGAGGAATTCAGCCATACTTATTTATCCGTTCGAATGACAGCACAGCATGGCACCAGCTGTATGGGAGGTTCCTGGAATGCATTGATAATAATTTCTTTCTACAAGTGGTAGAGGAACTAGTAAGAAAAGGTTCTCACCAATAGGAGCGGCTGGTGGGTACTGTGAAGCTCAAGGACAACCTTGGCTTCAGTGTCCACAAAATAGTGGAATTCAATAACCTTAGGGCAACAAGCAGGGTGTGCAGCAAACTCACTACCCAGGACTTTAGGAGAGCAGACTTTGACCCCTTCAGGAATCTTCTTGGTGGAGTACCATGGGATATAGCCCTGGAGGGGAGAGAGGCCTAATAAAGCTGCTCAGTATTCAAGGATCACCTCTTCCAAGCCCAGGAACAATGCATTCCAATAAGGAGGAAGGCAGGCAAGAATGCCAGGAGGCCTGCATGGATAAACAAGGAGCTCCTGGACAGACTTAGATGTAAAAAGAGAATCTACAGAGAGTGGAAGCAAGGACAGGTAGCCTGGGAGGAATACAAGGAAGTTGATGGAGCAGTGAGGGATCAAGTTAGGAAAGCTAAAGCACAGATAGAATTTAATCTGTCCAGGGACATAAAGGGTAAAAAGAAAATCTTCTGCAGATACATCAGTGATAGGAGGAAGGTTAAGGAAGATGTGGGCCTTCTTCAGAAGGAAACAGGAGACCTGGTCACAAGGGATACAGAGAAGTCTAAAGTACTCAACAACTTCTTTGCCTTGGTCTAGTACAGTCCAGTTAGACTGACCTCTGTGCCTGGAAAGATCATTGACCATAGCCTTCGGAAGATTCTGATAAGACATGTGAAAAATGAGGAGGTGAATGGTGGCAACCAGCATGGCATCACCAAGGGCAGATCATGCCTGACAAATTTGGAGGCCTCTACAGTGGAGTTACAGTGTTGGAGGATAAGGGAAAAGCAACTGACATCATCTATCATCTTGTGCAAAAGCTTTTGACACTGTCCCGCACAACATCCTGGTCTCCAAACTAGAAAAACATGGATTTGACAGATGGACCATGCAGTGGGTGAGGAATTGGCTGGATAGTTGTACTCAAAGTGTTGCAGTCAACATCTTGATGTCCAAGTGGATCCCTGTCACTGTTGAGACTGACTAGACACTGATGTGAGTTCCACAAAAAGCCAAGTTTATTCCTTTAACAAGTCATTTTATAACCCTCTTAAGACCAGTTCATAATTGGATGCTTTATTCTCTCTGCTGTAACTTCGATAAGCTTTCTCTGTCTGTGGTCTGGCAGTTCTTTAATCTTTTTTACTTAGCTCTTCTCAGGACTTTCTGGCCTCTTCAAGGGTACCCAGCTGTCTACTCGAGGTCGCTATCAAACTCACGTTCCTATCCCTTGGACCAGTCAAGGTCTCCTACAGAGACCCTTGACAAGTGGTGTTCCCTAGGGATTGGTGTTGGTACCAGTGCTGTTTAACATCTTTGTCAGTGACATGGATGCTCTCAGTAATCTTATGGGTGACACCAAGCTGTGTGATACAGTAGACATTCTGTAGGGAAGGAATGCCGTCCAGAGGGACCTTGACAGGATTGAGAGGTGGACTCATGACAACTTCATGAAGTTCAACAAGGTCAAGTGCAAGGTCCTACACCTGGGTCAGGGCAATTTCAAGTGCAAGAACAGGCTGGGCAGAGTATGGATTGAGAGCAGTCCTGAGGAGAAAGACTTGGAGGTGTTGGTTGATGAGAAACTCAACATGAACCAGCAATGTGCAAGTTCAACCTAGAAAACCAATCGCATACTTGGCTGCATCAAAAGAAGCATGACCAGCAGGTCGAGGGAGGTGATTCTCCCCCTCTACTTCACTCTTGTGAGACCCCACCTGGAGCATTGTGTCCAGCTCTGGGTCCCCCAGAACAAGAAGGGCATGAACCTGAGGGAGTGGATCCTAAAGATGGACACAAAGATGATCAGAGGGCTGGAACACCTCTTCTATGAGGCCAAGCTGAAAGAGTTGGGGTTGTTCAGCCTGGAGAAGAGAAGGCTCCAGGGACACCTTATTGTAGCCTTCCAGTATCTGAAGGGGTCCTACAAAAAAACTGTGGAGGGACATTTTACAAGGACTTGTAGTGATAGGATGAGAATTAATGACTTCAAACTGGAAGAGGGTAGATTTAGACTGGAAATAAGAAGGAAATTCTTCACGCTAAAGGTAGTGAGGCACTGGAAGAGGATGCCCAGGGAAGCTGTAGATTCTCCATCACTGAATGTCTTCAGGGCCAGGTTGGATGGGACCTTGAGCAACCTCGTCTAGTGGGAGTCGTCCCTGCCTATGGCAGGGGTGTTGAAATGATCTTTTAGGTCCCTTTCAATACAAACCATTCTATGATTCTGTGGTTCTATGAAATGTTACCATGATATATTTTTGTGAAAGAAAATCAGGTACCCCTCTTCCTGGGGCCTCCAATCATTCTTCCTGTTGTCTTAAAAACTGGTGGACATCATTTTTGGAGAAAAAACTGTCAGACAAATATGTAATCATGAGATGATGCTACAAGATAGTGCTGGATATTAATGTGTATTTAATTAAATCCACAGGTTTCTAAACATCAACTCCATTCAGTGAAACCTATTAGTAGAAACCAGAGTGTATGCTCAGAGCTCTGACTTAGCAAAGGCACCTTTGATGTCCTGGAAAAGACAGCTAAGTGAGAAAGAAATTAAATTCAGACATGCTAACCATCTATTTGATCTGATTCATAAATTGTTGATGACTGAACATAATACAGAAATAGGTATGTTTAATCATTTCAGATTTAGAATAGATTTTTATATCTATTTTTTTGTCTGAGTTTTGTTTTGGAGAAGAACTGGAAGGAAAAAAAATATCCTATCAGCCATTCTCTTTATTTATAGACAATGAGACTTTAATGCTATTCTGCCCAGTTTACATGTATTGGTTTTTGAAAATGGAATCTGTGACAAAGAAAAAACAGTCATAAGGATGCAGAACAGCAGAACAGCTGTTTATTTGTTATGCCTTGAGACAAACTGTTGCAAATTTGGGCAATCCTTTCCTACAGAGGTATAGGAGAGGGAAGACAGATACAAAAGTTGTAATCAGTCCTGTCAAACAGGATATTACCAAATAGTGATTTTTGGTGACAAGTAAGTATAAAACATATTAGCCCTTTGAGCCTTTGGATGCATCTGAGATGAATCCTAAGAGCACTGTGTCCCAGTGGGTCATCAGGATGCATGTGATCTGATAGGGCAGCATATCACTAAACATGGCCCCCAACAAATGCAAAACACAGGGTGGTTCCCAGACGATAACTATTACCTGCCTACATAGTATATTCCTCGCCTCAAGTCCCAGATCTACCTCAGACGTTTTGTTAAACTCACCAACACTCATGTTTCAGCCAGCTCCTACTTGTAATGCACGGGGAATTTCATAGAACTATAGAAATGTTGTTTGGAGGGGATCTCAGGTGGCCATCCAGTCAAATCCACTCCTTGGTGCAGGGCTATCACCAATATTAGGTCAAGCAGCCTACATTTAGTCTAGCTAAGTCTTGAATACATTCATGGACACAAATTGTACAACCTTTTAGGACAACCTGGCCAAGTGCAGCACTGCCCTCCTCCAGAATTTTTTTCTTCATATACAGTTTACTTTTCCCAATCTACAACTTGTGGCTATTGCCCCTTGTTAAATCACCTGGCACTACCAAGGAGACTTTGTCTGCATCACCTTTGCATCACGCTTCAAGTAGATACAAGCAGAAGCCCTTAGTTTCTTCTTCATTAAACTATAAAATTTCAGTTTCCTCAGGTGTCATTCATGATTAATATTTTGTGGCCCTGATCATCTTTGTAGCCCTTCATTGAATCCTCTCCAGTGTCTTCTTATTTTTCTTTAACTGTGAAGTCCCAAACGGAATGCAGTATTTTATATACAACCTCACTGGTTCTAAATAGAAGGGAATAATAACTTCCCTTGATCTTGTGGTCAGAGTTTCTTAACATAGCTTAGTATACAGTTTGGCTTATTCAGGAAGAGAGAGCAGTGTTGGCTAGTCTCCAACTCAGTGTACAGCGTTACCCTCAAGCTCTTTTCAGACAGGCATAATATTATCTAGTTCCTTCCTAACCTGTGTTGATGCATGGAATCTTCTCTCCCTAGGTCCAGAACTTCTCACTTTTTTAGTTACAGAACCCCAGGAGCTTTATTTTGGTTTAGTGCTAAGGTTTACTGCAGTCTCTGAGTGAAGTTGTGACATTTGTCATGGCCACAGTTAGTACCTCCACTTTGTTTTCATCTGTAAATGTTCTAAGTGCAGTTTGTGCTATTAACCAGGCAATTGAAGATGTTGGAACATTTTGGGTCCCAGCATTGAATTCCACACTACTGAACTTCTCACCTCTCTCCAGAGGGACATTTAACCATTGATTATTGTTGTGACTGAATCCAGTTAATTTTTAAAGCACATAACTAACCTACCTGTTTGCCCAGCACATTCTTCCTCAGCAGTGTCAGAAAGACAAAAAAACCTCACTAAAGTGCATGCAAATTCTACACACCGGTTTCTCTTGTCATATACTCAGTCTCTAAATTGCACAAAGAGAAGACATTTTTTACACATACTTGACTCTTGCAAAGTTCATGCTGAGTATTCCTGATTACTTTTCTTGTCTTTCACTAGCTTGGAAGTACATTCCAAGACCATGTGCTTCTTGATCTTCTCAGAAACAGAGGAGATGCTGACCAGCCAACCATTTCTTTGATTCTCCTTTTTGCCTCTCTGAAAGACTAATGTTCCATTTTATTTGGTTTTGTTTATTCCAGAAAACATGATAGACAACAGCCTCAAATATGCACCAATCAACTCATTCAGTATCTGTTAATAAAACTTATCAGCCCCATGATAAAAGTTACACCTAACTTGTACAACCTTTTGTTCTATAAAAAAGACCTCCTTTTGTTCTCCTTTCCAAGCTTTGCTGGTACACGTAGAGGTCAGCTGAGTCCTTCAGCATTTTCAGTATCGTCTGTCTTCCCCTTCCATCAGTTTCCTTTCATTTTCACTGACCTTTTCTTTGCAGCTGGTGTAACTATAATCCCTACCTGTTCACCTTTATGTTCTTCACCAGTCTTAGCTCCAGATGGACTTCTTCTTTCCTGATTTTGTCCCTAGGTGGCTAAGCCATTCTTTCATACTTCTTCTTTGTTGTCTTGTTGTATACCCCCCCCCCCCCCCCATGTCTTGTGGACTCCCTTTGTTTAAGTTTATTGGAGACTTGCATACTTAGCCAAGCAAGTAATTTGCCCAAACAGCCAGTGTTCCTGCATAGTAGACCAGGGACAGACAATTTAGTAGGGCCTGTAATGATAGGAAAAAGGGTAATGGTTTTATACTAAAGAAGGGTAGATTCAGTCTAGATGTAAGGAAGAATTTTTTTACAATGAGGGTGTTGAAACACTGACACAGTTTTCCCAGAGAGGTGGTAGATTCCCCATCCCTGGAAACATTCAGTGTCAGATTGGATGAGGCTCTGAGCAACCTGATCTAGTTAATGATGTTCTGCTCACTGCAGGGGGGTTGGACTACATGACCTTTAAAGGTCTCTTCAAACCCAAACCATCCTATGATTCTGATTAATTCCTGAGCTGTCTTTAAACTCTCCAAAAATCAGCTAGCTCTCCCAGACTTCCTTCTCTTTCATGGCAGCTTCCCAAGGAGTTTCCAAGCAACATCCTGAATAAAATTAAATATGTAGTTGTAAAGCCCAGAATCCAAAATTCGCTGCTTACCTTCCCATGTCACCTCTGGGTCCTTAACTTAATCATCTCAGAGAGAATGCAACATAAGCCACTCTCTAAGACTGTCACCAAGTCTTCTCTATTTATGAATGGAGCACTACCCCTGGTCATCCCTGCCAGCACTTGCATTACAAGATCATTGCCAGACTTTTTTTTTTAAATTTATTTAGTTTACACTATGGTAGAAGTACAATCACACCATTTCTGGAGACCTTACACTTTTCCATGAGCATACAAGATCTCTCCTTGGATAATATAATAATCCAAACTGTAGTCTGATCCAAAAATTCCCATGAGTAAATATAATTTATCTGCAAGAATTGCCATTGAGCCACAAATAATAATGATGCATTTTCTGTCTTCAATCCAAAAAGAAACAGCTCAAGGTAAGACTAGCTCGACATTCTTCCCAAAACAAGGATGGTAGTAGAGATGTGGTATCCTGGGTTTGGTTAGGATAAGGTTAATTTTCACTGGAAGCTGGGAGGGGGTGGCACAGCCAGGATAGACAACCTAATCAGCCAATAGGGTATTTGATACCATACTGACATCATGCCCACTATATAATGGCATGAAGCCAAGGTGGGTCAGGCAGCACAGTCTCTGGCATGGCATCATGCATTCAGTGCAGGTTTAGCCAGTTCAGTTGGATTTATATCACTCACTTTATGTATTTTTCCATTATTGTTATTGTTACTGTTGTTTGCTTCTCCTCTTGCATTGTTCTACTAATTTCTCCTCATCTGAACGCACAGGGTTCTGCCTTTTTCTCTCTGTTCTCATCCTTGTTTTGGCAGGGGGGTGAGGAAGGAGCAAGAGGCCATGTGGTGCTCTGCTCCTGACTGGATCTAAACCATGAAATGTGGCTTTGGACAAGCCCACTTGGAGCACCAATTGCAGTTTCTGCTACCTCTGGCACACATGTAATAGATGTTCAGGGACATGGAATACCCCAGTGACAGAACATTTGGAAACAGTATAAAATTAGTACAAAATTTTCAGTTTATCATAGGATAAGAAGGGGAAGAATGAGAGTGGAGCTACTACCATAAGCACTGAAAAGGCAAGAAACTTGTCAGGTGAAATAATTTAAAATAATATTGATTAGTATAATGTTGGCTTAGAAGAAAAGAACAGTATCACTTGGTAGGCAGTCCAGTTTACTTAGTAGATCTCACTATATTTTCCTTGGAGATGCCCCAAGAATTGGCCAGTGTGAGCTCCACTTAGTTGATTGGATCTGGCACAGCTACATACTGTAGTAAAATAGGTTTTGTGTACACTGGAAATACAGGCTATACCTAAGCTGTGAATCTCTTGTTCATATATAGTTTATAAATTTTGAATGTCTATCAACAGAAAAATTATAGTGCCTAAAAATAAGTAATCTTGTATTTCATCTGCCTTGGGAGTGACTGGAAAGTTATAAGAATATAATGTGTGAGAATAACTTACAAATTAAATTATTTTAGTAATGTGGAAAAAGACAGAAAGTGTTCTATTATATGGAAGTGCTGATTAAGTCATAAACTAGTCTTTATATTTGGTTAAGATAAGGGCATTCTAAACACTTATCTAGGCGTTATAAATATTTCCTCAAACTGCAAATATAAGCAGAAAACAATCACAGGGAAATAAATAATGTCTAGATACAATTTCAATATTTGAAATTTAATGGACTGCCCAAAATTAGAATATATATGCACATGAAAATGGAAAACTTTTAATTAACTGACTGTGTAACAATATAGAATTATTCTTTTGTTATAAATGAATACACCTAGGAAAAAGTTTTGTCTCAGAATGTAGTTTATCTGTGTGACTCAGTTTTAAATCTTTCACTTTCTGTGATTCTTCTCCTTGTGTGTGTGTGTGTATTGCTCCACTTTTTAAACTTTAATTTCTCCATTCCATTAAAAGATAGTCACCTTTTTCATTATGCCATTTTCCTTACTTGCTTAGAAACCCAGAAGGGACCATAATCCCTATTATTTTTTAAAACAACTTAAAAACCTTGGCTCCTATAGGGACTGCACTGTCACAGTCATTCATGTTCTACTTTGAGTGTCAGGTGCTAGTTTTGGTATGCAGCATGAAACAGAAAGGAAGCATAATCAAATGTCTTTTATACAGCTTTTTCAGTGAAACGCAATTATAAATGATCTTGAATATTATACATGGAAAGGTCAATTCATTATCTTAAATCAAGACTAGTAGTTACAGTGATAGACTACCTATTTATCTCAAATTCTATTAAAACAATATTCTTTCTGCCAGAAAATTTGACTTTGAAAAATCCATAGTTTAAGCAACTATCTGAATCATATAACAAGACTCAATTACACCAGGTGGTATTGATTGATATATTTGGTAATGTAATAAAGATGCCAACCCTGACAAAATTTGTTAGTTTGAAAATAGGGCAAAATGCCATTTTATTGCAAAGCTAATGAAAAATATTGCTTATGGAATGATGAGACCAGTCAAGTAGATTTACAGCATATGACATTTGTAAGATCTCAAATATTTCAAAAAGATTGGAAGGCTTATGCAATGCACAATATAACTATTGTCTCTGCAATATAGTGAATATGAGAAACAGAGAAGGGGTAAGCTCTGACACTCAGAGTTGCACAGTAGAGAGCTGGAAGCTTTCTGTATAGTAAAACTCTTAGAGTATGCTTCTTCTTGAGATTATGCAAGCACTGTCATGACTGGCCCACCACCTGAATGTTTTGCAAGCTCCACAATTCAAAGAGATACTGCTTTGGGGGATTAAAGACTGTGAGTCGGATTCAGTGAATCCAAATCCCAGCAGAAGTTTGGCAGAGAACTGAGTCAGTTCCTGGGATGCCAGCATTAAGGGCTGAGGGCCAGATGCTAATCTCCGATGCACGGCACGTGTCGCCTCCTATCTCCATTAAGCCATGTCTGTGGCTTGTGAGCACAATACATAATGGCAGATTTTCTAAGTCATATGCTGATTCCAGTGCCATACGTCTTAGTTTAAAATCTGGTCCATAAGGTTTGAGTATTTTTTTTTTCTTCTTCTTTTTCTTCAGTTGTTTGATGAAGAAATAAAAACAAAAGAAAGGGAAAGTAAAAATTTGTTAACAGCATTCACCCTGTTTTTACCCCTCTGGCTTCTTCATCTCCTATTCCCTTCCTTCCAAAGGATTCAATCTGTACCACACCAAAGACGCAAAGAGATTAAAGTAATTACAGAAGCAGCACAGGAAGAATATTTTCCTTCATTCGTTCTTCAGTATATGTGAGACATGACAGGATTCTATAAACTCACAAGTATTTACTCTTTAAGCTAATTCTGCAGTGTTGTAAAACAATATGCAAACTGCAGGCTAGAGAGAAATAAGAGAGTCAGCATAGCAAAACTCGATTAGAAAGTTTGATTTGATTATCTTTTCCCTATTTGCATCACACTGCTGTTTCACTCAGAGTTACCTGACTGGAATATTTTCACTGCAATCTGAGTGTGGAAACTGAAGCTATCAGCAGAATACCAGGCTGCAGGAAGCACAGTGTTTTATGGTGGAACATTCCAGCACACTAATTATTGCTTTGAAAATCATACTCCAAACATTTTTTTGCTTCATTTCATCTCTTGGTTTCAATGGAAAATGTCCAGAAATGATGTGGTTGATTTTGAAGGCAGGAAATAGGAGACTGAAGGGCTGAAAGATATCATACGAGTGGATTGATGCAATGTCTTGATGTACTGGCCTTGAATTGTATGAACCTGATGGTGAATTCAACCAGATTAAGGAGAGTAAGAATCAATAAATTTCTGATGGCTCTAAAAGTCACAATAAAAGGGAAGATGGTTGTGCATTTATTGTCTAAGAGCTACAAAGAAGACCCTTTTGTGCAGTAATAATTAAAAAGGCTCAACTAGAGAGGTTAGCTCGAAAAACTAGAAACAAAACCACATGATCTTTCTGTTCCTAGAAGAAAGACCATTAGCTGAATGATTGATTTTGTGCTTTTCTTCCTCAACATGTATTTTTCCTCTTAGTCTCATTCTCTACATTTCATGAAACACACCACAGTATTTTTAACCATTGGACACTTAGCCCAAAATAGGGAGAGGTAAGTGGGAGGCTAATTAAAAAGTCTTGTTGTATTCAATTTCACTTTCCATAAGCTAATTTTAGCATTTCACATTCTAGTATGACAGACATCAGAAAATATACTGCTTTTGACTATTTTTTAAATAAAAGGAATAATCTGTATAGATTTATGTATAAACTTTTAAAGCCATATCCCTGTCTCAGTGATGTAAAACTGTTAAAAGGGAATAAAAAATTGCAAGAAAATGACACATTTCTGCTTCTGAAGTGTTGTAACAAAGAATGCACTTTACTGTCACTGGCCCTGACTTTGCATAAGCCTCTCTCTTGAATACTGGAATCATATATAATGTAGATGAGATTGGTAGGGCCAGAAATCTTAATTTATTTATTGTGTAAGTGTAATGCCAGCCACCTCCTGTTTTCATTATACCAATCTAATGCCAGCCATTTCCTGTTTTCATTAGACCATTGTAATGCTAGACTCCTACTGTTCTCATTAGTGCAGGACTGTGTAATGGCAACCACCTCATGTTTTCATTATAGCAAAACTGTATGGTGCCAGCTGCCACTTATTTTACTTTACAGAATAGCATTTGAATGTAGTCTATACTCTTTCCAGGAGAATATTTTCAGAGAAGTCAAGGACCTTAGAAGTTTAAGACCACTAAGAAAATCTTGAGCAACACCCTTCCTGACTATTTTGTCACTGGAACAATGTCAGAGAAATTATACAGAATATACAAAGAAGAGGTTAAGGCTGCGGTTAGCTGTAGTGGAACATTGTCAAAATCTAGTAACTATATTTCTGATCCATGACCTATCTGGGCTTCCAGAAGAAGATGAAAAGGTGGCTGTAGTAGCTCAAGGTCTAGATTAGACTTCTAAGAAAATTCAAGTTAAATTCCTGAGTCCAGCACTGCAACCTATAAATTCTCAGTCTTATTATTCCATCTATGACTGGAATTAATAAGAATTATTTATTTATTTATTTGTTTGTTTATTTATGGTCCAAAACATTATATTGTTTTGTTTTGCTTTGCTTTGTTTCCATTTTATCTATGCAATACAAATTATTTCACTAGTTATCAGTAGAGCTTAAGAAAGAAGCTGCGACTCCTTCTCTGGAGTCTTCAGATTCTATTGTAATAATGTTAAATAGTACTAAGAACTGCCTGATGACACAAAATTTTCCATTGAGAGATCTTAAAAATGTAGCTTCTCTGAATGCTGCAAGAGTTCTGTTAGTAGGGTGAAGTTAAGATGTAGTTACATTCCAAAGGATAATGGATTATTTAGTTTTTGTAGTAGGTACCAGAATAAAAAAAAACCCAAAACTCTATTGCTAAAAGGAGTAAAAGTATAAACTGTTGTGAAGATAATTTTATTTAAAAGTTTTCTAGTTATTTACTAAAATGTTTTCATTTAGATGCTCAGGTGAGCATCTAAATATATCAGCATCATCTGCTGATATTGAGTATTACAGATCTTAAAAAGAAACCCAGTGTTATTGCTCTGTAAAGCCTATGTAACTGCTATGTAGATGTCCTGTAGTATAATTGTAGATAAATACCTAGTTTACATAACAGGTCTGTGGCCTCAGGTCTATAATGTATGAATGAGCTGATTGTGTTTTAGTCATGAGGCAGAGCCACCACATTTACTGGTACACATACATTTGCTGTCTCAATTCTGAAGCCTTGGGAGCTTGAAGTGCCTGCTATCAGGACCAGAAAAAGCACCACAGTGGAGGCCCTTATTCTGTACCTGACCAAAATTATCAGTTCTGCACAGTGACTACGGTTTTAATTATTCATGTGATTCTAGCTTGTCATGTTTTATCTGTTGTATGTTTTAATGATTTATAGCTGCACTGTAGCTTGTGAGGAGAAGAGAAAAAGCTCTGTGGACAGGTACTATGAAAATAAAATTTTGCTGTTAATATAAATACTGGTACTCATACTCATTTCTCTGGAAGAAAACAGCTCTTCAGAAGTATTTTTGTTCCACTTTTCCAGTCTTGATGGAAAAGTTGTGGTTTCAAGATGAGGAAAGTGTTCTTTGTCATTCTCAGATTGCTGTATTATTAACATCACTGAATAGAATAATTGACAGATGTGTATAAGTTTTGTTAAAATGATTAAAAGCTCTACAAATCATAACCTGTCAGTGTTCCCTGGGAAACAAAGACCTTTCCATCTGTTAGGGGACTCCGTAAATTAATGTAATGAGTCACCTTTAAAATGACAGCTGTCACCTGCAGGATTTGAGCTTTGAAGGAACTGCAACAATATAATGAAATCCATATAAACCATCGATCAAAACCTATTGTTAATTTGTTTTTATTTTGATCACCTCACTGTGGGCAGGATATAATAGCTTGCAATTTGTCTGTGATCTCTAGTGTCTGAATTATGTCCAACTCAACAGGAAGATAGTTATGTTTGGTGAAGGTATAGTTTGATAAGGAACTATATACCTGTGTATATCTTTACACATTCTCTGTCACAGCCTTTGCAATGAATAAAAGTTTATGAGGATAGTGGCTTGTGATAGCATCACAGCTGAAAATTACTTCTTCTGAGATGACGAAACCAAATAAAATGGAAACTGAGGGTTGGAACTGAGAGGGGGTGAATGCACTTTTGGTTTATCTGCAAAGGTGGTACACCTGTACTCCCTTCACCTTGAATCTTTAAATAGTTTTAGTAAAGTTAAGTGATTTGTTACTCCTTTGCTTGTACCATTGTTTCCCCTTTCTGATACATTATCTGAACAAAGGCAGGTGGCATCATAACATTTTCTGTGAAATAAAATGCAAATTCTGCTATGCGAATGGACCATTAAGAACTGAATCAGATGAAGCAGTGGTAGTAAATCAGCAATTATACTGCTTTTTTCTTTTCTTTTTAAATAGCAAGATTCCGGCACAAATAAAATCCAACAAGTTTGCAACACTTGCTGTAGATTGTAATGCTAGTCACCACTAGAAGAGAAATCCTAGGCTTACTGATGTGCTTTACCAAATCCAGTATACATTTTACTACTGCTCTGATGAAGTCTTTAAAGCTAAGGATGCTTATCAAAGTGCTTTGAGTCAGCTGGTAACACAGTATATTAATTACAGCTCATAATATCTTCCATTTTTACATAATTGTTGCATAGGTGTGCATGTTACAACAAATAAAATCCTCATTCTGGACTGGTGATTTTGATTAATATTTCTGTTGCTGTTAAAAATGGGCATGCTTTTAGCTCTATTGATGTTGAAGATTTTCTGGATTATGTATAAAATGAAAGAAAAATAACAATTAAAGAAATTCCCAAACTGAGCAAACAGGTCATTCTTCAAAACACAGTTCTAACTGAATTTTTTCTGGCTGCAAATAGCATTCTGTACTAACTAGTACAAGTATTGAACAAGGATTGGTCTTTCTCCAGACCACCCTTCAAGACTTGGAAATGTGGACTAGAATTTGCTAGTATGCCTTACAAACATTCAGAATGAAGGAAATAAAGAAAATGAATAAGGGTAGCTGTCATTCACTTACAAGAAGCTATGAGATTCAAGATTTGGCAGTAGCACCTGGTGGATCCTTGCAGCTGAGTGCTGTCATTGTCCCTAGAAGCTTGAATTTCTTCCAGGCAAGAGATGATGTGAATGGCACCTCAGAATACAGGAATTACTGGTTATCAGCACAGCTGTCTCAGGTTTACATTCTTGATCCCACAGTAAGCTTGGCAAATCTCCATGAAAGTTTTTTGAACAAAAGTGCTTGATTCAGATGCCCTCCAATTGTCCCTACGTCTATTGCAGTTGTGGTAATATGATGGTTCTCTGACATTTCACCTCTGTTAAAAGGATAAGAAGTAATAGGAACTGAAAGTCTGCCCAAAGCATCATATTCTCTTTCCTTCTCTATCTTGATTTCTGCCTCCAACCACAATAACTTATAGAATTGCAGTGGTTTTAAGTCTTAGCAGTGCAGGGAAGAATATTAATAAGTGCTAGAGAAGGCAATTTTTTAAAAAGGTGATTTATTTGCAAATTAAGGCATTGAATGTACTTACTAGCATTCTACAGGCTTTACATGGGTTTCAAGATCTTCTATTCTTCTCTTATTTTAGTCCACTGGAACATTATTTAGACAAAAATGGTGGTGAATTTTTAGTCATCATCAACAGAAATACTCAACTGAGTTGTGGAGAATAAAGTCTCCATAAACAAGGTAATAATCATCATTTTTCCTATCTTGTTTTTTGTTTGGATTTTTTTTTTTTTTTTTTTGTCTATGGAGACTACTTTTCAAAGACTGTTACTTTTTCAAAAGTTCATTTTTATTTTTCTTTCAAAGGAAATCCTTTTAAAGGACTGATATGTCTTACTGTGACATGTGCAAAAAGATTAACTAAACTAAACAAATACACTTTCTATCCACATTGCATGCGTAAATCAGTCCACTGAACAGACTCTTCTAAGGCAGCATTACAGACTCTTCTAAGGTGGCATTGAAATGCTGAGTGGCAGAGCTGGTGTCTACCAGAGAGTTTGGTTCACTGACTTACACTGATGCATGTAAATGCAAAAGTTAATATTTCAGCATAATTACTAACCTCTGGAGTCTCTTTTAGAACAAGATAGCACAAAAGAAGCCCAGAGCCTGGACACCAGTCTTATTCTGAAGATTTCTACTACTACAAACTATGAACTGAAGCAAAGACTCAACATTTTTAAGAAGCTTATCTTGTGGTCAATAATAAAGGCTTATTAACAGTTGCTAATCTCTATTCTAAATCTCAATGGTACTGTAACATTATTAAAATAGTTCACATGTATTCTTTTCTGATGTATTTACTATATTCACTTGGTGTTATACAAATCTGTATTAAATGATATAGCAGTGCCTTATATTCATCTTGTTCTCAGTTCAGAATGAGATGCAAGGGAATAGAAAATCTTTCCTATAGCCAATATGTCTTTAAGCACAGACACTCAAAAGGTATTCAGAGCAATTTCTCATCTAGACTGAGACAGTCCCTAAACACATACTCATAATGAAATACATTGTTATAAACCATATTATACTTAGAAAATATGAAATGCATTAGTTAGTTATCGAAAATATGCATATCAGATTTTTTTTTTCTGATAATTTCAGTTAAAAAAATACAAAAAGAATTACTCTTTGCTAAAGATGAAATAGCTGTAAGTTTCATTATCAAAGGAAACATTCTGATTTAGAAGATCCTGACTAGTTTACTAAGTGTGATACTTCTCTTAACAGGATCTTCCACTAAACTCACAATAGCAAATTAAGAATTTCTTCATAAAGTGGTAAGTGTTTTAATTGCAAAATAAAAATATTATATTAATACGTTTTATCAACTTCAATATAATAAAATTTTAAATCGATGAATTTTTAGAAATACATTGAGATCTTATTTAAAAATATTATCATTCATATTTTTAATTGTATGGTATGAAGTGTGAAACATCTTTGAAGATAAGGAATCTGCTCTAGATTTTCTACATGAGATGAATTTGCAATATTAAGTATTTTAAATGGACATATCAAAAGAAGGAAGTGGTTATTAATAAAAGAGTCACTTGCAGAAATCTGTTGTAAAAGTGTTAAAAGAATAGATGCATGTAATATCTTGCTAAAGACAATAGTAACAGAAAGAAATAAAAGTCATTTTCTGATGGTCAGACAGATAGGATGTTTACATATTAATGTTGATGCCAGCACAGTAAACCATTTTTTATCACTTTCAAATTAAACCACTGAAAAGAGTTCTGTATGTAATTTCCCCTAAAATGATAGAAAATTTGCAGCTATTACAAAATGTAATTGCAAATATTTTAAGGAGTATTTCTTCTTGCAAACATGTTACAACTATGTTTTCTGTACTGCATTAGCAATCAGTTGATTTCCAGATGCAACTTCAGTGTTGGTTTTGATGTGGGAAAAGTTGAGGATAACCGTCTGACTGATCCCCTGGTTCTCTGGCAGCAGTTCAGTAGGTGCACTTTAATAAGATTTCCGTAGAGTTAGTGTTCAATGCACTAAATACGATTTCAGAAATGGATTTTTAATTATACCATTTCTCAGTAGGTCAAAATCTAATTCTATTGCCCAATAATCTATGTTTCAAGCCATGTCAATACTATTGCTTCTTACCAAAATAAATCACAGAATGTTAATGGACATTTTGCAATCTTGTCCAAATATTCTCTCTAGCTCAGCGAATCTAAAGGAAGCAACCATGTCAGAACATTACCTTCTTTTTTAAAAGTAACAAAGGGCCCACGATTTGACCAGCACATATTTAGGAAAAGAAAAAGAAAAATAAGAATTTCTGAAAAATACATTAAAAAGGAATTTGTCTCTCAATCAAAGAAAACTGCTTCCCCAAAGCTTGAACTAAAAGTTTTTGTGATGTACGCATTTTCAGGAACCATCAGCAATAAATAAACCAAGATACTGTGCTCTCTTCCCTGAATCATAACATATTCATTATGGAATATACATCCCAGGAAATTCTTGGATGGCTCATTAATTCCCTGTTCGATTTCTGCATGCACTACTGATACTAAGGTAACCTTTCACAAATCAAGCTATACGTACAGCAGAGAGACATCCCTTCTTTTTACTGAAGAAATTTCATTTTTAGGTAAAGGTTACTAACCAAAGAAATAATCTTTCAGCTGCTTTCATGTCTTAGACTCATTAACGGATAAGGATAGAGGTATTTATCCCATGAGTGAACATCCTGAGGCAGTTACCCATGGTTGGCTTAAAGGAGATCTAAGAATCTCTGTTTGACAGACTGGCCACTTTCTAAATGAGAAATCAATGACTCTGTATTCTGGGTAAAGAAAAACCAGGATGGTTTATGACTTGTTCTACATATACTGTGGATTCAGCCAAGCTCTGAATTACACACAGTTGAAAACAGTAAGAGCAACATCCCATGTCCAGTGAGGGCTTCAGCAGCATAAGGTACGTGGTGGGTGAACTCTGCACAGAAAATGGCTTGCTAGATTTTGGAATCTGATGTATAGGAAGGTAAATATGTAGCAGGAAAAAGGAAAGAAAACAATGAGGCTTTTCTGTGCCTATGATAGACAGCTAACTAAATGTAGGATGGTTTTGTTCACACAGTGGATAAAAGGTAATTCTTTCTGCAGGACAAGAAAATATCTTCAAAATACCTGTAGTATTCTGAACAAACTAAAATTCTATTCATTTGTCAAAAGCAATGCCTATTTACTTAATTATTTACTTAATTAGTGGTAAAAAACTCCAACAGACAAACAAACAGATACAAAATAAACACCTTAAAAAAAAAAAAAAAAAACAACAAAAAAACCCAAAACAAAACGAGAAAAAAAACCAAATCCAGTGTACAGGCTTTACACTATTTGGTATGTCATTGCTACAATAACTCGGGAGCAGACAGAAAGGGCCACATATGCTAAGGGACTAATCATGATGTTCAAACAGAGTAAAAAATAAACAAGAAAAAGAGGTTAACAGAAATGTTAAATTATTACAACAAACTCAAACAACCAGACATAGAACTTAGTCATATTTTTCCCAGCATTTTGTCACATCGTTTACAGCAACATGAATATAATTGTTTACGTGTATTACCCAAGCTCTTAAGAAAGATGCATTAAAAAAAGAAAAAACAAAAAAAAAACCAAAAAACCCCAACCCTTTAAGTTGTTTAGATTTTTTTCTCCGCTTTTATACTCAAGCAGTATTTTCATCTTTCATGTTGGGCTGTCAGTCTTTGAGAACTTACACCCTCATTTATAATGCTTTTGGTAAATTCACACCAGTGTACTAAACCAAACTATACTTTATTCAGCTCTAGGTTTCTATGAGCAAATAACAGCCTGTAGGGATTCAGCACATCAGCTGCTTAAAAGATAAACCTACCCAGCTTGATGAAAACTATTCACCACCTTCCTGTTGAGAGAAAACGGTTACACATTTCTAATAAATGAAGCAGAAACTGTCATTTTTTTTGGCAAACTGATAACTAGATGTAACAGCCACATTGCCACAAGTTGCTTTTCCAAAGTAATTACCATCAGGCTCCCTGTGGTATACAGTGTTTAACACATTTCTTCTGTGTTAATGAATGCAAAAGCAGGCAACACCACTATTAGTAATTGCTTTTTATTCGTAGTCCTCATTTTCCAGATAGGTCACATTAAACACAGCCATTAAACAATAGCGGTTGAGATAATCCATACAATGTATGCTGCTTTTGTTTGGGTTTTTTTTTTTGTGTCATTCACCAGTCATTGGTGCAACTTTGAGCCATATGGGGAGACAGGGGCTGATAAATGAGAATGCCAACCTGTATCACAATTGGGCCAGAGAAGTCAAAATCTTAACCAAGTTCCATTCAATTACACTTCAAATCAACAAATCTTGATAGCCAAAACTCCCTTCTGAATTAATGCAATAATAATCAATGCCTGATGTCAAAAGAAAGTAATTAAACAATAATGAGTGCTATAATATTATGTTATGTTTCAGCTCCTTCTTGACCTCAACAATTTCCCTTCCATTGGACAACAAGCGAGCAACATTTGAGCTTAGGGTTAACATGGACCGGGAAACCTATATTCTCAAGTGGCAAATCACTGTTCAGGAGAATATCTTTCCCAATTAATAATTCAAGAAAAAAACCAAAACCAAAACCCAAAAAACAAACAGGAACAAAAAAAAAAAACTTTAAAAAAAATCCTACTTTGATCCTGTGCTGATTGGCCAAGTTTTTAAGGAGCTCACAGTTGCTGGCTTTCATAAATTAAAAAAAAAAAAAAAAAAAAAAAAAAAATTCTTATTTGCTACTCACAGTGCACAGCAGAATTTTATTAGTTACTTAACTTCCCTTAAGTCTGCCATTCTCTTCATAATCATGTGGGAGATATTTTTTTTCAGCCTTATAAAATATGTATATAAGGAATGAGAGAAATAACTCATAAACTTTATCTTTCCTTGTTGCCGCTTTCTCCAGTGGTGATAGTAGAGATACCATGGAGAAAAAATACACTTTTTTGTTCTTATGTGTATAGTACTTCCTTCACACGCAATCATGTTAATTTTGACTGAACCAGTAAAACTTAACATTATATAAGCTCTGCTGGTTTATTGGTTCATTATGTATCCATTCTAAATTCTAAAACAGATCTTTTAACCTGGGATATCCTTATTGGAAGCAGTATGCCATAGATCTACAACACAAGGCAGTTGTCAGACAAATTAAATAAAAGCAAGATTTCCTAAACTCTTCTATAAATCTGTGAGTCGTGAATTCTGAATTACCTCAGAGTGGTAAATAAATAATCACTACTAAATACAGATAATGTGTTAAACAGCTAAAGCTAGTAAATCACTAGTGACAGAGAGCCTTAAGGTAAATTCCTCTTACATTGGCACAGCCCTTTCTCAGAATATTGTGGGTTTATGTCTTCAGAAACATACAATGAATTGTACAATTGGTTACTCAGTGTTAAAATCATTTATAAAATACACAAATCTCCATCACTTGACTGCATTTACATACTGGTTTAGATTTTGCTGAAAATGGATCTCACTGGCAGAGCTAAAGACTTGGTGCACAGACACTGACGTGATGAGCACCACGGAAATACGTATAAGAGACTGATCAAACAATAATAAATCCTCTGCACTATGGAATTTCAAGCTATCAAGCTATCAAGCAAAACCAACCTTGGGTCTCCTGGCCAAAAAAAAAAAAAAAAAAAGAAGTTAATCATATAACACAGACAACATCACATTTTAGATACATAAATTGTCCAAAACATGGAGAGTAGCTTGATAAAACATGTACAAGATCCTTTTTTTTCACATGAAATTGTAGAGTTTTTTTTCAGGAGGAGCTAAAAACAAACTATTAGAAGAAAATTCATTGAAGGATTGACTAGCTAAAGTAATTTAACAGCAATCCCAACATAAAAAAAAGACTTTTGGGTCAACTTTCTTTCTTGAACTGGTGAATTCTATGGCTTTGTGGGATTCGAGATTGCCCACCTCTTTTGTATATGTCTGTATAGTACAGATTAATAACCCAATACACTATTTTTAAACAATGTGCCATAGTGATATTTCCAACAGAGTATCAGAAGCATGTGAGGGACAAATCCTGAGCTAAACATTTTATTGTTCTGCTTATTGTTCTGTACAAGTTCATTCTGAATGTGGGTTGTTTTTTAACTTTCAATCTGAAGGCAATTTTTGATTTTTTCAACTGCAGTAAAAACACCCTTAGAAAAAATAATAAAAGTATAAACTATAAACCAAGTTATTCTGCAAATAGTTTTCAGAACAAATGAAAATCAAACTAAAAACACCCCCCAAAATAAACCATGTATATCTATAACTGCAGAAAGCAATTGCACATTCTAAAGAATCATATAAAATACTGCCATGCCACATTGGCACTGACATATTTTTCAGCTCTATGAACTTTGAAAACAGTGGCATTTCTTAAGAAGTCATTCAAATATCTTATGTTAAACAAGTTGACTGCATGTGCTTGTGAAAAAACAAAACAAAACATAACAAAACCAACTGAAAAACAACAACCACGGAGGTTCCAGATGTTGGTTCAAGTGTAATTTTTGTTATTAAACATGGGTTTGCAATAGAAGCTTCTACAAGGACTTGCACTTGACCATGACTGATGGATATATTTGTAGGCCATTCAGTTAGCTCCATCAGCTCACTCAAACACATTTTGAACAGATTATGTACTGCAGTACTTCGTAGACCATACATTAAACAAGAGACTTTGCTCTGAGGCGCTGCTTCCCACAATCCATGGGGAAAAGGAAGCAGGAAAAAACAAAACTCATAGAGTTCGACAGCTACCGAGGCAACACTTGCCATTTACAATATAAGCCCAAATATTTTTGCAACACAACTATATATTAATTTAATAAAATACACAATATAGCTCTTATACACTCAACAATTTGGCTCATATGCACTGAATCTGCAATAAATCAATAAAAATATGTCATTTGATGTAAACACACTGAATCTTCTTACATTTGCACATTTAAATGATCATGTGATTTTTGTGGATGTCTAAGACATTTTCACTTTCCTGAGCTATTTTAGTGTCCACAAATGAATAAAAAAGTGTTAATAATGTTAATTTATTTTGTGTATTACCCATAAAGGTAACTATTATTTTTTTCACATTTTATTTTACTTTATTTTTTTTTCAAAACTTACTGCTAACTATTTATAGTTTTGTTGGACACTAAAATGCTAAATAGATACTAAAATCTCTTTTTTCTTTTTTATAATGTGAATTAGCTTATGTGTGTGCAGGACAAGATGGACTATATCATTTTACATTTAATCTTAATATGATATGAAGTGTTTTACTAATGATTAGGATATGTTTTGTTGAATAATGATTTGGAATGGGGTTTTTTGTGTTCTTGTTTTGTGGTTTGTTTTTTTTTTTTTTTTATATTTGTGGCAGATAACTTTGTACATAAATATTTACCACAAATGAATGTTAATGTTTGGTGTCGCTTGGACTACTACAAGAACTCTTTTTAGGACTTTCAGTAGAAGCATGTGGTGACTGCTGGAAATCCACCACAGATCAGAATTATTCAACCCTGTTTTTCTTGGGGTTTATACGTAAACAGTAAAGTCAGCATCAGCTATTGAGGACAGTCTTAAAGTATCAGACATATTTCCACTCCACCTTTCTCACACCTTCCTATCAGATTGTCAAAATGGCATCGTCTTTCCTTCTTTCTTTTTGTTCTTAGTGTACTTGACTCTGTCCTAATGAAAGGTCAAAAATGAAACCAGTGTTATCTGTCAAAAAGAAAGAGCAGTAAAAAGAACATACTTGTGGGCACTTCAGATGTTCACTAAAAGCCTTAAAGCAGCATTGGTCTTCCTTCATTCCTGTAAATCTGTTACAACCAGGGATTTTATTTATTTATTTACTTTTAATTAGCAGAAGAGGAATGTAACTGCCAGCCCGTCCTTATTTTCCCCCTCACTTTCTGACAGCCACAGGGTCGCTTCCTCGACAGTCCTGCAAGAGCTTGTCTATTTCTCTCACAACTTCCTCGGCATCCACCGACTCCCTGCCTAGATCCCGGGCTGAACGATCTAACTGCTCCAGAACAGAGTCCATCTCACTCGAGTCTCGGCTCACTCGGGAATGCACATCTGCAAAGGCCCTAGCCATCTGATCTGATGCAATGAAGGGAGGGTCTTTTGACTGTTTACTAGGTGATAGATACTGACTGTCAGTTGACAAGTACTGGCTGCTTGGTTCAGCCAAGGCTCCTGATTTCACTTCACAACCATCCAGTGGTCCTTTTGTTGAGGTGCAAGGCTCAATGCATGTCTTGGTTGGGCTGCTTGATGCTGAGGGAACCTCCTGAAGTAGAGGACTCAGGGCACGTTTGGCTTTTAAGTAAGGTTTAACATTGGCAATGAGAATAGTGTGCTCTCTCTTGTCTTTCCCAAATGTACAAAAAGTCTTTTTCCCAGTGGGATTCACAGTTTCGTATGTCTCAGTCTCAACATTAGCTTCAACTGTGGGTACAAAGAGATTTGTGCGATAATCTGCATTCTCAGCCTGATTGGCTGCAGGGAACTGTGGCATCCAACACCTGTCAGAATGACCAAGCACTCTGCATTCATCTGTGCAGTTAACACATTCTTCTTGCTCTGTAAAACAAAGGAGAAAGAGAAAAAAACTCTAATTATTAGTGGATTTCTTTAAACTAAGGATAGGCTATGATGAACATGTGGTAAGCTTACTTGACATCTGGTTTCTTAATTATGGAAAAAAGATGGAAGCTATAATTAAAATATTTCAGAAGGATTGCATAAACCTGGTAGTTGAGACAATAGAGTTATTTAAATCTGTTCTCTACATATTAAAGCATTCACACAGCCCAATGGAAGTATAAAGGGGTCATTAGAGAATGATTCTCAGAGGAATTGAGCTTCATCTGTAAACTAATCTGCTGTAGAAATCTGTTAGGCTTTGTTCTGTAAAACTCATCCTAGAAAAGAGTGAACAGTACTTAAGGAACTCAAAAGGCATTATCAGGATTAATTTTTCAAATCAAATAACTGAGCAATGACCACCTTTCTGGAAATACAAACACTTCATAAAAATCAGCAAGATGGCTTTTCATTTTTGTCACCTACATTTCTTTTATAATTCTTATGTTGTGTGACAGTCACAACATAAAAGGGTTTTCATAAAAAGCCTACTTTTCCCGCTGAGAACAGAGAACTGGAATTTTCCATCAGTATGCATTAAATATAAGCTTGTCAAAAAGTGCATAGACATGAGTATGAATGATGTAATCAGTTTTCCCCTTTTTTGTTTTGGTGCAAGTAAGTGAAAGTGGATTTACTCAATACATACTATTTGGAAGAATGACAAACAATGACACATTTGAACTGATAATGTTTTCAGATAGGATTTTAATATTCTTATTTCTTTCAGATAATAGAGTTAAATAAGATTTTTTTATTCACTGAGTTTTTAGAACACATATTTTGGTACTTCCTGGTATGCAATTCAAAGAAAATGGCTTTAAAAATCTTAGCTTATCTGTCATTTGACATTAATAGAATATGTTTGGGCCACCATTTACCATTTTACCATTGTACATATGACTAACCCAATGTCAGGGATAAGGAAAATTACAGAAATAGTCCTTAAATCTGTTTTTCAGAAAAACGTAGCTCTGATCCAAGTTACTTTCTTCTCAGTACTTTCTAGTCAGTACTGATAGAATACATCCTTTCATCATCTCTAGGTTTCAATCAGCTATACACTGGTCTTTGGCTAATAAGAATTTTCTTTACAAAATGGGTGGATAGGTTAAAATATTTATTTTATTGAGGAATTTAGTGTTTATAAAATGCCTGGAATGCCAGTCAGACAAAAAAAAAAAAAAAAAAAAGAGTATACCTTTAAATGTAAAGATGAAACACAGAGACACATGCACAGCAGGTTTTAGAAAAAGCTGAACAAACTTGTTGACACAAAGATAATGAAAATTTAAGTGATCATCATCTTTCTAAATTAGAAAAAAAATAATTCCTAGTAATCTTATAATATTACCACCAGATTCATGGACAGTTGCACTGAAGAAACCTGACACAGAAGAAAAAAAAACATCAAAGGTGATCTATGAGAATCCAATATTGTAAACAGCTTCGAACTGGTCACATTTCGAAAAAGATATGAATAAATGTGACTCAAATTGAAATAAAATTATTATGTCACAATGGTCAGTGAACTCTGTGTGAGATAATTTATCAGAACTGATACTTGTTAATCATAGAAGAATCACTTGCATTGTAAAAGACCTTTGAGATCATGGAGTCAACTGTTAACCTCACACTGACAAGTCCATCACTAAATCTTGTAACTGAACACCACATCTACATATCTTTATGTACCTCCAGGGATGGTGACTCAACAACTTCCCTGGGCATCCTGCTCCAATGCTTTACAAGCCTTTTGTTGAAATTTTTCTTGATGTTCAATCTAAACCTCCCTTTGGAAACTTGATGCTACTTCATAGAATTATAGAATCATAGAATCATACAACATTTTTGGTTGGAAAGGACCTTTAAAGATCATCTAGTCCAATCCCCTCTGCAATGAGCAGGGACATCTTCAACTAGATTAGGTTGCTCAGAGCACCACCCAACCTCAACTTGAATTTTTCCAGGGATGGGGCAACTACCACTTCTCTGGGCAACCCATTACACTGTAAAATTTTTCTTCCTTATATCTAGTCTGAATCTACCCTCTTCCAGTTTCAAACCATTACCCTTTGTCCTCTTGCAATAGGTCCTGCTAAAAAGACTCTCCACAACTTTCTTATAGGTTCCCTTTAAGAACTGAAAGACTGAAATATGTTCTTTCCAGAGCATTCTTTTCTCTAAGCTGAACAACCCAAACTCTCTCAGCCTTTCTTCTTAGGAGAGGTCTTCCAGCCCTCTGATCATTTTTATGTCCCTTCTCTGGATCCACTTCAACAGATTCGTGTCCTTCTTGTGTTGAGGGCTCCAGTGCTGGATGCAGTACTCCAGGTGGGGTCTCACCAAAGCAGAGCATCGGAATCACCTCCCTCAACATGCTGGACATACTTTTTCTGCTGCAGCCCAGCATATGGTTGGCCTTCTGGGCTGTGAGCGCACATCTCTGTGGCTCATGTCCAGCTCTTCATCCACTAGTACCCCCAAGTCCTTTTCTGCAGGGCTGCTCTAAATCACATCATCCCCCAGCCTGTACTGTTACCAAGGATTACCCTGATGCAGGTGCAGAACCTTGCACTTGGCCTTGTTGAAATTCATGAGGTTCACATGGATCTGCTTCTCAAGCTTGTCCAGGTCCGTCTGGATGACATCCAATCCTGCAGATGTGCCAACCACACCATTCAGCTTTGTGTTTTCTTCAAACTTGCCATCCAACCAATTCCTTATCCACCAATCAGTCTGCCCATCAAATCCATATCTCTCCAGTTTAGAAACAAGGATGTTTGAGGGGAGACCAAGTCAAAAGCTTTACATAAGTCAAGATAGACAGGGTCTATAGCTTTTTCTTTGTCCACTGAACTAGTCACTTCATCATAGACAGCCAATAGGCTGGTCAGGCGGACATTGCCCTTGATGAAGCCATGCTGGCTGTCTGAACTTCCCTGTCCTCCATGTGCCAGAGCTTCTAGAAGGATCTGTTCCATGATCTTCCCAGGCACAGAGGTGAGGCTGACAGGTCAGTAGTTCCCAGGGTCCTCCTTTCTACCTTTTTTTACAAATGGGTGAAATGTGTCCCTACTTTCAGTCAGCAGGGACTTCACCTGACTGACAGGACTTTTCAAATATCATGGAGAGTGGCTTGACAACTACATCAGCCAAATCCCTCAGCACTCTGGGATCCATCTCCTAATGTCCTATAGACTTATGTATGTTCAAGTTCCTCAGCTGGTCATGAACCTGATCTTCTCTTACAGTGGAAGGCACTTTGCCCCCCCAGTCCTCGTCTTGTAGTACATGAATTCAGGAGGTGTAAGAAGAGAAGTTGTCAGTGAAGACTGAGACAAAGAAGTTATTGAGAGCCTCAGCCTTATCCTCATCCACTCTTACCAGTTTGCCAGTCATGTTCATCAGGGGAGTACACTCTCTTTAACCTTCCTTTTCTGGATGACATACCTGTAGAAGTCCTTTCTTATTATTCTTTGCAACCCTTGCCTTGGCGTCCCTCACCCCATACCTACACATCTGGGCAGTGTTCCTGTACTCTTCCCAGGATACCTGTCCCTGATTCCACTGCCTGTGCATTTTGTTCTTGCCATTTAGTTTGACCAGGAGGTCTTGACTCAGTCATACTGGTCTCTTCCCTTCCTGGCCTGATTTCTTACATCAAGAGCTCTTGTGCTCTATGGAACATGTCCTTAAAGATCTGCTAGCTCTGTCCTGCTCCTTGTCCTTGAGGGTCATTTTCCAGGGGGTTGTTTTGACTAACTCTTTGAAGAGATGGAATTTTGCTTTCCTAAAATTCAGGGTCCTGACTTTTCCCTTTATCTTGCCCATATCCCACAGGACTGTGAACACCACAGTTTCTGTGATCACTACAATTCATATTGTGTCATCACCAATTAGCTCACTTGCCTTGGTGACCATCAGGTCCAGTATCGCATCCATTCTGGTGGGATTGTCTATTACCTGGCTTAAGAAGTTATCCTCCGCGAGTTACAGGAGTTTTCTGGGTTGACTACAGCTCAGCATGATACCTTTCCAGTAGATGTCAGGGTGGTTGAAGTCTTTCAGCAGGATGTGAGCTTGAGAGTACAAAGCCTCTTGTAGCTGGAGTAAGAAGGCATCATCAATAGGCTTTCCTTGATCAGGTGGCCTGTAGTAGGTTCCCCTTCTTGCCTCAGTCTCTAATTCTTACCCATAGGCTTTCAACCTGCTTGCAACTATTCTTCAGGAACAGCTCTTCACACTCTATCCATTTCTTGACATGGAAGGAAATGCTTTCACCTCTCCTTCCCTGTCCCTTATGAACAGCATGTATCCATTTCTTCTTGACTTACTGCTCCTTACTTGGAAGAAGAGACTGAAACCCACCTCACTGGTGGATGATGAAGTTCTGTGAAAAAGTGTCTTGTCATTCTGGATACATGCTCCTAGAGTTTAAAATCTAAGACTGGTGTAAACTCTAAAAAATATCAAAAGCAGGAGAGAAAGAAATACAGGGAGAGATGAACACAGAGTGAATTTTGTGGAAAAGAATGTTACAGAGAGGTTTTAAATATAAAATTCATAATGGTGAGTCAGCCTCAGCTCTGTGCCTGGTAAGATCATGGAACAGATCTTCCTGGAATATATATCAATACATATGGAAGACTGGGAGTTGATTTGAGACAGGCAGCATGACTTCACAAAGGGAAGATTGTGTCTGACTAATGGCCTTCTACAATGGAGTGACTGTATCGGTGAAAAAGAGAAGAGCTATGGTTGTCATCTACCTAGATTTTGTAAGGCCTTTGATGTGGTCCCCAACAATATTCTTGCTACTAAGTTGTAGACATGGGTTATATGGATAAGGAATTGTCTGTGTGGCTGCATGCAAAGAGTTGCAGTCGATGGCTCAATGTTCAACTGAAAACTAGTAATGCATAGTGTTCTCAGGGGTCTATACTGGGACCAATTTAATAGCTTCATCAATGACATGGACAGTGGGATTGAGTACACCCTCATCAAGTCTGCAAATCATATCAAGCTAAGACGTGCAGTTGATTCACTAGAGGAAAGGGATGTCACCCAGAAGGGTCTTGACTGGCTTTAGGAGTGGTCTGTGTGAACCTCATGAAGTTCAACAATGCCAAGAACAAGGTCTTGCACAAATTAGCAGTATAAATACAGACCAGTGGATGAATGTAGAGCAGCTATGTGGAGAAGCATTTTGGCATACTGGTGGATGAAAAGCTGGACATGAGCCAGCACTGTGCACTTGCAGCCCAGAAAGCAAATTGTATTCTGGGCTGCATAAACTGAAAGAGGTTAGATTTAGATTGCACATGAAGAAGAAATAATTTAATATGAGGGTGGTGAGATACTTGAATAAGTTTCCCAGAGAAGTTGTAGATGACCCATCATTGCAAGATTCCAAAGTCAGGTTGGACAGGGCTTTGAGCAGCCTAACCTGAAATATATTTCTGTCCACGGCAGATGGGTTGGACTACATGGTCTTTTAAGGTCCCTTCCAAACCATACCATTCTATGATTCTATGACCTTCGAGGAAAAGTGAACTTCATGATGGTCTTAGCGTGCAATAAAAATTACAATTATCATAATGAAAAGGAAGATCAAAAGACAAACCTGACCCTGGGACTGTAATGCAGTTACAGGACCAAGTAGAGTTTAAGGAAGATTTAAATTTGTAGCATTTGATTTTACTTCACTTGAATGAGGTGGCATTGGTATGCATAACCATAGAAACAACATATGTGGTGACAATTGCTTAATGAAAAGGGATACAAATAAAGGACATTGTTGTACACCTCATTCCACCCATTAGTTCACCTCCACTGAAGTTCTTGGTATCTAGTTTTCCAGACCTTCTACAGCAACAAACAGCTGCTGCTTAAAATAGCAAAGTGAAACTGCTCCTCTCTCTGCACCAAAAACCCGCAATGCATTTTGAAAGGCACATGGGACAAGAGCATTGGAAAGGAAGGATCCAAACTTGAGCATGGGATGGACAATAGTTAATACTAGCCAAGTCTTATTATGTTTTATCACAGAAATCCAACAGAAATAAACAAAGACTCCCCAAGTCTGACCTTTTCAATGTTAATTCTAGAACTTTAGATTTTGCACATTCTTGTTATTAATTCATTATGTTCTTCTTCTCTTCCTCCTAATCCTAGAGAGTAGATTTTTAGCAAGCTCAGCCTCTAGCTTTAAAAGTGGACCTATATATAGTAAGAAGTAACAGTTACTTTCTTTAGAATCTTCTCTAACCATATATAAAATTATTTCTCCCTTTTATGGAATTCATGACAAAACTGAGTAAAAATTTTCTGGCACTTAAAAAATTTCCCTAAACAATTAATCAGATTTCCAGCTATTTGCTGTATGTTGTAAACATAACTATCGTTTGTATTAATTTTTGTAAGTAATTTTGGTGCCTTTTTAACAAAAGATGAAAATAAAAACATGCTGCATGTTACAATTAAATGCTCAGAACTGCACAATCAATGGACCAACACTTCTCTCTGCTGCTTTCTCTCTTTTCAATGTTTCCATGAAAACACAAATAGTCTTTGTTCCTTTCTTTCTAATAGAAAAAATACCATAGCACTTCCTGTAAAACTCTGTAATCATATTTAACGTGTCAAGAGCTCAAAATGTACTGGGAGACCATCAGTGAACACCACTGTGAAGATTTCAATACATTACAGACTATTTCAGTAAATCACAAAAAGAACACCTGTGGAAAGGTAACTCTTCCTGTCTTTCAGGTAGTAGTTCTGTGTCATATTATCTTAAAATACATTAATAAATGTTCATATGTTTATATACAATTTTCTGTTATCTACATTGAAGACATACATATACACATATGAAATATGTAACTGAGAAATTCTATTTTGACAGTCTTATTCTTAAACTTGGACTGTTTTCCTTTAGAAAAGAAAAATAAAATTATTGCCTGAACTGAGATTGAAATGAGCAATCTTTACATGAAATGTAAATGCACTTGCAATTTTTTACATGAAATGTAAAGATCAGAGAAGTTCTCAACCACTATAAATAAGTCAACTACACTACCTATTCAGTATTGTGCCAAAACCTGTGCTTTGAAATTTTCAAGACGTGAGTAGGTTAATTTTGTTTTAATAAAGTTATGTTCTAAGATATTAAATTCTTAGTTCTTATGCATGTGCATGCATGTGCACAGGGTATGAGGATAACTCTTACACAGTATTTACATTATTCATTACTGATGATAGAAATACAATGTTTGCTGTCAATCTCTAAAGTAAAAGAGATATCTATCATATAGCATATACATGTCATGTATTTTGTACGTCATATCTTCCTTCCCCTTCTCATTTCCTGCATTTGCTAAAGCAGCTTTATACTTGCATTCATACTCACAGTATCGACTGACTTTCCATTTCTGCTCCCTGGGCATCCTAGCACTGAATTAAATATGAAGCAAAAAAAGGAGAAGAAACAAATACTAATGCCCTTGAAGTCAAAACGACCTAGATTTCATGACTTTTGGTGCTCTTGTCTTGACAATCTGTGTGTTTTCACTTCATTCTTTTATGTCACATCATGGGAAACTGATTTTGTGTATTGATTATCATACATTATAAGCTACTTGTCTTACCATTATCCTGTAATTTTGACTGCTATAGCTGGCAGACAGTGAATAAAATCAAACAGGCACTTTTGTACTAGCAGCAGGAACTATAAACACGCAGTGAACTATCACCACCAAGGGCCATATTAGTATATATGAGAAAATAGAATCAATTTAAAGGTAAATATATAAATGTATATGTGCAAAATCGGTCATATACTGTGCTGTACAGCAAGATGTACTGGTAAAGTGATATGCACCACTGGTCTTTATCTCTATACTTGTCTCCCTCCTGTTGAAAATAAACCTTTAACAGTGCAAGTGTGTACAATAAACAGAAGCAGCCTAGAGGTTTTCTTAATTCTCTGGAGCTTTAAGGGAAAACAGTCAGAAGTGCTTTATGCACTTAGGGGAGAACACACACTGAAATAGAACTGCTAAATTATCAGACGTAGAAAGAAAAGGAAACAAGCTACATAGAAACAACAGTCGCCTAGAAAGGAAATATATACTGGATAGAAATTTAAGATGGTGTAGGATGAAAATTATGTTGGTATCATATAAAATTCAATTCAAGGTATGTATTTTGGTGCAACATAAGACATATCTTACATATTTTTACAGAGGAGCTATATTTAACATCTGCCTTGTGTAGCAAGATTAAAGGAAAAGATACTTTTATTGTGAGGCATTTAATTTCCTACACTTTTCTCATAAATATTGTGAACAGAATTAATTATGGGTACTGATTTCACCCTAAATATATTGTACTATAGAGTTAATTAATGCTTCAGATAACTGGCTTCTTTCAATGGCTAAAACTGTTATCTTAGTTTAACTCACTAATCATATAAAATTTACAGAATGATAACAAAGAAGAAAGTAGATTTTTTTTTTTTTTAAACAGTGTAGTATTAAGTGTAGCCACACTTAATAAATACAATATTTTTTCTAATTTAACTGGACAATAAAAATTTAAATTGCACAGGCACAGACAAAGCAAAAAAGCAAGTGGAAAGTAAAAAATTGATATACATAAAGCACCAGCATAAAAATATTTTCAAGACTTATGTCATATACTATGTTAATAAGATGAAGAACATGATACTCTGTATCAAAGTACTCCATATAATATAATAGTAAATGTCCAGGCTTGTTTACAGGGGAAATCAAATATATAAATATATGTGTGTATACATACATTTACATACATAGATACATATATATTTATATATATATATACACATGTATGTGTGTATATACACATATATTAAAACACTGATTTCCTCTATACACAAGCCTGGACATACACCTAGATGTAGACCTATAAAATTATATTCCTCCCAAAACACATAAATGATGTTATCAAATTGTATTTGAAGTTAAACAAGGCAGACAAAGTTTGTATTGTTATAATTTATAAGATTTGACCTAGGAAAGGATCACTCAAGTGCATTCTTTTCTAAGAACATTTTACTCAGAAAAGAGTAAAAAAAAAAATGTAGCTTTATCTTACCATAAGTTTCATTGATGAAGGCTAAATACAAATATGTCTAGATAAGTACATGAGCAACATTGAGTACTTTAAAATGTCAGTAGCTTTTTTTTTTTTTTTTTTTTTTTTTGTCCTAGGAAATTCTAGCCTATCTTTTAGATATCTTATTTACTTTTTTTTCAACAGATGACACTTAGTTTTTACTCTCACATAAACATTTCCTTCTAAAGTAACTTTTTAAATTTTCTTCTTTTCTATAAATATAGAAGCTAAAAAAATGATCATTAACTGTCATGGATGGCTCACTGGCTGACCAAATTGACTGGAATGGCTATCAACTAACAGCTCCAAATGAAAAATACAGTGGAGGACCAATTCCAAAACGTATGTCTTTTTTTCGAAACATGCAGTTTCACACTGCTTGTTCAATCTACCTTCACTCTTGAAATGCTTTATTCTTCATTGCATTAGAGAGTGAACAGTAATACACATTTTTTCTGACCCTTGTTTCACATTACAAAGAAAAAGATATGCTTTTGAATGCATGTGTGAAGTTCACATCAACTTGCCTAGCAGATAAATTCATTTCACCCTGTATGTTGTAAACTTGTGTTCATTATTGAAAATATTTTCATTTAGAATTCAATCAATAATGAAACAAGGTGTAAAATCCTCTGTAGCTTTTATTTTTCTGGTCTAAGAACAAGCACACCATGTGGAAAAAAAACACCACTACTTACTTCAGACTGAAAAGAAAAAAAAAAAAAAAAGAAAGCTATGTTTTAAATATCTCAATACCTTTAATAGATATGAAAGATATGTATTTTCTGTACATATGTATAAACAGATGGACAATAAATGGCATCTGATGTCTAATAGAGAATATAAATAACTTTGCCTTTCAGAACGTCAGTAATTCCTGTAATATGACCCGAAAACCTCCCAGAATTGATATGAAATGGTGTTTTACTTTTTTTTTATTTAAGACAAGCAATTGCTAACTAAGGAACTGAAAAGACTTTAAATAGTTATTTATTACAGGAGAAAAATAATGGGATGCTTTGATATGTCTTACACGCTGGGGCTATGTGACACTTCTGATGAGAACAATCAGCTAAAGTACTACTACTGTTGTTGGATTCCTGTTTAATTACAATTGATTTTGACATAAATGAGCAGAGGTAAACAAATACTTCTATACACATGCTTGCTGTTATTAAACAGAGCTGTCTCCAGTCTAAGTATTTATATTGGCTTGTCTGTTTAAAGGCTCCTTTCAGTCAGGCAAAGCAATTATGTAGCTCAGATTAGCAAAATGACTGTCAGTAAAAGGAGAATGGACTGCCACTTTTTTAAACCTCTTGGATCTCATGGTCTTTTCCTGATATTATAACTATTGTGTTCAGAAGTCTATAATCCTTACACAGTTTTCATGTAGCTGGTTGTTGGGTTTTGTTTTGGTTTGTTTTTTTTTATTGCTTTGGTTTTGGTGGGTTTTTTTTTGTTGTGTATTGGTTTTGGTTTCTTTTTGTTTTCTTGTTTCTGGACATAGCATAAAGAGAATATATTTTTTATATTGACATGGCATAAACCACTTCACAAACATTAAAAAGATGGTGTGCCTATGGATTCAATTCTAGCTCGTATTTGTCCCAGATCATAAATATTGGAGGAACATTTCAGGATTACATGGAGCACTAAAGAACACTTAACATTTCTCTTATGAAAGTATGCTTTAAATTCATGCTTATGATTTAATGGGAATATTAAACTTTTTATTTAAAGACAGCATAAGAGCAAGAAAATATTTCTGTTACCTGAAAATTTTCCATCCTCACAGCGGGCTGGTCCACAGATCCCAACAATGGGTCTTTGGCCTCTGCCTTGCTGTTCTGGAGGCAAATCAGACCTGTGAGTCACAGACAGGGATAGGCTCTGCTTCCAAAATTCACAATAATGTTGAAACTTCCACAGCAGAAAGGTAATTTCTAGCTGTGGCACAGGCACAGCTCACACCCCTTTAAATTTTTCACTATACTTCTCAAAGATACAAACACACAAGTTTATAGTTGTCAGTGAACTGAAAATATGTGACTAATAAAAAAGGTGTCTCTTTTCTTCCTATCAGAGGAGAAAAAAGAGAGTCTCAGGATGGACACACAGTTCCAGTTTCCAACATTTGCCTGTACATCAGACTGTCATCTACTCTAATTTACAGTAAAAAGATCATGTGACAGTTACAAAAAGATATGTTGGTCTCCGCCCCATCCCACCATAAAAACCTCTTCCTAGCCCAGGGCTACAGGGTTTCCTTCCCACTGGAAAAAGGGAGGAAAAGTGCTGATTATGCCAGCCCTACATGTAGCTGAGAAGCTACAGGGAATCTTTAGTAATCTGACAGATTCTTAGTTTTAAACAATATATCTTTGTTGTAAAGCCCAAAATCTGTTTCCTGGAAAAGAAGAGAAACAAAACTGCAGTAATTATCAGATAAGAACAGGCTTGTGGATTTGTTAGAAAGAACATTTTTGATGTAACACAATTTCCTGATCTTGATCAAGGCATTTCCACAGATTTTAGAGTAGGACTGTTTCAGTTCTGGCACCTAAAAATTTAATGTCTCTTAAATATGAAACCTAACTGAATTTGTGTAATCATTTCCAGAATATCATTGAATGATATACACATTCTTTATTACTAACTTTATAGTGAGCTAGTAATAATTATAATATCAATAATTTCCATATCTCTTTGTAACAGTAAATACTAACACTGTATATTTTACTGTGGCAATGTTTAGGAATCTAAGGTCATTAACCAAGCTCACTGTGAAGCATCCTATACAAATATTAATAGGTTTTACAGTTAGAAACAAGAGGTAACAAGAGATTAAGACTAACAAAAACAATGAATAATAGGAAAGACAACATTAATGAAAATATAATCATGCTGTTGACATTTCCTGAAAATACCAGTATAAAAGGTCCAGAATTTAAAGAAGATATCCCCATCTGTCACACCAGCAAGCTACCAATGATTAGCTAAATATTACACCACCAAGCCTTTCTCACCAGTTGCCAATTATCTCAGTATACAAATCTTTATTTAGAAGGCACCAAGCTTTTTGCTTTGTAAGCTTGTCTCAAATTTGGTTATGACAACTTGTCTACAGACATTGACTGATGAGGGTATGACTCAAAGAAACATGACAGGCTCTGAAGAAACCTCTTTCTATGTCAGTTTTGATGGGTCTGTTTACATTCTGACTATAGATAGACTCATGAATGGAAGTCCATCAGGTTCTGTGTAGGAGCATGATTTTGTCCAAAACCGAATCAATGTAGTAAAGTTTCTCAAATGCTATCTCTTTGCCTTTATACAGTCTCACTAAAAATGACTAAAAGCTATATGGATGCTGAACTACTCAAAATCTGTCTACTTTAATGAAAGAGAGTAGTTTCCTCCACAGTCCTAGCAGCATGCCTGGATTTACATTCAAAATCTCCTTTACCAGACATAATGAGACCATGTCTGTATTATCCTGATAGATGGAGAAGCCCACTGGGTATCATTCTCTACTTCAAAAGGTTGATATTGTATACAGGTCATATACTTTAGACGTCCTGGGATGTACAATGTATCTGACAGAACAGGACAGAACATGTTTCATCATTCTGCTTTCCAAAAAAACCACCTGTCCAGGCATCTTAAGGAACTCTCCCTTGGACATACAGATATATCTTCTTAGGAAAAAGAAAAGAAATTATTTAAAGGCTTCATATAGAGTCTCCTTTATGCTATAATATAAGTAGCATATTCATTAGTGTTTGATTAGATGGTGCCCTAGACTATTGTTGAGCAGATTGCTGGTGGTGTGTTTTATTACCACCTTCAAAAGAGATGTGCAGAATGGGATTACCCTTATGCCAATTTATGAAGCACCCACATTCTCCTAGGAATTTGACTTAATAATGTTATCCTCCTTAGATTTCTGCCTGGATAGAGCTCCAATTAGATCAATCAGAAAGAATAATTAAGGATTCCTTTTATTTTCTCCCCCCCTCCCCCAAATCTTAGTCTCTAAATATAACTACTTTGGCAAAAAGAATTGTACATGTAAACAGATCCAATACTATATTTTCAGGTTCTCCATGACTGTAAATGAATTTCTGAAAGACACTTACTGAAGACAACTTCATAATATTCACTTCTTCCTTTCCCCAGGTTCTTCATCAAGAACCTTAATTTACAGGTTGCTTTCTTATATTTCAGGGACTGAGGAGATTATAGTTATTAATAACACTAATACAGAAAAACTTTCCTGCTAGTTACTTTTATTTGCAGCATCTGAACTGCTCAACTGGAAGTCACCTTCTCACTTGTCATCTTTGCATTTGTTATTGCTTCAAGTCCTGTATTGATGTCAGGTACTGTGATGAGACAAAATGCATTTTTAAGAAAAATTGGTAATCTGGAAACTGTTTCCAAAGATGTTGTCATTATGTGTTCAGTGTTTTCACTAATAACTTTGCTTTTTAAGCTTGCTAACTGTTAGAAGCTATTTTTCTGGTCTCTAGAAACCCCCCAGCTGAGCTATGTTCTTATAAAAAGTGTATTTTAGTCCTGGAGATAGACTTAAAGGCTGGTTACAAACATCACTGCCAAGTAAGATGCAGTCAAGGTAATTTCTCTTCACTGTACCCTCAGCTTACTTATCTGAACACCCTACAAAAGAAATCCAACAGTGAGGCGTTAGATAAGTTAAACACTGTTCAGGCAAAGCAAGTAAAAGATGCAGCTTTTTTACCCTTAAAGCTGCTGAAGGATTCAGAATATGCCAGTCAGTGTCAATCTATTGACTTCCTTTAAAAAAAAATCTTTATACAGGTGATGAAGATATTACACCAATAGAAAGGGGGCAGACATTCTATAAAATGTGGCAAAACCTATTCTAGACATGGTTCATGATCAACTTTCTCAGGGTATTTAAAGAGACCTTTTAATTTACTGTAACTTATCACTATAAAATGTGCTTGATTTACAGTTTTATGTATGCTTTCCACAACAACTTAATTGTAATGGGTTCCCTTCCTCCTAGCATTTTTGCTCTATTGTGAAGACAGGACAAGAGACCTGTATAGTTATTAATGGCTTGAATTCTTAATATCACAGATAATGGGAAGTAGAGAAAATTGAGACCAAATATCTACTACATGGTTTCCCCAAAACAGCTTCTGGGTTTCCTAATAAGAACATAGCTTTGCTTTGTTTTTCTTTAAGAAAAAGAATTTCTTTAATTCCCAAGGAGGCAAAAATTGTGCATGAAGTAACATGTCTGAAAGCAAGGCTCAGTCTGACCTTGAAAAAATTCTGTAAGGAACTGAGGTAAGAAAAAATTGTCTTATGGGGAAACAAAACAAAATCAAATTCTTTTTTTAAGTCCACCTGTTCCAGCACGCACATGGTATGTATCCCACTTTTCAGATATCTAACAAACAGTTTAATAGAGTTCTCAACATATTTGTAAGCTCTCAAGTGACTCTCTGTGGTTCCAGCTGAAGATGGATACAAGGCAGCTAATTTGCTACCACCAAGGGAAAATGTTGTAACATAAAAACATTCCCTCCCTTAGCTTCAAAACTGAATGCCTAGGGAGCAAGATTATTTGTAGAGTTGATACTATGCGTATGCTTCCTCTGTAACTGTTACATGCACACATCTGGCATCTGTCTCTGTGTTAAACAGACTTAATCGTCCCTAGTATTACAATGTAAAACCCCTCTAACCTAGGTGGTTAATGCAAAAGAAATAAATGCAAGGATATATATGATTTTGTAGAATAATTTTTTGCATTATTGGCAAGATATGCAAAGAGCTCTGCACCATTGCTATCAGCAAAATATTTTAGCTATGCAGTCAGAATAAATAGAGATTATGCACTTTTATTAACATGACATTTGGCACTTTGTATAGCCTCTTTATCAAATGGGGTTGTTTTAGCTGGAATTCCTTTTTTTTTTTTTTTTTTTTCTTTTTTTTTTTTTTCTTTTTTTCCCATTTATTTGTCTGTTCTATGTATTTTTTTCCCTTTCTTGTTTGTTGATCCTCCCTCTTTTATCCACATCAGACTTCAGAGCATTTAATCATTTGCCAGACATAACTGGACTGATTCTGAAGATGCATTATTTCTTTTTTTAAAAGTTATATTAGAGGGACTCTACATGTTAGTACATTATTCAGCTCACTGTTGCCAGCAAAGTCAAGACTCAGGCAAAGCACTTGATTTCAGTTTCAATATATTTTTAAAAAGATCAAAGAGCATGGCAAATCTTGTTCTTTGGTTAGGCAGGCCATGCAGAACAGTAATACTTTAAAAGATGGAGGTAGCTGCATAGAACTAATACTAAATTTAAGGCCTTTTGAAGTTATTTTAACCTTTATGTCAATGTTCATCTCAAAAAAAAACCCATCAAAGTAAAACAAAACAAAACAACTACAAAAAAGGCTCTTAATTGGGAAAACACACAAAAATGAGTTTTTCCAGCACAGTAAGATAAAAAAAGTGCTGATGATTTGAAATCTGACATCATTCATGATAGCAAAAATGAAATATGCTCAAGGTGCTTCTTTTACTAAAATTTATTTCTTTGAGCAAGACTGTAAAGAATAGTTTTTCCTAAGGCAACATACCTGCCTAAGTCTATTTAGGATTCAGGGAAGAGGTATTTTTACTACTAAGGTTTTCTAAAAACATGGATTTCCTCCTATCATGTGTGCTAAATCCATTTTTTTTTACACCACTCATCTTTAAGTTTTATTATCACATAAGAGGAAAGAAAACCAGAGAAAGCTTTGTCTAATATGCAATTTAAGAGAGAGTTCTTGTCAAAGACCAAAAAGCTAAAACAAAAACAACAACAACCAAACACCCCCCCCCCCCAAAAAAAAAAAAAAAAAAAAAAAAAAAAAAAAAAAAAAAACAACCCAAACCCTGAGAAAAATCCACAGGGAGTAGGCTCAGATGCTGCACATTAGTTTCATCAGATTCATAACAGAAGCTGTAAAAGAGAGAATAATTTCATCCAAGAAACAGAGATAGCCACATAATCTAATTTCTGACAAAATTAGGCTAGAATTCTTATGTTGTCTCTAGAGGCAATGGAGAAGGGTGGATTCAGAGAACCATTCAGAATGTCAGTGATAGGCTCCAGATCTCCACTGCTTCATAGATAGGCCTACCTATCTTCACTGAACATTCATGGACTTGATCTCCTGAAGTTATCTACCTCTGTGTTATATATACATACCCATCAGTCTGGAGTTTTCTATTAGATGTGTTAAGCTTTTCAGCACTCAGAGAATTGGCTAACCTTTATTGGCTCACATATCTATCTGAATCCTAATCACAGCAGAGTATTGGATACATTGCAAAGATGTTAAATTCCAATTTTCCCTTTCATCTACAGTTCAGATCTGTAGATCTTCTGCAAATATTACCAAAACATACATTTAGCTTTTGCTTAACTAGGAAAATAAAAGGAAGGGAGCTTCATGAATTATAGCCCACAGTTATGCACCAGATTTTCAGGTCTACTTGACTGTCCTGAGAGTAAAGTATCACTAGCATTGGATTTTGGAGTTGGACTCTGAAATGCCCAAAAGTAAAGCATCGTATGTCACTTCTCTCCTTTCTGAGGAAAAAATAAAATTTATTGATAATAGAGTAGCATACCTGGAATTCCCACCAGTCACTGATTTCATTCTCAGAAACAGTTCTTTCAATTCTTATTTCAGAATTTGAACAGGACTGATATCTTCTGTTCATTAAGTCTGTGGCTTTCAGCATCAACCCAAATATTCATTCTTTAAAAAAAAATCTCTGTTTAAATTTGTCACGTGCTCTATGATTCAACAATGTTGAATTAGTATTTCTGAGTCAGACTGGGATGATATACAATTGTCAACAACTTTGTTCATAAAACATCAGTCATAGTCCTCTGAAAAGCTGACACACTTACTTAGCAGCTAATTTGTCTTTGAAAACAATCAAGTGGAAAACCAATGACAGTAATCCTGTAGACTGCATCTGCATTATCAAGTATTCCCATGTTATATTAGCATAGCTACATTTAGCCACTACAGCCTACTGGTCTACCTGACACACAAATAAATTTAATTGCAGCTTGATGTTATAAACTGCCTTAAACTTTCTCATCCACAGTTCATTACATCTGAGTGACTTCAGTAAGTATTTCAAAGCCATTACTGGACAGAGTATTAAGGCTAATATTCACAACATGTATTGGGATACAACATACATGGGGTTAGATATTTTCAGTTTCAGAGTGTGTTTTTTTGTTAGGAAAAAAGCTAAGAGTTATTATTATAGAAAATAATCACAATTAAAAAAATTATATGAAAAAATATAAAACTAGGTGGGAAAATAAAGGCCAATTCTTTAACAGGTTAACCACTCTGGAAAAAAAAAAAAAAAACAAAACCAAAACAGTTATGGTGTAATACTGATTTTCAAGAAACAAACAAAAAAAAAAA
>JANVCC010000021.1:36777376-36803810 GCA_025345505.1 Todiramphus chloris collaris
CCAAAAAAAAAAAAACAAAAAAAAAACCAAAAACAAACAAAAGAGAAGAAATTGTATATTAAATCCAACTGGTTATGTAAAGTATCTTGCCTAAAGTATCCCAGGATTTGTTAAATAGAAATTAATTTGTTTGCAATATTTCTTTGGAAAAAAAAAATCCTATCTAAAATAATATTTTTTTTTTTTGCTTACTGTGAGAAACTGTTTTATAAAACAATCAGCAAATGTTATCCTTATATATAATTGACTATTTAATTTCAAGAAGGAAATCAAAGTGGAGTAATAACACAGAATAGAACATTTCACACAGAAAGCGATATGTGTATTTCTGTCACTTTTTCTTTTCTACCTTTGAAGAGGAAAATACAGCATTTTCTATAAGCTTTCAGTGTCACATTTAGCTTGCTCTAATTATGATGACAACATACATCTGATGACATGGATGAATACATCTAAAATTCAAGTCTTCCTTCTAGCAAACCTGTAATCCTGTACAGAAGGTCAATGTCAATCTGCCTATTAAGGCCAACTGTAAGTAGTAAGCAGCATTTTCTTGTTAGGATTTTTCTCTCTGCTTTGCTATCTGATTTCTTCAGGGAGACACATCTATTTACCACACTAAATCCTGTTGTTCATCTTATGTGTATAACATATTCTTTGTTCATTTCCTAGAGGCAGACAAATAGAACTGGCAATATTGTTAACATTTTCCAAAGACACAGTCAGTCCAGATGTAGCTAATCCCCTTCTACTTATTATTCAGTTATAAGTGTCTGCCAATAGGATTTGGGAATCCCAAAAGACAGTGTTTAAAGGGAAGGGTTAAATTCAGCTTGTCTAATGACATGCTCTGTTCCTGGGATCATTCACCATATTCATAGAATCTCTTTCATGGAGGGACCTAAGGCTGCCAATTAAAATAAATTAAACTAGATGGACAGACATCCGAGTGAATGAGATTGCTGTCATGATCTGAAGTAACTCTATTAATGGTGTGAATGTATGTTGGTATAGACAGTTCTTTTAATCTTCTCCAAAGGCCCACATATTCCTTGCAGAAAGTTGTGTTTCAGAGGATTCACCTCTAGAGCTAAGCTCCCTGAGAAATGATCATATTAAGAGAAACCTGCTGGGGTACTTGATTTAGCATTAAAGTGAATTTATCAGCTATTCCCAACTTTTTGAGAGACTAATTGAATTATCAAAGGCTGCAATGGGGAATGTAAAGCCTTCTGAGAACAGATTTGTAATATAGATAAAATCCTTAACTTGTGCCATGTGATTATCTTAAAATATAATAACAGCCTGGGTGCTACAACACTCTTGAATTTAAGATTTCTTTTGCCTAAAACTTCTCTTTACTTACCAAAATTATGGGAAACATCCAGTGTTTGGGACAGAAAAAAAAGACAAAATTCTTTTAAAACATCTTTTAAAACATATTTATTCCATATCCTTTTTCAATGTTTTCAGGTGTGCTGGGTACTCAGTAACATAAGTGCTATCAATTTTATTGTTCAGCTATTTACAGTATATATTTTAATATTTCACTTTGTATAGGCTTTTAGAAAGAATATACAATTTCCCTCATTTTCAGTGGGATCACACATGATTAAAATAAAGTGTGAATGCATCATCTTCCTGAACTGTGGCATATAGTAGTGACACTTGTTTACACAGAAAAGCTGCTAGTAGTGCAGACATTAAATGAATCTGTGCAAATTCAACCTTTCCCAAAATTTTGCAAGATAATTATCTGACAATTTATTTCAATTTTTTAATTGTGTATCTTTTATGTAGATATACATTTGCAATTGTAGAACAAATAGTGTTCTATTAGAACAGGGTTGATAGTGGATGTGTCTCAGAAAGTTACAGGACAAAGGTAATTTACTGCATCCCACTGAGACTGTCAGAGATCACGTTCATATACATACAAAAATGTAAAGGTTCACAAGGTTATTGTTGAATTTATACTATAGAGACAAAGCTATGTCTATAATAGAGACTTTTTTTTTGCATGTTTGTCAAACAAATGTTTGAAAAATACTTAGTCATCCTATTAGTAATTATAAAAGTACAAAAAATTCCATGTTAAAATTGAGAGTAGAGCTCACAAGACTGGCATGACAGAACAAAAGATACAAGACTACCTTTGACCCTATAATCCTCCTATGCTGCAATCAAGTGCAGTGACAACAAGCTGGAGGTGTTCACTGCATGAAGAGGTGAAAATAGGTGACTGTAAGAAGTGTGAAGACAATTCTATATCCATAATGCATTCATCCCAGAGCACAAAGACATCTGTTAAAATGCTTTCTCTTAACAAGAAGCTTTAGAGATACTTGAGTACAAGCAGGTAAAGAATTCCAAATAGATTTAGGGTAATTTAACAAGATGCCATAAGGCATTAGAAAGGACATATATTGTAATCTAACTCTATCACAGAAGTGTATCCTGTCCCATGAATATAACTGGTGATAATTGTGAGTAATTAATAATTATGCCAAGAACCTTCCGCTTATCTTGCACACACAGAGCAAAATCTGCAGCATTCTCAAACCATGGTAGTGTTTGAATTTTCCCTTTCTCTTATGGAGACCTCCCAGAGGCATACAGAATCCATCACTCAGTGAAGTGAACCTGAAAGCAGATCAGGAGAAACTGAGGATCTATTAGTTGTATCTAATATATTCTGCTTAAAGAATATGAGATGGAAAAGAAAAAGACAGCTTCCCCTTGCATTAAATGTGTGTATGCCCTTTCAATATTTGCAAATCAATTGTCTGTCCAGACTCTCAAGAGCCTCAAAAGTCAGATTGCTTGTCTCTGATTTTTGGAGTGTCATTTCACAGACAATTCCATCTTCTGACTTTCCATCTGCCACTTAGAGGAATTTATACTTTTTCAAAACTCTGAATAGTTTTACAGCCACTGGCCTTCCATCATCTTCGTTCCACTAATATTCTTTGTTATGACAGTTTTGTCTTACTTGAGCTTCTCCATAAGGATGTTATTCTCCTTGTGCTTAATGTCACTCACTAGACCTGTTTCTGCTGCATTGCCTACAAAGGTAACATACTAACAATAATACATAGTTCCACCAGCAACAGATCTAATTAACGCTTATTTTCTGCAAATTTTTGTATTATTATTGACTAATGTGTCTTGGAAGTCACAGTCCACTTGAAGCTTTCTCAGTAACTGAGGCATTATTAATGTCTTTCTTCAGTCAAAAGTCTTCAGTGTTTAATAATCTGTGACATTGGTTTTCCACTTATATTTGGCACTTATATAGTCTATTACAGTTGTCTATTCCCACAAAATTTGTGGAAACTCATTTTGAGGCCTATGTCCTTGGTTCAGAATCTATGCATAATCAGGGAAAAAGGCAGACACAGATTGGAATTTCATGGAGTTATTTATAAATAAACCCTGAAAATGTATTTCAAAATAAAATTATATTCTCCAAAACTCTTTTTGCAAGACTGAGCTCCTTACATAGGATTTTTCTTTACTTGAATATCTGGAAGGCATCTAGGAGATCATGAATGTTACCATAAAGTACTATCCATTGGCTAGGTTTTTGAAATATCATTTTCTGGACAAATCAGTGTAAAAAAATTCTTGAATGTCTTCTCATTGAAAAGCAGATTAGCCTGGTTAAAACAATTTACTGATGTGTCTAGACTGATTCTAACTCTGAGCAGACTCAGACACTTCCAATCAGCATGCAGTACTATTTTGTGCTATTCACAAAGACAAGTACATACACCTAAGGATTGTATGTGGGACAGAGCCACAGGTTTTGACACATGTACCTCCAAGGAAGGAGTCATATTCCAGATAGGTGTATAACTTCCCATTATAGTACATGGAGACCTACTTAGAGTCAACACAATGAACACTCTAATGTAGATATTTACAGTTGATCTGAATCCCATTGCTAATTAACTGTAAGAATGTGGATCAAAATTGCACTCCAGAGGTCTAAATATTAATGTAGGTTACCATCTTTAATCAGAAGCATTTGAAAATACTTGGTTTCTTACCCTAAATACAGCATTATTAGTCTTCTATGACGAGACACTACAGAGATTCTTGGCAGTGATTATAAGCAGAGCTGCAGAACTGACATCTGATTGGATTCATTTTTGTTTCTGTGTTAGGAAAGGCCTATTTTGATTAATCAATCTTGTTACAAGTATGTGCTATTTCTTTCACAGCGGTTTTCAAGAAAACTGTTTTGAAATTTCTTGGAAGACACGCTCCAGCTTGTTGTGCCCAACTGTGTTACATCACACAACAACATGCTCACACATGATTAATGAAAACAATATCATCCTACACCAGTCAAGAAAGAAATAATTTAAGTTAACTTGCTTATATTTCTACACCTTCCATAAGGACAAAGATCTCCTAGTGCTACTTCAAAAAAATCAAACATATTAGCTTTTTATACTTTGAACCAAGGACATGAAAGGAGAAGTTTCAGGAGATTACAGGACACAATTAACCATAGGAGGCCAACGTATTCCTATCAGATCAAAATATAAAGATTAGGTGGAAAATAAGAAAAAAACCTGAAGCAATAGGTCTGCTGAGAACTATTTATCTAAATCAGAATTTCAAGATTAGACTTGCCAATTTCCAGTATGCACTATATTAAAAACCTTCAACCCACAATAAATATCACTTACTTGGATACAGTTTTAAGCAGCATCCAACATCAGTTCACACAAGGAAGTGAAATTTATGAGTATAAAGTTTCAAGACAACAAACTTTAAACCTAACAAGCTTAAGCATGCCCTTTTCTGTATGAAAAAAAAAAAAAAAATCTTTAAAAATGGAACATTTATCAATAGGTCGTTCTGAAGAATCTGAAGCACAAACAAAAATTTACAAACATGCACCTAATACATGTTGGCAAACATGCAGGGAATGTCTGGTATATACCTGCTTTCCCTAAAGTTAAAATCCTATTGAAAACAAAATAAAAATAAAATCAGTGGTTATAAAAAAATTCCCAGTCCACTTTATTTTCCTCACTGTCACAAATCCATCCAATTCCAAATTTTAGTTTATCTCAGTGGTTGTAGATAAGCTCAGCTATATTAGGTTTAGCTTTGTTTATCTTCTTTTTTTGCCTTTAAACTGGTATTAAGCAAAACTGGGAAAAAAATGTTATATAACACAAAAGAAACCCTATTTCCTGTAAGGCCTAAACCAGAATGCATTTAAGAACAGCATTTTTACTTGAAGATTGTTTTACCAGTATTAGTTCTAAGTAGATAGCAAAAATATACAACTGTAACCAGTTCCATAATCTAAAATTAACAATTAATTTTGTTTTGTGGTAAAAGAATCCTATTAGACTCTATCTGAGCCCTAGATTAAGGTTTTCCACACCTCCAGGGTTTTACACAAAAGGAGGTGAGCTGAAATGAAACTGTCCACTGAAAAGACAGCGGGACTTTTTATCCTATGTACATCTAGTGGATCTCCTCTTAGAGAGATATAGGTGTATCTGTGGTGATGAACAGGAGAAATACCTTCTGAAATTAATGTTTGCTTTCATTAAATATAAACTATTGCTAAATATGTGAAAAGCAACATATTCTTTAATAATCTTTTCATTGTATTTTTTTATTCTTCATTCTTTTGTTTCTCATCTTCCTTTTCATTTTGTCTGTTCATATTTCTCTTCCTCTGTTCCTCCTTCAAAACATGTAACACAATGTTCTTTTGATAGTTGACATACAGCTCTGAAGTGTCCACAATTTTACTTTTTCATTGAATAAAAATATCCGGAACTAAAAATAAGCCACAGAATTAATCTCAAAAGCTGAACAAATCCTAAATGGTTATCACCTTTAGTTATTTTAATGGGCATATTGTAATCAGTTCTAGTCTTTTTCCTCATGAAGTACAGATTTAATAAACTCATAATTGTATACTGACTGCAGTTACATGGCACCAGGTGAAGCATGGAGTCAGTCAAATGCACTCACACAGGCAAAAAGCAGAAAGAATATTTCAAGCTTTATGTTTTTGGTCAGGTATAGAATTTCTCATGATATGGACAGGCAGATTATAAATGAAAAACTTTTTCATTCTAGCTGAAATCTGTGTCTTGCAGTAAAGCAGGTAATAATAACACAAAATATTTCATGCTTTAGCAAAAACTACCTTTTCAATATATTTGTGCTAGGTAATAATGAGCTATATTTTGCAGTGTTTAATCTGCTCTAAAAAAAAAAAAAAAAGTAGCAAGTAATTCTTCTGCCCAGCTCTCAGGTATTAAGTCTGTACATCTTTTATGTTGACAGTTCAGCTTCAGGCTATAAAATAGAAGAACCTATTCTACATCTACTGTTTAAAACAAGAGCAGAAAAACTAAGCCTCCATCAACCTGCTGTCTTCATTTTATGGCATATCTGTGGCAAAAAAATGAATCATAAGAAAGAAAGATTTGTTCTGATTCCATGAACAGATCCATCAACACACTGGTACCTGTGAACCATGTTTTTCTACAGATCAGTGGTAATGGCACAGTTGCAATATTAAACATACTATAATATTGAGCTACTGCTATTCACTTGCAATTAGAGAAAAGATCTGTGATAAAAATACATTTAGAAAATGTGCATGCACACATCCGAAGTAATAAGAGCTCTCACTGTCACTTTTTTTCACATCTATACCTCTTCCAAATGATACATCTATATATCCTCTAATATTTTCTTTTCAGAGGAAATTTCTGTCCAAATCATTTGAATGCAATATATATATAAATATGTGATTTCCTTATCAATCTGCTTGTAAGCTCTTCAAGAAATAATATTCTATCCAATTCTGAGCTGTGACTTTTTAAACCGTGGCTTTTCAAAAATCAAACCCTTTACAATCTCATATGTAAATTTTGGATCATAAGAGAAGACAACTAGCAGATGCAATATTTGCTCACCTGAAAGAAGCAGTTCAACAGACTGAAGTCTACTTGTGATGGTATGTAGGGTGAGGATAGCAAAGGAAAGCAAAGTCGGGAATGCTTGAAAAATAAAATATTTTTAGTTAACAAGAAGAAAATTAAAACTTTGGGGAAAGGATTCATTTCACATCTGAATCCCTCTCCCAAAATGGTCTCTGATTTTATCTTAACCTTCTGAATACCCCTCTAAGAAAAGTGTAGTAGTTGCATTAAAGTGCACGATTAAGGACCACTACAGATTGTATTCAGGAGTAACTCCCATTGAGGTAAATATTCTGCTCAGAGTGAAAGGGAGTGTACAGTGAAGTTGTGATGCACGTGGTTTAGTGCTGTAACTCTGTGTGTAGTCACAGCCCTCTTTTTTAGATAACTCTATCTTGACAGCAATTTCATAATGATTTCAAACCCATTGCATGGTGCAAGTGTGAGAAAAGGGAGCAGAAAAGGCACACAAGTATAGTTTAGTGGCATGTGTTCTACAAAGTACCTTCTTTGGATTATTTGGATATTTGCAATGCATGAAAAAAAAAAAAAAAAGCTAATTACATAAGCTACCAACAAGTTCCCATGGAAAGAGCTTATAGGGTTTCTGACCTGATATCATATTCATTTAATCTAATTTATGAAACTGCTGGAGGAAACATTCAGCTGCTTTCTGAAAGACTGACTTGGGGATTATTTGAGCTGTATAATTGTTCAGCTGATCCGACTTAAAAAGAAACATTTTGTTTTACATTAATCGTGCAGAAATGGGCAATGAATTTGAGAAATAGATTGCTGTCTAAAAGTCTTGCCAAAAAATTTCTAGCTGAGAGCAACCACAACTCCTTGTTTTCAAGTCTCATTTTCTTATTTTCAATCTTTATTCAACATCTGTTCTTCCCTCCCCCTCCCCTGTAACATAATTATGCAGAATTCCAGCATAAAACAGGTTGAGCAGTTAATAACAGGCAGCTTAAACATTTTTTCACGCTGATGCCCTACAGATTTTTTTTTTTTTTTTTTTTTTTTTTTTTTTTTTTTTTTTTTTTTTTTCCCCTTTGGCTTCTTGTTTGATTTGTATGTGTGTCTTCCCTGGTCTTGAAGTATGCTCTCACAACATATGGAAGCACCTGAAAGTAAGTCTGTGAAATGCACATGTTCATAAGACTCTTACTGTGCTAGGTAGTGCATTTAAAGAGAGAGTGAAATTCACAGTTTATCCAGTTAAAGCAGAAGGAATTGCATTGAGATTGATAAATCCTCACCACACTCACTCCAGAAAGACTTCCAGATCTTTTAAGAACATTCTGTGTCAAAGTTGTCAGTCTTTCCATATATGTCTATAGATATGTTTTTTCTCCAAAATAGGTTCACTTTGCTTTTCTGTATTTGACAAACATACTACACATCTCGAAAGTAATCATGACTCCATGATAAACACTACTCATTTTGCAATATTCATTTCAATAATTAGCACTTGACATTTAGCCTAAAAGAGATGGTAAAATGTTGCATTGACAGATGTTCAAAAGATCCACTAAAATATAAGAACTCTTCCATGCAGAAATGTGTACAAGATCCTATTTTCCCTTCAGTTCCCAAAGAGATCACTGATTAAGATAAATAAGGGATTATAATTCATCTGGAAAAAAAAATGTTTCAAGTAGTAAGGGTTAACAGTGAAAAATAAGTACGAAAAGTCTAGTAAATCTTCTCTTTGGTTCACACCAGAAAAAAATGAAAATAAAAATTACAGAATGGAATGGATTTCATTTTATGTGGTACGTGTAAACAAAATGCACAATAAGTGTCACTGAATGTACAACCTATTGTAATTAGACAATTCTATCTGCAGGTTGGCATAAATACCTTAACTGTAATTATTCCATGAATGCTGAATTGATTTATAAAAGATGAATCCGAACAAGTCTGATAAGGGTGAATGTATTCCCCATGGGTTTAATAATTTATAACACATCACCTTTGCATTCTGAGGACTAAATAAACTGTTTAGGTTTTTGTTTTTTTTTTTTAAACTGACACTGGTTTATTTTTATTTTCTTGGTATTCAAGGCAACTACTGTACAGTTTTGTGCTTTCTAGCAGACTTGTGTAAAAGATGTTGATTTTAATATTTTTCCATCCTGCTTGCTGCATAAAAAAATTTACATTTATGTGGAGTTTCATTCATGCATTTATTATAATATAGTTGGATGATATACTATGCTTTATTAATGAGACACCATGTAATCTGATGGCTTCTGCTGAAGTAAAAATATTATCAGCTGTTTGTCTCACAAGAGGTGACAAATAGTTAAAAATTAGCACAGAAGTCATGTAAATTCCCAGTTTATCTATAAAACATTTATTCTTTAAGGGGGAAATAATATTGCAGCTTCTACCATGCAGATTTTAAAGTAAAAGAGAAATTATGTCATTACAGTATTAAAGTAGGTTTGACATAGTTGAATAAAAGAATTTTTCTTAACTAAATATGAATATAAAAAACCCTGAAAGATTAATAGCTTTCTTGGAGCAAAATTACATGTTGGATAGTTACAAATTATGAGATAATTCAATTTTCCTTTTCTTATTCTGGTTTCCCTCCTAGGAAAAAGGTTGAAAATAATTTTCAAATTAAAAAACCCAACCAACTGAAAAAAACAAAAACATAAAACCCCAAATGATCAAAAAACCAACCAAACCAAATCAAAAACAAAAATGAAAAAGAACAAACTACCAAAAAAAAAAACCCCACAAAAAAACCCCACCACATCCCAACCAAAATCAAACTGCCATTTCAAATCTCCCTTTGTGATAAGGTAATAAAAAAATGTTTGATTCTTTTTTTAAATAATATCTAATGCTAGAAGCTGCTGTAATAATGAAAGATTACATGGATAGCTTTTGTAATATGCCCAGTCAAGTTAGCCATAAATATGTGCATATGTAACAGAAAAATTCTTTTGTAATGCAAAATTTTACCTCTCAAAAAGAAAATGTTTCCATGAAGGAACTCTTCAGACTATGCTTGAAAGGAATATCTTTTTAGTTTCACTTTTAAGTTACTGAAGTTGCAGAAAACTCTCTTTGTTCTGCACCATCCTCACCTGCTCCCAGCAAAGGAATCAATGAAGAGGCAGTTTGGAAGCAGTTGGGAAATTCTAAATAATGTGAGAATAAACTGAAATTCAGACACCCTGCATCTGGTATACCTGGAAATTACCTTGGAAGTCTGCTTAGAACTACCTGCAATGCCGTGTGTTGCTACTTATTGAGCACTCGTGTTCATAGAAAATTGGGATTCTTGGAACTGATCCAGTCAGACTGCAATTTAGAGTGAAGTTTCCTAGATTACTGGGGAGGCCAAGGAAGTAAAAAAAAAATACCCCAAAAGTAATAAAAAGGAAAAATGCAACACTATCTTCAATACAAACACAAAAAGCTCTTTTAAATGAGATTGATATAACTTCTATGGTGTATGGTAGAGATTTTCTGCACATCATCATAGTTTGTAGGAAAAAAAACGTAATGCAATACTGTATCATTACACTGCAAGCTAGATACTTCTCAGTTAGCTCCACATAACCTCTTCCAAGCATCATACAACTTTCTTCAGTTTCAGCATTTACTGATAGGAATTCTACTAAATAGAGTACTATAGTAAGTTACTATGATGGTTTAATTTGCAGTTTTATGATATTGGGCCCACTGCTTACTATGCTGATCTGAAAAAGATGTACAATTATATCTTCTTAAAATGAGTAATATTACCAGAACCATAACTTGAAGACATCACAAGGACATGACTTCATAAGATCAGGAGGAGCAATTCACAATACTGCTACTGACAGTGGACGTCCACTTGTTAAACTTTCCAAACTCTCAGCATGTTTATTAGGGTAATTTGGGGAAGATAATTTTATGTTAAATTAATTCTTCTCAGATTTAAAGTAGAAAAGTAAAAACCAGTTATTTCTCGTTAGAAGAAAAAAGTCTTTTTCTATACATGTAACACGAGATTTTTTCATACTATTCACCAACAACAGAGATTTTGTAATTGCTGTTAGGCAATGTTTCATCTGCAGCAGTAAAGATATGATTCCTGTATATATGCAACATCACTTCAAAATTCTACCATGACACGATAGCTCTCAGAGGAATGTCCTCATATCTTTGCAAAGGGAAATTCTCCTGACTTTAAAATACGTCATTTACAAATTTGATAAGGCTCAATTAAATACACCAATATGTTTTGGTTTCTTCTTCCATCTGCCAGTCTGCTCTATACTGAGATTACAGTTCACCAGAGACCTCTAAAAGAAAGATTTTTGTCTTGTTTTCTTGGATATCCACATGATGTCCACTGGCAGACTGATGTTTCACACAGTGAAATTCCTCCTAGATTATCTTCAATTCAATTCAATTTCATCATCTTAGTATTTTCAGACATTGTTGTCAAAGTTCTCGGGAAATATGTTTTATCTGGTATCTTCTGGTTGAATATGTAATCTTGTAAACATACAATTCTGTGCAACTCTGCAACTATGATGTTAATGTTATAAAATATATATTTATACACAGAACACACTTTCTTTTATTAAATAATTGAAAAAACAGTTCACTGATACCTTCTTTATAATGGAATAGAAAATTAATGAGTTTGGGACATTTTGACATAAATATCGTCAGAGTCCAGTATTACTCTTGCCCTCTTGCATGAATCATTTCACTACAGACTGTCTTGCCCTGAGCTTTGGCCTTCTATGTCAGGAGAGATGATACTATAGATAGACGATTACCTCCAAATGCCTCAAATGCACCGTGTTCATTATGGTAGTGGCCAAATACTTCTCAAATCTCAGAAAGAAAAAGAAACAATGAACCTGACTTTTAAAAACCGAATATTAAAAATTAAATAAATTAACAAAAAATAGTCTATGTCTGTCTAAGAAATTCCATAGTCCGCTTCAGAAAAAAAAAAGGTAGCTGGTCAACAGATGAATATTTAGCAAATTCTTATATCCTAGCCTCAGTTGCTGATAGTCTATACATCAGATAACCTCATATCTTTCATCAGCTCTAGAGATTTCTTTTATTTATTTATATTTGATTTATTTATACCAACATTTACCAAGTCTGTCATATCTCACCTCAAGTCACCAATCAATGTGATGAACTTCATAATCAATCCAATGCCTACTATACATAGCTGAATTGTAGTCAGTGATCTAAATAACCATAAAGAACTTTCATTAAAAACATAGTTCATATTCAGAAGGCTTCCTAGTCTCTTGGACATGCTTCAGGAATAAGCACAAGCTATGTGTCTACCAAAAGTCCTAAAATTCAATATAGTTATTCACCAAAAAAGATGTCACACCCTAAGAAAATGGTGATCCCAAAAATCTGAAATATTACTTTTACAGCTTAAGAAGAAAATCAAAGACAACCAGAAGGTTACTGGTACTGATCCTAACTAGAACAGACAATCAAAGAGTCATCTTTTCTTTATTTGCAAAAACAGTATTTTAATAAATGCTAAGAGATTCTCCAAACATAACAAACTGACATCCAACCTCAGGAAGATGTTAATTAATGGAAAAAATCTAAGCAAGTTTAGTTTTTTTGAACACTCAATATGGACTTGGGTCACAGCATAGGCTTGACAGTAGTTGATCTAAAGACAAATACAAGACACCCATTATTCTTATGTTCCTGTATCTCTGCATTATTTAGTACTAGCAACCATGAGATCTGTCTAGCTTGTTTGATCTAGGGAATATGTGCTATTCCTTTTGTGAGGAATAAGCAATAATAGAACCTATCCTCCACAACTAAAACCCGCACTTGCAGTGAACAACGTAATTACTCGTGTAGTTTTAGGTCCTATCTATATATCATGATTATAGGATATATCATATATATTAGGCAATATAATTCATATGATAAGGACTTAAAAGCCAACAACTTGCATGTAGCAGACAGCTTAACTTCTCTGTATCTCAGGAAAATTATACTACTTTCACCAGGGAGATACTTGGACAAGATCAGCTCATGAAGAAATATTTACTAGTTCAGCAGAGTAAATGGTTCTAAAAGACTCACAGAAGTACTGTGAATCTCTCACAACTGAACTGTAGTCTCCTGGGACCGAAATTGTACCAGTATCAAGAATAAAATGTGTTCTGGGAAGGCTAAATTGCATAGATATGTAAATTAAGAAGTTAGCCTTTTTATGCTCCCTACCTACTTACTGTGAAGAAAAAAAAAAAAAAAAAAAAAGAAAGAAAAAAAAAAAAGAGGCTCTTTCAGAGGGAAATTCAGGTTGAATTCTTAATACAGAGACTAAAATACTTTTTGAGTAAGGTCTTGCTGTTCTCTTGTTTGAGTATCAAAAATGAGGAAGAAAAACTTCCAACCTCATGAAGTTCCACAAAGCCAAGTGCAAGGTCCTGCACATGGGTTGGGCAACCCCCAATAAGAATACAGACCGGGAAAGTATTGAGAGCAATCCTGTAGAGAAGGAGTTAGGGATACCGGTGCATGAAAAATAGCTCATGAGCTGACAATGTGCACTTGCAGCCCAGAAATCCAACTGTATCATGGGCTGCATAAAAAGAAGTGTCGCCAGTAGGTCAAGGGAGGTGATTCTCTCCCTCTATTAAGCTCTGGTGAGACCTCACCTGGAATACTGCATCCAGCTCTGGGGTCCTTAGCACAAGAAATACATGGACCTGTTAGACAAGGTCTAGAGAAAGGTAACAAAAATGGTCAGAGGTCTGGTTCACCACTCCTGTGAAGAAAGGCTGAGATACTTGGTGGTGTTCAGCTTGGAGAAGAGAAGGCTCCAGGCAGATCTTATTGCAGCTTTTATATATATATACACACATAGGTGCTTATAAGAAAGAAGAGACAGTTTTTTACCAGGGTCTGTAGTGACAGAATAAGAGGCAATAATTTTAAACTGAAAGATGGTAGATTTAGACTAGACATAAGTAAGACAATTTTTCACTACAATGGTGGTGAGTCCCTGACTGTGGTATGGGGTTTGGACTAGATAATCTTTAAAGGTACCTTCAAACACAAACTACTCCATGATTCTATGATTATATGAATGATGTATCTTAACTTTTGTGGGTTTCGTTACTATGAAGTTGTCAAAAAAGAAAACCTATAAATAATATTTTTTGGTTTTGCTAGTTGGTTACAAAACTGTCTCAGGCAAGCAGAAAGTGATCTGCCCTTGCTCAGGTCTTCACTTATCAGATGAACTGTCATATATCTCCATATAACATTTCATAGTTCAACCAGAATTACAAATTTTAACTAGAATTGGAGTCCTTCGGGACACAGGCAACCAAAAATGCATTAATTTAAATTTGAGGCACTCAGCTGTTTTCGCCTTCTGGAGAGAAAATGAGAGATCTTAAGTCAAGAGCTTAATACACCACTGGGAGGTACTCAGATACTGCTGTGATTAGTATCAACAGAATGAATAGGAATATTTAATACATAATAAAAGCAATGTGGGAAAGGGTTGACTTTCAGAGAACTATCTGCTTTTTTATGATAACTCGGCAGCATATGTGCAAGGCATGTATATGTATTTATAATCCTTTTTTATTCCTATTACATAGTGATGATAGAGATCTTCTTCTTTGCACTATGCCCATTTGACAAGTCTGATTTCTTCAGAAAGGGATATATGCCTTTCACTTCCAAATTGAAAATATGGCCAAAAGTTAAATTACTACATTTTACATGAACAAAGTAGAATATTAATTATAAGCATGAAATAACTAACAAGAACAAAATTAGCAACAAATTATCCTAGTAGATGATGGTAGCATACTGGAGTAGTGCAGCATAAAGATTAATATACAGAAGATAAGCAGTGAGGTGGATCACAGAGTGCAGTTGCTATTAGACTTTTTTCCTGTTAGACTCTTGTTTTGAATTACAAATAAAAAAAGTCTGGGGGAAAAAAAAAAAAAAATCCATTAAAAGATGTTTAGGGCAGGGAGGATTTGGGGCCATTAACCTTGACAGAGCTCTTTTTGCCCTAAGCAATTTTTGTGCTTTCATTACATGAGCCACCAATGTTCATTTGGAGACCGAGATGAAAATACAACTGTATTTCACTCACAGACTAGTACTCATGTTTTGTTAAATGTACCCACTTAGTCACTGACATAGACTCGCTTTCCCGATGCACCTTAAGAGAAAGTGCAATTATTCAAATGTGAAAAGTCCATACTTTTTTTTTTATTGTTCATGCATTCCAGTAGTTTAGGCTGGATGTTCAGAATGATCATGTAACCATCTTCAAACATATTTCCCTAATCCGTAGAGAACTGCCAAGAAATCACAACTTCTAAAAACCACAAAATTACATATCTGTAAACAAGGACAAAATAGTATACAAAACTATTACTAGAAATAAAAAGTAAGATTACATCCAATGTTTCAGAGGCAGTCAAACTAATAGAATGAGGTTAGACAGAAAAAAAAATAAGAAGAAAGGGAAAACTGTGCAGGGAAAAGTGGTGAAAAGAATAAAAAGCTATGCCTTATGCAAAGAAGGAAAAAAGGTGATCAAAAGGTAAAAACTAATTATAAGATAAGAGATAGAAGCAACATACCATTACTAGGAAGTAATAAGAGGAAAAATCAAATATCAAGGTGAAAAATAATATGTGACTATCAGGAATGATTTAAAATACTAAATAAAAAAGAAAAGGTGATAGTGCAAGAAAAAATATGCAAGAACAGCAAAACACATGAAACAGAGAGACTGTTAAAAGTAAAATGCTGGGGGACAAATGTAATGTAATGATTGGATCAAAGGATAAGTCACAAAAGTGTGACTAAGACTGATTAAGAGTAACAATAATGATGAAGAAGATAAGTGAACTGATTTATTTAAAAAAATCCCAGAAACTAAGAACTGTTATGACAAAAAATGAAATAAAATAACACAAAAAGAACAATTTGAGACACTTGAAAATGCCACTAATATCTGTTCAATCTGACTAAATGTATAGTTCTTAATACATATTTTAGTGCCCATCAACAGTACATAAATTATTATATGGAAATGCATGCATAATAAAAATACAAGCCTAAACCATTCATCTGTATCACAAATAATAATTATCTGAGACACTAAAAGATCATGGCAAAAGCTAATCTAATAAGTCTTCCATTATCCTTTAATACTTTAAAACTGTGCCGTGAGCTAAACAGTTGTCAAAATTGAGTTCTGTTTACACCGAGCTGAGTATCAGTGAAATAAACAGAGATCACTGCTGAGCTCTAATTACAAAACCAAATTGTTCTCTCTGTAATTGAGCTGAAAAGGTTAGTTTCCTTCTCCTCCTTCTCTCTCCCCGCCCCCCCCCCCCCCCCCCCCCCCAACTTCATGCTTATTGGAGGCATGTAGGCAGATGAAACATCACATGTCATTTACTGAACAGATAGGAATTGTAAGAGAGGGGATATAACAGAAAGACCCCACCAGATAATGCTGATTAGCTGCTGCCTTACAGGGATGAGGTCACAGAGAGCACAGTGACTACTTTATACCAGATATTGTATTTCATTTTAACTCAGCTAATGGCATACTCCCTTCTCTCCAAAGTGCAGTGGCTAAAGTGTGGTCTACCAGATAAGTGCAATCCATAGCTATTCTCCTTCTGAAATGAGGTACAGGCTGCAGAGGTGATGCAGACCAGCATAGGGGATCTGTTCTCTGATGAAGACTGAAAATTATATAGAGTAGAATTCCTCACACTGCATACATAAAATTTGCACCTGTATACACTCCACCTTGTGCAAATATGATCTGGCGTAAATGTGGAAAGTTGATTGTATATATCCATAGACTATACTATATCAGAGACTATGCTGTTAATAAGCCTGCATCAGAAGACTGAGTTCAGATTTTGTATCATGAAGTACTGCCCATATGAACATCCAGCATGAATGGAAGCAAAATAGCTTGCTACTTATTGTGTCTTCTGAGTTTTTATTCATTTCTACAGAGGAAAGATCACATATTATGCATTCTGAAGCAATAAACTCTTATGCTGATAGGCATTTTGATGTCCAGCTCCTTGCTTCACAGTCTACTTACCAGTATTTTTCTCCTATCACAATCACAGATTAGCTAGTGTCTGGCACCAATATAGAAGTTTGTGCCTGAGTATAAAATGTCAATTGCATACTAACAGCCATGGTTGCCTTTAAAATCGCTTCTTTACAGATATGTAATTCATTTCTTGAAAGACATGTTATTACAATACAACTAAATATAACACAGCTCCTCAGCAGGTATCACTGTGGTGAGAATAGCCCATCACAGGCAGACTGCAAAAATTTGTTTTACACAAGCCAGCCTCTGCTTGTTCACTGTGAGAGACAATACATTTTGCATCATCACTTACGTTGTTTTCCTTATCTGGCATGATAGTTACAATCTATATGTCTCAGCTCTGTGCCCTAGGGAATAAAACTATCAAAGTACAAGGAAAGCAAATACACTAATAAAAATGCAGTACCAACCCATCTCATGAACAGAACCAGTGTGACCTTTGATTTCCAACGTGCTCACAGCCCTATACAAGATAGATGCTAAATTACTACTTTAAAACACTGAAAGCCAGCAGGAGAAAAGTTCTTATTTTACAAATAACTGTTACCTGACACACATAGTGTAGCTTGAGTAAGAATACTGATTCATTATAACTAGTACACTGTTTTGCATCTAGAACTCAAATTAGACTACTGAGAAACTTTATTATGATGGCAAAGCATACTGTTACTTTGAATGATGAATTACAAAAACAAAAACAAAATCTGAAAAAAGGCAATTAAATCTACTTAATTCCCACTTCCTACAAAACTACACCAGATCTAAAAATTAAGGAACTCCATTTAAAACAAATGGAGTGGATCATTAACAGCTTGTTGAAGATGTCAATCAACTGAAGATGTGGGAAGAATTTAAACACATGTAAGTATTGGCAGTCCTTATGCCTCATTTTTATTTCCTGTTCTACTAAGAGGAAAACTTCGGTCTTGCACACCTATTGGAACTAGAAATTGTTTCCACTGTATATTTCCATTTGTAATTATTTTATAAAATATCTCCTCTCATACTAGAGATGTTAAGAGTCATGCTCTTGAAGTGGACTGTCTACCTTCTTAATCCAGACTAATTAAATAAAAATAATTTTAAAGTTTGCTATTAGCAAACATTGGGATTTTTAGTACATTTCATTAGGTGCATTGTATTTGCATTACATTTGAAAAAACTGACTGCTATAGCTGTTGGAATCTTTAAAATTATTTAAAATTTTATTTTCTGTAGTAAAAGTCTGACCATTTTGTTGGGAAAGGAAATATTTCACAGTAGGCATTCATAAGTAGCAAGTAAAAGACATGATTCTTTTATATTCTTCTAGTAATTGTCTAATTTAAACTGGGAGAGCATGAAGTCCTTACTCTAAACATAAAACTGAACAGAACTCTGCACCATTTGCTTAGTCCAGAACGATGAAAGTATACATTTGCTTGGGTAGCTAGTAGCAAAATGGGACTTGTAGTCTGGTTACATCTGTAGTATAAATATATAATAATAAGAAAAAAAAAAAAGGGACTTTTAAGCTCTTATCTGTAAATATGATTTATAATAATGATGTCTCCTTTAAAATACAATGCAGTATGAATGCATTCTGTTTAAGAGTTTGATGTCTCATACTTTATACAGTGATAGTTTCCATTCTGCTGTAATTCTGGTTTGGTAATTTGAAAATCTAACCTACTGCTTAAAATTTAAGACCCACATTTTTACATACTCAGAGAAGGCATTCTTTCATGCTGTATGCAAAACAAGTAGCTAACATTAAAAGTTAAAACAAAATAGGACAAAATTACAGGAACAAATATTGTACACAATTTTAGACTATTATTCAGCAGGAACTTTTATTAAAACCCTGTAATCAGAAAAAGATTAATAAAGATTACTTTTATTTATTTTTTTCTTCATCATCTGTGAAAATGTACATAAATTCTGTGTTATTCTAGAAAACCGTATAAACTGCAACAGGCTAAAGTAAGTGTACACTTCTTCATTTGATCAAAAATAAGATTTCTAGCCAGATGTCTATGTCCCATATTTTTATTTTCCTTTAATCAACTTTTCTGTGTGAATTCCTGACCTTTTGTGCTAGCAAACATCATTAGAAAACACCTAATTCTGATAGAAACAAGGTTCTGCTTTCTTTATGCTGTGGTTCCACAGTATGTTAAAATAAGGCAGATTAGTCCTGCCTGGTACCAACTCTGAATGTTTCTACCCTGTTTTAATGTTAGAGTGAGTAGGTTTAAGTGGCTAAAAGATCAGAAAAATAAAGAAAATACTTTTCTGTCAGTTCACCTTCCTGAACTGGCTTTCTACAGGATCACATGAGACTTTTCTTCTCAAAAAGCCTCAGATGGAGAAAGGGGAACATACCATGTTGATGGAATCACGGGTATTTAACAGATTTAGACCAGTTAAAACTGTGAAATTGCCTTCACAGGAAGTAACTTATTAACGTTAGAGAGACTGTGACACACCATATGCTCATAAGGAGATAACACTTGTCATAGACAGTCACATTTTTACTCTCCCCATTAATGTTAAAGGTTTCATTCTATGTAGGCTTATGCAGGTAGTAAAAAATCTCAAGCTCTATTTAGACATACCAAGAAAGGAACAGGAATTCCTCATTTCTATCTCAATAAATATTGTCTTTGTTTGTTTGTTTGTTTTTGAGTTAGATTTATTATGATAATCTCTTCTTGTTTGTACTGTTGTAATTAGCATGACGTAGAAATCAGAGCTGAGGACACGTGTAATATGAACAGAACAAGAGTATTAATTGTTTAAAAGGACATGATAGCACAACATATCATATCAACAACTTATATTTTCCACTGATTCTCAATTTACTTACAATGCCAGTTCAAGAACCTGGCCATAATATTTAAGGCTTTGCTGAGCAGGATGCATCTGAGAATAATTCTCTGCTCATTGCACAATGAGACAGCTGTGTCCCTCTAGGCCACTCTCATGAGTGTGAAGCTCTCAAGACTAGAAATAAAATGTTCTTAGTTGATGTCTGTCATTTCATGGAAAAGACACATCACAAGAAATAAACAGGGACTCCAGTCAGATTCTCCTACACGGAGGAAGTAATCAGAGACAAGAATAATAACAAAAGTAAACAAAAACAGAAGCTAAACAGCAGTAAATAGAAACTGACTTCCATGTAATCTAAGGACTGGAAAGCTGAGCCTGTCATTAACACCTTCCTGGATAAATTAAACTTGTATGGTGTTGATCTACTGGGGTGTATATATTGTCTCCCACTCTGCATCCACAGACCTAATACCCATTCTTCTAATGGAACCCAGGGTGCAATGAGACAAAAAAAGAATTCAATAGAAGTGTGGGATCCCATCCTGGGTTTTTTCCCAGTAAGCAGCTGAGGACAAGAAGGTCTCACAGTTTGGTCATGTTGATACACACATGATTATCACAGTTTAGGGTCAGGGCAGCCCCTTAGACCTGCAACAGACACTCTCTGTTAACCCCCCTCCCTCCCCAGAGGGGAAAGAGAAAGGGAATAAGGGAGAGAGACTTAGCGATTAGAAAAGGAAACTAGAACAGCTTTAATGAAAATGAAATTAATAATTATAAAAGTGGAATATATACAAATATATACAACACCAGTATCAAACCCAACACCCCTGATGGTAATTACATCACCATCACCACTGATGCTGTGGAGGCACCACGGCAGTCCCAGACTGGGCCCCGCAGCAGATGGGAGCTGTGTTCAGGAGCTGGATTCTGGTACTGGGTTCAGGAACATGCAGACCGGATTGAAGGCAGAAGAGACAGAGTCCTCCTTGGGTGCTCCGAGGAAGGAACCGAAAGAGGACCTGAGCCAAGCCAAGCAAAAGCTGGCAAGGCAGTCCAAGAGGGGAGAAGAGCCCAGAGACCCTTCAGATCCCTCAGCTCTAGACCAAATATGGCGTATATGGGATGGAATACCTCATTGGTCAGTTTAGAGTTACCCATCCTGTCTGCTCCTCCCTGCAGGTGCAGCCTTTCACTTTCTGCACCCCCCAGTGTGGTTCACAAGATCCAGCAGTGGCCTTGGTCTGTATACCAATCCTTGGTAGTAACTCTCAACATGGGGTGTTATCACTTCTAGAAGCAGACACTGTCTGTGAGAACAGGCTGCTAACTTCAGAAAGTGAAGTTAATTAGAAGAACTGAGCTGAAAAGTAAAATTACTGAACAGAATTAGTTCTGTTTTCACTCAAACCAGGCCAATGATGAAATTGTTATTTCTCATAGTCTGATAAAAGTCACCTAGAAATGTGATTAAGGAGTAGGTAAGGTCTGTATCCTCTTGACCTTAGCATACTGGACTTAAAAGAAATGTGCTGTGTCTTTCTTTGTCTTTTCACTAGAAATCCGACCTTAACATTTTTTACATCCTCATGCATTTTACGAAGAAATGGGAGTAATTTTATTTCCCTTCATGTAACACTACTGTCGATTTTTATTTATTATTTGTCCAAACTCACTCTCCTTGCACACTATTCCTACAAAATATCTGGAAGAGCTACTTTGGAATCAAAACCATTTCTGCTGGATAGAACAAATGGCAGGATATGCTTGAAGAGTTACACGTCTGGCAGTTGACACTGAGAATAAAGCATATAATGCTAATTCTCAGCATGCATCAGGGCGGAATTCAAGCTCAGTTGAACAGAGTTGCAGGTATCCTTGTCTACCTTTGAGCTGTTCAACCTGACAGTGCAGTGTACCATAGCTTTACATTCAGACCTGTTCTGTTATTTTCAGTAAGGAAATCCTGAATACAGGATTGATGACATTGCTCATTTGAATCAGCAAGCCAGCTATTAACAGAACACGACTGGGTCAAATATTCCACAAGTTTCAAGTTTTATTGTAACCTCTTTTTAAAACAGAAATGGAAAGAAGTTTGCTTTCCCTAAGGTTCCAAATGAAGGAATTGAAAATAAATATATATGGTAATTGAGTAAGAATCTACAAAAAAAATGCAGACCTTCTCAGATAAACTGAGAGACTCCTATCCTTGCCTAAGAATATGTGAGTGACACTCTGTGGAGCTCAAAATATTGATTACTTCTCTATGAATTCTTTGTCTGCATCTGGGTTAGTAAATGTAAAAGAGCAACAGAAGGAAACTGTCAATACCTATCTATAATGTCACAGAATCACAGAATGGCAGGGGTTGGAAAGGACTTCTGGGGATCATCTAGTCCAACTACCCTACTAAAGCAGGTTCACCTTGAGCAGGTTGCACAGGAATGTGTCCAGGCAAGTTTGAAAGTCTCCAGAGAAAGAAACTTCACAAGATCTCTGCACAGCCTGTTCCAGTTCCATCACCCTCACAGTAAAGAATCATAGAAGCACAGAATGGCAGGGATTGGAAGGGACCTCTGGAGATCAAGTCCAACACCCCTGCCAACACAGGAACACCTAGGGCAGGCCACACAGGAACAGATCCAGGCAGGTCTTGAAAGTCTCCAGAGAAGGAGACTCCACAACCTCTCTGGGCAGCCTTTTTCAGTGCTCTGTCACTCTCATAGTGAAGAAGTTTTTCCTCATCTTGAGGTGGAACTTCTTGTGTTCCAGCTTGTGCCCATTGCTCCCCATCCTATCACAGGGCACCACTGAAAAGAGGCTGGACCCATCTTCTTGACACCCATCCTTCAGATATTTGTAATCATTCATTAGATTCCCTTTCAGCCTTCTCTTTTCCAGGCTGAACAGTCCCAGAGCTCGCAGCCTTTCCTCATAAGAGAGATGTTCCAGTCCCTTCATCATCTTTGAAGCTCTCCATTGGACTTTCTCTAACATTTCCCTGTCCCTCTTGACCTGGAGAGACCAGAACTGAACACGATACTCCAAATGTGTCCTCATTAGTGCAGACTAGAGGGGGAGGAGACCCTCCCTCGACCTTCTGGACATACTCTTCTTTATGCACCCCAGGATATGATTGGCCTTCCTGGACAGGTTGCTGTTCCATGGATAACTTATTGTCCCCCAGGATGCCAACTTCCCGATCCATGGAGCTGCTTTCCAGTGGGTCTACATCTAACCTGTACCGGTATATGGTGTTGTTCCTCCCCAGGTGCACTTATCCTTGTTGAACTTCATTACGTTCCCCTTTGCCCAGCTCTCCAGCCTGTCAAGATCTCACTGGATGGCAGCACAGCCTTCTGGTGTATCATTCACTCCTCCCATTTTAGTATCACCAGCAAACTCGCTGAGGATACACTCTGTCCCTTCATCCAGGTCAATGATGAAGATGTTGAATAAGACGGGACTGAGAACTGACCCCTGGGGAACACCACTACTTACAGGTCACCAGCTGGACTCTACACCACTGATCACAACCCTCTGAGCTCTATTGTTCAGCCAATTCTCAATCCATCTCACTGTCCACTCTTCTAACCCACACTTCCTGAGCTCACCCATTAGGATGTTATGGGAGACAGTGTCAAAAGCCTTGCTGAAGTCAAGGTAGACAACATTCACTGCTCTCCCTGCATCTACCCATTCAGTCACAACATCATAGAAAGCTATCAGATTAGTCAGATATGACCTCCCTTTAGTAAATCTATGTTGGCTACTGTTGATAATCTTCTTTTCTTCCATGTGCTGAGATATGATCTCTAGAATGAGGTGCTCCATCACTTTTCCAGGGATGGAGGTGAGGCTGACTGGTCTGCAATTACCAGAATCTTCCTTCTTGCCCTTTTCAAAGACTGGAGTGAAATAGCTTTTCCTCCAGTCCTCAGGCACCTCACTTCTTCTCCATGATCTTTCAAAAATGATGGAGAGTGGTAGAGCAACAACATCATCATCTCCCTCAGCACTCACAGGTGCAGCCCATCAGGGCCCCTTAATTTGTGTGTGTTCAGCTTACGCAAGTGATTTCCAACCCAATCCTGACTGACCAGTGGAGAGACTTCCTCCTTCCAGGCTTTCACTCCTACTCTTAATTCCAGGGCCAGGGATTCCTGAGGGCTGGTCTTAGCAGTGAAGACTGAAGCAAAGAAGGCATTCAGTAACTCTACCTTCTATATATCATCTGAGAGCTCCAACTTCATTCAGCAGTGGGTCCACATTTTCCCTAGTCTTCATTTTACCACTGATGTATTTGAAGAGTCCCTTGTTTTCCTTTACTTTCCTCATGTTCAGATAAAACTTCCTGTGTTCCAATTTGTGTCCATTGCCCCTTGTTATATCACCTCACACCACTGAAGAGACTGCCTCCATCGTCTTGACACTCACCCTTTAGGTATTTATAAGCAGTGATAAGATCCCCTCTCCAGGCTAAACAGACCCAAGTCCTTGTAAGAGAGGTGTTCCAGTCCCTTCATCAACTTTGTAGCCCTCCTTTGAACTCTTTCCAGTAATTCCCTGCCTCTCTTGAATTGGGGAGCCTAGAACTGGACTCAGTACTCCAGATGTGGCCTCACCAGGGCAGAATAGAGGGGGAGGAGAACCATTCTCAATAAAAATGTAATTAAATTACTGTCTTAGATATGCATTCTTACTTACATATCATGCAAAAATGGACAACACTATTACATGTACTTAAAAATGTTATTTCTATTTGCCAAAACTCCTAGAAAGTCTGAGAATAAAAATCAAAATGTTCTAATGTTCTGAATTGGAAATTGGTGACGGTCATAGTAGACTAGTATAATGTGGATTTCCCCCCCCCCCGGAAAAAGGAAGCTAAACTCTGAATTTTGACTTGAACGTTACTAACAGGTATAACTATCAAGTCTTATAAAAATTCATTATGAAGTGGCAGACTTGAGTCAACTGAATCACAAGTGAAAGATAAATTTCAACATGAAAACAAGATAGCTATGGATCTCTCTATAATTGAACTGTAATAAATGTGTGTTCCTTTTTTTTCCCTCATCTTTCTGTTATGGACTAAGAGAAAACTGAAAATGACATCACTTTTCTGAAACATTTCCATATTTAGGCAAAGGTTCTGTTTCTACTTTCTGATTTTAGACACTAAAGCTCATATACTTTTATTATTTTTGAAAATTTACTTAGATAAGAAGAGCATATATTTTAATTAGTAAAAAATTAGTAAGAAAATATTTGTAATGAATGGAACACATTCAATAAGGGTAGGCATGATGCAAGCCAGCACAGGAAAAAGGCTCATGACAGTTGAATTAGTTATATGAGAGTATATTTAAATTAAAGACAAGTGACAAGCATGTAATCCCCTTGTCACCTAGAGTGAAGTCACAAACTATATACTTAGGGAACAAAAAACAAAAAACAAACAAAAAAAAAAGGCTAGAGTAAAAGATAATCATATTTGGAGATGGAATAGCAAAGAAAACCTTCAGCAAATAATCTCCCAATTGAACAGGGCACATGAAAATTGGAACCAGACCAAAACCCAATATTAACTTGATTCTATAATTTTTTTTAAGACTAAAAAATAAGAACTGCAGCAGCTGGTTCTATGTGAGGTATGTGATGCAATAGATAACTCACAGAGGCAGCAGAAATACCCAGCAGAACCCAGTGTAATTATAATGCCAAATTATATAGGAATGATGAAGTACATTGAACTTAAAACAAGTGGTGGAAGAGTTCATAAGAGGATAAACATCCCTTACTTGATTTACTTTTTAGTATTCAACAGGCCATGTTGAAAATACAGTTATCTATGTGCTACACTGTAATGCTGGCAATAAAGCACTCAAATGCAATGTCTCTGTAGCAAAAGAAAAACAAACAAACAAACAAAAAAATTACTGATAGTATTTAACTTAAAATTGTCATTACCTGAACATGGCAAGACTTTTTAAAGGGAAATTGAAAAGGACAACTGAAAGACTTCATGCTTGCAGAAAACATGACAGACTGCATGAACATACTATATTGGGAGTTCAGAGTAACTGTATACCACTTATCAAAAACACTTTTAAAGGACAGAAAAATAACCAGCATGGTGAAACAGAAGAGTAAAGGAGGCCATTGGAAGAAAAGATACTCTTAAAGAAGTAGGAATTGTGTGTAAATTAGGAAGAGAAAAATACAGAAAGTTAAACAAAATATTACAATATTGTAGAGAAAGATGGAAAAGGTTTTGAAGATTTTTGGGTTTTTTTCATGACATAGCAAGTAATAAGGAGATTTTTTAAGAACAACAACAACAAAACATAAAAAATTAAATCCTGACAGAGAATCAGTGGATCAGTGGGGTTGACAGAAAATCAGCATATAAAACAACACTGAAAGAAGAGAAGATCAAAGGAAAGGAAAGGAAAGGAAAGGAAAGGAAAGGAAAGGAAAG
>JANVCC010000021.1:36806034-36823512 GCA_025345505.1 Todiramphus chloris collaris
TTTTTTTTTTTTTTTTTTTTTTTTTTACTTATATTAGAATTAAGTTTTCTTATTATTTTCTATTAAATGAAATTAAAAGTTTAGTTAGCTTTCAAAAAACTGAGTGGTCTAAAGCCCAAATCAGAAACAATGTTTTTTATGCAATGACTAAATCTGTGATTATTGACTCTATTGATGCATAATAGTACAAGACAAAACATAACAGATATGAAAAGCTGTGTAAACCTGTAAATTAAAGAAAGTTTGATACTACTTCTAGTAATGCACGTTTTTGCCTTCCCATCCTGTAAACTGGATACACTTGGAATATTTTGTGAACCATAAATTTAACTGTGAATAGCAAAGCATAAACTAGTATAATAGGATCTTATTCTGAATTGCATTCTGTTACATTGAATTACAAATAGAAATATATAGCCATTAAAAAACTGTCTACTTAAAGATTTCACAAACAACTTGGGTTTTTCAGTTATAAAATGGGTAGTATTTGACTGATATATGATACATAAGATTTATTCTCTGAGCTAGTTTTAAGGGTCACTTACAGAGTTAAATAGTTGTTATTAGGGTTACTCTGAACATAAGAAGGTATGTAACACATTCTTGACAATCCTGTTCATCTTACAGAAAAAAAAAAAAAAAAAAAAACAAAACCAAAAAACCCAGTTCAATCTTTATCTGTGTGAGCCTTGTAAGAAAGCAGACTATGCTCACTATTAACAACACTGATGTTGAACAGCAACTTGCAAGACCAGATCTATATTGTGAAGTACTGCCTGCAAAGCTATGTCATCTAGAAGTGTGAAAAAAAATGACAATCCCAATTCACAGAGCGATTTAGCAAAAAAACTCTTGACATTCACATAGCTATATGAACATATATTTAGATTAACTTATCTTTTTCAGGGACACAGTGTGTGGAAAGGTTAGAAGGAGATCTCACTGCCAGTGTGTGCAACATCTCCAGCAGCTGGCTCTGGTGATGAAGTTGAGATGAGAGTGGCTGGTGTAATCCTGCAGATAAACCTCACCCTACCACCAATAATAGCACATAGTACAGTGGGTGTGATACACTAGGATAGACCTCAAGTATCTTCAATAAATATTTACTTAGATTTGATAGGATTGTTACTGTATGTTTATGAAATGCCAATTGATTCTTGAATGTATTTTACCAGGGATTAACAGCTAGTCCAGAATCCATTGCTATTTAATGCACATACAAGAACTGTCTTAGTTGTAATAAGAAGTTAAGTTTAATAAGATCATTAATTACTTCAACTCTTCAAATGATAAAAATTTACTAAAGATTGACACTATGTAAGGTACAGATATCTTATATAGAGGTTAATCCTTAAATTAATATGTTTTTCTTCACCCCATTATATTTAGTTAACTGAAATTATTATAATTCCAGCAGACAGATAAATATGTTAATTTATTTTGATTTTAAGAAGAGGTCCATAAAATCTAAGACCATGCTTTTCCTTTTCTGTGAGTTATTTTGGTAAAACATTTCAGCATGTAGGGCTTTTTAGAAGCCAAAGTACAGGTTGATCTTATACTATTCTTAATTGCTTCTGGTGACAGAAATTATGGCCATAAGAATTGAAAAGAAAAGCCAAATAGATGAATGTTTCAGCAAAACATTGAAAACTATAGACCTTACACAGGTACCCAATTTTGTGAATGAAGAAACATCTCCCAGCTGCAAATACATGGAAGAGAGAACAACAATGCAAACAGAAATCATATTTCCTACATGGAAGAGATTCACCATGCTTATATCATGACTCCAATGAAACGGAAAAGATTTGCTGAATAAATTAATGATGATGACTCCAGAATAAACTTGGACCAGAATCATTAACATGAATATAACATAAGAGACACAGAAGCCAAAAAGGTGGGGAAAACAATGGCCAGCACACAAACAGCTACTTCCTGTAAAACCACTAAACTGCAATTCATCTTTCATAACTTCAGATATCTAGAATTATTGAACTATATCTGAATTAGTCATCTTTTACTAACAGCAGAGACGAATGAGCATTTGAGGGTGTGATTAATCTAAAATAGGTCAAATGAATCATGCTCCAGAAGTACCTATAGCACTCCTCATTAATTCTAAAGAGCTCGTCAACTAATTAAAGAATCAGGGTAACAAGCTTAGAGGCGGGTAAGAGAGGTGAAATAGTAAGGGCAAAGTTCCTGGGGACTTGTGAACTGTTCTTTCCTTCAGTAGGATTGGAAATGTAGAGGTTTGGGATGTTAAGCTTTCTTTTTCTCATCTTAACTAACAAAACCTTGAGGTCCAGGTTTTCCAGCTTCCTTGTACTTACAAAGAACTAAATATGTAGGACTGTTACATTTTCCAGAGTACTCTGTTGCATATCTTGCCAGTAAACAGAACAAAGGCACTAAAACCATAAGTAAAAATAACAACATCTATATTTAAGGAAGTCTTTTGGTTTTATTCAGTTACACAAGCACATGAAAAAGAAAGATGTTACCTGACATTGGATTAGAAAGTTATAGTTTACTGGCTTATAATAATAAATATGTACTGTACTGTGTTGGTTCAAAATGGTCAAGGTGGTACAACTGTTCTGACTGATGAAAATCCACTGCAAATCTGCATGCACCTGTATGGTATGGAATTTATTCCAGTTTAGGAATACTTAATTGCACCTAGTGTCTAAGAAAAATACAAATTTTCATTGCTTTTGCAGAGAATTCAACAAAAGCATACTACCACTAAAAGGAGGGGTTTTTCTTACTTCTTAAGAAATCTTTGGCTTTTGATTACTTGTGGGTTTGGTTTGGTTTGGTTTGGTTTGGTTTGGTTTGGTTTTTTCCTCCTCTGTTTATCTTCCCACACCTTAAACCTCTAATTTTTTCCCCTCTCTTTCCATACTTCTGCATATCTGAAAAAGAATCAGGTTTACACTAAGGAAAACAGCTGTATGGTATTTATCTTTCAAATGTGTTTGTAAAAAGTTTAAATAAAAGAATTTTGGTTTTTAATAAGCAAGGAGCCATCTACTGTTGTCATGTATATTGTGAAAAGCTTCAGAAATGCAATAAATTTACAATGATCTGTAATTCTGCTGACATATGAAGCTATATACTTAAAGAATTTAAAGAAGTATTTAGGTTTTAAACAGCAAAGAAATTTTTAGGCTTTAAATAGTAGCTGAATAAGCTTATTTAAGGGGGTTACATGTGTCCTGAGATCACTGTAAAATAATAGTGACTTAGTGATGGGATAACATCTCTTACAAAGAAGAGGAAGGTGGGCTCACAATTTTTACTGATTGTCTAATCTGTCTTTGAGAGACTCTTCTTTTGTGTCAAAATTATATCAATGCGTATATTTCTGCTATTCTTCATATAATAAGAGACAATGTGAATGCACACAAAATAAACCACATAAAACTAAAAATAATACAATAAAATTAAACATTAATAACAAAGAACTAATAAACAGACTCTGAATGTAAACAAAAATATGGATATTGTTAATAGTTCAGCATAAAGAAAAGGAATCCATAGGCAAAATTCACAACTTTTATAACTATATATTAACAATATCTTGTGAAATTTTATTTTCACAATAAATGTCATTAAGGAAGAAAATGTTGAGATTAAATTTATTTCAGAATTGCAAGCTATTTAAATTTTGTTCTTGACTTGAAATAACCATACAGTGATAACTGAGGTAGTTTTTACTGCATTCGTCAAAATCTACATTTTAATGATTTTTTTGTTTGTTTGTTTGAAAATTATGGTAAATTTTAAATGTAAATGGGTTAATATAATAGTGCTTGCTTTGCAGACAGTTGCAAGCTGTTGTATAATTTATCATGCATTACTATGTGAATTTTCCAGTGTAATTCCAACCAAATATCTATTTTGAGAATGTCCTTATTTGTCTATTATAAACCTGAATGCCAAATAAAAGTTATTTTATGGTATTATATGGTATTTTCAGTGATTTGAGGATATGTAGTATCCACTTTAAATTATATTTTTTTGTTTTAATTTTTATTGTCCCATTCAGTAATTGCCCTGGCTGTTTTATAGTACTCGTGAGGAGCAAAAAGCAGCCACAGCACACTGGCAAGTTAAGCTGGGTTTAGAGCTTTCCTCACAGCACTGGTGATAGTGTTCAATGTAGTTTTCTTTCCCCATTTGTCTCTACTCAATGCACTCCCCCTCAAAAATGCTGCCTTTACTATGGACCCAGGTATTCCTACCTGGGTACTAGACATGTATTGTTGGGTCATAAAACTCTGAACTGAGAAAACAGAGAAAAGAAAGTGGTACCTGACATAATTAGGAGTCAAACTTTCTGTGGTTTATAGCATAGACACAAATCTTTTATAAACAAATATTTCAGTCAAACTATTTTAAATTACTATTTTAAGAATTATTTGCCTTTGGACAAATACTAAGTCCATACATGAAATCAGGCTGAGAATATGACAGAAGTTGATTTTATAGATTGATGTCTGGTTTTTTTTTTTGTTTGTTTGGGTTTTTTTGCAGGTGTTTCATAGAGAAAAGTATCAGTCCTTTTTACAATTAGTCACTCAAAAATGACAATATATTAGGGACACATAATATGATTTCATATATTACATGTACAAAATTTCTACTGTAAGTAAAATATTCCTGTAAAAGAGATGTGAGCCTGTTGCTTTCTGAAATTATTATTAAGGTGCAGTATGAATTTTACATACCTCAGAAAAGTAGAAAAAGAGAAACATTAAAAAGAAAAAAATGAAAAAGAAAAAAAGGAAAAGAAAAAAAAGAAAAAGATAAATTTCTTCTTTAAATTAGAAGTCATTTTGCATAGACATATAGACCTATGTTGTCCTTATATGAACCTTGCTTACAACAACAAAATACCATAGGGATAAGGTACAGAATCCTCACTTCAGATCAAACTGGTAAAGTACAAAAGCTAGTTTTTAAGTTTATTTATGTGTGCTAATTACACACATAAAGTGTAGCACTATTCATACTCAGTAGTGCACACAGATCCAATATACACTTCCCTGGGCCATGCAGATTACAGATGTGGTGCAAAAGTCACAGTATCAGAACAGACAAAATTCTACTTGGGTTTCTGTTGTTAGTTTGTATTTCTGACAGAGCTTGGAAGTTTTTGAACTGTGTAACTTCATAGAGAATATGTCCGATGTGCAAATTAAAATGCATTTTTTTATCTAAGAAGTACATTCATTTGTTCAAGAAAAAAATTGGGTCAGATAATAAAATTCCATATGAATAATTTAATTCAAAACTGTAAAAACCAGCTAAGTTGATAGACTATCCTCTAGAAGTCCAAGGTGCACATACCTATAGTATTTAAACAAACACTGCAATTATATTTATATCTATAAACTTAAATGTATATATACATATAGATGTACATATATAGAGTACTATACATCATTAACTATATATAAAATCTTCATTATTTAAATATTGTTTTTCAACTATATACTCTATTTTGGATTGACGTATTTTGCTTTTGGTATTATACTTTCCTAAAACAAGCTTTATGAAGAAAATGCAGTGTTTCACATAATCAAATCTGTAAATTGTCCTCATATTTGCACTTTTAAAACAAGTCTAAAATGTTTTCAATATTTATATTTTGTATGCTGTTAAGATACAGATTTATATAGATTATAAAACTAAATTTTCAGGGATATCAGTTAATTATGCAATTTCTGTATTTATGTATATTCATGTGTACATATATAAAGACAGATATAATACATTTACAATATTAATAATATTAAAATAAATAATAATATAATAGGATTTTTGACATGTAGTCAGACGAACATCCCCACTGATGTACATGAGAGAGTTTACATGTAAAAAACTGAAATAATATGGTCCTAAATTTAAAAAATACATTTGCTTGTCTTAAATAAAGGGCATTTTCTGTCCCACAGTATGACTTGGTAATACCGGGCATATGCTCCTCTCCATTTCATGCTGCAGAGGGGAACAGATGGAATTAATATAGCTTGGCATGTAGCAGAGGGGCAGACATGGAGCAGTATTTTTTAGTACGACACAGGCACTACCAACTCCATATACATTAGAGATGAAACACAAAAAAGGGCATGTCACCTTCAGGAGAGGGTAGTAGTAACGGAACATCTGTTATACATGCAGTGTTCCCTGTAGAAAGAACTGAAACACCATGAAATATGCATCAAAAGTTCCCTATGCACTGAGGTACATTAAGTCCCTTTCAAACCATACAAAGCCCACTTGGGGAAAGGAGGTTATTTGAATGGGGCAGCTGGAATAGGAGAAAAGCAGCAGCAGGGAATGGAAACCAGCTGTTCTGCCATTCTGGAAATCAGGATGGGTGGAAGGTGCACAGAGGCTGATATATGGCATGCGTGTATCACTGATGTACAGAGACTAGACAGAGTTTCACTAAGCAGTAATTACTTAATCATGCCATAACTCTGTCTCTGAGCAAAGTCCATGCTAAATGCTAATCGGGGGTTCTTGTTGTGAAGCACTGCATAATCCATGTTCCTCTCGATTCTCTAATATGGTGAGCTCTTCCCATAAAAGAACATGTTCACAGAGAAAAGGCTGCAGCACAGGTCAGTGACAATGTCCCCCTTCAGTCTGTTTTACTGAGGACTAGATAGCATATTGCATCCTCTCATTTCATTACGGCATCATAAAAAGCAGGGCTGGAGTGGATCCTCTGGCCTTGGGTAGGTTGAAATAAGTCTAGGTTATTGATGACAAATATGTATTTAACCTGTTTTAAAGACTACTGGGAAGGGGTATTCTTTAACTTACATCAGTAGCCTGCTTCCATGCCTAGATAACTTTATAGCAAAGTTTTCCCTCATATGTAACCTAAATATATCTCCCAGCAAATTAAACAAAAATAAGAAAACCCAATCAACATCCTATTTACAACAACTTTATATACTTGAAGACTTTTACTATATTTCACCCCAATCTTTGTTCATTTAAATAAACATAAATTCTAAACAAACACTACTTTGAAACTTCACCCATAGGCCATGTTTCATAATCCTCTATTTTCTGCTGTTATTCTACCTCTTTGTTGATTCTGCATTTGTCCACATCTTCCTTAAAAGTATGCCTACGAACTGAGTGCAGTGAGTAAAATTCATATGTACACAGAAAAAGGGACCATAAAAAGGACAGACTGGATTACTGTACACAGAATAGGAGATACTCTTTGTTCCAGGACAAAACACAATTAGTATTATTCCAACTGAAGTATTGCTGAATGGAATAATTAACTCCCATCTCTTATTTAAGACATATCTGTTTTCTCTTCTCCAGCTGGACAAAAAATTATTGGTAATTACAGTCCAAGTTCAAGTTTCCAACTAATATGCAGCAGCTTTACAGTAACTTCATATGCAGAATATTTATTTTATTTGGTAACAAGAATGTAGCTGGAATATGTGATGGAATTGTGTTAAAACCCGACTGTTTATCATATCCATATTTATCTGTTTAGTATATCTGTACTTTCTGCTGACTTAGTAAAAGGAGAAACAATCATGCAATGATGATTTAAAATGAGAGAGATGTTTTATTTGTCCTTTATATAACTGAATAAACACATACACTCTCACATATATGTTTTTTAAACTATAACTCTGTGCAAGCTTAATTAAAAGGAAAATGTAAGTACACCATACAAGTATGCTTTCAGACACAGACACAGAGGCAAGAACAGACTCTCTAGTCTCATTACAACAGTTTCCATGATATTAAGCATTCATCCAATATATGAATATATGCCCTAAAATTTTCATTAACCAAAGTAAGCACAGCAGAGAACATCCATTTACCACCCAGGGAAATGCATAATGGCTGAAACAATGAAAACTATCTATTTTCTGATTTCCTTTTTTCAAAAGTTGTTGATCTTTCTATGCCCTCACTTTTCTTACAATTTATAAAAAGAATCTCAAAAGAAGAAATGTTAGCTGGAGATAATGATTTTGACATAGAAGGGCCTCATCTTACTGAGAACTGCAAATCCTTCCCTTGCTCTTCTAGTTGGAATAAAGTGAAAAGATAAGTTATGGATTCTAAGCTTTGCAAGAACAAACTGCAGTACAATGACTGTGCTCAGCCCCAGGAAAGGCAATGTCAAAACAGAGAGTACAGAAAGAAAGTAATGAGATTTACACTAGTGACAGGGGAGGGATATTCTGCTTTGTTGCCTCTAAAGTAAAGCACGAAGAAATAAGCATCAACAGCTAAAGCGCCCAAATATAAGAATTTTCACTTACATCTCAGATGAGAGACTTATAGTAACTGACTTGTGATCTTGAAATGCATGTTGTGCATTCATTTGTAAATAGGCTCATCAAAGAAAACTCATTAAATTTATGAATACTTCTATTGGTATGGTCTTGAACTTTTAAGGTGTTAGTAATATATTTAAATGGATTTGATGGTGAAGCTTCCAATGAAAACAAAATAAAAGACAAAAATATAGATAATTTTCAACCACTGAATTAATTTTTAATGATAAAATAAGTAGAAATAATGTGAGGGAGAAATGAAGTTACCTGAAAAATGCAGCATAACACACCAAGTGGTGCATAGGTGAAGATGTGCTGAATGGCTATAATTCCTTCTCTGTGTCTCAGTGACATGTTTTTTGTGTGTACAGATGCAGAAAGTTCTTTCTGAGTGTTTTGAAAGTCAGTTATAAAAATGTACCCCCTAAGTTGTGGCTAAATACATTAATTAAATGTGGGATGTACTATTCACAAAACTTCACTATTACCAGTTACATGATGGTAATAATCTGCCAGATGCTGAAACATGCACCTGATAAAAAACCTGGTTTGGCAGAACTCAGCTCAAGTTGAAAAGCAGGATAATAGGCAATAACAGGTGGCAATATTGGGCTAAGATATTTTGATGCAAAATGCATTCACTGTCACTTCAGCTGACAGAATGTTTGCACTGCTTTTCTATTTTGTATCAATGAAGGCAGATAAGTAAGTAGTCTAGGCATTAAGATAATCTATCTCTTCTCCATTAGGATGCCACTTCATTTCCTTTTCTGTCTTCTTTTAGGACAAACACCTGCTTCCTAAAACTTCTCCTTCCTTAGACAGATAGCCTCCCTTGAAATCCAAAGCTTCTTATATACATATGAGAAGAGCACTCTACTGAGGGAAGCTATGCCTGGCAACACTCCCACCTCTAACCAGGAGGCACCAAATGTACTGGACTCTGCTTTAAAGAACACCTGATTATTGTTCCACCTGTTATCACACAGTGTCACAAATCTAGACTTCGTATTGAAATAAATGAACTGTAAAAAGTGAACCTAAATTGTCTAGTAAACTAGTAGATGGTCTAAAACTAAAATCCAGGAAGATATTCAACATAAACACAACAGAAGGATGAAGAACTCTTTAATACTCTTCGTAAATTGAAGTTGGTAGATACAAGTCTTTATGTTGCCCAGATCCATCATATAATTTGCTCAATACATAATATGTATTCTATGACAGATATGTCATAGAATACTGGGTATTAACATGAGAAAGGTTATGACAATGATCTGTACAACAAAGGCAACTGACCTGTATTCCTCTCTCTCATTCATTAATTCAGGTTCAAAGGGAGAATATAATACTGATCTCTCAAAGAAAGGCATTACAGAAGATTTGCATAGCCTAGCTCAGCCTAGGTAAGGAAGTCTTGCAAAAGTGTTTTCCAGATCATCTTTAAATGAGTGTCTGATATCAAGGCACTTAGAACATTTGAAACTTTTATGAATACTCCTCTGACTACAAGAGAAATATATTAATTTAATACCAAAAGACGTTTCAATATTACCATTCAGCAAGGACTTCATAAGAAGGATGATACCAAAAATAATGCTACTAATTTTCTTAAATTCAGAAGTACTGTTTCACTAAACAAGGAACTTACAGCAGAAAGGTAGGAAGGAAGTAATGGCATTGTCTTAAATGTCATAATGAATTTGTTAAACACACTGGAATGTCATCAAAGAAATATAAATATGTCCTTATTCTTCATTAAAATCTGTAATTCTACATACATTTTTAGTCTTAAATTAAAAATTCCATTACTAGTATGAGACTAAAATTGAGTAACTCCAGGGTGTTGATAACAAATTTCGTCAATTAGAAGCAGTTACAGAATAGATGTTAGTTTTCAACCTATGCTAGTCTTCATCTAGGATCATGCATGTGCTTACATAAAGCACAGAAGCCACAAAAAATGAGAGAGAAAAATAAGTAGAAAAGAACAAATAAAAAAAGGGGCAGAATTCTCAATTTGTGGGGTCTTCATCTGTTTCCAGCATTTATAGTTCTAGAAACAGATACTACTGTTAAGTCATACTAAGTAAAGGAAAGAAACTCAATACAATGAAGCTGTTCTTGCAACTTGCGTGAATAACAATCAGATGGAAGTGAGCATGAATATTGTGTGCAAGTCCTGACATACAACAGTAAGTTAACATCTTACCTGACCATGTTAGGGGTAAGCCACTTGGAAGGGATGATAGTCCTGAACATAAGGACTCTTAGGTGGCGTCAGAACAAGTAGTGCAGTCTGACAGCTATTCACATTCTGGGCACAGAGAAAATGTGATAGGAGATGTTCTGTCCAGGGGAAAAAACCTAAGGGAGGAAGCAATGTTGAACAAAGTGTTTCACAGGTTGTGTCAGCTCTGGGGGGACTCCCAGCTTCCATCAGTTTTCAGCAGAGGCCATCATCAGCTCTGAGAACTCTGAAAAGAAATTTTCTCCACAATCTTCTTTTTCCATTTATCTTATTAAGCTGATGTTCTCATCATCCCCAATGGCATGGAAAGCACTGGTGATGATGTCAGACAGCAGAAATTTGCTTGGTGAACTTTCTGCACTTATCAGTCTAGACTGACTCTCATTCAGTTAAATAGAATGGATTTTAATTATCCTACAGACTCAAGCAAGATTATGGCAAGAAAATCAATGGATAGTTCAGAAAAAAAATCTAGCTAAAAAATTCTGATAATTTCTGCTCTGCTGCAGTTGGATAATACAGGATACTGAATTTCAAGGATCATTCTTGTTTAGAAATTCAGACTATAAATGCATAAGCTAGTACAGACTTGTTCTGTGAATGTGTTCAGTGGGAAAACTCAAGAGTTAACACTATTCAAAGAGATTCTATAACATTGGTATAGTTTTTATTCCCAAGACAGTTGCATGCAGGACTGCATCAGTCATGATGAAAATGAATTTTTGTTGTGATGATGAAGAAATGGGTATTATATTTTAAAGTTATATTTAATTTTTTTTTTTTCCCTGAAGATACATTACAGTCATCTATATCTTATAGTAAAATTATGCTTTTGTACAGAGAAGCCTGATGAGCAATACATGTCCTAGAGGAGTCTCTGACACCAAGAGTGTCAGACTTTTTTTTTTTACCCTTCCTTCAAAGAAGTGCCTCCACTTTTCCTTTATTCTTAGGATCCGTGTTGCTGTTAATGAGGCAACAGCACATGCAGAAATGCCCCCTCTGTGGGATGCAGGTGTGAACGGCAAGGAAACGTGTAGAAAGAAAGACGCAATGCACAATGATAAAGCAAAAACCATACAACAAAGCTACCAAAGAAAATGATGTATGAGTAGCTACAGAAAAGTCCGTAACTTCTTTTACAGAGTATAAGGTAAACATATCCAGGATTCAGTAAGAAAAGTATAAAGTTTACATATTGCTGTTGTGCTGCTTCTTTGTAGATATCATTTATGGTTTAAGATAGCATTTTCAGCTTGGAATATCTTTTCAAGAAATACAAATTATTGTTGTTATACTTAAACCATACCAAAAAAAAAACCAAAAACCCAACTGTTATTTAAATATAAAATGTGAATAATATATGCTACTTCAGGTGGAACAAACAGGTAACTTGACAGATGTTTTCAAAACTCTTAATTTTCGTAAGACTTATAAGTAGGGTGATCTCAAACTGTCTAAACCATTGATGGGGTTTAAAGTCTCAGAAACAGAGTGAAAAAGGAGAGGGAAACAAAACAAATCTATCTAAAACTATTCTATTGAAAGAGTAGCAGGAATACTGGACAACCTGCTTAGTAAGGCATCTGCATCAGATAGCCTAAGTAAGCTTAAGAGACAGATATTTTTTATACAGAAAGTGGCTTGGAATTTGCAGGAAGAAGATATATGGCTGAGACAACTAAAAAGGGACATGTTTATTTTAACACAAGACTTACTATCCTGGCAACTTTTATTGGGTTGGGGTTTTTTTCACCTTTCCATTAAGGTCAAGCGATGAGGTTTCATAAGCATTCCATATCTAATTTACATTATCTTTCCTAATTGTGTGAATGCTTACAGTCAACACCAAACATAACTTGCTATCTGAAGATATTTTCCTTGAAATCAAATATTTTAATAGTAAGCTTACTGAGGTTTTACCATCCATTGTTTTCACTATTTTAATGCAAATCATAAATTAAACTTGATTGCTTACCATTGCATGTTGCAATCGGATGTCTACAAAAATTTTTTTTCATAAATATTCCTCTTCTCTCTTACTGATAGAAGCATAATTGATGAAGTGCTACTGACACACTTCTTGTCTCAAAGTGACCAGTTAATTTTCATGCCGTCTAGGCTAGAATTGCTCAAAAATGCCATTAAACTGCTGGTACTGCTAACATTCTTATTAGTGCCATGAGTAGAATTGGACCCGTGACAATAGCATTTGGAATCACATACAGAGGATATAAAACTCAATTTTAACTTATTTTTAAATTTTAAATCTCAAGTCAAGATCTTGACCTCACGGTAAATAGCAATCATTTTTCAAAAATCTCAGAAGATCTAATAATTATCAGTATTCTAAAAGCAGACATTAAACTATTTTAATTATCTTTAAACAAAAATAAACAAGCCTGAAACTTTGCTACCAAATACTAAATTTACATTCCTGTACACAACCTAAAATGATGACAGGACTACAACTGATACAGCTTCAAGCACTGCCATAGACAATTCTTTCTAGCAAGCTATCCATTTCCTTTTCCCAGAAAACAATTTTTCTCTAAAGAAAATGCAATCCTTTTTCTATCCTAATCATATATATCATATTTCTCACCCTCCTTCAACTTGTCTTGGCTTGACTAGAGAAAGTAATTTTGTTTATACTCTTTCAAAAGAGAAAAGTTACTTTGGATAAGAGCCCTAATCATACTAAGCTCAATGACAAGCAATCATTGATTTCATTGAGAACACCACATTTGTTACTGCAGTGATCTATAACCCCATAAGGTGCTCACTGCAGGTTCAGTTTTCATAACATGCCAGTGATTTTATTGCAGCACACTTGAGGTGAAAGAGTTCATACAAGTAAACAAATGGATATAATTACCATTTGTAATTATATATTGGGGGGCGGGGGGGGAGGGGAGGGGAAGGAAGAAAGTGTTTTATCTCCCTATCCTCTCTTTTTTTTTTTCTCAGTAGGTGATGGACTGAGAGCTTATGGGTCAGAATTAAAGGAAGAGCAGGGACAGGTGACATAAAGACCAGCAGACCAGGACGACAAAGCGGATAAGGCTCTCTACAGATAGATAGGAGCAGCCTCACAGTCACAAGCTCTGGTCCTCAGAGGGGACTTCTACTATCCCAATATCCATTGGAGGGACAGCATAGAAGGGCATAAGCAAGCCAGAAGGTTCCTGGAATGTGTTGATAAGAACTTCCTTCTACAAGTGATAGAGAAACCAAAGAGGAGATGTGTTATGCTGGACCTTGTTCTCACCAACAAGGATGGACTGGTGGGTAACGTGAAGCTCAAGGGTAGCCTTAGCTGCAGTGACCATTAGATGATAGAATTCAAGATCCTTAGGACAACAAGGAAGGTGTGCAGCAAGCTTGCCACCCTGAGCTTCAGAGTAGCAGACACTGGCCTCTTCAGGAATCTTACTTCAGAAAGTACTAGGGATAAAGACCTGTAGGGAAGATGGATGAACAAGGAGCTCCTGACAAACTCAAACACAAAAGGAAGCCTACAGAGAGTAGAAGCAAGGACAGGTAGCCACGGAGGAACACATAGAAATTGTTTCAGCAGCTAGGGATCAGGCTATTAAAGTCAAAGCCCTGATAGAATTAAATCTGGACAGGGATAGCAAGGGCAAGAAGAAAAACTTCTATAGGTATGTCAGTGATAAAAGGAAGACTAGGGAAAATACAGGCCCCCTCCAGAGGAAATGGAAGACCTGGTTACCTAGGATATGGAGAAAGCTGAGATACTCAATTACTTTTTTGCCTCAGTCTTTATTGGCAAGTCCTCCAGCCCCACGAACCAAGTCACAGAAGACAAAGGCATGGACTGGGTGAATGTAGGAGAAGATAAGGTTTGAGACCATCTAAGGAACTGGAAGGTGCACAAGTCCATGGGACTTGATAAAATGTTTATGTGAGTCCTGAGGGAACTGGCAGATGAAGTGCCTAAGCCAGTATCCATCATATTGGAGAAGTTGTAGCAGTCTGGTGAAGTTCCTATTGACTAGAAAAGGGGAAAGATAACCCCCATTTTCAAAAACAAACAAACAAACAAAAAAAAAAAAAAACAAAAAAAAAGAAAGAAAAAAGAAAAACCCAGGGAAATACAGGACAGTCAGTCTGACCTCTGTGCCCAGCAAGATCATGCAGCAGATCCTTCTGAAGACTCTGCTAAGACATACAGAAAATGAGGAGGTGAATGGTGACAGCCAACATGGCTTCACTAAGAGGAAATCATGCCTGACAAATTTGACGGCCTTCTACATTGAGGTTACAGTGCTGATGGATAAGGGAAGAGCAACAGATGTCATCTGCCTGGACCTGTGCAAAGCATGTGATGCTATCCCACATGACATCCTTGTCTCTAAATTTAAGAGATATGGATATGGTGGATGGACCATTTGGTGGATAAGGAATTGGTTGGATGATCACAATCAGAGTTACAGTCAATGGCTTGATGTCCAAGTGGAGACCAGTGACAAGTGTCGTTTCTCAAGGGTTTGTATTGATACCGGTGCTGTTTAACATCTTTGTTGATGACATGGACAGTGGGATTGAGTGCATCCTTAGCAAGTTTGGGGACTACACCAAGATCTGTGTTGTGGTTGACACACCTGGAGGGAAGGGATGCCAGGAAATGAATTGAGAACAGACCTCAAGAAAAGAACTTGGGTGTGTTGGTTGACAAGAAGTTCAACATGACCCAGCATTGTGCACTCACAACCCAGAAAGCGAATCACATCCTCAGCTGCACCAAAAGAAGCATGACCAGCAGGTAGAGGGAGGTGATTCTCCCTCTTTACTCTGTTCCTTTGAGACACCACCTGGAGTACTGTGTTCAGCTCTGAGACCCCAACATAAGAAGGCCATGAAGATTATGATAGGGATAGAACACCTCCCATATGAAGACCGACTGAGAAAGTTTGGGGCTGTTCAGCCTGGAGAAGAGAAGACTCCAGGGAGACGTTATAGCAGCCTTTCAGTACTTAAACGGGGCCCACAAGAAAACTGGAGAGGGACTTTTGACAAGAGCCTGTAGTGATAGAACAAGGCATAATGGCTTCAAACTGCAAGAGGGATTTTCTGTAAGGAAGAAATTCTTCTCTGTGAGGGTAGTGAGATAGTGGAACAGGTTGCCCAGGGCAGTTGTGTCCGCCTCCTCTCTGGAAGTGTTCAAGGCCAGATTGGATGGGGTTTGAGCAACCTGATCTAGTAGGAGGTGTCCCTGCTCATGGCAGGGGCATTGGAATTAGATGATCTTTAAGATCCCTTCCAATTCAGACCTTTCTATGGTTCTATGATTCTATAAAAATTCACATAAACACTCTGAGTTGCTGTTCCGTGGCTGACATCACTTAATGTTCACAGTTCAATATATGTTTAATAAGAATGTGAGGAATTCTTATGAGCCACCAGAATAAGTTGTTTCTTGATGAATAGGGACCCTCATCTAGCTATAACAAGTGCAAACCTCCCAACAGCTCTTTGCATTGCAAAGAAAATAAGCAACAGTTATTGTTGGCTTAATCTCCATACTAGAATTTTTGTATTTTGACCAGCTTCAGTCTTGAATCTGTTGAACAAACTGCAATATTATTAACCCTGTCCATACTGCCTTTTTAGAAAAAAAAACCTACACTTTTTAAATATGAGTAATAAATAATTTTCCTAATGAAACTTCTAAAATTTTTGAACCCTTTCATAGCTTTACTTGATAGGTAGAAATCCAGAGAACTTGTCTTTTTCTTACACAAAACTGAGAAATTTAGAAACACACTCAAACAGCTTCTTAAAAAAAAAAAAAAAAATTACAGCGCTGCATCTTTATACAGATCAATGTCCAATTATAAGCTGTGGCAAAAGGTCAGGAAAAAATAATCTTTCTGGCATTTATTACTTGGAAAATAAGGTCACATATGAGGTCAACCTTCAAATATACACAGAATAAATTATTATGCAACATTCTAAAAATTCTACACAGCAAAAATTATATTGCAATCCTTACATAATCAGAAAAAATAAGTTGAACGTCTTTCCTCATGACTGTGCTACAGATCAGACTAGGCTGGGAGGCAAAACCCCATAGGTCTGATTGATCATCAACTCATAAAAAGCTTATAATATATTTCTCCTTAATTATAAATACAGCTTCTTATTAGGACTGACTGATAATAACGAAAGCTGATAATAGCAAATATACAAAATATTTAAAAATACTTCAGTGGTGGACGTCCTTATTGCTTACACAAACACGCAGTGCTGGAGTACTCTGTCAATGCTTTTTTAAAAAAGAAGTGTCTCTTTGAAATAAAAGACCTCATAATTAAATAAAACACATCTGGAAAAAAAATGAATTGGACACAGATTTTGAGAAAATAAACATGCTTGTTTGTCAGAGTGAATGCTTGCAGAGAGCACTGTCATTGTCATGATATATAAGTAATTTTACTTGTTTCACAGACACTATCTTTAGTAACTCCACAGGATGTGAGTGAAATTATACTGAAAATCAGATTATGTTATTATTTGACACTTCTCACACTACTATTAATTGTGAAATCAACATTACAAATCAGAAAAAAACATCTGTAAAATGAAAACATCTGATTAGTTTTTACTCTTGTCTGATATCCCAAGCCTCTTTGCTTTGACTCTTCTCCAGACTATGTGAGGAATATAAATGACTGGTATTCTTTTATCTGTTGCAGTCATGTCTAGTTTGAATTTCCAAATCACACTTTGGCAGAAGGACTGTATATAATATATCACATGCAATCCCAGTGGAGATAAAGTACAATCTAATAATTTTCAAAAAGTACTAATTTTTTTTTTTTTTTTTTTTTTTTTTTTTTTTTTTTTTTT
>JANVCC010000021.1:36823612-36853758 GCA_025345505.1 Todiramphus chloris collaris
TTTTATCTACTTTGGATACTTGTGGTTTCATTTCATGTTCATTCTGAATGATACTGAGAATTCTTTGCTCTGGGCTACCTACAAGATTTACTGTTTTCTCTGATAGTATTATCAGTGGGCTATTCCACTCTGATAAACCGCAATTGCAGTACTAATAGGTTTATAATGATGGCTTAAACCCTACATTTCTTTAAGCATTGGAGACTTCACTCACCTTGTTCAAGTGGCTGGCTTTTAGTTGAAGTAGTTTTCATCTTGAGTGCCTCCCTAACAGACATGTCACAGCAGGAGCCTTTGTTAGTGTCTTGGTCACTGTCAGCCTGATCACTGTCCCCATGCCCGCTGTCCCTCAAGCTGGCTCTTTCTGGATCCTTGAACGTGGAGCTACTGGAATACATATTTCAAAAAAAAAAAAAAAAAAAAAACCAAAAAACAAAAAAAAAAAAACAACAAAAAAAAAAAAAAAAAAAAAAGAGAGAGAGAGAAGAGAGAGAGAGTTGTATTTACTTGTTCTAAGTTGAATTGTACTCTCTGGCAAAGCAATTTTGACAAGAATGCAAATGGGGAAGCTGAGAAAGTTATTTAATAGGCCTTACCTTTGAACAAACTGCTGCCTGCTGCCCATGTAATTGGGCTCTGCGGGAAAATTGTCTGTCTGTGAAAGAGAAGGAAAAAAATACGTATAGTTGTACACTGGACAAATCTCCTGCAGAGCAACAAGATTTCCTAGAGGAGAAATGATTAATAATTCAAAAATTCCCTTAATCTTCAGATTTGTACATTTTAATTAAATTGGAAAATGCTGGCATGTAATTATGTGCTCAGAACAATTAAATGATTCCGGTCCACAAATTACCTGCTAAAGTAAACAATGAAGCTCCAATAAGTGGCATTCTCTGTTAGTAACCTGACAGATGACACTGTTTATGTTTTTTCATTAGTTAGATATTAAGACTGATGGTTATTGAAAATGAGAGAAAAAATTACTTTTGCATATTACAAAAGTGAATTATTCAATAATACTAATTTTTAATCATAATTACATCATCTACTGGGATTCTGAAGCCTCTGTAATACAATTTCATATACTGCTATATTAGTCTTGAAAAAGAAGGAAAAAAAATCAAGAAAATTTGTGGCTGATTAGCTGTGGTTTTTTCTAAATACTACTGGAAAAGTGCAAGTATGACAATATTTGGATTTTCTCTCTTTAATTTTCATCAGTGTTAATAGCTATGTCAGAAAAATGAAAACTACACATGCAAACAAGAACATTAAATGATTGTTGTAGACAAGTAGTTCTTTAAAGAAGATACTTTCATTAAGCAAGTCTGTCATGAGTATATTTTTAGCAGCATGAGCTAAGTAACTGCAGAAGCAGAAGTATTTACAGCATCCAGATCAACATGGAGTCCTGCCAAAGGGAACTGAATTCCCCTTGTATCATCAGCTGAAGTTCTTTGGAAGAAAGAGAGACTGCATCTTTCACAAAACTCCACATACTGTACATTCACACACGTCACTTCTTCTTGCAGCTGACCTAGTGACAGAGCTTCTACTGTTTCCTGCATCACTTCATATCACACCACTATGCTTCACAGCAGCTATGAGTTTTGCAACATCTAACATATCAGTATTGGTAACACAGTGCTCAATTAATGCAGCAGAAGACCCAAGGTAAGGTTTAATGTTGCACAACAAGTGCTTACACAAGTGACTGGTTTCTTGGATATTTGGTTTTCCCTGACATTATACATTCCATTTTTTTAATCTTTATTCTAGTTTTATAGGTAGGCAGTAATTAGAAATACTAGCTACTTTTTGTACAGTGGGAATACTGTAGTTCAGAAAAGATGCATGGAGTTACATCTGAAATTTAAAAGTCATTGATGTTTGCAACAAATAATAGGTAGCCACTTGCCACTCTCAAGTTGTATGTGAAATAGATGTGCTTATATACCATGGATATCTTGTGTGACAGGGAAGGGACAAAAGATAAAGAGTTATCTTCTTGTTTCAAATTAAATCCTTTGGTTCAAAAATATAAATACAACACATCATGTTCATATTTTGAAGCTGTTTCTAATTTAAGCAATTCTAATAATTGGAGTATGTAGCATCGAATGTGTCATTACAAAAATAATCTGAGGTTTTATCAGTGAATTTTCTTCTATGATAAACTGTATGACACAATCAGCTTTTACTTATCTTTTTTTTTTTTTTTTTTCAAAATATAGCATAAAGCACCTATATTTATAATTCTAAGTGATTTTTTTTTATCACATAATAATTGCACGTAATTTGGAAATCTGTGTGTTTATGTCCAGCTAGAGACTTGTTCTTCAGCAGCATTAGTAAAAGATGGGCTTATGAAAGTTCTTAAATACTGACTAAGAAATGCAAACAATGTGTTATATTACAGAAGGAGAATACTGAAGATCTGGGACATCAAACTCAGTACTGTGTCACCGCTTTTCCAGGTCAGTGTTTCAGAAGCTGATGATTTCATCTACAGATATTCAAACTTTAAAAAATCTAGCCACTCCAGTTAGGGGGCAGTTTAGTGCTTTGTGCTTAAAACCAGACAAGATCCTGGTTTTAATCTTTGGAATTACAATAAAGGTTTGTCTTAACTTCTATCATGCTTCAAGTTATAAAAACAAACACTGAAAACATAAACAAAAAAGGAAGAAATGGAGGCATAAAGATAAATATTTCAGCATTCTTATATATAAGCACATCATATTTTGGAAGCAGCCTTAATTCTGTCATTTATTCTTTTCTTGATACAAATAGTAAGATAGTATCTCTCTTGTGTGCAGCAAATCTACTTTATATATATATATAATCATGATGATGCTCACAGAGATCAATAATTCTCAACTCAAATAAACCTTTACAATTGTAGAACTCCTGTCTGTTTTCCAGGTCTAATATCTCTACTTTAGATGCGCAGGAAAACTGACCTTATACTTTTATGTAAGGCATCTGTCTCATGCTAACCACAGCTGCTACTAGAATCAACATTTCCATTTTTAATGTTATTGTCAGGCAAAATGTTGGCTATAAACTTCCTTTTCATCAATTCTCTGACATTAGAAATCTCGGACTTTTGCCCTGAAATTCATTATATCACCTCCTTAGAGATGGCACTAGGAACTTACCTGTAAGCTGGACCACAATAAGAACTGGTTGTACTTTTTGTTTTTGCTTTTTTGTAGAAAAACCAGCATTTAGCATACCCTGGACTAGCCAAGATACAAATTTTATAATAGAAGTTATGACCATATCTTAGCTTCCGTCCTAAAAATGGAAGTAACTTCTGAGAAACCCTGTATTTATGGTAATCATTAATGACCTTTAACTCAAAAATAATTTGACCAATCTCCTTCATACTGTACTTTGCAGCAATATAAACAGTTGGGTGCCATGTTACAATGAGTTCATTGCTGAAAAAGAAATGTAAATACTTGATAACCATATGCAGACACAGAGCTCAGAGTTGAATTCTTTCCCTTCTGCTCTAAAAGTGTTAGACCACCTATGAACTATGAAAGTATGATGCTTGTGTTGAGGTGTAACAGAGCACTTTGAGATACAGCCAGCAAAGAGGGAATTGCTTTAAGTATGAGAAAAATGAGATAATAAACTTTTCATTTTAAGGCTAGGAAGTTTAGAGGAATCTTAGAAAGGTAAGCATCTGCTTCACAATAGATTACAGAGAGATATAAATGTCTAACCCCCTTAAGTATATTTTTTGGGGTTTTTTTATCCCAGTTGAACTGAGAGGTCATATACTTTTTTTTTTTTTTTTTTTTTTTTTTACACTTTAACATCTGTAGAAGTGACATTACACATTTCAGCTCATGCATTAATCATAGATCTTTACATTGCATAGCTGTAACTCTAAGAAAGGAGTGCTACTTTAAAAATCTATCAACAGCAAATAAACTCTTTGTTCTCTGGGTATACAGCTCTTTCTAGGAAATCAGAAACATTGTGTCCCTCTGTTTTCCTCCAGTTTTAAGGTAGGTTTCAGTTAAACTGCCAATAACCACCTAAAAACTAGTCATCTATTCTAGGTTAATCAGATAATATCCCTTTATAAGCATGAGAGGCATACAAGGTAATTTGTCCCACTTTGGGCATCTAGCTTTAGGTATGTACTGCTCCATGAAATTACTTTCACAAGGAACTATAGGGGAATATAGATGATCAGCAAGATGTTCAGTGTCATAGCTAAAGCTAGTAAGATGCACCAAATCAGAAGTGGATTACATGGAATTACAATCTCCCAATAAATAACAAAAATTACTCAAATGATATAGACAATGTGGTGGTGTTAGGTCATAGACTGAACTTGATGATCTCAGAGGTCTTTTCTAGCCTCACTAACTCTATTCTCTATTCTATTCTAAATGCCAGCACTGTTAACTTTCCAAAGAACAAAAAAGAAGCAGCTCCACCTTCCCTCCCCCCCCCCCAAAAAAAAACAACCCACAAACAAACCAAACAAAATAGAAATAAAACATCTCTAAAAGTCACATGAGTTAAATAATAAAAACATGTTTTCTGTCTTTGTGATTCAAGGTTGAGGGCTTGACTATCAACTAGGTCACCAGCTACTAACACGTGTGTTCTTCAGTAGGAAGAAAATATACTGGGATGAATAGTCTATAAAACTAAAGCAAAAGCAGGACTGGCTGAGACTGACTGAGAATTAAAGTCTGTGATGACAGTCTAACTGTCCATAGCTCTGCTAGAGAAAAGGTCCTGTTTTTATGGCTTATTTTCACAGACTGGTGGAACCAGTTAATTTCCTGTGAGAGTATGCTGTTAAATCATTCAACAGATATACTTTTTCGCAGTTGTTACAATGGCCCCTTAAAAATACTTTCTTTCATCTATCTGTCCTAATATGTGACTCTAGAGTAAAACTGAAGTTTTAGGAACATTGCCATTACTGCAATGTTGCAGAGAATTTCCTGAGGATTTCTATACACAGCTTTCTCAGAAGGATGAAGCTCATAAAAAAAAAAAAAAAAAAGCCATTTTGAAATAGATCACAATGCATATAAACCTTTCAAAACTGTGAAAAAATTAAAAAATAAGGTTACTACCATTCAGAAGATATTTTAAAGTTTGATTATATTACCTTTTTCACTGGGGAACTGAGGAAAAGGAAAGTAAAAAAACAGGTAAACTAAACCTCTGCAAAATACATTTTCACTGGTATTGAGTTTCAGATGTCATAATGTAATTACTACAGTCTAATAATGTGACTTGAAGGTCAGTGTTTACAAGAACAACATGTAGAACATTCTTCAAGTGCTATCATCAACTGCCTATAAATTCATTCTGTTACGCATGTTAGGGTGTGTATGAACATCACACAGGGGCCTAGATAAACTACAGTTGTTGCTAAGAATTGCTCTCATATGGTGAATTTGGAATACTGAATTTTGTAAATTCAAAATAAAACCATTCAGAATTTTGAAAGTCAACTGTTGAGACTCTACTGGACATTCTAGAATGACTATGATTTCCGAAAGCTTCATTTAGAGACAGGAAAATGAAAAACTATGGGTAAGAACAGAGTATCAGAAACAAATTCTTCATAGGGTCCATTAACCTTAAATAATGTCAGCAAAGTGAAAGCTTCATCACTGGAAACAGTTTGAACTAGACTGGGAAGAGCATTGCACAATGAATTATGGGGAATACTTTTAGCAATGGGCTATATTAATTTCTTTTCCCTTTTTTTTTTAATAAGTTCATTCTCACAAAGTATGTGTGTTTACTTCTGTTGAAATGTTCAGATTTTTTTTTTTTTTTTTATTTTTTTTTTTAAATAAGAAGGAGTTGCACTGTGGGTCTGCAAACTTACATATATTTTCAAAAAAAGTGAGGATTAAAATTACACCCCCATATTAATCAATCAGATTTCAGGGATTCTATTATTGCTCAGTAAGATAATGGTAGAGGTCTTCATAAAGCTTCTGTTTTCAAGAATTCTGATAAAAGCAGGCTGTCTATTAAAAATTAGAAGTTCCTAACTATTTTCTTTTTTTTTTTTTTTTTTTTTAAAATCCTTGTTATGACATAATTCAGAAGATTGACAGTTATTTTTGGTGTATTCCATAGTGTTTGAATAAAACTAGAGAAAAATACAAGATTTCCATTCAACTGATCTCTTTCCTAAAAAAAAAAAAAAAACAACAAACCTTAAAATTAACATGACTACAAAGAAAAAGATGGAGAAAGTGAGAGAGAGAGAAAGAGGGAGAGAGACAAATGCAATGTTTAAGTATTCTTGACAAATTATGCCCAGAAATAATTGTCATATTAGGGAAAGATGTATTCTAAAATGTGAAAAAAAAAAAAGGAATTAGACATTAATCAGATTTATGAATATTAGACTACTAGAATATTCATAATTTTTCCTTAAAATTACAAGAACAAGTATCACATTTTCAGAAATGATTCAGTGTAACTCCATTTTATGTAGTGTTCACACCTGAACTATAATAAAGCAAAATGTCTTTGCTGACTTTAACTTCTTTTTAATTAAATAGTAAATGCAAAAATGAAATGAAACATGTCTCTCCTTTATCAGACTGTCACTTAATATCGAACTCAAGCATCTTCTGTGTCTTTTCTTGAAAAGCTTAATTCCAATTATTCACCCTTCCTTCATGAAACAAAGATCTTATATAATGGCAATCATTTCTGAAGACAAAAGAATTGTATTCTGCCAAATCTAGTTTTGAAAGAGCAGACAATTGTCTTCATTTTGTTAGAAACAGTTTGGGTTCAACATTGTACAAGTTTTCAGAGAAACTCTTCAGTATAGGACTGCTAGCGAGTGTATGTGCTTAGACTAAATTAGTTGGTTTTGATTTCATAAAAATTACTTCATTAAGAAAATGTATTAGCCCAACAGCAAAAAAAGAAACCAAACACACAAAAAATCAACATCAAAGCAACAAAAATACCCACCCCACAACCCTCCCCCCCAAAAAACCCAAACCAAACCAAAATAAAAAAAAAACAGCACCTGGGCATAAACTTCTAATAAGTTATTTTTGAAGGACAAAAGTAAATAGGCGGTTTCAACAAATCTTTTCCTAATATATGCTTTCCACTCTATCTCTTCAAAAATGTTTATAAGACATAATTTATATGACCTGCACATATTTGGGAAGTTTCACACTTGCTGCAAAATGTGTATTTTGGTGTCAAGAGATATACAGTGTGTTTATGTGAATTTCTGACATATGTAACATTCTTCAAAAGCACATTAAAAACACAGGACAACAAAAACATTCAGATTCACAGGGCAATTATCTTTCACGAGGCTCCTATACTCTTTACTGAAGAGTGTTAGGGGCTCATGTTTTCTCTTTCTCTTCAATGAGAAAAGCAACACTGGGAGGGAAAGAGGTCCTGTGCTATTCAGTGAAACACAGAGTGATTTCTGAAATGTGAAACTCTGAGGACAGAGACTACCACCCTTTCCTGTAAGGGAAAGAATGCAGACTGTCCCCATATATTACAGGTTTCGCCCCTTCCCCCATCATGTACTATTTTCTCTTAGCTAGTACCATATTTGTTACAAAAAAAAAATCTTGTTGATTTATTGCTTAAGCTTTCAGATTAAAATACTGCAGATATTTCAGTTTTGTTTGTACTATTGACTTAATGAAAGCACTTATTTCTTAGTTTTACAAGTTTACTCTGCAATGCACAAGACACAAAAAATTCAACACAGTGAAAGGATTCGAAGTCTTAAGGCCCACTCAGGTTCCTCTCACCTCATTGACAGTTGCACTGAGCCTGAAGACTGAAGAAGCTAAAAACCTCACTGCAGACAGACATATTTTTAGCTGACCCTAGCAAAAAAGTAGTCTTGAAAGACATGCCAAAGGTGGGGTGAGACCAGCCCTGATCAGGTTTAGATTTTTTTTATATGAAATAAAAGACTGAAACCTTTCAACAACAATTTTGCCTCTCTATCAGTGGGGAAATCAGCTTACCAAAAACCTTCAAATCCCCTTCCAGAGCAGATGCAGGATATGTGTTCAAGGGCACACATCTGTCAAAGAAAGATGGGACTAGGAAAACAAAGCTTCCTTCTACTGAAATGGGAATTAAGAAGATTTTTTGGACCAAACTCAAATTGTTGCTTTTTTTCACAATGGTTTCAGGTTTCTGAGCCTCATATTCTTTTGCGCTGGAGAAACATGAAATAAAAACATCTAATGAAATTAGCGTGGTCTGGAAAAAGAATGTGAAAAGCTGTCAAATGAGACTAGGAAAAAATAATTGTAATATGAGTTCTTCAGATGAACTACATTTTGGAGAAGGTGCAAGATCTGAACATAGGAAGAGGTGCCAAACATGACACTACATAAAGAGCTTGAGCTGAAAGTACAATAGCTCTGCCTCTGTTATCACAGCATCAATAAATAAACATAATGAAATTCATGACACATTATTGCATTGCTCTGTATCACCTCTATTCATTTAAAAATGATGAACGTGTTTAAAATAATTCACAATTTGTCAAACATCTCTGAACAGTGTAGCTACGCTGGTTCTTTAAGAGGTATTTGTGAAGACCTACCAGAGCTTGATGCAACTTGTATCAAAGTAAAGATGGAAGTATGGGAAAACAGAAAAATAACTACTTCACCCAAATTTGCTAGTACAGTTGCATCCTATATATTTACACTCTTCACCAATGATATGTACTTACTGAAGCTACTCTGTCAATAAAAAACACATTAAGAACCTTCTGAAAGAGCTTCCTTGTCAATTAGGCTGCAGATACATTCTATTGCTCCAGTTTTCCTGTCAATTTAATATACTGGATCATATTAACAGTACTGTCTTGTCAATAAGGCAAATCTGAATCCCATTAATGGAGTTATACTGCCAATATAATCGGCTTCCTATTTATCGAGCTCTCCAGTATTTGGGAAAGCTGTGAAATGGGATTATAAGGTTATGTTACATACATCTGTCTCTATATTGCATAAATATTTCAGGAATTGCATCCTGTTGTGTAAAGAAACATGTGTAATCACTTTTTTCCATTACATAAACTTCAGATGTCAGAACAGCATAATTGTTTACCATTGCTGAGAAAACATTAAATCATCCTCACTTATCACATTATGTTTCCTCTTGCTCCAAGTAACGCTGTAATTCTATAAGACAGTCTACCCATGTGCCAGACATATAGAACTGCTAAGAGATGTATGCACTCCACCCCAACTGCACAAGATAATACCTCCTCCAGAAAATAAAAGGAAAGAGACAAAACACATTTTAGGAACAAAACACAAAGCACTCCACAATTTCAATGCACATTTAGCCCTTGTACTGCCCTGTATAATCTTGGTGGAACTGAAGCTTGTAAGTATAATTCCAGTCTAACAGAACCCCTGAAAATAATTATTAAGAGGTAGTAATTCGTGCATAAAAAAAAAAAAAAAAAACCAGTAGAATTTCAGCAAGCCTTCTATAGAAGCCCTAATGAAGTTGAACATTAGTTGCTTTTAACCACATTTAGTATTAAATAACTACTTTGACTGGATTAGCAGAATACACGACAGACCATTAAACCTGATTATATTAAAAAAACCCTTTTGCTTTAAAAAAAAAAAAAAGTATTAAAATGTATTGGGCATTCTCTTACAAATTAATTCTCTCAGTCTAACTTAAAAAAAAAAAAAATTTAAAAACACATTGTCCAAAATGACAGTTAAAGGTCAATGAATCAGGTTGCCAATTATATTTTCTGGTAACAGATGGGTGCAATGAAACCTAATGATTGAATTTGAAACGCTTTAATACACCTTTTATCTATGGCTCCCACCATGTTTAGTCTAGCTTAGTATTCCTAACAGATATCATATTTACTGCATAACAGACTCAACTATAATTAGCTAACTAGAATGAAATCTGCACTTATCACAATATCCAGATTATTCTAAGAATATCATAACATGAACTGCAAATAACAATATATTTTGGAGTGTATCTTAGTATTTGCGTTTTCTTCTTTTTTCATTCCAATCTACGTGTTACATAAGAAGTCAAGAAATTAGAGACATTAAAATTAGAGAGAAACTTAAATAGTACCTTGAAATTTAAGGAAATGATCAAAGTATGTTATAATTTTAAAAATATTTTTCTCTCATTTTTCTTTAGGGAAACAACCTTTTCTTTCTTTCATTCTTGCACACAGATTTCACGATGCAATTTTGAGCTCTCAAAATTTTTAATTTTTAATTTTGAGACATATCTAAAAGCTCTTACTCAGTAGGAATTCCCAGTGAGGCCAGTAAGTGTTGTAGAATTTGTCCAATTCTTACCACTGTCATTTTCCCGTTTCTAAGAGCAACATATCACAAATGTTTTCTGAACAGATAAAAGCTTATAAACACTGCTGTATATATGGTGGAGAAGGAAATCAAATTATGTCTTTTTAACACTGACAAACTGTTTTGTACTTAGGATATTCAGTAGGGGGAAACAGAGACACTGGTTATTTTAAATCTGTTAAGTTTGCGTTAACATCTATCCACTATGTTTACCTTCTTCTGTCCAACCCATACTGTCACTAAAGGCAACAATAAAACTCTCACAAGCCATGACCTGAGGTCCACTGAAATCAATGGATGTTTTCAAATTTGTTTCAATAGCCCTTGGATCAGTCTGCTTACTTCAATTATGGTCTAAGTGAGTCTTTACATAGTGTGCTACATTCCCACAGATACATATGTTGTATGCTGAAGAAAGCTGCAAAGGAGCAGGAAGAAGATTACAATAGTGATGAAAATGAGAAGAAACTCTTAAACGTAATATTCTTTATCCCAGCATATGGTCTTCTCTATGGATGGCATTAAAACAGATTTGTAACAGCAGTGACAGGGAAAGGTGATTAGCTAGGCAGCAAACACTCTGTGTGGAACAAGGCTCCATTCTGTTCCTTCCCTACAGAGTGAAAAAAATTAGTAATAAAGATAAACAGGACTTAGTTCTGAAGCCACACTGCCTGCACAGAAAACACACAGAGGAACGCTGAAGCTTTCTTCCCAGGTGATGGTCAGAAGAACAGAGGTAAAACTAGATCACCTCCTTTCCTTTAAAGCTGCAAACATATTCCCTTTCTCTTCCTAAAATCCTTCTCCAGAAAAGCAATGATTCCTGCAAATGACTTATGAATTAGGAAAAAAAATCACAGATGTTAAAACTTACATTACCCTCTGCCTAATTTCTTATTTAGTTCATGGGACTCTATTTCAGCATTTTGTTAGAAATCCCCAACAAGGTTTTCTATAAACATTTTGTGACAGAATACTAAGCCCTATTTTCACACAAATACCTTGGCATAATTATTTCCTCTCAGCCCTAGAAAAAGACACACAACTAAATATGCTGCCAAAATAGTGGCTGAATTTATGACAGAATAGTAGATCATCAAACTTTACAGCCTCACATGCCTGTGCAAGGAGATTTTCAACTGTAAAATGGTGATGAGTTGATTTATTATTTGTGACATAAGATAAATAATTTAGGCTTGCACAGATTTAGCAAGAGGTTCTGTCCCTAAATATATTTTAAAGCTATAATAGTCATGTGCCAGTGATGAGGCATCTCATAAAATGGAAAGTTTGATTGAATATACCATGAATATAGTAGCAGTGGTCAAGTAGGCTTGGACAGAAAAAAAATATCTCGATTCTGCAGGGCTTTGTATAACCATTCCCTACTCTGTCACTTCAATGTGAACTTACTGCAGGACTCTATATTAGTTGATTCAGACCTAGCATAAAGAAATAGTTATCTTTCTCAATAAGATCAGCTCATCTAGAACACACTTATATAGGGAACGCCACAGGTAAACTCATCTGTATTTAAGGGCTGACTTTGATTTGTAAATTCTTAACAGCTTCAAAAAAAAAAAAATATTCTGGATTACCTCTCTCATTACAGTTTTCTAGAATGAAACTATGAAATCAGATTTTGCTGTTAAAATAAAGAAGATCCACATAAGAAGTGTTCTCTGCAAAGATCCCATGATTAGGAAAAGCCCTCTTCATGTTTCAAACAAGTGTTGGTTTGTCAACATTCAGTACACTGCTACAAGTTTCACCAGGGAAAGAGAGACTGAACATGAATATTAATATTTGACTGAGGGGCTAGTCAAAATGCAGTGATTAAATTATGGATTTGCCTCTGTATCTAATTATCAGGATGCTCACCCAGCTTGTGGACACTTTTTTCAAAAGAGAGTGCATGCAGTGGCAACTGCAGGATGCGTGTATATATTTTTTTTAATTATTAACGTTTACTTATTTAAGTAATGAACCTTCACAGAAAATAGTTAATGCAGCCTTCTCTAAATAATCTCAACATCACAGAAGCCCCAGCCAAATTCAGGAGTGTGTGTGTGAAGTCTTTTTCAAAATGGGAAACGACATGAAAATACAACAGGTACAGTGAAAGAAATTCCAAACAGAAATTCATGCAAAGGGGAAAAAACCCAACTTGTTCAGATTGTTCACACTTCTCTTCCTGAATATACAAACTGGATAATGTGTAACACAGACTAGTGCTGCTCCCTGCAGGTGGATCATGAGCCCTCATGAAGCCACACCAACTTCCAACTTCACTGGAATTCAACATGGAGTTAGTTGCTTAGCTGCAGAGTGATCTCCAGGAGAAGAGCCTTTGCATGTAATTCTTCTACACATATGCCCTTAAAACTTGTTTTCATCTAGAAAAGCTCATTAGGAGATGAATTAGATTATTTCCATGGAAAGTTATAGATTTACATAATTTTAGGGCCATCTTAATTTACAAGTGCTTCCTTCTAAATAAATATACCATTGTGCCATTGGGAATAAAACAAAAGCCATATAATACTAAGGGACTAAAATATAGCCTTTAGTTCACATGCAACTTTTATTAACTTCACTGTGAATACTTAAGAATAAGTAAACTTGCATTTATTGGTTGTTTTTTCTTTAACTCTTCTCAGGCTTAAAGTAATAAAATACAAAATACTCTTTAAAAATATTCTAAGATCTAGAGCAAACTCATTCCTTGAAAACATAATTAGGATCTTACCCCTAGGACCCTGTATATCAAACTTCAGTGTAGAGACTTTGCAAGGTAATGGTATAGGGCCTTATTCTTAAAGATTTATAATAGGATTGCTGCTTTATCCTTAACCACAGCATAACAAACAGCATCAATATAATGATAATCCAAGCTACCAGCAATCTTAAGAATGTGCAAGGAATAGACAGATACTGGCAGGAATTAATCTGCCATTTTCACACATCTGCCCAAGGGAGGTATTGTAATTGAAAAAATTTACTCTTAGACTGCTGAGACTCATAGTAATTATGTTTCTTTTTTTTAATAGAAATAGCCACAGGTAGTAACAAATTGGGTTTTGAGATGGGGAACTGGGCATGCATTCTAACCCAAATTACTATGTAATTGTCTTTATTATAAAATACTATAGAAAACCTATGGCTCAAAATTTAAATCAGAGCAAAACCTTTCCTTTAGTTAAAGACTTCTCCTCCCACAACTATACCTACTTCTTCATTCACTGGCAAGACCAGTATGACTGCAAGTAATTTATCTTTATCTAAAATCTTTGCCAATGCTAACCAAAAATCCTGAAGCTTGCATGTGCTTAAGAGAAACATCTTTCTCTTGCTTTACTTTCATTAAAGCAGACTAACAAGTAGGTCAAAAACTGGAAACTGAGCTACTCTTTCCTAAGGTTCTTTTGCCAGTATCAGGGGATGAAGAATATAGTGTGTGTGGTCTACATGTATATTAAATAAACTGGAATTAAATTTTTCTTCAAAATTCTGGAAGCCTGCTTGAAACAAATGACACAGGAAAAGATTTAAAATTTGTTATTTCCCACTTGAAGGAATTATTATTTCCTTATTATCACATTATTGTAATAATGAGACATATACTGTGGGGAAAGATCATATATATGTTGGCCAATGAATAAATAATAAAATAATATATCCAGATACTTCTGACTCTTGCAATATTATATCCTGTTAGGCTTGAATAAAAAGCTATCAGTGGTTTAAATAGGAAAAGTACCTTTACTTTAAGACTATGCATTGAAAGAAATAACATAAAATATTTTGGTTTACCCCTTTTTCTCACCTGGTGGCTACAAGGCTGACTGATACGTACCTTGCCTCAGAGCTATGACATGCAAATTATCATGTGCTTTTTAATACCTATCACAGTTGATGGAAGCAATTGAGTGTTGATTATTCTTATGTGTCACATGACTTATACCTCCTTTTCATCATTACTTTCAGTCCTGAAGTCTGATAGCAGGATACACAGTTTTAAGCAAGATATATAACTTACACCATGAAGTGGAAAATGAGGTCCTTCCTTACCTATACTCTTGCCTCAGGGAAAAAATGACAACAGCATTTGTCTCTAAACTTGATGCTTTCTAGGTTGCAGCGCAATGTGGGGATTGACAGCATCTTCCAAAACTCCGTTAATACACAGCTGTGTACAGATCTTACACAATATAAAAAAAAAAACAAAAACCAAAAATAATAAACAAAAAAAAACCCAAAAAAAACCAAACCAAAAAACAACCCAAAACATATGCATATTGGTCTTTAATAATGTCTTTTATCCAGCTAAGTAGTTCATTTGAATCCATGCTACTCTCTTATCTAAGTATCTGCACACATGCGTTCATATACACAGTTGTATTATCTGACATGTAGTCTAGAAATCAAAATAGTTTCTAAGATGTCATGGCTACCATTTTTTTAAAGGCTTTTAAATTCATTATTTTCCAAGCACTATAAATTCTACTATATTCTTATGGACATTTGATCCACTGAAATGATGAAGAGATCAGAAAAGAACACATTTGGTACTTTACAGCTGTGGCTGGATAATCTTGCTCATGATCATCAAAGCAGGATTGTTTTTATGATCTTCAAATCTGCATATCAAATTACACAAGTCTGTGCGCAAAAGTAAAAATATTAAATATTCACACATCAGGACTATCTCAATAGAATAGTAGAGAATGCATTTGGAGGCTAAGTGAAATGAACAGCTTTTGCAGCTTTGCAGTGTTTTTTAAAGCAAAGGAGAGAAGCAACAGGGAGCAGTTCAGCTAACAGAGACTCACAGATTCTGAGCTGAATTCTGCACGTTTACTCACATCAGCAGCTCTATTCCTGTAAGCCATCTATTTAATTCAGTGGTGTTTTTGACCTAAATTAAAATATTCACTGAATAAGTGTTTTAAGGATCATGCCTAGAAAGACATAATACTAATGCAATAGAAGTTCATTTCCATAGGCCTCGGAATTACTTATGCACTGATTAAGGACATGATCCTGCTCTTTCTAATTTGTGGAAAACCAGTCTTCCTCAATACTGGTAGGAACGAAGCCCAAGTCCTGAATTTGAGGAGCATTACCAAAACAATATTTGTTTTTCACCTTTAAAATTTTATAAAATTTAAATATTTGCATTAAGACCTACTAAAAATTTGTTTAGCCTACTTTAGCTCACCTTTTTTTAAAAACTGACTTGTAGATAAACAATCTTAACCATAAGTGGTTGCTTAGCAATCAGCAAAGAACAAGACTGAAATATAGTACGTAAAGAAACTGACTGACATGTTCTGTGTTTGAATCATGGCATTCATTAAAGGCAACAGAATAACACCAACAGAATTTTAAAACAAAATTCTATTAATAAAAGAATATATATATATAACTGTCTTTAGGAACAAATGATGTATTTAAAATCTACAAATTGTGGTTCACTGTCTGCTCTCAATAAAAAATACTTTAGCTATTATTAAAAATACATTAAAATCCTTCAAATTTTGATGAAACCATTATTTACCTTTTGTTTTTAATTCATTTGTCAAGTGTGCTTCCAATGATTTTAAAAACAGTATATATCTACAAAGCAAGCAAGAGTTTATAGCTTTGAAGACTTGAAATTGATTTTTAATGCACCAGCTTTCAAACACTACAAAGGCTGCTCTCTGCTGATAAAGACGGTAAACAAGAAATTGTCCTTTAAATGTTCCCTTTAATGTTTTTTTTTAATTAAAAATCAATCAAAAAACATTGCAACATTAATTTTTTTAAATTAAGACATTGAAAAATGTCTAAGGTTTTTGACACACAATGCATTCAAACTAGAATGAAAACTTATGACGTTACTTTTGTTTACTTGTGTTAGTTTAGAGTTTCTTTGCACTGTAAACTTTGTTAATCTAGAAATAAGAACTTAAAAGTAGTTTATCACTGAACATAGATATTTTTATTTAGTAGAAATGTTAAAAATTATGGGAAAAAAATAGACATTATAAAAGTACTGAAGTAAAATGCTTTTTTAACACCTTTAAATTATTTTAATATATTCCTTTCTTCTAATCAGAACGAAGTCTATTTATGTAGATTAGTTACATCTAGAGTCTCATTTATCCAACCTGTATTTATCCTTTGATCACAAAGCTTGTTAACTTAAATGGTCTTTTATTGTTATGATTCGTTTTCCCATAATTATGCAGTTTAACTGCCTGATTTTTTTTGAATAAATATATGCAAACGTGCCAATCATATTCAGCAGTGTTATGCTGGATGCTCGATGAACTGTAAGAGCCATTTCAACACAATAAAACTGCCTGGAAGTGTTCCAGAGCAAGGACTGCAAATACCAGTAATCATAGTGTCACTAGAGCTAGTACAGGCAAATACAAGTGTGTCACACATGTATCAATAGATGGTCAGAAACACTGCCTGAAACTAATTTAGCATGCCTATCACTGCAAGAACTTAAAAATGCACCGATCAGAGGTCCCACCCACACAGCTGAAATTATGCCTTTGTATCTTGTAACAAGACTTTTCCTCTCCCCTTTAGAGTCCTCCATTGGTGTGCCATGGAGACGTCAGCACACAACCACCCAGAAGGGAACAGGGTGCAATTAGAAACATTTCTATTAAAGGCAAAAGTATTTTATGAAACAGGGGATCTCTGATCACAAAGCCAGTAGAAAGATCCATGACTAAAATAAAATCCTGTTCATTTGAAGGCTTTTAGTTTCCTAGATCACTTATAGCATACTAAATTGAAAATATATGGGCATGGGACTGATTGTCCTGAGGACTGAAAGAGGAGATAGCCCCTCACTGCACAAAAGTGAAATACAAACTGATCTTTATGATGTCCCTCTGTACAAGTAACACTAATAATTGTCTGAAGCTATACAATTATATGTTTATATGCAGAAGAACTCCTCAATTTTGAGGATACATTTACCAAATGAAAAAAAGGGGCTATCTATTCTGTGATTCTGTGATTCTCACCTCAAGCAAGTGAGCTGAAATGATCTTTCTGTACAGGTAGCACCACTAACTAGTGGAAGAAATTCAGTAGAAGAGATGGCTCTCATGTGACTTCAATAAGTATGAATTGTATCAGTAGCCTTAGCTAGAAAATATATGACTGCTCAAGGATGTTATATAAAGCACTGCCTAATATCCTAATAAAGAGGAACAGTCATATGAATTTTCTTGTTCTTGAATGTACTAATTAATACTGAGTATTTTTTCTAAAATGCTTAATAATTTATCTATTTTTTTCTTTCTCAGAATTTACAGTAATTTATCCAGAATATTCTTCTGTTAAAAAGAAGAAGGAAAAAAAAAAAAAAAAAAAAAAAAAGTCAACAGCATACTGTAAAACAAAGGTTGCACTGAAAGGACCATGGCAAATATATTACTAGAACTTAGAACACACCTTGGCTAAGATTTCTGACAGTCTGTACACTACTCCATTTCATCTTACCATATCAGCAAAAGCAGCAACTAGTTAATGTCCTTGTTGCTCACTTAAAAATGTAACAAATGAAACACTTGAACTCAAGGAACTTTTCCCCAAAATCATTTTTCTTGTCTCTTCCAAGTACCTTTTTCTTTTTTTTTTTTTTTTTCTTCTTGTCTATGTAGGTAAAGGCTGGCAGTCCCCTGAGATTTTCACTTGTCTCCTATATTTTTGAACCCTTTAGCATTAATTTTGCCACTTCTTACAGCTGAATAAGAGATACAATTGAAAGCATAAAGCTCTCAGGCTATCTGCTGCAAAAATTTGTCCCAACTGTTCTACTCTGACCTTTTGACATCAAAGGATTGCTTCTATGCTTTTAAAGATAAAAACAGAGCTGTGTTTCTGCTCCAGTCAACAAATCATTGTTTAAGTTCTTTTCACAGAAAATTCTTACCTGTTGGAAAATACTAGTACTAGTGTCAAAATGTCTTTTATTTATGGGTGCAGGCACTCCTCAGTGTTGAAGAGACCACTCAAGACCTCCACCATGCATCCTATGTGTTTTCTTCAGAAAGAAAACTCCACCACACCTCCACCATGCATCCTATGTGTTTTCTTCAGAAAGAAAACTCCACCACATATACATACACTTTTTATATGTAGAATCTGTATGTTGAATAGTGAAACCTAAAACTAATTTGACAAGACATTTTAACTTTTGTAGAAACAATAAAACAAAGAGAATGCAAGCATGGCCTTTACAAACATATGTGTAAGTATTACTCTGTATGTTAATGTTTCCTGGGAAGGAAGGTAGAGAATAGAAAATAAAAATGTAGGGGGGGGGGGGGGGAGGGGAATATATATTTTTTTAATTTGAAAACAAAATTCCAATGGTTTTACAGACAAATGTTGTAACTTGGGAAGAAATTTTTTTTTTTTAATGACATTTGCCTTATTATGGACGTTAGGTTGTATCTATGCTTTCTCAATATCAAGTGATATTGGCAAATATTTTACATGTACTTAATGATAATTTTCTATCTAAAACTATTTGCTTAAGAATAATGTTATATTATGTGCACTTTAAAAATACATGAGACCATGTGAAAATATACCTTCAGCAATATGTTCAATGGGGTCTATGATTTCCTCTTTCAGCTGCACTCTTGATTATGCTATGTTAATGGCTGAACTTGATCATAAATGTCTTTTCCACCTAAATGTTTCTATGAATCTATGATTCTATGTTACAGTTCACATCATAGTTACAAAATATTGTAAATTCCAGTCCCCTTAATTGTTTGCAAAGAAGGTGTAAGAAAATATCACAAAAAGCTGAAATCTAAAAATGAAGAACCCAATCATGCTATTCTTAGCTGCACTCTGTAAGGCTCTTAGTCACAATTTACTCTTGAACCACTGAAACCATTGATGAAGTCAAAATTATGCTATTGACTTAAATATGAGTAAGAACAGGCCTTTTCATCAGTGTGGGTAACGATAACAGAAACCTGAACAAATATGTTGCTAAAAGATAACTCTTCAAAGGATCAGTCATCAAAATTACACTGGTAATCACAAATGTGTGTGGATTTTCACATTTAGGATTACGTAGTGACAGTGAGCACCAAGATGAAGAAAGCTCAGACAACTTTAAGAGCTGATAAGAGCTGAGATCCAGTAAAACCTGCATGATTTGCTTCATACCTTAAAATGAAATTTTAACCACTCTAACTCTGTTGAAGTGTTATACTTTATAAAACAGCAAGTTCTACAGAGACATTAATATTCCTAATTTACTGTTTAACAAGAATTTCTGTTCTGACAATATAATTTTCTTTCTCATAATATCAATGCTCTACTTCAGCCTCTTAAATTGTCTTTTTCTCTATTATTTATATTGTTCTATATTACAGCATTTCATCTTGGAAAGTTCTTTAGATCTCATATGTACCTATACACCAGGAATGATTCTTTTGAAATAATATTGCTGTAAAGAACAGCATCAAGGAGCTCAAGACCAAGGCCAGAGCATATGTAACACAAAATGGGAGCCTAATTTTGCTTCTTTGGCCTATTTCAGCAGCCAGGGTGGATGCCACAGTGAGCAGTATGTTGCCAAATGTTATCCTCAAATATATGTACTGCGTGTCACAGTACTGTGCAGTGTATCTTGATGAAAAATGAAATAATACTTCATGAAAGTATAGAAAAGATCCTGTTCTGAAATTCTTGCACAGACAACCCTGATTCTGACTTCACTGAACAGGAAAAAACAAAGTTACAGGATGATGTAAGACAAATCACCCTAACTGAAGACTGTATTTATACAATGAAAACAGTCACAGGAATTATTTTGCAAGATGCCTAACCTTGTAAAACACTGTAAAAACTACCATAATGCATCTTAGTCAGGTAGTGCTGGAGTTTGATCTGATGACAGTTTAGTGTCCTTAGATACAACCCTAGAATACGCAGCTGCAAAAATTGGGAATTATAGAGTACAAACCTGCAAACTTGTAAATGTGTAGAACTGCCACAGTATCCTCTTGATGCAAAATGTTAACTTCTACTAGCTCTAGTGAGAGAGAATAATATTCCTTGTTTGCCGCAGAAGATATATAAAAGAAAAGGTAATAAATAAATGTATGCCTCCGTTTTCAGATAGGAGTTGAAATCACTGAGAATGAAGGCAACTTCTGCGAGGAAAGCTGCTTCTCCTTATACTGAAGCAGCTGCATACTTGTGTTTACAATCTTGAAATTTCTGAGCTGAAGCTTCTCAAAGTAAGCACAGAATAGTATGTCTAAAGACAGAGCAGTATTAATACAGATTATATTTTTTATTTTGCCTGAAGACTCTGTCTTCTTAGATACTACTGGACAACTGGTGATGAAGCTGCACTGGGACTTGACAGTAATCTGTTGATACATCATAAACATCAGGTACCTGAAGTATTAAGAATGATCTGTATTTTATCTTAAGATGCTATAGGACCACGTAGTAGGGGAGCTATGGGGATTCCCAGCTTGAGAGCTTCTTGCAACAAAGCCATTCTTTTTTAGCTGTTGTTCAGCAAAAGCTGTGACCACCATTTTCTTGATTCATGCCTGTCTCATTCCTGATATATTTGCAAATCTCTCCAAGTTGCACCACAAGTATAATAAATAAACTCTTGGATGATCAACACTGCTTGCATATGTAGATAGTTTTCTACAGTAGTGTCATTTCATGTTGAGAAACCTATTTCCAGAACCTGTTTGTTTAAAGAATGTATTTGTTTCCCTGTATCCATCAACTATTTTATCTATTGGAAATACGCAAGAAAAAATCATAACTTGTTAACCACAGGAAAGGCAAACTGATTAGTGCAGAACTTTTTGATGGGATAAACATACATGTGTATGTTTCTGCATTATATTTCTTTTTCTAATGTCTGCTCTTCAAAATAAAGCAAAGTTCTGTTTCTTTTAGTCAGGTGAGTAGTTCAGCTTGATTTACTCACTAGAATGAGATGAACAAAATTTGTTCAGTAGTCTTTAAGGTCTAGAGTGAACAGAAATCTTCTTTCAGCCATGTAGTTTCCATTTTCTCCTCCTTTCCTCTTTTTTCTCCCCAGTAAAAATGAATAGTTTGGAACTGAAGTGATTCAAAGATCACATGGAATTTTGAATCTGGCAATGAGGACTGTAGATCACAGGCCTATATTTAAATATTTTTCACAGACTTGCATTTGAAAGCACTGTTTCTAAAGGAAGTTAAGAACACGAGTGCTGAAGTCAAAAGCAATGAAATACTAATTAAAGTGTAACTGTTCTCAGTATGTTATTAAACACTGCTCTTCATACACATCATCTCATGTACATATCAAATCACAGATGGTTTATTTTTAGAGGCCCTAAGGACCTGCAAGTCTCTTGCACCAATAAAAGCTGAAGGTACTCAGCATCCTTGGCTGCCCTATCAAATGTTTAAATCATTTAATTTTTATGGCACTGAAGAAGTTCATTGATTCATGTAAATAATATGTGCAACCATAGCATGTAGCTGGATGCTACAAAGTAGTGTATAAACCCACAAGTTTTTAAACCATGTGGCTGATGTATTACTTCAGTCACTTAAAGAGAGGCAAGATTACACCACTCCCACACATATCAGGCAGTACTTTATTCAGCTGCTGGTCATTTTGGGTCAGTCTGAAATCCATAGACACTAAGTAACACTTAGTGTTACTTAGTTAACACCTTTACTCCACAGGTATTCATTGATATAAACTGGACTATCTGTAGAATAAAGTACTGTTCATGAGAAGTAAAGGAATCATAAAACCTATTGACTGTACTAGCTCTTACTGGTAAGCAAAGAAAAAAAAACCAACAAACCATTATGCTCTCCTAATAAGACTGAAAAAATTGGGATCTTACTGAGAAATTATTTATTTGATTCTAAATATTTATAGACTCAATTGTATGTACTAATAATATAATATTTAGCATGTGTACATATCCATAGATATATATGTATGTACAAATATATATATGTGAACATCAAGTTTTAGTAACAGGCTCCTGCTAGAGAATTCTGCCATTAAACACTTGCTGAGAAAATGAGACCAATGAAAAGTGGTTCTATTGTGTGAATTATACAGTGTGAGATTATCATGGTTCAGGAATATATCTGGAAAAACTGAAGTGAATATTAACTAGAGAACACTTACACAATCATTTACCTTTCCCTTACTGAGCTAACGAAGAAAACTGCTTTTCTGAATTGACTAATAAAAGAAGATGATAAAACAGCTGTTTGGATTCTGTATCTTTTTTCCACTGGCTATACCTTTGATTCCTAACTGTGCAATTTGCTTTTCCAGACACAGGTTTCCTGGAGTGATTAAGAATGTAGTAGATCCAGAGAGACGGATGATCCTTTACTATTTCTTCGTAAATCTGCCGTTTGAATTTTACATGAGGCAGAAGTACAGGATCAGGCACAAAGTGGTGTCTACATTCTAAATGCAAATTTTATATAAGATATACTCCAGGGATGTGGAGATGGAGAGTACAAAATGTATTTTAGTAATACAAAGTTATAGTTAAGAGAATCAGATTTTTCCCATCTAGCTGCTTTAAGTCTGGGCCTTTCCTAAATAGAAATCAACTACTCTGTTTCATACTGTGTATTTGTTTTGTCGATAAAGCTACAAAATATGGTATCAGTAACTATGAACAGGTTGTTCACTAGAGAAAAATGAATGTTTTCTAACCTACTAGATGGATCAACTAAGCATCCAAAACACTCTGTAGATAGTAAGAGAAAGCAAAAACAATGTTAGGTACACCAGTATGTGCTATGAGGAGTTACAGTTAATGTTTCCCACAGCTGTCATAATGAAAATTCTTACAGAAACCACAACACACCTTTTTTAAGGGAGGAAATTCCTCTTTTAGCTTTATATAGATCTCAGAAAAAAAATAAATCATGATTGATATTATACAGTGAACACTGCAAAAAAAAGGAATCATATTTTCCATAGGGATTTTACACTACAATTGAATCTTTACTACTCAGTAGCATCAATACATGAATTATTTGCTTTATATAGACATTACATGGTGGTAGGAAAGAATAATTTTCTGTCCTTTAGTAACTATTACACTTGTCAGTAGGAAAAAATGTGTGCTTTTTTTAGCATTCTAACAACTCCATTTTACAGTAAAAAAGTTGACATTACTTCAACAAGTGTCATTAAAAGTTATTTGTTCTTTAATGGATGAATTATAAATCAAATTATCTCCAGTTGTGCCCTAACCTAAACTCTTTCCTTTATTGTCACTTTTTGTTAAAATCAATTTTGTATTTTAAATATTGCTCCACTCACCTAATTGATAGCAACACAAATTCATGATAGGCATAAAATTAAACTGTTTCTGTGACACAGCTCAATAGTGGGTTGAGGATTAGTTCACATTGACCTTGTACAGTCATTTTTCTTGTTCCTTTTTTTTTTCCCCCAGTTACATATATTCAATGTACTGGCCATCAGTTACTTGAATTTTGATTACTAAACCTGCCAATTACCACTTCTATTTAGTTTAAAACATTAGATGCACCTGGCAACTAGAACACTTGGTGTTCACAGACCACAGGGTATGATAGCTCCAAGGTATTATGAATTTTATTTTGATACATCAACTGTCTAGAACTTCTTTCCCACTTGCTGCATACACAAAACGCGTCTGTGTCACTTCTGATACACTCAGCTCATTCCCCTGTGACTCAGAACAGCATGTTAGTAAAACCACAGAATAAAACAGATATGACATTTCAAATATATTTAATAGTCATTATCCAGAGCCTGCTTTCAATCCAAATGTTAAAAATCACTTTGGAACAAACCTGTAGTATTTGAACATTAAGCTGAATTAATCATGAAGTAATACTTTAAATTAAATGAGCTGGAGCCAAATTCTGCCCTCACCTTCACTCTGCGAGTTCACTGCTCTGGAATATATCTTCTGAGTTTGGACTTTAAACTACCTGCTAAAAATTAAGTCATTCTTTGATTAACACCCTATATCAAATGGTCCAAATGCTGACATTTCTCACATTCACAGAAGTCAGTAGAGGACAGTGTGGAATATAACTGGCAGCAGAAAGCAGCCCAGCTGTAATTTCTAAATGAGCTTTGGTAGAAGACAGAGCATGTAAGTCTCGCTATAAAGCAATCATCAATATTGACTCAGGCTACTGGAAATCTGACTAGTTGTTTTGATGGTTTATGACAGTATGTGAGTTTCATTAACATTTGGGGGTAGGAAGGAATCACCACATACATTTTCTTTCTATTTGACTAAGCAGAATTCTCAACGCCGAAGGTTTGGTTGTTTATGGGGAGAGGAGGAGGCAGTGGGGCCCCAATGATACTGTTCTGCATAAAAAAAATTAAATATTTACGTATATATAATCTAAAGAAGGAAAATAAAAAAAAAAAAAAAAAAACCAAAACACCATACATCTTGGAAAGATAACTCATATTTACATAGAGGATTGGAGGGCTATAACACACTGTTGCAATAGATGTCCTCAGTGTGTAGAGTTTCTCACACGTCCTGTTAGTGTAGATGATTCGGCTGATTCAGAAATGCCCTCCCCCTTCTCCACCCCAAACCAAAGTGAAGTGAAACCTGAGAAGCCCACCTCTGTCTGATAACCTTCTGGGAAAATACCCTACCATGCCCCAAATGTACTAAACCCCTGCCTGCACTCTCACATGCACCTCCTTTGCACTGCTGTAATTCTGTTTGTTTCAGTGGGCATTTAGTTTTGAATCACACAGGAAACACCAGTGTGACAGCAGAACCAGACCCACCAGATGTGGTCTGGTTCCACTTTCATTGAGTCCACTTCTCTTTAGTGACTTGTGTTGGTCCCTTCAGCGATGCCTTACAGCAGATTTCACTGCAGACAAAAGGTAAAGTTAAACCAGAATCTAAAGTGAGGTCCAGGGTATTCTAAAAGTCTCCTACCTGAATTATGGACATCCGGCTCGGGGGAGCCTCGCTGGCGTTAGTCCCTTGCCCTGTGAAGCTGGTGTGGCAGCCCACATGTCCCTGGGGTACAGTCAGGTTGTTGGAGGCGGGCTTCAGGTACATCACCTCAGACCTGGGAGAGCTGAGGGGTAGGCGGGTCTGGTAGTCAAAGTACATGGGTGAGGTGGCCAAGGATGGGCTGCTCACCACGTTCATGACATTGAGGGGACCCCGGCTGTCCTCGCCCTCACTGGGCACCAGCATAATGTCATTCTTGCTGATCTTCTTCTTCTTGCCCTTGCCCCCTCCACTGCCACTGCCTCCTCCTCCCCCGCCATTGCCTCCCCCTCCTCCCAGTTGAGGGTGGCTATACTCGGCAATGCGACAATTATAGGTGCGGATCTCCTTGTTCTCTCGCTTGCACTTCACAGCAATAGTGATCATGGCAGCCAGCAAGATGATGGAGACAGTGCTCAGCGTCACGATCAGGGGCAGCGACAAGTCCCAGTGTGGTCGCCGATGCTGCTCACCATTCACCTGTGGCTCGCCAGCCTCGGGCAGGGGCCCCGCCAAGGCCCTGACAATGAGCTTGGCCACTGCGGAGAGGCTAGGCTTGCCATGGTCACTGACTTTTACCACCAGTTCAGCCACAGGGCTGAGCTCCTCCCAATAGGGGTGCAAGGTTCGTATCTCACCGCTAGTGGGGTCCATCTCAAAAAGGTGTTCCTCATTGCCTTCCACAATCTCATATGTGAGGCGCCCGCTCTCCCCAAAGTCACTGTCCAGGGCGCGGACGGTGCCTACAGGGTAGCCCACCCCAGCATTGCGTGGCACCTGCAGCTCAGCGGTGTCATTGATGAGGGCAGGCAGGACAATGAGGGGTGCATTGTCATTGACATCAAGTACGGTGACACGCACTGTGGCATTGCTTTCGCGGTGGGGTGAACCTGAGTCTTTGGCCAGCACACGAAACTCAAAGTGTTTTGTTTGCTCGTAGTTGAAGCTCCTCAGGGCATAGATAGCACCATTGGTGGGGTTGACAGAGACATAGGTGTAGATGGAGACATCACCAACATGCCCGGGCAGAATGGAGTAAGACACTGTCCCATTTTGTCCCAGGTCAGGGTCCTGGGCCAGGACAGAGCCCAGGTACTCTCCAGGGATGTTGTTCTCAGGAACCTGTAATACATAGAGGTTCTTGCTGAAGCGGGGTGGGTTGTCATTCTCGTCAAGGATCCGGACAGAAAATGACTTAGTGGAGTTGAGTGGGGGGTTGCCCCCATCACGTGCCACGATGGTCACATTGTACTCATCCTGCGCCTCACGGTCCAGGGGCCTGTCAGTGACCACAGTGTAGAAGTTGTCATAGTTCTCCTCCAAGGTGAAAGGGACAGCTCCAGGCCCGCCGCCACCACCCAGCACCCGGCACTGAAGCTGCCCGTTCTTGCCTGAATCACGGTCAGTGACCCGCACCAGTGCAATGACGGTGCCTGGTGGGGCAGCCTCACTCAGTGCTCCCTGGCGAACAGAGACAAAGCCAATGGTGGGTGCATTGTCGTTGCGGTCAATGAGGCGGACAGTGACCTTGCAGTGAGCAGGGATGGGATTGGGCCCCAGGTCCCGAGCCTGGACATCGATTTCAATGAGGCCACTCTCCTCATAGTCCAGATTGCCCTTGACACGGATGAGACCACTCTGCGGGTCGATGCTAAACAGGTCACGGACACGCTCGGGCGCGTAGCCACTGAAAGAGTAGAGCACCTCTCCGTTGGTACCCTCGTCGGCATCAGTGGCATTAAGGTCAATGACAGCAGTGCCCAGTGGTGCATTCTCTGGCAGCTCTACCACATAGGAGGCTGCCTCAAAGATAGGGCTGTTGTCATTGGAGTCAATGAGACGCACATTGATCTGGACTGTGCCTGAGCGCGGTGGGTCACCGCCGTCCAGTGCCGTCAGTACTAGTGTGTGGTGACTCTGCTCTTCACGGTCTAATGGCTTCTGGATGACCAGCTCTGGAAACTTTGTGCCATCACCACGGGACTTCACATCAAGGGAGAAGAGGCCGTAGTCGTCACGGGTGAGCAGGTAGGTGCGCAGCCCGTTGTCTCCGGCATCCGGGTCATGGGCGCTGGTGAGGGGGAAGCGGGTGCCGGGTGCTGCATTTTCTGAGATGTCCATGTCCACTTGGTCAGAGGGGAACGTCGGTGCGTTGTCATTTAGGTCCTGGATCTCCACCTTGATCATGCAGATCTCCTGGTCGTTGGCAAACACCTCGAGGGACAGCTGGCACTTGGCGCTGCGTCGGCACAGCGCCTCACGGTCGATGCGTTGCTTAGTGTAGAGCAGTCCGCTCTCCCCATCCACGTCCAGGAGGTGCGGAGCTGAGTTCTCCAGCACACGGAAGGTGGACTTGGGGCCGCGGCCGCCGCCGCCAGGAGCGCCGCGCTCGGCGGGAAGCATCCCGCCTCCCGGCGCGCCCGCTGCAAGCCGCGCATCGCGGCCGATGTTCCCGATCACCGTTCCCGCTCCCTGCTCCTCCGGCACCGAGTAATTCAGGTTCTTCAGCGACAGGGCCGGAGCCCAGCAGAGGAAGAAGCAACAAATGGAAAGGTACATCCCCGAGCAGGGGTGGGAGTAGCAGCAGCTGCAGCGGTGATCAGGGTTGTCCCTGTTTTCTTTGCCTCCTGTGCTGGGTTTGTTCTTCCTCCTCCTCCGTCGGCTCCTTTTTCTTTTTATTTTTCTTTCTTTCTCTTTTTTTTTTTTTTTTTCCTTTCTCTCTCCCCACCCCTGTATTTTAAGTTCCTGAACCTGTTGCTCTAAAACATCTGCAGAGACACAGGATGAGAAGCAGCAAATAGACCATGTAGCTCAGAGGGAGGGAACAAATGAAGGGGGGCAGGGGTGGGGGGAAGCAGCCTCGGCAGCGTTTCAGCAAGCGCTTGCCGTGCTCGCAGTCCACTCGTAGTTACTTCGGCTGTCCAACTTCGGTAGTGGGAGGATTTCAAAAATCATAAAATTTGCAAAAGATCTTCTCCAGGCAGGCGAAGCGTTTCTGATCCTTGAATCCCCGCAGATGTACAAAGGACAATAAAAAAATAATAACAATAATAAAAAATCGGCGGCAGTGGTTGCTTTTCTAAAAACGACTAAAAATATTTCTTTAAAATATATGTATTTATATATACATAGGAAAGAGGGGTGGCCACAGGTCTGTAAGCAGGGGCAGAAAAGCTTATTAGCTTGTGTTGCCAGTGATGGAGTGGAGGGGTAGGAGAAAGATAAAAGGGAAAAAAAAAAAAGTCTCAGATTGTTGTTGAAGCCCTCTTTGCGTGCAGTGAGAGGCAGTGAAATGTCTGATTGCACCGCGGGGTTGTTGGTTTTCAGGGAGTGTTTTGCTGCATTTAGAGATCTAATCTTGCATTGCTTGCGGCGTAGAGCTGCATCTCGCTGCCATCGGTATTTCCCCCCCTCTCTGCCTCGTACACCCTCACTATTTCCTGCCCGAAACAGAAGGCAAGGGAATGAGGATTGCAGGGCAAGAGGAGAAAACAAAAAACCACACACACAGCGGGGTGGGAGGGAGAAGGGGGGAAAAAAAAAAAAAAAAAAAAAAGCCAAAACCTAATGTCCGGATTTGTAGTTTCCTTTCTCGCCCTCTCCTAGCAGCCTCACACTTGTCCTTTTGTGGGCAAAAAATTAAGAAACTCACCAGCTGACAGTCATCATTAGCAGTAGATACATATTTTAAGAGAAATCACAGGCTGTGCTCAATCAAATGCACACTTGGGTTTCTTTAAGACAGGCCAGTAGCCGCCGCCACCACCACATCCTTTCTCTCCGTGTAACTATGTGTATGTGCGTATGCGTGTCTGAGGAGCTGCACTTTTCTAGATGCAGTTTAATTCCAGTTTGCTTTTCTCTCCAGCCGAGAGGAAATCAACAGGCAACCCATGGCTGGACGCATAGATTAAAAAAAAAAAAAAAAAAAAAAAAAAAGAGAGAGAGAGAGCACGAGAGAGAGAGAAGGGGCGGGAGTGTGGGGGGGCGAGAGAGAAAGAAAGAAAAGCCACCACACACACTCTCTCTCTCTCTTAGTCTCTCGCTAAAAGGGAAACAGTCTCTGTATTCACAGAGCTGCGCTATCAAGTGCCTCTCTTTTCTTTCTATTCAGCATCTCCTTCCAATGACACTGCTGCCTAGTCCTCTTCATTTAGGGGAGGGGAGAAGAAGAGGAAAAACAATCCCGGTGATGAATAAAGTGAGAGATCTTTTAATCGACTGATTCGCTTATATTAAAACCTATGCAGTTCCGCGATTGGTGTGATGCATTTTTTGCAGTCCTTTCAAGCTTTAACAGTCTCTCTGGGCATCTCGGTACAGGGGAGACGAACGGCGGCAACGCCAGATGCGTTCCCCCTCTCTGCTATACCTTTCCCAGCAATATCGTGTATAGGTAAATATTGGGGAAGGGTAACTAAATTTTATTTCAGGTTGTAGTAACAACCAGAAATAAATGAATGGCACATCCAGAAATGCAGGTGTTTCAATCTGCTGGATGAGTCAGATCCAGTGGAACAAATCACAATCACTATTGCCTCATGTTCCTCCCTTCACAGACATTAGTTGCAGATTCTTCCTAATGCTTCTCTGACTTACTCTATAGACAGGAAAAAAAATTAATCAGATTTATATTTTGGAAGGGGGGGAGGGGGGGAAGGGGGGGGGA
>JANVCC010000021.1:36853858-36868269 GCA_025345505.1 Todiramphus chloris collaris
TTTTTTTCTCCTATACCTCTTTCTCCGGGAGACTGAGGATCAGGAAAACAAGGCTGTTATCCACTCACTGGCACAGAGGCGCGTCTGTCTCCTGCTTTGCTGAGTGTTTTAAACCACCTTTCCTCAGTGTTATGTGTGAAATAAATCAGAGATCTTTCATATTTAAAGAAAAAAACAATAAAAACATAGGTTCCCAATACATAGCTCACAGATCTAGTTCCGAGTCTCAGTTCTTTAGTGTTTTTTTCTCCTTTATTTGAGTCCGGACCCAAAGTACACAGTTAATTCTGAAACCTGTGGTAAAGAGGCTTTCAAAACAAAAAGAAGAAAAAACAAATATTCTTCTCTGCCTCATTGATGGGTGGCCCTTTTCAAACAGACGGTCGCCAGTCTTAGCCAGGCAGCACGCGGAAAGAACGCCGATCCCCGATAAACCAGATCCATTTCACCAGCCGCCCTCAGGTAAGTGGAGAATTCAGCGAAAATTCAACAGTTGGAGCCGCTCTCTGCCTCTCTCTCTCCCTTTCCCCCCCTCCCTCCTCCTCTCCGCCTCGCCTCCCTCACTGCAGCACTCGCGGGGCCGCCGCGCTGCGCCGCGCTCGCCCAGCGCCGCTCGCCGACTGCCTCTATTCACCTCACGCCGCGGCTTAAACATTGATACGGATTCCCCGCCAGCCAATCCGCGGCGGCGGCGGCGACCGGCCCCGGCGCCCATCCGCCAATGGGAGGACGCGGGCGGGCGGCGGGGGCGGGGCCGCGGCGGGCGCTGGGTGTCATTGATTAGATCGGTTCGGTGGGAGACGCGCAACGTGCGAAGGGTTCGGGCGGGTTGCGGAGTCTCGTCGCCGCGCACCGCAGCGCCGCGCCCCCGGGCACCCCCCCCCCCCCCCGCTCCCCGTTTCGCGTTACTTATTTATTTATATGCATATATTCCCCCCCTCACGCCTCCCGCACGCCCCTTATTTGTTTATTTTGAAGGCATATTAACAAGCCTTCGTGTTGACGGGTAGGAAAGAAGGGGGTACGCGACACCCCTGCACTCTTCTAAAGCGCTGCGAGGGCTAAGACTTGGCTCCGCGGCACGATCCCCGAGTCCCCAGGGAGCTCGGCGCGCCCCCGCGCCGCCCCGGGGATGCATGGCGGGGCGGGGAAGACTTGTGAATGGGGACCCCCTCTGTTACTCTGGCCCTCGCGGTAGCCGCCCCGAACAGGGTCTCGCTGCCCGAGCAGGTCTCACCCTCGCGGAGGAGCGGGTCCTGAGTGCAGGGAGCAACACCCCTGCCCGAGGAGCCGCGGTGCGGAGGAGCGGGCGCGACGGTAACCCCGAGGTGCGGGGCTCGGGGCCGCAGCAGCCCCCTGTCCTGCCCTGCCCTGCCCTGCCCTGCCCTCCCCGCCTGGCGCGACACGGCGCCCGCCTCCGCCCTCGCCACGGCGGGAGGCTCTCGGCCGAGGGCGGCTGGCGCGAGGGGAGGACGGAGGCTGGAAAGGTGAGTGCTTGGATTACCGGAGCGCCGGTGTCGACCCGTGCGTGCCGAAATGAAGCTGCCATTTGTGAGCTGTGAGTGACGAACCTGTAAGTAGCATGCATCATTCAGGGGAAAAAGAAAAAAAAAGGGGAAAAAGAAAAAGAAAAAAAAAAAAAAAAAAGAAAAAAAAAAAATCAACTCTGGGGCAATTATAAAACGCTCCTGACAATTATTTTAAGAGCAGGTCTTAAAAGATGAAGTTAAGGAAACTGCTTTTTTGCCTTGCTCAATAGGATAACCTTCAGCCTTTTCTGAAGTTATGATGTCTATAAATATCAACTGACTTGGACAAAGTCTTACAAATTTATAAATTCTAATAAGTGTTCTTTCTAGACCCATCTTCCCGTCCTCAACACCTCATTGTAGCTTTGAAACAGATAGTTTGCTGTATGGAACGAGACTGCTAGTAACCATTATAAAACTAATGCTATGTTAAAATGCAATATATAAATAAACTATACATACATTAGTGGCAGCGTAAAATCACTCACAGACGTGCCAGCTTTCTGTGTGAGAGTGACAGACAGACGAATTAAAGGATATGTTTACAAAATGGGCTTTGCTTTCTGAATGAGGGCTTCAGATTGGCTGATGAAAATTGGCGTATTTGGCTAAGTCACTTACTTGGAGAAGTCCCCTATAGAAGCAGAACAGTTTTTAAAATGGAACAAACAGCAGAGTAAGCCCCTGAGCTATGAGAAGACCTTGTTTCACTGTAACTTGAATCCTGTGCTCTCCTCTCCTTATTCCTTCTCCTCTGCCAAACCTGCTGGATGTCCAGAGATTTTCTATGCAAGTTCTGCTAATTTGGGGAAAAAAAGGGTCATTGCAATTATGTAATGGCTCCCTCTAGCGTGCCAGAGATACTGCTGCATTTGGGGTATATGATCTGTGCTCGTTTGTGTGTCTGCCTAAGCATATGCACATCTGGTTTCCTTTCTGACAGAGCACGAGAATACCAGCAGGATAAACCAATAACTTCACTGTTACATAGTGGCATGTACTATGTAATATAGTTCTGACAATGTTTCTCATGGTTTACTTATGTTAAAAAAAAAAAAAAAAACAAACCCAAAATCAAGAGCTGTAAAACCCAAGATGAATTGTAACTTTTTGTTTGTTTGTTTTTAAGGAGGCTAGTGTAGCCTATCAATTTTTTATTTCTTTTTTTTTAATCTAGCCTCGTGAATGCCTTTCTTTTTTTAATATGACTCAGCATTACACAATAAATACTCTGACTCCACGATGAAGTCAATACATTTGAGGCCACTCTGCAGTTTGTAAAACAACTCCTCCAGACTCTGAATTAAGGATAAAACTATATAACCCTTTATTCAAGTAACGGGAGTCTTTGCTTGTAAAATCTGCCTTTTTTATCAAACATCTTGCAGCTTACAACATCCCATTGATACCAACGACATGCATGGAATACTTAGAGGAAAAATAAAATCTGAATCACTAGCACTAGATCCGTAAACCTACGACTGACTACCAGGTGAAGATCATAAGTTAAATGCTTACCCTTTGCCCAGCAAGTCACTGTGGGTTTTTAGTGTTCACTTCAAGAGAGCTACTTTTTAATACTCATCTTCAGGTTTGGCTGATTATTAGCAATTTCTGATGATTTATTGGAAATCGTGTCATCTTGACATCTTTTAAAACTGTGGCTCTTAAACTCAATAGAGACTTAGGTGCCTACCTGGAAAAAGCCAGGTAAAAAATTATGCCTGCATATGAATATATGCATCTGCCAGGTTGATCTTTGTTACATCAGACAGTTTATAACAACAAAAAGGCATTTATTGATTTTAATCCACCTGTGCAAGTAATGAATATTTTATTTGTTCGATGATTTTACAGTGTATCTGAAATACCTTTTCTGTCAAATATGTAGCACACACTACATATTTGATAGCTTGGGCTGGCATAATAATTTTCTGTACATTCGTCAGGAAATAGCTGTATTCTTCACACAGAAGAGTCAGAAATAGAATGTATAAAGGTAATGCCAATTAGTGCCAATAATACCTATATGCTGTGCCACATCACTGTGTATTGAATATATAATGTATATTTATTGGGGGAAAAAATGAAACAAAATAAACCCAAAATTTTAAAATGCTTATTAACAGCTAGGTGAGAAAGCTCTACCATGGAGAGTTTAATACACAGGCAAAATGCAGATCCTTAATAAAAGGAGGCTTACACTATCTGACATATCAAGAAAAACGCATGAAATACACTGTATAGAAGAAGCTCAACAAAGGAGCAAAGTCCAATATAATAGCCCTAACAATTACCTGTGCATGGAGGGGTTAAATTATGCTTTGGAAAATTGCTTTTTGATAATTGAAATGTTTATTTATTGGAATCTGTAGACTGACATCAACCAAAAAAAGAGATAGCAACAAGACACATCCCAAAAGCAACTTTTTTAAAAAATGCTGATTAATCATGAACATACTACAGCAGTATTCAGACTTTTTTTTGGGGAAATGTTCATAACAAAATCTAATGGTTTATTATTCTATCCTCAGCAAAGGCAGGCAAATCACTCTACTTTCAAAAAAAAAAAAAAAGGAAATAAATAAGAAATATCCTCAATCAGAGGTGTTGAAATGAAAATCTTCAGTCTCAGTGTGGATGGTACTTAAGTATAGCACAAAAATCTCAGAACAAATATCTCTAAACAAATAAAAGAAAATAGGAAGGCAAGGAAAAGATCAATACAGTTAAATGTCAAGGTTCAATATGTAAGTTATTTGAGCCTAAAATGTATCCTTGGAATAGCCCAAATCCAATCATCTTTAAAACAATGGGAAGAAGTAAAATTAGAAAAACCAAGGAGGGAATTTGAGGAATAAAGGTTCCATAAACAAGAGAAAGAGTTGCCTGTTAAAAAACAAACATATGCCTTACCAGTATGAGGAATCCACGACAGAACTGATGGGCCTACTTGTTGGACAACTATAAAAGAAAAATTATTGCAGAGGAATTAAATTTCTATACTCTAGTACTCATAGCAAATGAAGATGTTCCCTTAGGTTAACTTTTTTTAGTAACAAAGATAAGATGTGGGTGTGCATTGAGGTGTCAACAGAGAGATTCTTAAAGCATCTAACTAAATGGTAGTCATCAAGTGTTCTTACAGAATCTGAAAATGAAGTAAATGAACTGTTAAAAATATGCAGTCATTAAGATCAGTTACTGTGTATGAGGATTAAAAGGTACAAAATTTGTTTGTCTTTTAAAAGGACTGAAAGCATGATCAAAGCTTGAGGTATGGCAAACTTTACTTTTAGTACTATGAAAATTAGTTAAAATGACAATTAAAAATATATTGTAGCTAGAGAAATGTGAGAGAAATAATGTCCATAAACTCAATGAAATCAATAGAAACCTTTCCACTGATTTGATTCATCCCATAGTAACAAAGCAGCACAAGTTACATAGATTAAAAGGACATTTCTTCCGTTTATTACTACTTTTTCAAAGTAACAACAGAACAATAAATAAAAGTACTTCTGTCACTCTGTATGTAAGCAGTTTTATGTCAATTTAAATGTGAGTTGACACCAGCAAGACATGTAGAAGAGAGGATAGTTGCTGAGAAAAGGATCAATAAATAACAGTGCAGTAGGTAAAGGTAAAGGTAAGTGTCTGCAAATGATGTTAGTGGACTAATGGAGGGGCAGGAGCCAAGAAGAGAGTAAAATGGGAAAAGGGTGAGAAAAAAAAAAGTGGGACATAGGGCTATTTAAAAAGTCTTCAGGCAAAGGGAATTACCAAGAAGGAGATAAGCCTGAGATTGTCACTGAAACAATTGAGACTTATTTCTTCTACCTATCTGGGAAGTATTACATATACAGTTGTACCAGTGTCATTTTGGAAACAAACAAACACACACAAAGATTCATTAGGCTTACAGAAAGGTTGACATGTTAGGCCACAGATAAGTGGCCTAGGACTTGGATCCTCATGCCTCCTTTCAGGCATGTTATTTAATGATTGTTTAGCAGAGAATACAGGAACATGATTTTTTTTTCTTTTATTATGATAAAAGCAGGACACACTGAGATCAAACCCAGTATGTTTCAAGGAGACTGAGTAGAAGTTTTCCTAATGATTTAAAAAATTAAAGCAGTTTATTTAAGAGCAATTGAACTAATGAAAACTTTTTCTACAGGATGCATCTATTAATTTTCCCACTGCCACAACTACCAGCTTCCTCCTGTGTCTTCAGTGATGGTTACCCTGCAGATTTAAGTGGCTGGCTGAGAGGGACGTGCTGCTGGAACAGGTAGCAGCTGCCTGGAAAGGTACAACAGTTACTTTTCCTTCTCTCTGTCAGGATATCAATTTATCTCCCATACATACCCACCAACTGGAATTAATTTTAAACTACTATCACCTTTTGAAATGTCTATCCGACTTACAAATTTTATTGAAATTTACCAGTAGATCACAAAGTTACTGGGCAGAATGATGGAGACACAGAGAGACATCCAAGTAATGGTCAAGCGCGCTGTTTGTTTACTTACATAGACTCCTTTAAAAAAACTTAGAATATTAAAAATTGAAACATTTTAACCATTTTATTATAACATGATGCTAATCCTGGGTGTAAGATACGGCACAGTAATATAATCATATGATATGACTTGTCATGTTGTCATAATGCATACAGAGATACTACCAGTGAGATAGGAATATACTGTGTAACTAGAGACATTAGATTTTGTAACACAGATTAGAAAATATTTGCATTTTCCAGTAAAGGATATTCTCTGAAGCATTTAGAAACTTTTCTGTAGCAAATATTTTATAGATTTTTCTTAAATCTGTCAATTTTTGTTTTCATGGTAAATTGCATTAAAACCTATAAAGATCAGCAATATGTTTGTTTCACTGATTAATGAAGTACTTTACTGATGTAAATCTGTGGTTTTTTGTGAATTATTTGTAATAAGTTTGTTAGAGATTAGACCACATACACCCTTTATTATTATAATTATTTAAATGTTTAGAAATCTATAAACATCATTAAAATTTATTAAATACTTGCTTTCGTAATGGTGTTTATTTTGTCTGCAGTTATTTTAGGTTAATATCTCCTATGTTCTTTAAAGATTATGTGACAGGCCAGGACAGATGTTTGTCTTCTTGTTCCCCTCTGGGTTAGACGGGACTCTGGAAAGGGGGGAGACTGTGCTTTCCCTGAGAATGCGCAAGTGAAGAAATTTTTTGAAGTGAAGGATAAAAACAGAGAAAGAGAAAGGGGAAAAAAAAAAAAAAAAAAGACAAAGAATGAGCAGAAACTCTGGAAAATGCTGAAAAAATCCCAGGGAACAGAACTGATATTCAAATTTCAGAGGGGAAGAAAAGAAAATGTTCTCTTGGGTTTGGGGACTGCATAATCCTCTGAAAAACTGCAAAGCTGCTGGACTGAGACCATATGTGGGCAAGCAGACCTGTCATCTCACTACAGCATGAGCCAGGGGATGGTTATCTGCACCTTTTCTGTTCTGTCTCAGTTTGGATGTTTTATGAAGCTTTGTTTTGTAGCAAAATCTGATCTTTGGGGTTCAAAACATTTCTGGGAGCTGTTAGTGCTCATTTTGAGAAAAAGGTAGAAGCAGATCTAGCTTAAAGAGCTAGCTAAGTGACACTGTGCAGATAGAAGTACTGGTAGAGTATTGATAGAGGACTAAGTTGGAGAAACCAAAATTAAAGTAACATTTCAAGAAGAACATATCTGATGATATGAAAGGTCAGGAAAGTCAAAGAAAATGGGGGCCCTGATGAAGGTCTTGACAAATGTGTTTAATGAGAGCAGTCCAAGGGTAAAGGCATGTACTACATGGAACTGTAAGAAAGATGCTCTACCAAGTAGACCTTAAGGTTATGCTCCGTGAGGTTAGGTATGGAATGAATGTTTTTCCTTTTTTTCATGAAAAAAACTAGAAAACAGAAAGATAAAACAAACAAGATTACTGACTGAACAGAGTGTGAGGAAGCTGCTAGATATTTCTCATGTTTCTTATGCAGGAATGTCCATAATAATATTAAGATAATACAACAATATTATTAATAATAATAATTAATAATTTGGAGTTTACCAAAACCTTTATACAGTGTGTCATGGGACCTCTTTCAAGAAGAAAATACCTACACCTTCTAAGTTACACTATTACTAAGAGTAGGCTGACAAGTTGAATCTTTAGCTAACACAGCTGAGCTCAAAATTTTTTAAACAGAACATCAGAGGCTTTGCACAGTTCACACCCTCAAGCTGCTGTAAGTTTGAGTCACTTATTCAAAACCTTTTCCCAAATTTTAAGCATCAGGGTATTGTTTCATATGGACTGGTGTGTTTTTATTGTTTGCTATCTTCTAGTATTTCAGTATTACAATTGTTTCAGAGCTAATATTTATTATCAGTAGCCAAGGAGTTATGGTAGAGTTCAATGCATCACTTTTTCCTCTCAAAGCACTACTTAGAAGTTGAAGACTGTAGCATCAGTCAGACAGATCAGCAGTTTGCTTGTGAAGGTGTCACTGTTCAGCCCAAATTTGAGGCTGTACTGTAGCTGTTGCTTTATCACCTAATAACCCCTCCCCATACAGGAAAGGGGATTGGGAAAACGAGAGGAGACCTTGAAAATGGATTTAATGAAACAGCAAAACTAATATTCATGCTAATGCCTATATAAAGTACACAAACTTATACTCAGCCAGGTGAATGTATGGTGGTAACAATAAATGGGAAAGCATCCCTCAGGAGCAGAACAATAAGTGATCCCCTTAAGGGCTCGCAGAGGTAGAAGCAGAAGGAACCTCCAATCTCAGAAAACTTTCCCCTTTATACTGAGTATAATATTTATGGTATGGGATACACCTGTTAGCCGGCTCAGGTCAGTGCCTTGGCTTTTGAGCTTCACAGCTTAAGCTCCCGGCTGACTCAAAACCCCAAACAAACTGCACACCATGGCTGGTCTGTGATTCTATCCCAGAGAAACCAGGACAGAAGGCAAAACCACTGTCTTTGTGGAAATTAAGAGCTAGTGCTGTCACCTGCAAGTAGTGGTAGGAAGCAGAGGACTGAGAAAGACTCCAAAATAATTTAGATGTAAAATGTTATGTCTTCCTGAGCAACAGAAATTCACCTCTGCTGGTATTCTTACAGTTACTCCCCAGGTGGGATGAAGATATCATGGTCTTTGAAACTTTTGTTTTCCGCGTGCAGTTTCCTGAAGAGAATAAGCCTGAACCATAATTTTGAAATAATCTGTGTATATACATTTGTAGGACATAAGTTACTACTGGAAACAAAATCAAAAATAACAACAGAAAAAGGAATTAAGCCAGCTTTCTTATTGTGAGCTATTTCCATATTTCTGTTATTTTATTTTTTCTAAGTTAGCATTTTGTGCCCTCTGACAAAACTGCATACTCTCCCTAGGGTTTATGAAATTTCTTATACATTGCATACCAACGATTCTACAAGCTATATTTGCCTGTTAGGCAACCCTTTTGTTTCCAAAGTATTCACTTATTCAGTTATGCAGTTAGTAACTCTACTTCAAACATGACTGATTGCAACACTGTAAACAATCCTGTTGCTAAATTTTGCAAAGAAATGGAATCCCATTTACTTTCTGCTAGCTGAAATTTCATATGATTTGAAAGAAAGAATGAAAGGAAAAAAACAAAACAAACCAAAACAAAAAAAACCCAAACATGTAATGAAACTGTCTCTATTCTTCTCCCTAGAAGTCCAGGGACACAACTAGGAATAAATAATGATAATAAAAAAAATCTGTTGAGTCAAGTGTCATATTTGTATAGTTGCCTCTTTAAAAGGAAGCAACTTCTATAGACTTTCTGTAGGTGAAAACCTTTCTTCACTACTTTATGCATCTATTTGAAACCAACCATTCAGTTTTGTTCCTGCTAGCCCTTTTCATTTGTATACTCCTGTGTGAGCTCCAACATAAACAAGACTCGTAAACAGCAGACTATAGCTAAGCTTTCAAAATGTTATGTGTCATTTTACCCACATATCTGTCAAGTAAAAGGTTAGAATCTTCACTTTTTAAAGAAAAACATACCAATTAGCAGCAAGGCGAGGTTGTCTAAAGCATGAGGTTTTCAAAGTTTGACACGACTGTAGATGCAACACAATCCATTTGTTTGTATGAAGCTCCCTTTTATCTTCTGATGGCAGGTGAGGGTCCACGGAAGGTTCTACTTCTGATGAATTTGCAAGTGCTCACAGGAATTACAAGATGAGGTTCTTTGCCTGATCTGTCCAGTATAGTTGCAACTGGATAATGGGGTAACAGATGATTGCTTCACCTTGTTTACTCACCAAAGTGAGGCCTCAGTACTGGTTTTCATGGCTTAATCACCAAATAGGGTTATCAAATGCTTTTATCCCCAGTGTGCAGAAAAATAAGGGAGAATTCAGGGCTTGCTTCCTGATATGGGGTAGTGGGACTGCAGGTTACACTGGAAGCGGGAGAGTGATGACAGTAGCCTGTGCAGGGCCACTGGTCCCTGTCCTCATGGAGCATTGGCAGCTGGTGCTTAGGGACATGCAGCGCTTTGGCTTCATCCCCTCAACACGCTGGCCATCTGAGATAAGCTGACCTGACAGTTGGCTGCCAGTACAGAGCAGTAGGAGTTTGCACCCCCTTTAGAGCCTGGGGCAATCAAAAGAGGAAATTATGTTTCTAAAACTCATAATTCCCTTCTCCACTTGCTCCTCGGATGGTGCTGCTATGAACCACCCTTTCTGCAGGCAAACTGTTGTCTTACAGCCTTGTCATAAGTGTTTAGTCAGAATCCAGTGCTATAAACCACCCAGAATGGAATGTAACAACCAAGCTGCAAAACTAATGTTTAAGAACTCCTATAACCCGCTGCAAAACCAAATCCCAAAATTAAAATATGAAATACTGTATCCTTGAGACCACTAAAAATGCTTAGTGCATTTATCTGTCTTTATGAAAGATATTATAAAGAGGCTTAATTTAAAAAAAAAAAAAAAATTGCAGTGTCCATGTCCTGAAAATTAGGTCAAGTCATCCTGTTATTGGGTACCTAAGATCACTTGTTACTCTGAAAACCTTTTTTTTTTTTTTTTTAATAAAAGCACATATTGTTGAATTACATATGTAAAAAATAGAGAAAGAAAGAGAAAAAAAAAAAAAAAAAATCCATGCATTCATAAATCCTAATAAGTATTTCTGTTGTTACGTTTTACCTCTTAGGTACCAAAATAGTTTTTAGTTTTATATAGGAAAGTTTATTCATGGCTGCTGCCCAGAGGAATTTGTGGTGTCAATAAATTAACAGAAATTAATCACTACAATTTTTTTTGTTTTATTATATCTTAAATTGTTAACAGAATTAACACCTTTACATACACCTAGAGATAACATCTGAATTGCAAATAAATCACTATGAAAGATATGTTTCAGGCAGTTTTTATTTAATGTGCAGTCATTAAGTATTTAAGTGGCTAACTTCTGCCATTTGCCTGTTCCACTAAATGTGTCCACTGTAGTGTGTAAAGGGGAGTGCACTACATTAAGATGGGTAATATTTTAAATTAAGATTTGGTTTACACTACAGGTGTTTAATTTGATTCTAATGAGTCAGTTATGTTAATAAAACAGGATAGTTATTTTAAATATATTTATTCGGATGCAGGGAATATATAATTTATTTTTATTCTTTTTTTTACTCCTGTATCTCTTTATAACTAGTTTCTGTTTAATGTATAGTAACTCCTATTAAACGTAAATTAAATGCTTTTTGGAGGATTACTATTTAAAATTTTGATGAAGAAGTAAAATTTACTTTTTAATTAACTACTTATTTTACATGCCAAATTAAGGGTATGTAAACATCTCTGGGGCACAATAGCATGACATTTTGTTGTGGTGAAAGGTCAGCATCAGTTACATCCTCGTTTCTGTAATGGTGAGGCCATACACCCTCATTGCACAGGGGACTGGCTGACAGGGTGCTGCAATGCAACTCCTCCATAATGCTGCCTGCCACCTGGCGTGTGAGAGCACATATTAAAAAGACTGAGTCCTTCATGAACACTGTGGTTGAGAATTTTACTTTCTTGTCCCAGTAGAGTAGTTTGCTGTAAGTATAGTTTATCTGGAGAAGGGCCTGACACCTTTGGTGGTCACACCTGATTCAGTGGAATGAAATCCCACAACAGTGACGCATTTTAGACCTCAGTAAGTTTCTGCTTGAATTGCAAGGCTTTCCTCTTTACTTAGTTTGCTTTAATAGAAATTACAAAAAAAAAAATTATAGGTAGGTAACTTTAATATATTAAGCTGAAACAGATCACACTTTTCTCTTTGAAGCAAGTATGGCAGAACAAAATTAAAATAGATCAATTTTTACTGATTGGTACACTAATATCAGATGTTCCTATGATACAGTGATGAATGTCTATCAAAATCCTGTATATTGGAGAAGAGAAGACCACATATGACCAAAAGAAAGATAAAATCATTGTTAATATGTGGTGTCAGGGACCTAAGCTGTATGAAATATATTAGGTCACCAAAAAGTCTGAATTCAGTCATTATTGAGCTCTTATTGCAAGACATAATCATATAGAAAAATGCTGAAAAAGTGCATTTTAAATTGCTTTGCTATTTTCTTCTCTAAGAGAAAGTGGCGTTCCTGATCATTGTCTCTGATCTTTAAAGGCTGTAGTCATGTTAGTATAGCATTCACTTCTTCAGCAGACGTAAATTGTCCCTACGGTATTATGGCTGTAATCCTGACTCTGCTCTCTTCAAGAATCTTCACCAAGTAGTTACTTGCTGAGTGTTCCTACTAAAGGCTCATCAAAGCACAGCCAGATTTAAGCCTTCAACTACATGATCATCTTGTTATCATTTGGTCTGTGTGATGCAAAAATCAAAGTCACCAAGCAACTGAAGTTATAGAGAAACACAATTAATTAACAATCTTCAAATTACAGTTGTTTTCAGGTGGTTTATTTCTTTAGAGTTTTTTTTTTAATCAATGACTGAGGAGAATTCTTAATTCTAGTTTCTAACTGTTCTTAAGAGTTTCATATAGCAAATTCTTTTGTTTACAGACTTTATGGGAAAGACTTCACAAACAGGGGCCATTCTTTTTTCTCTTGTATTAAACGGTAACTGTCTCAAACAACTGCCTACAGTGCCCTGAGAATTGGGCCCAAACTTCTCTAAAGCCACTTACAGTGGCAGTAAGTGCATAAAACAAATAATTTAAAAAATACAGAGTACATTCACAGGAGGATTTTGAAAGACTTCAGAGAGACCAAATTGTTGTCTGTGCTGTCAAACTCAGAGAGTTTAAAATAAGAAAATATATAAAGTTACAGCTGGCAGACATAAGCAATGCATCACCAATACATATCAAGGCCATTGGTATCTTGGGGTCCATCAAGAAGAGTGTGGCTAGCAGGTTATCCTGCCAAGGATACTTATGAAGGTGGGTTCTCCTCCCCCTCTGTTCTGCCCTGGTGAGGCCACATACGGAGTACTATAGCCAGTCCTGGGCTTCCCAGTTCAAGAGAGACAGGGAACTACTGGAGAGAGTCCAGCAGAGGGCAATGAAGATGATTAGGAGACTGGAACATCTCTCTTATGTGTAAAGGCTGAGAGACCTGGGTCTGTTTAGCCTGGAGAAGACTGAGAATGGATCTTATAATTGCTTGTCAATCTAAAGGGTGGGTTTCAGGAGGATGGGGCCAGTCTCTTTTCAGTGGTGCCTAGTGAGAGGACAAAGGTCAATGGACACAAATTGGAACATAGGAAATTCCACCTAAACATAAGGAGAAACTTACTTTGACAGTGATAGAACACAGGGATAGGTTGCCCTGAGAGGTTGTGGAGTCTCCTCCTCTGGAAACTGTCAAAACCTGCCTTGATACATTCCTATGCAACCTGATCTAAGTGAACTTGCTTTAACAGGGGGTTTGGGCTTGATTGTATCCAGAGGTCCCTTCCAACCTCTACCACTCTCTGATTCTGTGAACACTAAATATCCACATACACAAAGTGTATAGCCTCTACTAAGAAACTAAAGTTCGTTTGTAGATTAACATTTAATCTCTTTATTCTGTTTGCTAAAAGCATTATTTTTCAGATTACTCTGATCTGAAGCTGTGGATGCTCTCTGGAAGATTCTAATACACTTGTTCTCCTTCCAATCAGTGGGCTAAAAAGAAAAATGGTGATAGTTAGAGTTCACATCTGATCACATAAAAGGAACAAAAATGGTTAATGAACAGAATTAGGCAAATACTAATACTTTGGTGGACTTTCTGTTTTCTATGACTGGCATGAATTTAAAATGATAAAATCACGTCATGGTTGGCTATACCATTACCAAAGCCTAACTCTTACCCTACTGAACAGAGGAATAAATTGTCATTGAGTTTAACAGCCCCTCTTTGGTATTAGGCATCTTTATGCAATTATTTAGGAAGAAAAACGTTATAAAATCCTGTGCTTTTTCCCTTCTGTGAGGTAAATAACAGGTGTCAAGACTAACAGTAATTCAGGTAACATTTCTAATGTATTAGGACAATTATTTAGATTATTGACCTGCAGAATAAACAAGTATTGAGGTTTTGTCATCCTTTCTAAATGCCACAGCACTGAAAATCACACAGGGACAAAATTGGAATGTTAAATGGAAAGATGCTGTGTTCCACAAAAACAAGGAAACCGAGACCCATAAGCTAAAAGCCATTGATGACTATCGGCAGATGCAAAACAAAGGCATATAGCTCTTCTCTTCTTTTCTTTCTTTCTTTCTTTCTTTCTTTCTTTCTTTCTTTCTTTCTTT
>JANVCC010000021.1:36868279-36901803 GCA_025345505.1 Todiramphus chloris collaris
TCTTTCTTTCTTTCTTTCTTTCTTTCTTTCTTTCTTTCTTTCTTTCTCTCTCTCTTTCTCTCTCTCTCTCTTTCTCTCTCTCTTTCTCTCTTTTTTTTCTTTCTTTCTTAGTAAAAATATCAGAATCTGTTTACATCATTGCTTTTGTCCATACAACATATTCTGCAAAAACATAAATGAGAACTTGCTTCCAATTACACATTGTTTATTTGTAGTTAAATAAAGAGCTTTGAGTAATTTGCATTGTATAAATGTGTTCAGTTTATTAGAAAGAAAAGTCTAGGAGACACATAGCCAGATTTAAACATGTAGAATTATCTTCATCCTTCTGAAATCAGGTAGATTTTGTCATTGATTACCATGGTAGACAAAGTACACACTGTGATACTGAAAATAGGGTTTTTTAATCTTAATATAGTTAAACACAACAATGATTTAGTTTGCAATCAATAATTTATGGGATTTCTACCATGTCAGCCAGAGTAAAACTATACCAGAAAAAGTAATGTAAATTACTTGAAATTATGTATGTAAATATACTTTGCTGCCACACTGAAATATTGCTCTGATTTGATTCAGATATATGCTGAAAAAAGAAGTCTGTTTCAGTGGATTTTGATTTTTTTTTTTTTTTCTTGATGTTTTCAAATAAGACACCTTCAATAAAAATAGTCACTTACTCATTATCAACACTGACTCACTAGCACCACAAAGTGGAGTAGAGTCTCTGGTACATTTTTACGGGAGTAATGCAATCACACCTGACATTAACAGGTGTGATCAAATTTAACAATCTGTGTTTTAATTATCGATGTCAATATTTCTAGCATTGTTGCTGTATTTCAAATAAAGAATAATAAACAAACTTCTATCTACATTGTTAGAGTAAATAGATTAAGAGTTGGCATGCATTATAGTCTACATCTCCAGATGTGTGAAGCACTGTCACAAATAGTGTGAAAGTTTGTTTGAATTTAGGTAGTTAGTGACCAGCATAATATGTTTGGCCCTCAAGCAGGTTAATTTATATATCACTTTATGATGACACATTTTTATCTCTTTTTCTGTTTCAATTACTTTGATAAATTGGGGAGGTGGATTGTTTTCCCACAGTAGCATCAGATACAGACATTTTTAGTGGATGCAGTTGAAGAAGCATATTGCTAATTAATCACGTGAATTACACATCAAGATGAAAACCTTGTGTGGACAGGCTTTATTATTATTTTTTTTTTCTGTTTGTTCTTTTCATAGCTAAGCTAAAAGAAATGGATCACATATACCACATTTGCTTTAGAAAGTATTACTGATTTGCTGCTTCAAGTTTTTGTTTCCATTTCCCACTTGCTTCTGTCAATAAAACTGAAAGCAGTTGCCCTTAGATGCTTCTGATATTATAATATCATCAGCAGTAAAGATTTACAGACATTAATTTAAGTGACAATAGATTATAGAATCTCATTGCCTAATAGCTGAATTATGGGAAAGATTTGTATGATAAACAAGCTGAAATGCCCCTTGCCTGAGGGAACTGTTTCCCAACTTTTTTTTTTCCTCTTCTCCTCTTCTTTATCTTCTCTCTTCTCTTCTCTTCTCTTCTCTTCTCTTCTCTTCTCTTCTCTTCTCTTCTCTTCTCTTCTCTTCTCTTCTCTTCTCTTCTCTTCTCTTGAGAAGAGACATCAAACTACTGCCATAACTTTTTCCCCACCATTTTAAATTTGTATAAGCCTTGCCTATGATTTCTTTGCATGATGTACTTTCCTCTTTATAGTTTTACAGACAGAGGTGTACTTGCCTTTTTGCAGTAGAAGCTGTTTTAGTAAAAGGCAGCATCTTTATTTCAGAATTAACTATAGCTCAGGCCTCTTTTGAGAAAGTCACAGAACTTACATCATGCTGTCAGGGGTCTTGTTTTAATGAGACTCAAAAGTATACTTTGTTCCAAGATAAAGTCCAAGCTGTGGTTTAAATATGTATCAGCTGGTTGTGGTCAACCTTCAAAGGAAAGGCAACCTGGTGAGGGAATCAAATTTGTCAAGTGTATCTGACTCACACATAGTAACCACTATTCCTTTTCCTTTACTTGAGTATAAATCTGGAGGAAAAGAGAATAGGAGACATTTCTGTTGTTTACTAACTCCAAATATATTGAAATGCTACTCTATTGTTATGTTTATAAAATAAAGTGCTGTTTATTTACAGTGTGCTCCAAGATAACAAAGTAAATTTCATAATTATTATTTCTTCAACATCATAGTTATATCTGCGATTTCACAAATGCCTCGTATTTTCAAAAAGCAAGACTGTCTCCTTAAAGCACTCATAACCAGATTTACACAGAATGCATAAAGAGACCTGAAAGGGGAAAGTGAGGTTTGTTGGCGTGATAGAGCAGAGAGGATATTTTAGGCACTGAAAACAGTTTTGGGAATAGAAATAGGAAGTCATGCATGAGATATGGATACACACAGTAGGCAGGATTGTATCTGAGCCAGGAAAGAGTAAGGACTCAGTCCATTGATAGGTTAAGGGAGACTCTTGTAAAGCCTTGAAATTGCAGAGAAGAAATTTGACCTTGTAGTTTAATGAGTCAGAAAACCACCTGAGGGACTGAGACATGGTTTGACATGATCAGAGTGGTGAACAAGAAAGATAACCTTGGCCGCAGTGTTTGGAGTGGACCGGATGAGAGAGATTAGAAGGAAGAAGGTTACAGTAGCTAAGAGGTCATAGCAGGTGAGAGATAATGAAGGCATGAATCAGGGAGGGAAAAAAGGATGAATAACTGAAGATACTGTAGATGGAGAAAAGATATGATTTGTCCAAGAAGCCCAGATCTGGACATTTGAAAGTCAATGTTTATGTTAAAAAAAAAAATTATTGAAGGTTTTTGCTGTGGTTATTTACTATTCTGTTGTTGTATTGCAGCCAACTTGCTGTAGTAAAAGTCACAAAGCTATCTATATTATCTATAATTTTATCTGTCCCTACACATTCACATATACTGCTAAATAGCTACTTTTATATTTTGACTGTAGAGCAGCAATATGGAAATGAAGTGACACAGGTTTATTTTGCTGACTCTAACACTGATTGGCCCTGTGATTTTGGACAGGCTATTTCTGTTTGCTGTGCTACGACTTCTTCATCTGTAAAACAATAAATCAGTTCTTCTCTTTGTATGTTTATAGACAAAAAAGGATAGATAATATTCAGTGGACTTGGAATTCTCTGTGGAGCTCTTTTAGAAGATGCCCCTGACCAATCCCACATGGACACCTTCACAAATACCACTGGGTGTGATGGTCTCTTTATAGTGGCAGTGTACCAGTTGCAGATACTGAGGTGGGTACAGATGTGTTTGGGATTGCAAGAAAGTTGAAAATGTCTGTGTCCAAGTAGGTAGCGTTGACTGAATGTGAGGGCTCAGCTGTATCTGAAGCCATCATAACCAAAAAATATTTGCAGGCATACTTCACCTAACAGTTGGCTTGGGGGATTATGTGTGACTTTGAAACATATATTATCAAGACAGTGTTGGTATTCTTCCCTGAGATTGCTTCATTTAACATGCCAAAGGACTTTTTAAATTATTGTTAAAATAAGACTGAAAGGACACAAAATACTTGTTGGGAATTCCGGCCAGGAGTACCAATATATGTCAAATCCTAGAAAAACTGCAAACAACAAATGATCAGAGAGTCGTAGAATGTTTCAGATTGGAAGGGACCTTTAAAGGTCATCTAGTCTGACTTTCCTGCAATAAGCAGGGATATCTTCAATTAGATCGAGTTGCTCAGAGCCCTGTCCAGTCTGACTTCAAATTTCTCCAGGGATAGAGCATCTACCACCTCTCTGGGTAACCTGTGCCAGTGTTTCACCACCCTCCTTGTAAAAAATGTCTTCCTTATATCTAGTCTGAATCTATTTTAGCATAAACACATTACCCCTTGTCCTATTGCAACAGGCCCTTCTAAAAAGTCTGTCCCCATCTTTCTTATAGCCCCCCTTCGAGCACTGAAAGGCTGAAATAAGGTTTTCCCAGACCCTTCTCTTCTCCAGGCTGAACAACCCAAACTCTCATCCCTTCTTCATAGGAGAGGTGTTTTAGCCCTCTGACCATTTTTGTGGCCCTCCTCTGGACCTGCTCCAAAAGGTCCATGTCTTTCCTGTGCTGAGGACTCCAGAGCTGGACACAATACTCCAGGTGAGGTTTTATGAGAGCAGAGTAAAGTGGCAGAACCACCTCCCTCAACCTTCTTTTGATGCGGACCAGTATATGGTTGTCTTTCTGAGCTGCAAGTGTATATTGCTGGCTCATGTCTGTCTTTTCATCCAACAGCACCCTTAAGTCCTCCTCTGCAGGGAAATCCATTAAATCATGCTGTAGAAGAAAAGAAATCTAGGTGGTAGATTAGCCATAAGCCTAGGAAGCAAGAGCACCTCATCAGTAAACACAGACATAATAGTGACAATCATTTTCTAAATCACAGTTTAACTCTGAACTGATGAGTAAAAAATAAAAAGGACGAAAGCTGTTAAGGGATATTCTTTCCTCTGAGACATTTTTGCCTTAACAGTCTTCTTTATACTCCTAGTGGTGAAGCTAAGATCCCAAGAGGATGAAGAAGGGAGGGGAGGTCCTTCACTGTAGAGCCGAAGGTGGTTATAACTGCCGGTTTTTCCCTGGCTGAAATTCTAAATTAGTCACAATTCCTGTGGAGTTATTTTCAGTGGCTGATTCCTCCTGCTTTAATTCCTGTAAGATATGGGTATAGAAAGCTGTTTGGAATGGCTGCTGTGTAGATTAGTCAATAATTAGGAAAAAATGAATATCGGAGCTTAATAGCATTTAAAGATTAATTGCATATTAAAAGAATGGACCAAAAAATAGTATGTTTTTTGTTTACTGTGGGAAAGCATGTAGTTGAAAAACAATGGAATATTTTTCATAGAGAGCAGAAAATTCTTAGAGGGATAAGTTCAGGAAGAGATCTTCCCTGTGTAGAAAAGTAATACATAATACAGTAAAAACCCTGTTGAATATTTAATATACACTTTTTAACTTTCTAAATTAAATTGTTGCCATTTGCTGCTGAGACAATTAGCAGGTGTCAGTTAGAAGACACAATAGATTATGTACCCAATTACTTTCTCTTTTCAGACAACAGTTTGCAGTCACAAGAATGTGTGAGGAGGTTTAATCAAAGATTAGAACTTTTTAATTAAATAGGGCCGTATGTGACTAGTCATTTGACATTAATTACTGTTTTAGTTGGATTCCTTTTGATTTGTAAAAGGCCCTGAGCACTGCAAAAATTATGTCACATCATGGAAACTGCTGATTATTAAAACAAAAAGTTTTCTTCATCAGCCCATCACCCTCCTGCAAAGGAAACATAATTTCAAAATGAAAGGACTGCCTTAGAGAAGGATACCAGTGAGTTTTAAAAGCAAAATAGCAGATGGTACTTCAACTGACTCCCTTAGAAGGGACAGTCTGAAAGCACTTAATTGTAATGATTGATAAGGTCTTCTGTCAATGCTCAGAAAAACTTTCAAGGGGCTAAACATCTGGCATGAGGTTCATTTGGAGTTTTAACTAGTTGACTACCCTTTGGGGTGTCTTAAAGCTAACTAGCATCACTGATATTAATAGAGGACATCGATCAAAATGAACACTGTAGCAGAAACTGATCTGAGAGTTCAAGTAATATTTTAATTTGTCGGCCTACAGAGAGGAGGATAAATGTTAACACTGTCCTTGTGTGATAGCTTTAAATTCAAGTCCAATGGTGGTGTCAGTTTTTGCAAGTCATTCTTTAGTGAGTTTTGCTTTTTCGTTCAGTCCACTTATTCAGAGTTAAGTTGGAACAGTGGCAATGAAAATCCTTATCTGAATAGCCTGCAGAAAGGAAAGGGGGGGAAAAAAAAAAAAAAAAAAAAAAAGAGAAAGAGAAAAAGGGGGAAGGTATAATTCTTAGTTCATGTAAAGACTAGGGGTGAACTTCACACAAACACACACTCACAGTCATTGTGCCTTTTGTGGTGAAATTTTAGGAGATTTTTGTGGGGGGATATGTCTGTCTGAAGGTGAATTAAGAAAGCAAAATCTGTCTCTAACCTGCAGCACTACAGTACAGTTTCTGCACATGGGGTTTGGGTTCATGTACCTTCAGCTCCTTCCTTCGCCTACTGAAATGGTGCTCCATGCCAAGCTACTGGGTCTACCATAGAGCTTGTTCCTGTGGGTCATGGGATACCTGACACTGAGGGTGGGCAAGGAATATCTTATGGAGAAAGTTTGGAAATTTTTGAACTAGTAATAGTTAGATTGCCAGCAATGCTGAATACAAATCTGGACTCTGTCCCTGTTTTACCACAGACGAATCATACTAGTAAGATTAAATTAGCAAAACAATTAAAACCTTGTTTCGTACCCCAAATAAACAAAGCAGACTGTATTAAGTGTCTTTTGTGTGCAGAAGTATTGACATGGTAGGAAGAAATAATATTACTTGTAACTAGCTAATCTCTACAAACTAATACCTGATTTAAATGCAAGTCAGCTGCTCCAGGCCATCAGCACAGGAGGTTAATCTGCAGTTTGAATAGCAGTTAAACAGAGTAAAGTTACCTGATGGAAAATTGAAGTCTGGTTTGTAACCTGGACTGAAACTCAACAAAACTGAGTTCATTTCTGTGACAGTCTTCCTATATGACTGTGAAAAAAAGTCATTCAATTTCTCTGTAATTCAATTTCCTAACTATAGAAAGATACTTCACTTTCTACTTCACTTACTAGACAATAAGACTTTGAAAAGAAAAGATGTCTGTTACCAGCATTGGTGCAGTGTCTGGAACAAACAGGTGCTCCTAAATACTCCTGTTATTTCTAGCATAAACTGTATTTATACCTATTTTTCTATTTTAGCTTCCAGCCTGCTACAGTCTGAAAATCACTATGGAAACTGTGTTAGTAAATGTGGTATTTAGCAACCAGTCTTCATACCGTGTCTAGGTTAAATCTTTTCCTAAAAAGATCTACGTCACAGTGTATTTCCTGTAGGATTGCAGCATCTCCTGAAATGGATGAAGTGTTCACTCCATCCAGATAAAAAGTTTCCATTTAAATTGAAAAACTACCAATTGTGTATGAAGACAAGCATTGTAGGAAACTTTAGTTCTAGAATGAATGCAAAAAGGTATACTTTATTATTAAAGAGGTATTGTTTTTCAAGGAAAAAAAAACCCCAAACACTGAGGAGAAACACAAAATTATCATAGCATTTTGTATTCACTGCATCAGTTATTTCCCAAAGAAAGCCTATCAGTTAAAATGATGAATTTTAACCTTTACTGATTCTTCTAGAGAACATTCAATTTATATTCTTCCAGCACTTTGCTACTTGTTCACCATACTGATGCAAAATTATTGTTTTTGTAATATTTATCTAGTTTTCAAGGACATATTCCACTTTTTTTTTTTTTTTTTTAAATCTAAATCCTCTACTATAAGATAAAAATGAAGCAAAAAGGTAACATGGTACAGTAATATACTTTAATACATTAATATTTAAATACAGTTTTATAGTGCATACAAGTCTGGTGATCAATAGAAAATACAAAGGTCACGTTATCACAGAGTACAAAACTTTAATAAGAGATGAATACCAATGAATAAACATTTCTGCATAGAATCTTTTATACTGAAATTCAGTAATACCCATATAAACTCAATGGCTTCAATCTTCCTTTATGAAACCAATCTTCTAAGTGGTTTTGGCAGTACTAAAATTGGAAAAAAATAACCAACCAACCAACCAAAAAAAACCAAACCAGTTTAACTATAGGTTCAAATCTGAGCTTTGCTTAATTTGTATCTCAAACAATTTCTGTAGCTATGATGTGAATTTTTCTTTAGGCACTCAAGGCATCTAGGCATCATTCTTAAGAGAGTAGCAGTGTTAGAAATGAGTATTGCAGCCTTTGACTACGGCTGCAGTTTTGCAGATTTAGATGCTATCCTTACTCTGCAGTGTGAGTGTGGTAAGGGTGTGCTGAGCTGGTAGGCCTGGGATGCCAGCAGGCTGAGAAGGAAATGGTAAATAAGAATGCCATGAGGAAATGGGATGACCTAGTTTGTTTTTTTTTTTGCCTGCTGTAAAGATCTCTTTCTTAGAGTAAGGCTCACAACTGTAAATGCTTCAGATAATTGTCTTTCTTTTTTTTTCTTTTTTTATTATTTTTTTTTAATTTCTTTTAATTCACTGATCAAAATTATGTTTATATTCCTTCAAAATGATTTGTCTATGTGGATTCTGTCTGTAGGAGAGTTTGGACCTTTTCTAAAGAGCATCTGAACAAACATAGAGATAGGAAGTTCTGGGGATTGCTAAGAGTGAGAGGAGTAGGAAGGCTCTGCAGAGAGATCTGGACAGGTTGGATCAGCGGGCTAAGGCCAGTTTTATGAGGTTTCACAAGGCCAAGTGCCAGGTCTAGCATTTTGGTCACAACACCAGGAAAAGCTATAGGATGGGGGAACTGCGTCTGGAAATCTGCCCATCAGAAAAGGACCTGGGGTTGCTGGTTAACACTTAGCTGAACATGAGCCAGCAGTGTGCCCAGGTGGCCAAGAAGGCAAATGGCATCCTGGTCTGCATCAGAAATAGTGTGGTCAACAGAATTAGGGAAGTGATCGTGCCCCTGTACTCAGCACTAGTGAGGCCACATCGCGAGAACTGTGTTCAGTTCTTGGTGCTGAATGACAAGAAAGACATTTAGTTGCTGGAGTGAGTTCAGAGAAGGGCAACCAAGCTGGTGAAGGGTCTGGAGAACAAGTCCTATGAGAAGAGGCTGAGGAAATTGGGATTGTTTATTTTGGAGAAGAGAAGGCTGAGGGAAGACCTTATTGCTCTCCACAACTACCTGAAAGGAGGTTGTAGTGGGGTGGGTGCGGCCTCTTCTCTCATACAAGTAACGACAGGACTAGATGAAATGGCTTGAAGCAGCACAAGGAGAAGTTTAGATTAGATATTAGGAAGAATTTCTTTACTGAAAGAGTAGTCAGGCACTGGAACAGGCTGCTTAGGGAGGTGGGGAAGTCACCATCCCTGGACGTATTCAAAAAACATGTAGATGAGGCACTTCAGGACATGCTCTAGGTGAGGTGGGTTTTTTGTGTTTGTTTTTTTTTTTTTTTGTTAATGGTTGGACATGGTGATCTTAGAGGTCTTTTCCAACCATGACAATTCTGTGATTCCATGATTCTGTGATTCTGTGAGTAGGAGCCAGTGACAGGTATAGCAATAAATCAGGATCCTCCAGGTCTTGGGCAAACACAAAGCCATGTTAGAGACTTCAGGGATGACAGATGCAAGGTCCTGACTAACTGCAGAAGACTGTGCCATTTGCTACTGGTGGAAAGCAGCCAGGTTGACTGAACTAAGTATAGGAGGAAGCACCTACCTTTAAAATCACGGATTAACTGGGGTGAGGAAAAATGGTTTCTAATTTATTTATTTATTTAATTGTTTATTATTTATTTTCCTAGTGACTTTAAGTTTTCCTTTCAAAAAAAAAAAAAAATACATATACTAGTTGATAAGCTGTTAAAGCCTGAATTTACTGTTTACAGTCTCTTTTAGAGAGGCCACTCTAAGGAAAAGATCTAGACTGGTCCATCTAAAAGATGTGGCTGGTTTGAGGCTCTGTTGGAACTCTTGTAGATATTCCAGTGTAGCTGAAATACTCAGAATGTGTTTCAGGCTTTTCTATAGAGTACACTGAGTAATGTCTGTTTTATGAATTTTTAATCTAATGATCTAGACACCTACCAATTTAAATGCTGTCAGAAGTTCAGTGTTAATGTGCATGGCTTCTGGCAATAGCTTAGTTATAGTGGGGATATTACCAGTGGAAATGTTAGTCACCTCCTAAGTGATATCAGAGATTTGAAAATGTCACTGGTACAAAACTTTCACATGTAGATACCTAAAGCGGTAGTTGTAGCCTAAGGACAAGCTCCAAAAGAGAGCTTGTGTGCTAATGTAGGTTATTTGCGGTATCTGAGGAACCAAATTTTGCTGAATTAGGCACCTAAGAACAGAATATACAGATGCTGAAGTACTGAGGAGGGAAATTTCAAGAACAGTTGACTAGAATGATAAAAAACTTTCCCTTCCAATTTGAGAACCTAACTCTGAGGCACAGTTAGCTGTCTGGATGTGGTTGGACCTCATTTAGGAGTCTGCATTTTACACAGTAGCTCAGTGGTTAGAGGAATTGCCACAGAAAATGTCAATTCGAAGTAAAAGCTATTTCTCCTACTTCATAAGGTACTGCACTACATAGAGAAGAGCCAGATTTCTGTTCTGGTCTATACTTTTGCCATCACCATAAGTTTTTTATCTAATGGCAGTGTAATGTGAAATGCATATGGAAGCCAGTGCCCAGTTCCCCCTGCTATTGAGTACTTCAAGCACTGTGCTGTATTGTTCTGCAGCTGTTATATGTGAACATTGAATTCCAGCTTGGCACTCACCTTTTGAATTCACTCCAAGCTCTTCTGAAGCAAAAGTTTGATTTAAGTATGTGCTCTGTTCTTTCCTGTATTTAGTCTGCATTAAGTTTGAGAATCTGACTTAGAATGAACAGTTGATTTGACTATCAATCATTTCTTTTTTTTTTTTTTTTTTTTTTTTTTTAATTATTTCTTTTTTTTTTTTCTTTTTTTTTTTTTTAAGTTAATGCATATTTTTTCTACAGTTCATTATTGTGCAGTGGGGAAAAAAACTCAACAAGACTATCTATGACAATGACAAAAGTGTACAGATCCATTTTAAGCTTGGCTAACTGACACAAGAAATATTCTGCATCTGTAAGTAGATAGCCAGAAACTTATTCATCCACATTAGGAATGGAAAAGCAAATGAAATAAAAATTCCCCTGAAGAATTAAAATAAGTTCTCAGTTTTACAGAGGGGATGAAACTATAAGACAGTAACATTGAACACAGTGATTTTCTACTGCATTTACCTCAGGGAATAGCACAGTGATATTTAAACAAGATAGTAATTATATGAAAGAAGTCAAATAAAAAAACATTCAGAATTCAAATTTATATAAGACTGTGAAATGAAAGAGATATGTTAGTTCTCCTACCTTATATAAGTAGCTAACACAAATTCAAAGACAATTCTTTTTCAGGATAAGTTGTGGGTGTAACTAGTATAACTTCAGTAAAAATGGAGACCTCTTAGATTTACTTTGATGTCTCTCATTACGTGTCAAAGTTAGTACACAGTAAGACACTTTATCTCTAGGGAGATGTTTCACCCTATGTTTTTACCAGTCATTGTAATTATTGAAGGCGTGGCTTAAGAGTACATCTTAATGCCTTATATGGTCTACATGAATGTCATGAACTACAGAGCTTTGAGAGTGATCACCAATTCAGTGGAAGACAGTGATATGAGAAAAAATTAATGACATGGATGACTGAAGGAGAATGAAACATACATCTTGAGTGCAGTAGCATTATCTTAGAGAGCAATAAACTGGGAACTAGATCAGATGGGAGTGAAAAAAAAAGAAGTAAGAACTGTAATAGTCAATCAGGGAACAACACTCCCTCATGAAGCAGCTCCCTCAAAAGACAATTTCAACCATAGTATGTATGTGGAAAAATAACTTCAGCAGAACTAGTAGAAACAGAGAAATAATAATGTATCCATATAAGGAACTCTAAATTTGAAATTTTAGTTTGTATTGAAATCTTCTAAACTGCTGAAAATATTCTAAGATATGCACATTTTGTAGAATTTCTTTTTTTTTCTGAGAAGCTGATGACATGGAATCTTGTTGACTTACCAGTTTTTGTCTTTTTGGGTCTGGTTCATTCTATTCCTTTACTTCTAAGCATTTTGCCAGTATTAGATAGTGTGTCCTTCAAAGCTCCTGGTGATACAAAAAAGACAGAAATTCTTGTGGAGTAAATGAGACTATATATGGCAGAAGTGATGCCTTACAGTAGATTACTTAATAACCAGTAAACTTAATGACATACTTATTAGCCTTCTACAATGTTGAAACAGTATTATTGGTATTCACATTTTAAATTATTTTGAAGACAACAGTACTGAGTTTAATTTGATGACATTGTTCATTTACACAATCTGAGAGAAAAGGTTTTTGGAGACATTGTGAGGGAGAAGGTGTTAACAAATGTGAAGTTTTAAGATCATACATCCTGTCATTGGGATAGTGAAAACTTTTGCCTTCTATTCCTTTTGAAGTATAATTTCCCATGGAAATACTTATGTAATTCCTCCATCAGAGTAAGAGAACTAGGAGGATAAATATTTGATCAGTAGGTTGTTGAAAACAAATAAAAGCCACAGACCTTATGTTGGTCAAAGGGATGACAAAAGAACCACTGATAGAAATTATCACTATCCTCCTTTGCTTTCCAGTTGTTGGCCTGAATTATTTAAAACTGTGATAAAAATTAATCATATATATGCTGGTTACATATAGGAGACAGCCACCAAAAAATGAACATAAATACTGGTTAGGTATGATGTCATTGTTTGCTTATCTCTTGTGTCTTGGCCCTTAGACCAAAACCCCTTGTATGTCAGCTATGAGTAAACAAAAGACAGAGTGAAAAATACCTGGTGTGAGAACTAATTATCAAATTATAGATTTCAGTTTTCATTTGTAAACAAAAGACTTGGAGTCAAAAAGAGCTAGTGTGGGAATTTTAGTAATGAAGATATGTGTAGTAAGGGTGACATCTTCCAACTACATGACCTTATTAGCTTTGGTGCATTTAGAATACAGCATAATTCAGAGCTCTGTAATAATATTTTTTTTCCAATAGGTCTCCAGTCTGTCTAGTATCTAGCCAGTATCAAGAGGTTAGAAAGTACTGTGATGCATGAGATGAGTCATTTGCCACCGAGATCTTGGAAGGCAGACTAGTCATTAACACACATACTGTTGGTAGCCTAGACTGTTCCTGTATCACAACCCAGAGCTCTAGGAGATAAGAACTCTCACCTTGCCTAGCAGAAAATTCACTGTTCCTTTCTTACTCGCTATGGTATTCCTCACAAGACAGAATAAATTGTTCTTGCTCAGCAGAGCAAAGCCTTCAGGCCAGCAAAAATTTTCAGCATCTCAGAGAAACCTTTGGAGTCATCTTGCCAAGAACATTTTATCTTTTTTAGAGATAGGGGACTTTCCTTCTTGTGAACAGGTATTATAGTTCCCTGGTTTTGGCCAACAAGGTTCAAGAAGAGAAAGCGTTGAAAAAAGCTGCAACCTGTAGGCAAGCAAACAAGCAATAAAACTGTGCTTATTCCAACCCCAACAGCTGTTAACACTAGTAGAAGTTAGGCAGGCACCTGCCCTAAGCGACTTTTTAGACTGAGTACTATGTTTCATGCAAACAATAGACGACTGCTACAAAAGTTGGAAATAATTTTCACTGCTGTTGTAAATAGATCATATATTGCTTCTACATATTTTCTAAAAGCATTTCTCCTTGTATGTCTCTTTCTACATGAATTTCTTTCCCTTTCATCTCTTACATATATAACAACATTTTGTGAACCTTTTTTTTGCTCTTCTTCCGAGAACTAAAACCTCACAATCTAGTCTAGAGGAGGCCAGGTTAAGCAGACATTAGAAGTACTGTAAGGATGTTTTCAACCCAAGCAATTTAACAGTTTCCAGCTTTGAAATGATATGAACATATATCTACTAACAATACATTGTCAAACATGGAATGAAGTAAAGAAAATGAATAAAAGAAACATTTTATTTGGGCTTAAGTGGTGTGATCTTTAACACATTCCACATCTTAATTTATTTTATTTTGTTCTAAGATTGTCTAATACAAACATCAATATATATATTTTATTGAAAGTTACTAATTATTCTGATAACCACATGGTTCTTTAATTAAAAATGCAATCCATTGTAATATCTATATGTGTATAATGAAAACACAATTCAAATATATTGTCAGATAGCTGGATTTTATTACTTAAGCTAAAGAAAATATATACATTTTCTAATAAAAATGCTCAGAAAGCATGATATTTCTCTACATTACCATTGTTCTCTACTATCCAGCAGTGAAAACAATAATTATTATCAGTTCTTCATGTTCTTAGGATTGGCACTGATATTTGTTTGCATGAAGAATGAAACCATGCAAAAGCACAGTAGCACTTTAGAGGAAGAGAGGCTGCCAAAGTCTCTGATGAGGCCTGCCAAAAAAACACTCACAGTAGGGTGTCTCTGCTAGCTCTCTGTCAAAGTCCATATAGGTCCTGCTCTTAAAGATAATCACCTGCTACTGAATAGACCTATTCATTGAGGCTGAGGGAGTGACTAAAGCACAGTCCCAAGCCTTTCAAAATTGCAAAGTTGCCAATGCTCTCATTTTCTTAGGCATCTCCTTATGCCTGGTTAACTTGGACTTAGTGCTGTGTTAACACTACCATCTAGCCTTGTAACTGGAGTCAGCTTATACCTGGCCAGACTAAATCTGGGATAGGTTGCCATATGAATCTTTTTGTCTGTCTATGCATCCATGTCCTCAGTCTTTCAATGTATAACAAAAAACAAAAACAAACAAACAAACAAACAAAACAAAAAACCACAACAAAAAAAAAACCCAAAAACCAAAAAAAAACCCCAAACAAACCAAAAATTCAGTTCTGCTCATGCTATTATCCTTCTTTTTCATTTCACATGAGACAAGGTTAATTGAGCCCAAGCATGAAAATGGTATGGTGAACTCAGATATATGTCACTCAGCTGAGAGTGAGTAGCTAGTTCCCATGAATTAATTCTTGCTGTGATGTGAAAGAATACAGATTAGAAGAGTGCTATGCTGAATTTGAGAGTCTACACACCTTGGGGGAATAGGCACCAAGGGGAATGAGTTTGAAAAGTTGTGATAAATTACACTCCCTGTCTTTTTGAACTGTAGGCCAGTAGTTAAACCATTCATCCAGCAAGTAGATTTTCAAATTTTGAAGCAATTGATGCCTCCTGCTACCCCCATACAGCAGTGGCCTTAATCACCAAACTCTGTGACCTCCTGGGACACAAGCAGCAAGTTGGTGAGAACTGCTGATACATGTTTACCTTTACTCATGCAACTAAGCTTATCCAGAAAACTAATTATCCAGAAAAGTCAAGTGAACATAGAAAGGGTTCTCCAACTTTGAGTGTCCTTTGAGTGGGACAGAAATTATATTTTTGCTATATCTCAGAATAAGTATGTACTTGCTATGCCATTTGGTTTCAAGGACATTAGTCCTGCGAGTAAAGACCTGAAAAAACAACAGATTTACTTCTTTCATACTAAATGCCATAACAACTAGGAGAGTCAGTCTTAAAACTTGCTATTGCTTCTAAAACCATGACTCCTTCATAAAGGTCCCACCTCAGCAGGCAGGTGGAACATACCCTTTCCCATAGCTGCTGTTGAGGTTAGGGCCAGTGTTGGCTCAGGGCTTGTAATATATCTCCAGCACCTGCAAAAAAGAGTTCTGATTATTAGTAATGTGAAAAAAGACATAGCAATATTTTCAGATTTTTCTGGAGTAGTAGATAGCTCACTGACTTAACTGTCCTCTGATTAAACCTGAAGTTCATCTGGGCAGTGGGCATATATCTTCAGTAGCCAGGTCTGGACAAATATGGCCACTTTGAGCAGTAGCAAACTTTAAGCCACACAGGAAGGCATTTTATAGATTTAGGTATTGTAAGGATTAGACAGTGCTGAAAAGAGATGACCTAGATAATGGTCTGGGCTGTAGTAAATTTTGGGCTTCTAAATCCCAATTTAAACTGACCTTAAGTGATCCCTAAATTCTCCCAGTTTCACTTTAGGCCTAAACCATATACTGGATCTGGCCTATAAGGTCTTTCTTGTATCTGTTTTATGATGTTAGGCCCTCAAAAAGCCTTTTTTCCTTAGAGTTTTCAACAGATTAATTTTTTTGTTTGTTTGTTCGTTGTTTTTTGGGTTTTTTTTTTTCCCTAAAGGAAGTGTTTCTGCATGGAAAACATCTGTGATGATTTATATATTTTTGTAGTAATCCCCTAATTCATTAGAAGCAGTATCTCCATTCAGAGGATTACTATGTAAATATATGTGCATAAATCTTGGAAAGTTAACTTTTAAAAGGGACAGACACTTTGGTTTTCAGAAGCATTTTTATTTGTAATGTTGTTTCCAGCTGTGATAAATAAAAGTCTGAATTGCAGCAGAAAATGTAGAAATCGAGATCCTAATCCTGCACTGAATTCCAAGTGGGCAGGAGGGTTGCTGACACATAGTTCATTGCAGGATCAGGGCCTTAAAAATCTGAATTTACAAGGGCTGACTTTTCTATTCTGCAGTGTTCAAATGGACTGCTTAAAAAACCTATAAATGCTTCATCTAGACAGCAGGGCACCATTTCAGGAACTGATTGCCCATTATAGTACTGACAATAAAATATGAAAATACCCCAAGGGAGAAGGAGCAGGGCCTTACAACTTTCCCATTGAACTCAATGTGAAACTTATAATTTCCTGCCCCCACTTTGCAGGATGCCTCAATTTTCAGTGGCCGTCCCATTATACTTCTAAGCTTCTTTCAGAGAAATCTGAAATGATGGGCTTATTACAGTGGAAAACAGAAAATCGTGGCAGAAATCTGAGTTCCACTACAATAAAGATTTCTTTTGTATATACAAAAGAATGTATATTTTTCCATTTAGATTGGCTTCCCTCACTCCCAGAATTAATCGGATAGAAGTAATACTCCTTTGATTTACATTTTCTGTGCTAGATTGTGAAAATGTGCTTGCCAGACATAGGAGTGAGCATATCTGTTTAAGAGATCTTTTAAGATCTGTTTATTTTCAGATATCTTTTTAAAGAATCTCTGAAACAATACTCAGGGAGAACTAATCAGACTTGTATACAGACTCACACGTTCTCTTTTCCTGCATTAGAGCCAAGAAACCAATATACATCCCCCTCCCTCCCCACACTGAATCTCCTCCGTGAAACTTCCAGCAGTCTGTGGTAGCAGAGAGCACCTGTCTGGATAATGCGAAGGGATAAGGGAGTATGTTAAACAAGGGCAGAGGGAATTGGGGAGGGATGCAGGAGACACAGAGCTAATTGAAGCAAAGCATTTTATTAATCTGGAGTGCTGTCTCCAGGCATGCCTGAAATCTAAATAATGATACTGAACTTCAAAGGCCTTATTCTCCATTCCTTGTGCACTCACTATCCCTGTTTAAGTCAATGGAACTTCTAAGAATATCAAACTGCAGAATCATACTGTGAGTAAGCTGTAAGAATCAATTAACAGTAATATCTTAGACTGTTCACAAGAGAAAAAAAAATCAAAACAAAAAAACAAACACCACCTTTATCTGGTCAATTCCTTCCTGTCTATTAGTAGCATTAGTAGCTTGAATATCAAGATATGTGATTTTGACCCTCTGTAGAACCATCTAAAAGCCTGAATCTCCTTTGAGACTTTACTGTTTTCCAAATGATTTATTCCACTGATCTGTTCTGCTGCAGTTAGACACTGTGAATACATGGCACATCAAGGATTGTGTAGAACCCGAGTACTAAGTTGTGCGGCTTCTCAGGTGGGCTCTGGGATTTGCTTTGTGTGTTTTAAAACTCTTCTGTTGTTTCAACGTCTTTGCATATTGAATTATGTTAATTTCACTAAGTAAACATTAATTATTTGATTGTTTCATAGTGCTTTGAAGCTGTAAGGTACTCTGAAAGTGATCATTATTAATTATAATATGCACTATTGTTATTTCATCTTTATTTTTTAAAAGGCAAAGAATCACTTATCCTCTTCCTTAAAGGAGTCCACTTCCACAAAGGCACAGGACCCAGTTCTTCAGCTGCCTCTTCAAGGTCTCTGCATAAGGATGTCATTTACTGAGACAGGGGACATGGCGGGAAATACTGTGGCACAAAAAGCCCATTTATTGTTACCTTCAGAACCCCAAATCCAGGACATTTCTCGTTTTTGCCTTCCTCTAGCAATATGATCAAAATGGGCATCTTAGCACTCAGCTATTTCTGAACTGTGGAGAAAATGTTCTTATCTATTTTCATGGGTAATTTCATGTGTTAGGTAGGATGTAATCACTGAATATGCTATGGGAGAGACTGAGGTTGCTAAATATCTTTCTTGATTGCATTTAAAAATAAGAATTCACATGAAATTTTTGGTGTTGATTTGAATTTTAAAATTTCCATGGTAGATTGTTTTCTGAATGTTTTCCATTATTAAAGAAGCTTTGTTATCCTCTTGAGGTTGGCTGAAAATATTATTAACAATTGGCTGGTTGATATTTTTTAATAAGAAGAATATTTCATGGAGAAGTGGGAGTTCATCCAAATCAGTAGAATTTGTAAGAATACATCTATTTTAATTAAATTGATGAGATTCATCTTCTGCACACAGAGAAGAAAGCTACTTTCGAGATTTATTTGCTTTGTTCTAACATTAAACCACATTTAAAAAACAAAAATTCTTTTCCATATGAATCAATGTATTGGATGTCCATGGCAAGGTGTTGGTAGCAGGAGCCTGCAGGAGGCTGGGACTGCCCCATGCTGGACACAAACAGTTCCAATGAACTCACTACAGGGCATGGCTAAGCCCCTCAGCCAAGGTGGTGTCACCTGGGGGAAAGTGTTTTTGCCCTTTAAAAAGGGTCAAAAAATATTGCACATCACCTGTGTGAGAGGAGAGAAAAAAAAAAAAGTGAGAAAAACAGCCCTGAAGATATCCAGGTCAGTAAAGAAGGAGGAGATACCAGAGCAGAGATTCCCCTACAGCCCCTATAGATCATGGTGAAGTGGGTTGTCCCCCTGCAGACCAAGGTGTAGCAGATATCCACACTGCAGCCGATGGAGGACCCCATACCAGAGCAGGTGGATGTGTCCTGGAGGAAACTGCAGCTGATGGAGAGACTGCAGTGGAGCAGGGGAGAAGTATGAGGAGGAAGGAGCAACAGAGGAGATGTTATGGACTGACCTCCAACCCCTTCTCCCCATCCTCCTGGAGTACTCAGCATGTGGAGAAGGTAGGGGATTCAGGAACAAAGCAGAAAAATTGAGCCCGGGGAAAAAAAAAAAAAAAGTTAAAGGATAGGGTTTTAGTTTTGGTTTTGTTTCTGACTATCCTACTCTATTTTTAATTGACAATAAATTAATATTCCCCAAGTTAATTTTGTCCATGACAGTGATTGGTAGATGATCTCTTTGTGTTCATCTGCATCTATGAGATTTTTCATCTTATTTGCTCCCCTGTCCTGAGAAGGTTAAGTGGGATAGTGTCTGGGTGGGCATCTGGGAGCCAGCCAAGGTCAAGCAACCACAATGGAGCTTAACATTTTTGTTTAAAAAAAATATTTGGTCCATGAAATTTTCTGGAGAAATTTTCAAAAGTGCTAAATAAATGTGAGGTTTTCCCTTTACTTAAAATATTTTTTTTAAATGTTTTTATTAAAAATAAAATTTTTTGTTTTTTTTTTTTTTTTTTTTTTCCTCTTCTCCTGAATGTCTTTTCTTTAGTGTTCTCTAAAGGGCTTGTTATGCAATCACTCATCACCCATGTTAGTGCACCTGGGGGAGCTTAACTTAACTTGGGTTTCAGACCTCCATCGACTCCTTCAAGTTAGAGAGCAGAGAATCACGTCTCCAATCTTCTAATTTCAATGGTCTTTCTATGTGCTATTTCAAAGGCTGAAAATTTAAAAAATATCTTTCACCTTTGCTCTCTGTCTTCAGAGATAAAAGAGTAGCTATTACTTCACTGACCTGTCTCTCCTTAGTGTAAAACACACTGGAAAGATGTTGGAGACTACTTCTATACCAAATACTCTTCTCTGCACATTTTTTCTCAAAGGAGATGGGAGAAGTAAAGAATAAGAATCTGCTAATGCTCAGTTTCTGAAATCGTTCTGTAAACAAAACATGTAAGAGTAGTACAACACTATTTGTTATCCAGAAAGGCAATGTGGAAGAGAGAGACTACAACAGCTCCCCTGCCCCAGCTCCAAACTGGATATATTAATAGCACAGTTCACATTGGTACGGTTGATGCTTTTTGGGTACAACCTGAACAACCATTCTTAAGTAATAGTGAACTAATGAATATAATTTGCACATGTAAATAATCCCATGAATCTAATGAGTCCAATTAAATGGATGAAGTTAGGTCTCTGCTCCAGCTGGAGCTATGTAATAAAAAAGACACCTCTTCTTCATGTAAAGGTAATTTCAACACCACTAATGGACACTTATTGTTATCAGGTAGAGGAAAAATGGGAAGGAAGGGAACAAATGATCATTACAGAAGATAGAAGGAGTGCAGGAGGGGTGAGAGGGAGTTAATGCCACACATGGAAGCAGGATATTTTGGACTATGGGAATATTACAGCATGGAGAGAAGTTACTATGAGAGTAAATTGTAGAAGACTGCGTCATGGGAAAGAAACTCCATGAGAAACAAGTTACCTGTGGTAGGCAAAATGCATGAGCAGAAACTGGTGTATTGAAGAGCTACAGTTAAGGTCAGTGGTGGGATTTTTTTTTTAAAAGATGCTTGGAGTTGTTCTCCTGCAGCAGTGGGTCACCAAAATTGAAGGCTGGGATGCTGAGGTACTCTGGTGTGGGATAAAGCGGTGTGAGATTTTCACGAGACTGGGAAATTCTTGTGCCATCTTTCACAGACAGTGAGAGTTTGAAATATACTCAATGCTGCTATTGGGCTGAAAGATGCACTGAAAAAAAAAAAAAATCAGCATGTAACACTTCCGTTTCACTGAAATTTCTGTGTTTTTGCTAATGTTTGCTTAATGTGTACTAGCACAGTAGAAACATTGTAGAGTAACCATTACTTCAATTACGGGGCATAATAGAAAGTCACTAAAAGATTTTTTAATGATATTTTTGTGTTAGTGTTTAGATAGATAAAGAAGTAACGCTTTTACAGTTACTTCTTGCACATCAGACTAAATTACAATAAGAAAATAACTAATTAAAACAGGTTGATAGTCTGTTGATTTTGCTGTGCATTTTTTTATTAGTCTTCCTCATTGTATTCTGGCCCAGATCTTTCTTTCACAGATTACCAGTCAGAAATCATGGCCTGCTTGGGGAAGCAGGAAGAAGCTAAATAGCAAAAAGGGAGGGGATTTAAATGAATTCACTGGTATGTAGGTACCTTAGTCCATATTCACAATTCTTTAAATCCCTGCAAAGCTGCTTCTCAGGTTCTTTGAGTAGCTGAAAATATGTATACTCTGGCTTTCCAGCACTGAACATATTGACACTGAGGTCAGGTCTGAACGTGCTTATGATTGTGGTTTTGATCCAGAAGCAAGAAGATTTTAATGCAAAATCCTTTTAGAGTTGCAGTCAAGAGGAGAGAAAATAGCAGTATATCCTACTAACAGCCTAAGTAAATTGACACATACACTGGTATTCTCCAGCTATTCTACAATTAGTGCTGAATGTGAGATACAGACACTGTGTCTGGAGTTATCTGGGATTTCTCAACTCACAGTCAACCATCCTAGACATCTGGATACAGAACCATACTCTGGTCCAAAATATTTTGTACTCTATGTTATAAGGAAATGAAGAATACATTTTTTCAAGTAGTGTATTAAAGAATCTATATTAGAGAATTTTGTTCTGATTTTTCTTTATTCTAGCTTGTGAATTTATACTATGCTTAATTGAATATTCAGGGGGTTTTTCGTGTCCTTTTTTTTATCTACTTCTGAGTTACATAAAATTCCTGAGATGAAAATTGCTATAGAAAACATGTATTTACTAATTCTACCAGCTCAGGCCCTGAAACAGAGGAAGTCTGAATTTTTCTAGAACATGTAGAGACAATGTATAACCAAATAGAGAATTTGAAATCTTGGAGCTTCTATGAGCTATTTTAATGGTTCATTCAGTCAGTTTTTTGAAAAGCCATTTTCCCCAGATTTGTTAGATTTTTTTGCTGTAGAATCTATATACTGTTACAGATGGAGTAACATGTTCCTTAATCTTTTCACAGCAAATAAGTAGCTCTTTTTAGAAAAATGAAATTGTAATAGCTTGATCTTTTCAGAGGCAGACCAAATTTACTAGGCTAACTAGCAGCAAACAGTTGAGTTTAAATTACTGCGATTTCTACAACTGGAGGTAATGGTGAGAACAATCATGAGAATCAAATGTGAGAGTTTATGAGATGTGTTTGAAGTCCTACACATAAACACTGTGCGCTTACAAATATTATTGTTAAACAGAAACTACACATAAAGTAGTCTTCAAAGAACTGTTTCAATTATTTCCTTTTGTGATACAAAATATTTAAAAATTATCATTAAATTATTAATATTTCAGCTTCCTTAAATGTCTTTCCCATTTATTATTTGAGCTGCTATGAAAAGGAGTTCTAGATGATAAAAACATTTGTCCTGTTTTTTATAAGGAATTATTTTAAAAGAGCTTTTCATTCTAACTACTGTTGAATTAATACTAGTCTACAAAAAAAAAAAAAAAATCTGTCTGGGATTTGATATCTTCTTTGTTAAGTTTTGTCAAACCAGTGCTAAATATTTGACTTCTTTATTGCACTTTTTAGTATTTTTTTTTCTTTACAAGCCCTAAAAGTTACTGATGATCATCTGTAGTTGAAAAATAGAAGCAGAAGTTTTTCCTGTTTTTGGCCATGCATATCATCTCACTGCATAGGAACTTATCCCTGGACAATTTTCTAAGGGAAACTGTGTTTGACTCCATAGATGATTCCATATATTTTCCATACATTGCTGTTAAGTGTTGAGCTACTTAATCGAGTTAGTTTTCTCAATGATTAGCAGTATTTTTTATGTAATGTCTTCTTCACATCCACCACTACATTGTTTGAATTAATTTATTATATTCCTTTCCTATTTTGTTTTGTAGAATTATTTTCATATGTACTATTTTCTCTCTTTACTCTTTTACCTGATTTCCCTTACTTTTCCCACTGCTCATCAGAAAAGACACTACATTTTTAACAATGACAGCATTTACATCTGTGTTTAAGTGTTACTATTTATTGTGTCTGCCATAATTGTGGTTCAACTTTGCATCCTAAACCTGCTGAACTTTCTGATACATTGAGCAGTGTAAATATTCATGAATAATATTTTTTAAATGACCATATGAATATGACATGCTGTGTATCAAATACTGTATATTGCCTAACACAATCAAGCTTTTATTGCAAAATTAGACATAAGTAACTTTCCAAAAGCACTTGACATTCCTGACAAGTCATAATATAATCTAGATTCTTCTTGTGTGAATTTTCCCATAAAATAGGTTCAAACTGGCATTGAGAATGACTGTATATTGAGATATCAACTGCTGTGATATATTTCTTAGTAATTAAGTGTTGCGTGACATATTTTCTCTGTAGCTGAAGTTTGTATAGGACATTTTGATTTCTATTGCCACAAAAAGGTGGAACATGCACTTTCAGTTATAATCTCTGTAAATAATCCACCACCTGAATTTACTGAAGTGGAAAACTAATCATCTGAGCCACATAAAGAAAATAGAAACTGGGATGATTCTTGAAATTTACCTTTATGTCTGTATTAAGCAGACACCTACAACCAAGCTATTTGTGCAGGCTTCTTGTATTATAAGTTTGGAGAAACAGGCACAGTATGTGATTCATGTAATCCTAAAATAGATGTCTATAGTTGGTCACATAAATTCCATCCTCTACTGCCTATTGATCTCCACTGGATGCCAAGAAAATGAAGTGACTAGTAAACATGATGATGTGTTGTAGACCACTAAAGTTAGGCAAGATGTCTCTTGAGCACTTAAATGCTATGGTATAAATATATTATGTTACTGATTTTTTTTATTGCTAGTTATTTTCATCTATTTTTATACTTTTATTCTGCGCAAAATGTATATCTATTTTATTTTCTACTTTATTAGACTACATAAAATGGTTATTTTATACCTCAATCATATTAATTGTTAAAATATATTTGTTTAAACTTTTCATAGACGCATCATTTTGTGTAACAAAGCACAAACTATCACAATAAAAAAAAAAATTTAACATCAAAATATTTTTGGTAATTAAGTGAAAACTAAGAAAATACTAACTTCATACAGCAGTAAATCATGTCTTGAAAGCTGGATAAAGAGCAAATATAGAGTTAAGAAACTGCTTATTAGTAGAAAATTACTAGAAAAATTGTATTTTGGATATAATTTATTTTCAATAGAGATTGCAACATTATGAGATCTGTTTATTAATGATCATCTAGAAAAAGAACAAACTCACTTTGAAAGCATTTAAACAAAATTAAATAGTATTTTAAATGAAATTTTCTGGCATATCACAGTATATTTGTTGTTTTAGGAGCATGTTGTCATCAATTTTTATTTCAGACTGTCATGGTTTAACCCCAGCTGGCTACTAAGTACCACACAGCTTCTCACTCACTCCCCCCTCTTGCGGAGGAGGAGAGAACTTAAAGAGTAAAAGTGAGAAAACTCATGGATTAAGATAAAGACAGTTTAATAAGTAAAGCAAAAGCTGTGCACACAAGCAAATCAAAACAAGGAATTCATTCACCAATTTCCATTGGCAGGCAGGTGTTCACCCATCTCCAGGAAAGCAGGGGTCCATCACACGTAACAGTTACTTAGGAAGCCAAACACCATTATTCTGAACATCCCCCACTTCTTCCTTCTTCCCCCAGCTTTATATGCTGAGCATGACATCATATGCTATGCTATGCTATGCTATGAAATATCCCTTTGGTCAGTTGAGGTCATCTGTCCCAGCTGTGTCCTCTCACAACATCTTTTGCACTCCCAGCCTACTCACTGGTGGAGTGATGTGAGAGGCAGGAAATGTCTTGACTGTGCAAGCACTGCTCTTCAGTAACTAAAACATCCCTGTATTATCAACACTGTTTCCTGCACAATCCAAAGCATAGTCGCATACTAGCTACTGTGAAGAAAATTTAGTGTATTATAGCCAAAACCAGCACAAAGACTTTGTTTTCCTGAGACTCACATTTAATAACTTTTTGTTGTTGTTGTCCTATAGCTCTTTTTTTCATTGTTTTTTCAGTTTTCGAAGTTTCACTGAATTGCGGAATCAGTGTGACAAAAAAGAATTACCTTGTTCTGCCTCAACTGGGATAGAATCTGCAGCTGGCATTACAAATTTGAGAGCAAAGCTTGTAAAGAGAAATTATTTCTGTTTCCTTTATAAGTAAGAAGTAAGCTCACCAGTGGCACTAAAACCTTTAAGAGGAAAGTACAGTTTTTACCCAGCCTCATTCAATTTCAATAGACTTTTCAGTACCTTTCTATTAGATTTGTGCCAATAGCTTAAGCCATAAATTCTGACAGCTGCTGTTATTTAAAGGCAAATCCTTCAACAGGAAATTAATATAAAATCATGTAAAAGAAGGAAGTGACAATAACTGTATAAAATTAACAGAATTCTAACTAAAGACTGTTTTCTCTAAAAACATTTTTCTTTAGCAGACTTTCAGATTTCCAACTGGGAAAAAGATTTAGGCCTTAGGTGTTTGTTTGACATCAGTGAAATTTATTGTAGGTAATTAATTAAAGAAACCTCTCTATTGCCAAAGAAGATTTATAATAATCATATGTGTTGTTTGCAAAGAAAAAATAAGTTATATATTTAAGCACATATTTCAGTGCTGATTCCCGGTTATTAACCAAGTAGTCAGAAAATATCTGGTAAATGAGTACTTAAAGTAGATTAAATAGGACATGAAATACACATATTAATGAAGGAGAAAGACTTTCAACATTCCTTGTAGCTGTGCTTTTTGTTACTAGGCTACCTTGTCTTCCAGCCCTGATAAAACAAGCAAAGTAAAGCAAGTATTAAAGGCCTCGACATAAAACAGTAACTATAGCTGAAGTTATAAAACAGTATCAATGTTTTCTATTATTTTGGCCACAATAAATCCATGGTTTCCTGATACAATTTGAAAATGACTGGTCAGATATTAATTTACCAGCAGTATTAGGCCATATCTAATCTCAATTAATTTAAAAATCTACAAGGCACTAAAGTTATTGTAACTTTGTGCTGGCACTAGAACCAGTATGATCTTAGAACACAGAATTATATGTATTGAGCTATGTTGACATGTACTCCAAAATTATGAACAAATTATAGTGATTTATTAAATTAAAAGTTTAGTTGTATTTTGATTTTGTCCTTTTCTTTACATTTTAATTTATCTTTTGTTATTTTCACACCTACCCAGTCTTTAATTTTAAAAATATTAACCCCAAAAAGTCTAATTTAAGAAACAGCACCAGTTGTGGATCTATACTGTTTCACACTGAACATATGTTTATTAACAATACAGTTCTAATGCAGAGAAGTGTTTTTTCATAATATGTTATTGAAGAATTTGTTAGTTCTTGTCTTTTACAGGTTTCCTGACCTATAGGTAGAAAAAAGGCATGACATGTTGAAATGAAAAGAGGAAAGAGGAAAGGTGAGGCTAAGTGAAGTGAAATGATGAAGAGAAGAGAAACATCCTTCGTAGTTGTATGAACTTTGCAGGAACAGCCTAAAAAACTCACTTTTTCCTTAAATGTGTGGTTACACTTGACTCTCTTATGTAACCTCTTTTTTTACTTTTCTTATTGGTATTAGCTTATGTTAATTTTAGCTATGCACTCCTTGTTGCTTGTTTTGTAACACTCTGAGAATGGAGGGATAGGACTATAATGATGTGCACTTGGGTCACAACACTCCCACAGAGTGCTACATATATGCTTGGGGAACAATGGATAGAAAGCTGCCAGAGAGGAAAAGGACCTGGGTATGTTGATTGACAGCCAGCTGAATATGAGCCAGCAGTGTGCCAAGATGGCCAAGAAGGCCAACACCATCCTGGCTTGTATCACAAATAGTGTGGTCAGCAGGACTAGGGAAGTGATTGTCCCCCTGTACTGGTGAGGCCACACACACACCTCAAATACTGTATTCAGTTTTGTGCCTCTCACTACAAGAAGGAAATTGAGGTGATGGAGTGTGTCCAAAGAAGGGCAACCGACTTGGCGAAGGGTCTACAGAACAAGTCTTATAGGGAGCAGCTGAGGGAATTGGGACTGTTTAGCCTGGAGAAAAGGAGGTTCAGGCCTTAGCCTGGAGATCTTTTCTAACCTGAATGATTCTATGATTCTATTCTATGATTTAACCATCTGTAATGCTACTTAAGACAGAAAACAATCTCCAGATTAAGTAAATTTTAGAAAATTTTCACTGATGAGAATTGAACAGAAGCATAGAAAAAAAAATAATTCTGCCATATTAATGGAAAACTCCCCACATTTATGTTTCTTATGCTTACCCTTGAGAGGGCATTTACTTTTCGGGACATGGCCCTTGCTATATCATTTGCACATCACATTTTACTGAGAGTGCAAATATTATCACCCTATAAGGTTATTTGCATTTGCATGCCCATGTTGTATTGTAAAGTGACATTTAGCAGCATTTACTTTTTTGGCTGCCATTTCCTCATCTTGCATAATACATTTTTCTTACATTAGAAGCTGAGGCACAGGAAAATTTTAAAGTTTGAGTGCACCTGTGGGATGACAATGTGATAGACACCTGTGAAATAAATGCAGACTTATGGTGAGAAGGTTCAGGTGCAATCCCCTAAAATGACATTTTATAATATGGCAAGCTTAAATGGTAGAATGTTGAACAATCACAGAAAAAAAACATTACATCATGTAAAACTGTAGTACAAGAGGAAAAAACGACAACAGTGCGCAAAGCTGCAGCTGATCCTGCTTGCCATATGGTATGTCACTCACTGTAATAACACATAACATTCCTCAGTAAGTGCCCTTAAATATCAGAGTGAATAAGGCAGTACACAGATTGCAAAAGGAATTTGTAATCGTATACATTATGAACTTTGTACTTGCAGGAATCATTCCACCCTTACATTAACAGAATACCCTTTAAAAATGCATATATCTTAGAACATTCCCAAGGCTAGGTAGTTTAAAATGTAGTTGTGCAAATGGTTAAAAGCAAGGCTTCCTTAGCCAATATTAAACAAACAAAAAAACCCCTCCAAACTGTGAACAAATTATTGCTGTAATTTTTCTCCCCCTTCACTTTCAGAATACTGTGATTTTCACACAAATATAGGTTTTGTATATTTATGTATTTTTTCAGTGTATTCTGTTCTAAGTATTTTTTCAGTGTATTCTGTTCTAAGTGACACTGATGAAAAAACAGATAGCTCAAATTGTCTGAAGGATGATAATTTGTTCTTTATCACAGGTGTATGGTAAGCTGTTTAACTGTTCATTATTTCTCACAATGCACAATCTAGAGAGAACTGAATGCAAGTTTCATGCAACAGTTTTGAAATAAATAAACTACTTTGTCAAATCACACCTGTGATTAAATTGTGGAACTTAGTGCCACAGGATGTTGCAGAAGCCGAAAGTGTAATCAGATTCTGAAAAGGACTGAGGACAGGCCTATCTTCTCAATGGAACACAGATGTCTGGAGTCGTCATTTCAGAAAGTCCCTCAGACTCTTACTACTGCAAGTGCATGCCAGGAAAAAGGATAACTCTAAGCATGCTTGTGCTTCATACTCATATCTGTTGAAGGGAGGATTCCAAGATTCCTTATCCTTTTTCAATATGCTGTTTTATGGAAGTATTTACACTGAACTGAATTCAGATCCAGCACTGAGTTAGTACTTTTCTGGGTCTTTCACTGGATACTGAAACATAGAAAAACAAGAAAATGAACCCCATTTACTAAGTTTGACTTTGGTTCTTGGTTTGTTTGGTTTCAGGTTTTTTTGTGGGGGATTTTTTTGTTTGTTTGTTTTTTGGTTGTTTCATTTTGGGTTGTTTGTTTGGGGGTTTTGGTTTGTTTTTTTTTTTTTTTTCTGTGAAAAATATATTCCATTTTAAAAATATTCATTCTTTTTAGATTAGGTGAGTTTTTAGAGATAAGCAAGTCACTTTCTATTCTGACAGGCTATAAGGAACAAATTCAGTCTTTTATTCATTATGTGAATAAAGAACTGTTTTGACTTTGTTTGGTTTTATTATCTTCTTTATGTATCCTGAAGTTCCTTTGTGTGGTGAAACCATCCCTGTTCTGTGGAATTATAAACATATGACTGAAAGATAATGTTTTTCTTTTATTTTTCTTTTTACTCTTTGCAGTTTCTAAGATCATCTTCCCTGACAAGAAAGTAAGTATTTTTCCAAGCAGTTATTTTGTGAGAAATCAACCCTTCTCCTGCTTTTATTGGTAGTGTTTCTGGCTGTAAACTGCTACTTAAGCAAAAACCTTATTGGTGTATCTGTAAAATTGTTTAGCACCTTTGTGATATAGCTAGTGTAGCAAATCAGATAACATGTATCACTAAGAAAAATCCTGCACTGACAGAGAAAAAAAGCAACTGGACTGTACAAATTTCTTCAATTCTAAATTCTACAGAATAAACATTCTCTAGGTGTCACTTAAGGAAGGAAAAGTGGTTTGAGATTAGGATCTGAGACCTCATGAGTCTTACATGGTGAGATGTGTTCAGTACACATGCCATCACTTCTGAGGTGATTTCTATAGCATGATGTCTACTATATTTGCCTCTCATCTGTTTGGTAGATTTTTATTTTTTATTTTTTAATTTTCCAAGATAAAGGAGTATATATCAATAAAAAATAGATCTCAGTGTAGGAACTTCCATAAGACTTCCTTGTTATTTTTCCAATGACTTTGACTTTATGCACATGACTCAAGATATTGTTTTTTTCTACTGGCTGACAGACCCAATTCTTTATGAGACTTCTTCTAGTCAGTAAATGTCCTAATAATTCTGTTCAAACTTTTCATGCCACTACTCACCATGTGGCTTATGGGAACTTCACTCTTTTTCACTTTTTCCCACAGAGTTTGTGACCCTGAGAGTTTTCTCTGATCACTTCATAGGATTACATTTTTCTAGAAGCTATTTCCTCTGAAATGATAGGTCTCTCTTTGCCAACAGTTCTCACATCACTAGTAATGCACAATGTTGGAGAATGCCCTTTTGATTTTTTCTGTTTCCCTTTTCCACAGTTTACTACAGTATCATTCGTTGCTTCTCTCTGTTCATCCTCAGTAATGCACTGACTGAGGCAGAGCAACTGACCTGATGGTTTCATCATCTGGGATTGCAAAACCTGTCTTTTCAGTCACAGTACTTGGTATCAGGGGAGCTGGGTCAGTATCAGTCCTTGTCAGTTTGTACATTTCAGGTTACTATCTCATCTGCATGATTTACTGGTAGTTTCTCAGGAGCTGACAAGAGTGAGCTTCAAGTACATTTTCTTCAGTTCTAACATTGGAAGAAAATGTTAGTTGGAGCAAGCAGATTATCTAAACAGAGCCTGATGAGTCTGTGTCCCTGCTCATTGATCTTTCTTAATCCATGTTTGTTTAATTCATTCTAATCCATGACCTTTACTCCCACTTTAGCTTTGCAGTGCCCCACATTCAGCAGCCTCAGCTGAGTGTCAGTGAATCAGGGCTCCAGGATATTATCATCCTTGGCCATTGTCAAAGAGAGGGGACCTGGACAGAAGTCAAGTTAACTGATGTTTCTTTACAGAAGATTAAAACAGTAACATGTGCAGAAGAATAATATCTTGTTAAGGTTAGAGTTCTGTCCCTATGTAGGGATGCCAATGCCTTTTTTTTTTTTTTTTCTTTAAGCATCATCTTTGAAAGGATAAAATAAATAGCAATTGAACAGTAGAACACAACTAATGCATCAGCAATTGTGTTTTAGTGTCATAGAGTGTTTTTGTCATAGCAATATTAGCACATGTGAGAAATTAATCTTGTAGGTTATGGGGAAGTTTGTGAAATGCATTAGAGGAAGCTGGATGCTTTTATATTATGAAAGTATTATTTTCCTGAAAAAAAGTAGAAGACAGAGATGTAACTATGTATTTTTTCTAGATTCCACCAATTAACATAAAGTAGATTTTCCATTACAAGGCCGGTCCCATATTAGGATGTAACAGTAAGATACTGAGTGATATATAAAATATAATTTTAACCAGGTAAGTGGTGGTGTCCGCAACACTGTACAATTTTAAGATTCAGCTGACTGGGTGCTGAGCCATCTTACGTAGACCATGCATTTCCAAAGAAAGGTTGAACCAGATGATCCTTGAGATACCTTTCAACCTAGTATTATTCTATGAGTCTATAAAAGCTTTTCACCTGACCTTTCACCTTAGAAATGCAGATAATTTTCACTCAGAGTATCACTGTGAGTCAGTATATACAGACTCATTGAAAACAAAAATTTTCTCTCTTTTTTTTTTTTATTTTTTTTATTACTAAACATGCTGTGTATCCTTTAACATTCATTTGGGATACACCTCTTTGAATCTAATTAATATATGATATACTCTCCTGCCTGTCTTCACTTGCACAGTGTATCATAGACAAAATGATTGTGAGGTTTTGGGTCTCTCCAGTGGACTTTAAACAGGTATTAACTTTATTTTTAAGCACAGTGAAGTTACTTGGAATAAGACTGGGCCAACATAAATTGAAATGGAGAAATAGAAGAAATACAAGTAGAGCTGGAATAAAAGAACAACAAAAGTAGATAAAAATGTTAGACAAAATGGTTCTGAAAAGTTACATGCAATGACTCTGAAAGCCCTGGGGTAGTTCCACAGCAACTTGAATACCTAGTATTTCATGTAGCAAATAGAAAATGTCACTTGCCAGTATCTGACCTTGACAGAATTATTTGAGTAATATTTCTATCGTGATCGAACAACTTCCTCATTATTTTAGACAGTAAGAGGTTTTGCAGAAAGCTCTGTCTGCTAGTTCTTATTATACACTCTGCTTTCATAAACAGAAGGAGAGAAGTATAGGATATATCATTGCATTTACTTTTTAACCTTTATATCTAGGTTCTTGCTCACTCTCCACTGCATGGGTGTCTGAACAGTTTACAAATGTGAATTCTTTTACTTCCAGGGAAACATAATTATTGTCAAAAGAGAGAAAACAGAACAAAGAAACAGAAAGCAAGGTCTTTAAAGGTACTCAGGGATCTGAATCTGGACAGAACTGGGATGTTTCAGTCTCAGAAACTGGCAGGATGTCAGGCACTGAAGTTTTCTCTGGTTAAGATAATTTTTAATTTTTTTTTTTTTTAATTTAAAATCCTGTTACTGCACATGCAATGGCTTGAGTTGGAATGGGCCTTAAAGATCATCTATTTCCAACCCCCTGACCTCGAATAGGGACAACTCCCCGTAGTACACGTTGCTCAAAGCCTCATCCATCCTCGTCTTAAACACTTCTAGGGATAAGGCATCCACAGTTTCTCTGGGCAACCCATTCCAGTGTCTTACCACCCTTGTAGTAAAGAACTTCTAATGTCTAATCCAAATCTACCCTTCTCTAGTTTAAAACCATTGTCCCTCAACCTATCACCACATGTCCTGATAAAAAGTCCCTCTCCAGCTTTCTCGTAGGCCCAAGGAGATTCACCACATTGGTTGTACTAAATATCTAGCAAATCCTTTCTGCCCAAGATTTATAACTAACATTTATTCTGGCACAGATTACAGCAGTCCTATATGTAGATACTTTTGTACTGTATCCTAATGATTAAATCACTTTTTCAATAAGCAATTCTTATGTCGTATTAATCATGTTAGGACCTCGAACCCTGCCTCTCAGAATAGGAGGAGCTAGGTGATGAAAGTGGGAGTCCCTTGCCCTCAAGCCTTTTGTGTATTTTATACTGGAGAACAGAAGCATCATGGGACCAGAAGAAAAGTAAAGGAGAAGAATGGGCATGCATTCTTACTTCTGTCATCTGAGGCACTGTGAGGACAAGCCTGACTTTTAGCTTCTTTTCCCTGGACTACTTCAGCATTCAATCCACTGAGATCTAATGTAAAATTCATAAAAACTCCAAGATCAGGTTTTATAATTACTGTCTCTCAGGTCTATGCTCTGACCTTTAAACTGCAATATCAGGTTTACCCTTGCCTCATTTCCTTCCTCCATGATTCTTGTAATCTTGGCTATAAATTGGCCATATATCAGCAGCTGATGTGATGGGTTTCCTTTCTTGGTTTGCATTCACACATGTTCTGTAATCTGAAAGATATATGCCAAACAGGTAGGATCTGTATTGCCTGGATAAAAGTGGTAAGAACCCTCTCCTCCATTTCTTTCTGCAGCTGCTGCCTCACCTCCTGAGTCGGGGGGGAGGGGGGGGGGTGTTGTCTTTTGTTTGTTTGGTGGTGGTTTTGTTTTGTTCTGCTTTGTTTGTTGTCGGGTTTGTTGGGTTTTTGGTTTG
>JANVCC010000021.1:36904843-36916333 GCA_025345505.1 Todiramphus chloris collaris
TGTAACCACACTTCAGAATCAATGGGCAGTCAAATGAGTCATGACAGCAAGTTTCACTACAAGAAGTGAACATACTGCTACCATACATGGTATTTAGTTTCTGTCTTATGATTTGGCTCTTTAAAAAAAAAATAAGGCTAAATTTTAATGTTCTTTAAATGGAAACAAATTCCAGAAAAAATTATTTTTCACTTTTTAATCCAGATTTAAACTCAGGTAGGTGAAACCAGAATATGCCCTTCATAGTTAAGGCTGAAACTGAAAAACCGTAAAGGATACCATAAAACAAAACATATGATGATCTTAGAAATACTAGTGAGTACTTTTATTAATTAGATATATGCACAGATGTAGAGTGCTTCAAGTACATGACTAAAAAAAGAAGTGTGCCTACCTGAAACAAGGTCCTTAGATACAGTGCTTGCCTTAGGGTATTGCTTAAGGCTCTTTCACTGAAATCAGAGATAAGGTGCTTGGCAACTCAAAGGACTGAGTCAATTATGTTAAAAAAACAGTGGAACACTCATAAAGTGCATGTAACAGCTGCATGAAATGGCAATACACTATTATTACAAGGAAAATAAAATGGATCAGTATAAATGAAACACACAAAGGATTGTTATCAGCAGAACAATTGTTATGTATTGAGCAATCAGAAACACCCACTTGGAAATCCTTAACAAAATGCTTAACATTTTATAAATAGAATTTCCAGGGAATTAAGAGATCAATACAACTGTCTAGCCACCTTCCACCTGTCTGGATCTGCCTTCCAATAAGAGTAACAGAGGGAAACAAGTAGCTTTAAAGTGGATCTTAATACATTTTTTGAATGGGATTATAGGATGCAGGAAATGCCTGTTAGAGCAAGGGATAGGAATCAGTGACCTGGGAGGCCTTTCAGTACAGTATCTTGTGCTCCAGAAACCTTGTTTGTTGCTTTGTTTCCAGTAAACGCAGATTCAGCACAGAAGACATTTCAACAAAATACCTTGTTGTTTAGAAGTTGTTCTAATAGTGGTACTTCAGAAGCATTTAATTTTCAAATAATTCTAATATAAACCCTGTATTAGTGGTGTAGGAATCCAGGCTTCATGAGTCACTGTAATCAACAGCAGAAGTGTCTAAAATCAATAGCTATCATGCAGCAGGGCCTTGCAGTGAATTAAGAACAGAGTGTGAAAATGGCAGTTGCTCTTCAATGTGCTTGCCAGACGAGATCACATGAAATTTCAACATTTCTTTCTCTGGTAGTCACAACAAGAATTTATATATACATGCAGTAGGAAGGCTTGTTACGAGACTAGGCATTTCTGGGTTTAAATCACTGTTTATTCATCCATTTTACATGTACCTGTAAAGAATATCTGCACACAGAAGGAGGAAAAAAAGCCCTCAAGGTCAAGTGCAGAGTCATGGGAATTCTTCCTGTTCTAACTGGAGAACAAGAAACAATCAATGCAAATTCTTCTTGGCTGATATGCCGCAAGTTTCTCATTATGGTAATTAGTGACGCATGAACACTGTTAAGACTTTGCAGCATGTTATATCCCTTAATGCTCACTATTTACTATAGTGCCCAGAGGCCTTAATAGGAATGTTGAGCTGACAAAGCACAGCTGGGAGGTTGACAGGGCTGCAGTAGGAGGAAATGCCAGGTCTTACCAAGGGACCCAAGGATCTCTCACCCTTCATCTCCTGTAGAAGCTGTGACTGCTGAGGTGGAGTAAGGGAGCAAAGTTATCACCCTCGGTGGGCGCAAGGGCTCTGTGCTTATGGTGCTGCACCTGGCAAATCTGACTGATCTGTGGTGTGGGAGTCCTTTACTCGCACTGTCCATAATAGACAAGCACTCATTATTGAAATGGACGTTATAGAAGATGAGTGCTATATTGTATGGAGTACTGTGAAAACAATTATTTTGGGTTTTTTTTCCTTGTCTAAATTCTAAGCATTTCCATTGTCATTCAGAAGCAGGTCACCCACATGTAAACATGCCCCTTGTAAAATTGCCAAGGCCAGAAAGACTTAGGACAATCTGCTGTGTAAAGGCTGATTGCACAAGTTTAAGCTGCCTGAGGGCTGCTTTAACTTAACTCTGATTTTTCTAAAACTCAGGGGGTAGACGATACTGTATGATAAAACTGATTCATTCTACATCCCGTATTTTTCTATTTACCCCTTCTGAACAGTCACCAAACTCTCTCTACACTGCTCTTTGGTAAATATTAGAAGTATTTTACGATAATCATCAAAATATTTTTCTAAAATAATTGATGTATATATGACATAGGTTAGAGAAACAACTATGGATCAAATACTTGGCTGTGCTTGATGAAGATTAGAAAATGGTTTAATGCTCAGTCTTAGTTAATTGAGACCTCTCTTCTAAGCTCTTGTTTGGTACTCCAGTGTAAGTGTTAGAAGTTAATCCTTTAAGTCTAACCATTCACCTAGTCTCTCCTTATGTCAAGGAGACAGAAGCCATAGTCAAAGATTTATCTCATTCTGTGATAGACTTTTATGTTTCAGTTAAACTGTTCTCATGAGGTTCTTTTTTCTTCTAGTCTCAATAGGTTACTATGTCTAATGTTAAAATGTGTAGATTAGATTAAATGATTTGCATAGTATAAAGAGGTGGAATGTGATTTACATGCATCACCCAATAAGGGATTAGAAAAAAAATGCTGAGATTTAAAGGAAAGAGTTGCCTAGATGCTGTCATCCACAAACAGATGGTTGGCATTTTAATGTAAAGAAATAGTGGCCAAAAATACTGGTGTGTAGCCTGTGCAGTTCATGTTTCAGTACATAGACATGATGAGTCAGTAACAAGAAATTATGTATCTGATAAAATGGTCAGTTTAATATATGAAATAAGGCAGAGTGAGAATTTCTGTAGGCATAAAAATTCCTATTTCTAGAAGTATACACTGCGGAAATGATGGAATAAATGTCATCAGGATGTTGGTTACACAGCTATTGTTGCTGCAATTGCAAACTAAAACAGAACGCAAAACACAATGACCAAAGCCCACCAAATGAACAAATATCTGATAGTAGGTGATTAACATGTTGTGTAATTTACACTTTTATTTAAAATGCACTAATTTTATCATAAAATGCCTGTATGCTGTGTCAATTCAGAACAGATCATTCAAACTCAGAAAATTCTCCTTGAAATGTGCATTCCACCTAGTAAACTTACCTGAATGTCTTTAATGACAAAAACGATCCATTTTTAATGTACACTATGAAATTGGCTACTTCATCTATGTTGTATAATACCTTAAAAATGCACCTTAACACTTCTGATTATTATGAATGATTCAGTAAAAACACCTTAAATGCATAGAAACTGGAGATCATATAGCCTAACCCAGATGTCATGCAATTTATAAATACAGAAGCAACTACCCACATCTGTTCTCCTATTTTCTTTTTTCAATTTAAGAGGGAAATTGACCTTACAATCTTCAACGTAACTTCAGGTCATTGTTATTAGTGATGAGAAAATGCTGCGTGCTTCTTTTGACCAAGTCTGGCAAACCTCCCAGATATTTTACAATCACAGTATAAAAGCTCTGAAATGCTGTACAATATTTTATTTTTTCACGTTTAGACACTTGTTGTAGCAGCCTGTACAGCTGGTAAATAGAAATCTTTTTGCAGGAAGTCTGTGTGCTTTTTATCAGTTTAAATGATGTTTCTCCTTTGAAACCTTGAGTGCTAAAATAACTCGGCTGAAATAAATAAGTTGCTAAGTATTTCTTTAAGATGGCGATGTTAGTAATTTTCATTTAGAGAGGATGAGTAAGGGAACAGTATCATTATTTTTCAAGTGAGGAACAAATATCTGTGTGGAAAATTAAAGTTTAGTTGAGACTCATTCTCAAGAAAACATGGATGCACAAACACTGTCCTTACATGAATAAAAAAAGAAAATTCAGCTTTCTGCAGCATAATTCTCCTTAACTACAGTATTATTAATGTATAATCCTGTTTAATTTTCTTGATGTCTACGTTAAAAAAATCAAGAGTTTAAGTACCCACTAAAACAATTTTATCACAATTTTACAGCATCCAAAGTATCTCCACAGGATCTTGTTTGACATGTTATCTTCTATCTGCAGGAGTTTGGGACATGCAGTAAGTCTCCATATTTAATAGAATAAATAGCAGCCTGTAAGAACTGAAATAAAAAGTGATGCATGTGTTTGTATTAAGATGGGATACAAGGATGCTGACCCTCAGAATTAAATTCTCATCCCCACCTTTTGAAACTGTTCTGTATTCATGGTATTAGCAGAGAAAGATATTTCTCCTCTCATATCTGGTTAATATATCACGCACATGACTTTGGGTCTGGGACTGGAATTGAGGTTTCTACTTTTGCACAACCCTTAGTCAAGAGAATCATGCTTAGAAACTTTCTTGGGTAAAATGAATATTTAACAATACTGAAAGAAGGCAAACAACACTTGCAAGAAGAAAGGTACTCTTTCCATTGAATTGGATTGTTGTTTAGTGAGCAGTTCTGATAATTGTAAGCAGAAATACTAAAATAAATATTCATTCAGTGATAAAGATCAGAAAATTAACAATACAAAAGAAAAAGCCACCTTCCTTTTTTCTTGTTAAGCAAATATGTCATTTAAACTATTTTTTTTAAAAAAAGAACAACCTTGCCGATTTCTTTAGAAAGCAACATAATCTACTTCAGATGTCACAGCATTCCTGAATTTGTCTCCCTTGGAGGATGGAAGAAGAGTAAGATATTCTGTAGATGTTGAGGAAAGCACATTCATTTACCACAAGCAAGTACTTACGGGTCTTCTTTTACACAACCTCCTTCGAGAAAGGCTGGAGAAGTAGGTAGGCTTTGTAGCATGCTTTCTTCAGGGTCTTGGGATCCTGTGTCTTTTACTTTATATCACAATATATGTTTAGAAAAATATGCAAGCATGCAGCTCTGTAAAAAGGCATTGTCATTGGTAGTGATAGACCATCTTTTCATTGTGTTTGCACAGTCTCAGGACCGAGGTTTGTCACCTGTTCTGCGTGAACTTGTCCTTTCTGCAGATTTACTTCACTTGGTTTATCTGTCATAGCAATTTGTCTAATGACTAAGTGTCTATAGATAATTTGGTTTTGTTTTTTTTTTTTTTTTGTCAGTTTATGGCAAAATAATTATTTTATATAGATAGTACAAACAAGCATGGAACATTCTACATTCTATGTAGAATGAAATGTTTATGGTACTAAGGTAATGCTTTAAGGTGGAGAAATATAGGCCTGATACAACAGCAGGGGGCTTGAGAAGGTGGGGAGCACAGCATGTGGTGTAGAGATGGGCATGAGGTGATAAGGGATGGGTCACAGGATGGCACTTTAGTCCCTATGGTTATAAACAACTCACCCATGGTCAGTTACAGAAACACAGAACTGGGCAAAACTGGTTTTAGGTATAAAAATCTCCAAATAATCTGTATCTACCCAGTGTAAAAAGTGCCACATATAGCAAATCTGGATGTAGTGTGAGTCACAGACCAGAAAAATACAGCAGAGTCATAAAAGCAAGTTAGCAAAAATAACAATGACCTTAAGTGAGCCCTAGAGTGAAGACGAAGAAACGATCAAGATAAACGTCATATTCCTCCCAGTAAAGGACTCCAGATGCTGACAATTCACCTTAACAACACCCCTACACATTCTCCAAGAAATAAAACACTGACCCTTAGACTGCAAGAAGGGTGAGAGTGAGCACAACACTAGAAAAAGGGATAGAAATGAAGTGCATATATGGCACTTCTATTTGCATTAGTATTCTTTTTTTTTTTTCTATTAGAACTAATTCTGGACTAATAATGATCAGACTGTTAAGATTTCAATTATACTAACAGTAAGTTCTTGGTTTTATAAATATATAAGTTGTGCCTACACATTACCCATAAAGCTTCTGAGTGTAACAGACACTGACTAGTGAAGTAGAAGGATGCAAAGCAACAAGTTGTAAGAGTCAGAACCAGAGCTGTTCCATATGGTCTTCATTGTGCTGCTACTGTTTTAGACAGCTAGTTTTAATACTCAGATTCAGAAGTAATGGCTCTAAAATGCCTTAGTTGGATGCTATTTTTCTTTCTTATGGAACAAAAGGGAATATAAATCCTACCATAAAAGGTGTGATGATATCACTTAACATTATTTTTACATAATCATAGATTCATAGGTTTTCAGTTGTTTAACAACAGATAGCTGATTGATTGGGCAACACACTGGGTTTGAAATTCACATTCCTTTATTTTGCAACAAATCTAGGAACAGTCATAACTGTTTCACTGTCCAACTGTAACTTTATTCCATCCCACCTTTTTCCCCTGTATTTTTTTTTCCTCTTCCTTTTTTTTTTTGTTTGGTAATGCTTTGGGGCTTTTGGGGGGTTTGTGGTGGTTTTTGGTTTTTTTTTTTTTATTTTTTGTCATTGTTGTTTGTTTTTGTTTCATTTTTGTTTCATTTTTGGTTTTGTTTGTTTATTTGGTTTTGGCTGTGGTTTTTTTTGGTTGTTTGTGGTTTGTGGTTGTTTGGGTTTTTTTTTTTTTTTGTTTGGTTGCTTGGTCATCAGTGCTGGTTTTGTTTTTGTATAAGAATGAACAGGAGGAAGACCTGGTGTTGATTAACTTTTGAAAGTTCCTAAAAGAAGAGTAGTTGTCTGGTTGTTTATATCAGCTGTTCCAGAAATACCACGCAACACCCTATTCAGCAACTCTGTCAAATATTTTTGCTAGTCAACAAAGATCTTGAAAGTCAATAGTTGAAGGCAACACCTTTATCTTTCTCATATCTCCCTTTACAAGGATCTGTTTGGCTTTGAATCCAGAACATGGGATTGCTACTTCATAATGATGATGACAGTGAACTGCAATGCAATATAAATTGCAACTAGAATATTCAATAGTGAAGTATACCAGAAGAAAGAAATAGGTTCTTGTCAAAATCAATTAATTAATTAATTAAATTTGTGAAAAGCAATACTTTTTATTTTGTAAACAAATTTACAACAATAAAAATTAAATTAAAATAATATTTTTATAATGCAGGTGTTCAATAAGATTTTTATACTATTTGAGACAAAATTAATGCACACTATTATCCAAAGGAAAAGCAAGTGTAATATATTAAAAGGAACTAGAAAGAAGGATCTGTAGTTGAGAGAATGACACACTTTGATTATCCATGGGTCATTAGTTCAATATGTTCTAATGTCTCCTAAAGAGTTGTTGCAAACTCTGAGAGTACTTTCTAACTTAGCTTATAAGGCATCAATACAGAAGAAAAAATATTAATATCAGAAAATCATATTAGTAGGTCTATAACTGATTCACAATATTTATGTCCACTTTTCAGTTATGTGTATGAAATACCTGTGTTTTATTCTTAGCACCACCTACTGCTCATAGTGACATGACACAATCATTGTTTGAAATTGTCACTTCTTTCTACATTTTTTGACATTTGTGCCACATATAATCCAAGTTGTCAACTTGCAGAAACCATATTGGCTCTTCTAATGTGCAGGTTACTTGGATTTTAGGTGGCTGTGTGCAGGAGAATAGTCCAGAAAATTCCTGCTCACTAATCTATGGGTTTTTAAAGGTCTTTGCTTTTCAGAATCTTAGATGCTTACATAAAAATGTGGGAGATTACTTAGGCATTAACACTGATGCTACTGCAATACCTGTCAATTTAATTCTGCAGTCATGTGTGTTCTTCACATTAATGTGGAGCATTTAATAAATCTGGAGCTTCACTATATTTTATTATTAACTTTTTCTTTTTAATCCATTCTGACCTTTCTTTACTTCTACTATTATGGCACTACAGTACATACAACCTCACTGAAAATTACTACTTTCCTCTTTCTTTTATGTCATTTCATGACTTAAGAGTTATTAAATAGAATATCTCATGAAAGCACAACCTGAGTAGAGGCAAACACACATAGACACATACCTTTAGAATACTAAAAAGATAGCATTAGAGTTTTTCCCAAGTAAAAGAAGGCAACAGTTGCACACTGAAGTCATGAAAACTATGGGATCATAGGATCACATGATAATTGAGTTTGGAAGGGACATCAGGAAGCCATTTATTCCAACCTCCTGCTCAAAGCAGGGTGACCTCTGAGATCAGACCAGATTACTCAGGACTTTGCCTATTTGAGTCTTGAAGTTCTCCAAGGGTAGATGCATGACTTCTCTGGACAACCTGCTCCCCACTTGACTGTTTCCATGAAAAAGCTTTTCCTGCCATCCAGCCTGAACCTCTCTTGATTCAACTTATGCCCACTCTCTCTTGTCCTCCCACCTTGCACAGCTGTGAAGATCTTGGCTTCATCCTCTTCATTAGCTTCCTTGTAGTTAATGGAGGACTGCTGTTAGCTCTCCCCAAAGCTGTCTCTTCTCCAGGCTGAACAAACACAGTTCCCTCAGCCTATATATCTTTCATACCATTAACTAAATTTTGAAAAATTGTAAATATGTTCCGTAAACCTTACTTTTAAAATCATTGGATTAACGTGTAACAGCCTTAGGCTTAGGTTCAACAAATGATTTATGATCTTACCTGCTGTGAAAGCTTTTACCATCTAATGTTAGCAGTCAGAAGTTGAAAACATAAATATTTTGTTATATCTGGGCCTTGGCATTTTTCTTGCTTGTTTTCACTTTGCCCTTAGTCATGCATCTACCCCAATTACAGTTACTTTTATTCTATATGCTGTTCATGCAATAATTTTCCCAGAATACATCGTTTTTATTCAAACCAAGTAATGCATTGGCTCTTTAAAATACGTGTAGCCTCAATCAGCAATATATGATTTGCCCTCAGCATAATATGCACCCAAAGGATATCTATAAATTCCTTATTATGTCTCTTCTCTCCAAGGTCTGTCAATTTCTTCCTGCCCTTCTTCAGCAATTCATGAGTTCCTTGTTCTTGTCTCAAAGGAACTATCATTTCTATACTCTTTTATCATTAACATGTCTCCAATTTCATCATCTCTTACCCCTAGGACTATTTTCCTCTAATCTATCAATCACAGAGTTATTAGTCCTTCTACTTTCTACCTATCCAGCCACCACAGCAAGATCTAGTTGGTTTCTCAACCCTAGATCTTCTTAGAGAACTTTCTCTACAACAGTTTATCAGAAATCAGCAAGAATAACCAAATATGTAACAGATACCTTCTGTGGAATGAAGTGTTGTACATTTGTCATTTCACTAGCTTCCTGACAGGGTTTCTCTGCACACAGAGAAAGGCCAGGTCCATGAAATCATGTCATACCCTCTTTCATAGATATTTAGGAGCGTCAAAGAAGGGATCAGGGATGGGAAAAATCCCATGGAAGACATACTTTACAGTAGTAAAGATCCAATGTAGTTTAAATGCTTCTCAGAGCAATGTGGAGACTGGGTTTTACAACAAGGAAGAGAAATAAGTTGTTGTCCATAACAAAGCATGCAGGTTCAATTCATAAACTAGCTTTGCAGCTTTTTCATTCATTTCCAACACACACACTCCCCCCCTCCCCCCCCCCCCCCCCCCCCCAGTGTATTTTTCATTTAATTTCAAACTAGTTAATTAAAATCTATTGCTTTTGTCACTTTGACCTGTCCTTTTTGTCCAGGCTTAGTACAATTGATACTAGCCCAGTGTGAACTAGTATTGGGTCTACTAAAAAGACACAGCATAGTACAACGATGTTTGTTTCTGTTGATTTAATGGCTATTTGACTTGGCAGCTGCTTTCTGAGACATGGTTCTCACAGGGGATCTCTCAATTTCAACAGCCACAGTTTAGGTTTCCTCTCTAATGTTAAGTGTTAAACATCTGCTCTTCTGTTATCTTTCTCTTCCAGTTTGCTCTGTCTCTGACACAGCTTGCTGCAGGACAGGAGTACCTACTTTCCCCCTTCAGAACTGTGACAGCAGCTTTTTCTTGGCCTAGGTCCATTATGACCAGGAATTTGTAGATATTTCATGAAACATAGGGAACTACTGTGACCTGCTCCTTCCGCGTTTGCCACTACTGCATTCCTCTCTACAATGATCCTTCAAGTGACAGGAGTGATCCTGAAAGTGTCACAAGCATCATCAGCTGGTGAAGGACTGAGTCAGCTCTAGCATTTGTGCAGTACTTATTTTTACACCCAAATGTTCCCATGGCTGCACTTTTGATTTGGTCCACTTCACTATTTCCTAATATACTGTATGTATTGTCCGGCTCTAATTTTGCCTTCCTCCTCTGTACAACTTATTAAAATGGAACCCGAGACAATTAGTTGTCTGTTTAGTTTTTTTCATTTTTGCTAGTTCAACACAGAATTTAATATAAAAAGGATTACCAACTTAAACTTATTTTCTTGAAGGTTCTATCTGCAGGGTCAAATTAAAATTTTGCATTACTTGTCCCTTGCCTTGTTATTGATATTTTTCTTTCTACTTTTCTATATTATTTTTGAAACTGAGTATCATTCAATATACATTAACCTCTGGAGCAAACCTCTAATAGGAAATGTGTGTGTCTGTGTATTTTATGAGTTAAAAAATGGATTCAACTCTACATACAGATTTTAGTTTCATTTTTCTTCAAGAATTATTACAATTGCTTTCATAGCACATACTTAGTCTCCTTTTCACCCCATTAAGTCATCAAAAGAACCTGTAAGAAAATAAAATAATGTATTTTCTTGTAATTTATAAGCTTATTTGAGGGCTTGAATAAATATATGAGACTCCATTACCTTCTATTAGCACAATGAACTCTACCCTCTAGTAGTTATGCTTAGAACTGGAATTTGGATAAACGACATTTGACCAACAAACCAATATCTGTGAATGTTTTCATCTTTGATAGGCTTAGGCACCTAAGCTTTCATTAAAGCATAACAAACATACTTTCAGACCTTGAGTTTTTACAAATAAATAACTGTATTTAAAAAAAAAAAAAATCTGAGTAGGAGGTTTAATATACTTAAATGGTGTTACGCATGGGAAATCCAATCATACAGTTAGACACACAGGCATTGGAGGTAGTGGTAAAATACTGAGTGGATGAGTGAAGAGGACCTCTGTGCCTATGTGGGTTGTGCAGAAGGGGTTTCATAAGTGTGATACAGACCAAGAGTTGATTTTAGAATAGTGGGGCATCATGCTGGCTTATTGTTTCATAATGTCAAATTAGAGTATTGACTAATGAATACAGGATTATATTCCAGTATGTGGCATTTATTTTGCTGACATGTTAGTGTGTAGCTCCAGACAACTTTCCTTAAATCTAATGTGTTCTCTAAACTTTTGATAAGAAATGTCATAAATCTTCAGAAGAGCTCCAGAAAGGACCCCAGATAATCTCACGGAATCTACTTCAGATGAATTATGATGAGACGGCAATTAATGACTTTGTAGAACAAAAAACAAAACAAAACAAAA